>CM035841.1:69326620-69926620 GCA_020510985.1 Pholidichthys leucotaenia
CGGCTTAGAGCAAGACGGCCCCCCTCAAATCCTCCACTGGGGAGATGATCACAGAAAAGAACAAGCAGATGGAGAGATGGGTGGAACACTACTCTGACCTCTACTCCAGACAGAACACCGTGACACCGTCAGCCCTTGATGCCATCGACTGCCTGCCATCCATGGACGAACTTAACGCTGAGCCAACCATCGACGAACTCAGCAAGGCCATTGATAGCTTGGCCGCTGGCAAGGCACCCGGCAACGACGGCATACCCCGCGACCTGATCAAGCACTGCAAGACCGCCCTACTGCTGCCATTGCATGACGTCCTCTGCCAGTGCTGGAAGGAAGGTGCCGTACCACAGGACATGAGGGACGCCAAGATCATCACCCTCTACAAAAACAAAGGGGAGAGAAGCGACTGGAACAACTACAGAGGCATCTCCCTCCTCAACATTGTTGGCAAAGTCTACGCTCGAGTTGTTCTCGTTCATCTACAGAAGCTTGCCGAACGTGTCTACCCCGAGTCTCAGAGTGGCTTCCGCGCTGAGCGATCGACGGTAGACATGATATTCTCCATCCGCCAACTCCAGGAGAAATGCAGAGAACAGAACATGTCCCTGTACGTCGCCTTCATCGACCTCACCAAAGCGTTCGATCTGGTCAGCAGAGAGGGCCTTTTCAAGATCCTGCCAAAGATAGGATGCCCACCAAAGTTGCAAAGCCTCATCGAATCGTTTCACACCAACATGCCAGGGGATAGTGCAGCACAACGGCAATGTCTCAGAGCCATTCAACATAGGCAGTGAATTGAAACAGGGCTGTGTACTTGCGCCAACCCTCTTTGGGATTTTTTTTGCTATGCTCCTGAGGCATGCCTTCAGCACAGCAACAGAGGGAATCTACCTGCACACAAGATCTGACGGCAGGCTTTTCAACCTTGCCCGCCTGAAAGCCAGAACCAAAGTACGCAAGGCTCTAATCAGAGACATGCTGTTCGCAGACGTCGCTGCAGTTGCAACCCACACACAACAGGAGCTTCAGACCCTGATGGACCGCTTCTCCCAGGCATGCAAAGACTTCGGGCTTACCATCAGCCTGAAGAAGACTAACGTCTTGGCGCAAGGCACGGAAGCACCACCAACCATCACCATCGACGACTACGAGCTGGAGGTCGTGAATCAGTTCACGTACGTGGGGTCCGCGATCAGCAACAACCTCTCCCTTTATACAGAGATCGACAAGAGGATTGGAAAATCAGCCTTCACACTCGCTCGCCTCACCACACGAGTGTGGGAGAATCCCAAACTCTCTGTCAAGACGAAGATGGCAGTGTACAACGCCTGCATCATCAGCACACTGCTCTATGGGAGTGAGACGTGGACAACATACGCCCGGCAGGAAAAGAGACTGAACTCCTTCCACTTGCGCTGCATTCGCCACATCCTGGACATATCCTAGCAGGACAAAGTGCCCAACAGAGAAGTTCTGTCCCGCGCCGGCCTTCCCTCCATGTCCACTCTACTCAGGCAGCGCAGGCTCCACTGGCTAGGCCACGTCCACCGTATGGAGGATGGCAGAATCCCTAAAGACGTCCTCTACGGAGAACTGGCGACTGGCAGGAGAGATGCTGGCCGCCCACAGCTGCGCTTTAGAGACGTCTGCAAGAGAGACATGAAGGCACTGGAGATCAACACAGAGCGCTGGGAGGACCTTGCAACGGACCACTCCAAATGGAGAGGCACCCTGACCAGACAGCTCAAGGCGGGTGAAGAGAGACTGACTGCTGCAGCAGATGAAAATAGGACCCGCAGGAAGAACCGACACAGACCCAGCAGCACGGAGACCACCCACAAGTGTGACCTGTGTGACAGGGACTGCCATTCGCGCATCGGCCTGTTCAGCCACAGCCGGCACTGTTCCAGCAGAGTAGACATTTAGGATTTACTTCTATGGTCATCATAGACCGACGGAGGCTGACGATTTATGTATACATATGTATATTCACTGCTCTTTTTTTTCTTATCTTCTTAATTATTGCTCTGAGTGTTGCTATCCCTGTGCTGTTGCAATCCTGGAATTTCCCCATTGTGGGACTAATAAAGGCTTATCTTATCTTATCTTATATAGACGTTGAAAATGATAGTCATAGTGTAGCATTCCTCTCCCTCTTAAATTCAGCTGTTTTTTTCTCAGTGTGTTAGTAAACCAACTCATCATCATAATCACACCCTTGATCTGGTCTTGGCCTACGGTGTAGAAATTGATGAGCTGCTAGTCATTCTTCAAAATCCTACACTGACTGACCATTATTTGATAACTTTCAAATTTACCTGATTAGTCTAGTCTACTCAGTTACCTGATTTTCCAGCATCAAGCAGAAACATAGTTAACAAATACCTACCTGATAATGCTGTGGCTCGCTTTAAAGAATTAATCCCTTCAGTCATCATCATAGCAGTCTGTCGTGGGCGACAATGACTGTTTCATTTAGGTCTGATCAGATTCCTCCACGCAGCTCTGTCCTTAGCCTTCCACTGCCAGGAACTCCTGTCTATGTCCAATTTCTTCAAGTTTCTTTTTACAGTGTCTTTAAATCTGAGCCTTGGTCTACCCTGATTGTGTTTGCCCTCGCATAACTGTGAGTAGAGTAACTGCCAAGGGAGACACTCGTGGTCCATCCTCTCAACATGTCCGATCCTTCTCAGGTTCATCTGTATTGGCATGTCCTCCATTGATGGTAGACCAGCTCGTTTCAACACTTCTATGTTGGTTATCTTGTCTTTCCATGAGATGTTCATTATGGCTCGAAGGTGTCTCATCATGTACGCGTGGAGTTTCTTCACCTGCACTCTGTATACAGTCCAAGTTTTAGCACCGTACAATAGAGTAGTCAGTACTGTCGCTCTGTACACTTTGCATTTCACACGGATAGACACATGTCGATTGTTCCACAGTCTCTCCCTCAAGTTCCCAAACACAGCGTTCGCTCTTCCCATTCTGAGAGAGAGTTCATTCTCCAGCCTAGCATTCTCTGAAACAGTACTCCCTAGATACTTGAAAGTCAAAGTCTTGCACTTGACTAGTGGCTCTGTACCAATGCTGATCTCTTTTGGTAGTGATGTTGATAATTGGAACTTTGGTGGTTGATAAAGGAACTCTGTCTTCTTGATGTTGATTTTAAGGCTGAATCAAGATATGCAGAAGATGGCATATCTTCTGCACTGTGTGCAACTAGAGCACTGTCGTCAGCAAAGAGCATTTCTCTTGCTACCTTTATCAATGCCTTACTTCTTGGCTTGAAACTGTGCCACATTGAAAAAGTCTGCTTCTTTCCTTGTTTGAATGTATACTCCTTCTGAAGTGTCTTTGAAGGCCACCTCAAGCATGGGTGCCAGATATAGCGAGAGGAGTGTAGGTGCCAGAAGAAATATGGCTGTACAGAGAAGTTTGTCAGCCTGATTGACATACTCTATTACCATGTCTCAGTTTAGCAGAGGACAACACTGACTGTTTTAATCCATCAGAATTAGACCTTTTAGCTGATAGTACTACAGTCTCACTGCAGACAACACTTGACTCCATAGCCCCTGTTAAAAAGGAAACTATTAAAAATAGGAGATTAGGTCCATGGTACAACTCCCACACTTGTGAGTTAAACAGAAAGTCAGATCCTGTGAAAGGCTTTGGCTTGCAAATAAGACAAAAGAATCATGTTTAGCCTGGAATGCCAGCCTTATCACCTATAAGAAATCTCTCCGCAATGCCAGGTGACAGTACTATTCATCCTTGATAGCAGAAAATAAAAATAACCATAGATTTCTTTTTAACACTGTGGCTCAGTGAATCAAGAGCCAGCAAGATGGCAAGATGGCAACAAAGAAACTTGGCTCAGCCTGGGCCTGTATGAAAACTATTGCAGGCCTTCAGAGCACAGAGCGCAGTAATTGTGTGTTTTTAGATGGTTTTAATTCAGACACAGAGCTGGCTAATGCTCTTAATTGTTTTTATGGTCGTTTTGACTCCTTTGATTTTAGCATAGAAATCCAAGATTTGAAACAGAAACTCAAAGACAATCAGCACTTTAATATTGAGGTGCAGGATGTTAAAAAGGAGTTCTGCGCTGTAAAAGTGAACAAAAGTCAGGGCCCTGATAATATATGTGGGCGCTTGGTAAGGTGCTGTGCATATGAACTGAGTCCTATATTTCATTACATTTTCAATAAGTCCTTACAGACACAACATGTGCCTAAGATCTGGAAAGAAGCCGTGGTTGTTCCCGTTCCAAAATCCAGCTGTCCTAAAACGGTAAACGACTTTAGACTGGTTGCTTTGACTTCAATTTTAATGAAAATTTTTGAAAAACTGATCAGATGTGAGGGCCTAAGGCAGACTGAGCAGGCATTGGATCCTCTGCAGTTTGCCTATAGGCCACACAAAGGAGTGGAGGATGCCACTGTCACTCTGTTTAACATGCTTTTTAAACATCTGGATTTTAATGGGACACATGCCAGGCTTTTATTTGTGGACTTTTCTTCCACCTTTAATACAATCCAACCTCATATCTTAGTTGAAAGGCTCCTGCAACAATTTGATTTGAGCAATAATCTGGGGGGTTGGATTCTGGATTTTTTAACCAACAGGACGCAGAGAGTAAGGGTCAATGGTACATTGTCTGACCTAAAGTGCTCTTCTACTGGCTCTCCTCAGGGGTGTGTGTTGTCACCACTACTCTTCATCCTGTACACAAACATGTGTCGGAGCAGACATGACAACAGACACATTATAAAGTATGCTGATGACTCAGTTATTGTCAGTCTCCTCCAGGATGGTGAGAGTGGCCACAGCCCAGTAGTTGATGATTTTGTTCACTGGTGTGAGGATTCCTACCTGCAGCTGAATACGACAAAAACTAAAGACATGATTATTGACTTTAGGAGGAAAAATCCCAGGCACAAAGTCACCATACTAAAAGGCCAGACCACTGAATGTGTACAGTCCTACAAATATCTTGGGACGATTATTGATAGTAATTTAAACTTTGAAGAGAACTGTGAAAGGGTGTGCAAAAAGGGTCAGCAACATTTGCATTGCTTGAGAAAACTTGCACGCTTCCAAGTTGTCCGAACCATAATGACAGTGTTTTATCGGGCTTTTATTGAATCTGTTTTATCCTTTTCTTTAGTGTCATGGTTTGGTCAGATAAAACTGAAACAGAGGAAATCCTTGGATCAGGTAGTTAGATGGTCCAGTCGTTTGCTTGGTGAGCCACAGCTGAGCCTGACATCCCTGTACACCAGACAAGTACAGAGGATGGCTACCTCCATTTTAAATGATGACTCCCACCCTTTGCACTGCCACTTTCAGCTTCTTCCCTCAAGACGGAGGTTTGCTGTCCCAAAAAGTAGAACCCAGCGCTACAAAAACAGCTTTGTCCCTGCTGCTGTCAGAGAGTTGAACAAGCTGTAAAAATATATTGTACATAATTTAGATACCGTTACCTATTTATTAACTTCATTTTATATTTACTTATTTTTGTAGGATGTCACTTGGGTTCAAAATATTTTATTGGGTTTTAGACCTTTGAGTTTTTTAACCTCTTTGACTAGTTTTTAACTTTTAATATGACCCTTCTCTCTTACCTCTGGTTTTTCCCTCATCTCTTTGTCTTTTTATACCCTGATTGATGGAGCCTTGAGTATTTTTATCATGTTTATAGTCAGCTTCATGTGTGCCTGTGTTTGTGTCTATTTTGAATGTAATTAGTGGCTTGTAAATATGGATGTCACCAGACTGCAAAACAAATCTACCTACGGGTACAAATAAAGTAACCTGAACCTGAATGCCATAGACCCCTACATTCCTCCAACTCTTAGTGCTGCTGACTTTGTGAATTTCTTTAATGATAAAATTATCAGTATCAGGAATAATATTCCAAAAAATAGCCCTTTTAAAAATACCAAGCCTCTGCCTAACACTGCTGTGTCCATAGGCTCAGAACTCTGCTTTTCTGATTTTTCTCTTATTAGTCATTCTGATCTCACCTTAAGTGTCTCAGCCTCTAACTAACTGTCTCTTAGACCCAGTCCCTGCTAGACTCCTGAAGGAGTTGCTACCTTTGATTAGGCCATTGTTTTTGAACATAATTAATATGTCCCTAATGACCAGAATTTGGGGCCCAATTATTTAACACACATATATATACTGTATATACTGTATATATACACTACCATTCAAAAGTTTGGGGTCACTTAGAAATTTCCGTATTTTTGAAAGAAAAGCACTTTTTTTCAATGAATATAACTTTAAACTAATCAGAAATAAGCTCTATACATTGCTCATGTGGTAAATGACTATTCTAGCTACAAATGTCTGGTTTTTGGTGCAATATCTACATAGGTGTATAGAGGCCCATTTCCAGCAACTATCACTCCAGTGTTCTAATGGTACAATGTGTTTGCTCATTGCGTCAGAAGGCTAATGGATGATTAGAAAACCCTTGTGCAATCATGTTAGGTCTGCAATGCTGTAATTGCTGCAAATGGGGGATTCTTTGACGAAAGCAAAGTTTGAAGGAAAAAATTATTATTTCAAATACAAATCATTATTTCTAACCTTGTCAATGTCTTGACTATATTTTCTATTCATTTTACAACTCATGGTGGTAAATAAGTGTGACTTTTCATGGAAAACAAAAAAATTGTCTGGGTGACCCCAAACTTTTGAACGGTAGTGTACGTATATACTGTATATATATATATATATATATATATATATATATAAATTATATATTCCAAGTTTCTAAATTATTAAAAATAATATTATTTGCTGATGATACTAATATATTTTATTCTGGAAATAATTATAATCAGCTAATCCATACTCTAAATAATGAATTAAATAAGCTTAAAAAATGGATGGATTGCAATAAATTATCACTAAATATAGATAAAACTAAGGTAATGATATTTGGTAATTGTAAAAATAAAGAAGCTATACATATTCATATAGATAATGTAATTATTGAAAATATTAAGGAGATCAAGTTTTTGGGTGTAATACTAGATGATAAAATTAGTTGGAAACCACACGTCAGATACATACAAAACAAAGTCGCACAAAATATTGCAATTATAAATAAAATTAAGCAAGTCTTAGATTCCAATTCGCTTCATATCTTGTATTGCTCATTAGTACTTCCATACTTGACCTATTGTACAGAGGTCTGGGGTAACAATTATAAAAGTACACTTAATTCATTGCTAATATTACAACAAATGGCAGTCCATGTTATACACAAAGTTGGGTATCTTGAACATACTAATTTATTGTTTTTACATTCAAAGCTATTGAAATTACAGGATCTGGTTGATTATTATACAGCACAATTAATGTTTAAAGTCAGTAAAAACCTTTTGCCGCACAATATACAAAATCTTTTCAGTGAGAGAGAAGGGAAATATAATTTACAGGGGAACACAAAATTTAAAATACACCTAGTAAGATCTACTAGGAGAAGTTTTTGTGTGTCTGTGTGTGGGGTAAAATTGTGGAATGGGTTGGGGGAGAAACACAGGCAATGTCCAAACATCTATATATTTAAATCAACATACAAAGAAATGATTATTGAGCAATATAAAAATAAAGGACATTAACATTACAATGTGTCTTCAATGAAGAAAGGTTGTTATTGTGAATATATATGCTGAGTACTGTTATTATTGTTATCATTATTACTGACACTTGTGTGTCAGGTCAGGCATTGGCTTGCTTGCTACAGGATAACCATGAAAACTGGTACTACCTGTCTCATGGGTTGGGCCGTCGGCGACTCAACCGGCATCCCTGCCCTTCCGAGGGCGTGGAGGGTGAAACGGCGTCCTGGCAGAACTAAAAACAATATCTGCCACAGGTCTGTGGTGGATCACTCCCAGTTACACAGGGTGAGACTGGACGTCCTGGCAGATAAACAAACACATCTGTCGCAAGGTCTGTGGTGGACTGTGACAGTCGGTGCATTGTGACATGCTACACAAAGAGCAGAGATAAACAAACCTATCATCTGGTCAGTCACTGCAACAGATACTGGAGTCAGTTTGTCTTGGCTTGTCCTTGCCACTGATAATACCTTTATCTGCCAAGAAAATGCTGCTAGTCCAGCAAAAGCTAGCGGTACTCAAATACTTTGCAAGCAGTTTCATGAAATGGTCAATCAGAAAGCAACTCATACCGGCTCGGACGCCGCCCGGGCTTACAAGGTCCGCGCTGATCTGTTCACACTCCGACAGGCAGCGAAAAGTAAGCTAGGAGCAGGAAGACAAAAGAAGAGGAAAACAGCAGCCTTGTGTGTAGCAGAATAGAATGTATGCACTCTGTTGGACGGAACAACATCACAGCGCCCAGAAAGACAGACCGCGCTTGTGGCCCTGGAAATGAACAGTTACAATGTAGACATAGCTGCACTTAGTGAAACAAGATTGCCTGGATATGACAGCTTGGAAGACCATGGGCACATCTTCTTTTGGAGTGGGAGATCAACTCAAGAAAGGAGAGAAGCAGGAGTGGGCTTTGCAGTTAGAAAGGAGATAGCAGCAATGTGTGATGAGGAACCGGTGCCAATCAACAACAGGATAATGACTGAGACTCCCACTACAGCGGAAGGTGTATGCCACACTCATCAGTGTATATGCCCCAACAATGACCAACACAGAGGAGGTGAAGGAAGAGTTCTACAGTGATTTACGTGAGACTATCAGGTGTGTACCGACTGATGACAGGCTGATACTCGTTGGAGATTGTAATGCCAGAGTTGGTTCGGACACCGAGAAATGGAAAGGAGTGCTAGGCAGTCATGGAGTAGGCAAGTGCAATGCTAATGGAGAACTTCTACTTGCACTATGTTCAGAGTACAACCTTGTGATAACCAACACTCTATTTAAGCACAAGGACACACACAAGAAGACATGGATGCACCCAAGATCCAAGCACTGGCACTTATTAGACTATATCATAGTCAGACAGAGAGACAGAAGGGATGTATTGGACACCAGAGCAATGAGAGGCGCGGACTGTGGCACTGATCATGTTATGCTGAGATCTAGATTAAGGATTTGCAGATGAAAACAGCACTGCAGGACGGGTGCGAAGCCACCACGGAAGCTAAACACTAGTGCACTGAAAGGCCAAAAGAAGCAGGAAGAACTTACACAGGCAATGGATGAAAATTTGAAAGACTGGGACAGCAACAACTCAGAGAATGACATAGAAGAGAAATGGGCAACACTGAAGGATATGGTGTATCAGACTGCGAGTGATGTATTAGGCTACCCTGAGAGGAAACATCAAGATTGGTTCGATGAGCATGATGAACACCTGAAGAAACTACTAGAAGCAAGGAATACAGCTAGGCAGGAAAATCTAGTGTAACACAAGGTCGAAGAAGAAGAAATACTCAAAGGCTCAGAGTGAGCTACAGAAGTACACCAGAGATATGAAGTCCAACTGGTGGGATGAAAAAGCGGAGAAACTTCAAACTGCAGCGGACAGGAAGGACATGAAAACATTCTTCACAGGTTTGGGAGAAATCTACGGCCCTAAACCAAGAGGATTGATCCAACTAAAGGCTATGGATGGTGAAACGGTTTTGCAGGAGGAAGACAAGACCCTGGACAGATTTACAGACCACTTTGACCAACTACTAAACAACCCTGGATATCTCACTGAAGAGGCTAAAGAAGCTCTAGTGCAGCGACCAGCTGTATCAAGTCTGGATGAACCACCAAATTTTGATGAACTAATGGCAGCTATCAAGACAACACAGGATGGTAAAGCTCCAGGAAGGGATGGAATTCCAGCAGAAGTGTGGAAATTTGGTGGTGCTCAGCTGACCAACTGCCTGCACAAGCTCATCCAAGAGATATGGGATGCCCAGAAAGTACCTCAAGACTGGAAGGATGCAAGTATTGTGCCTTTGTTCAAGAAAGGTGACAGGAAGGATTGTGGAAATTACCGAGGTATATCACTACTAGCCACTGTTGGTAAGATTCTCTCACGTGTACTACTTAACAGACTCAGTGAACACATCTCGCAGAATGTACTACCGGAAACCCAGTGCGGCTTTAGAAGTGGAAGAAGCACAATGGACATGATTTTCTGCTTGAAACCGGTTCAAGAAAAGTGTATCAAACAGAACATGCTGCTTTATGTAGTCTTCATAGACTTCAGTAAAGTCTTCGATACTGTTTCACGACAAGGACTTTGGCAGGTACTGAAGAAATATGGTTGTACAGAGAAGTTTGTCAACCTGATTGAGGCACTCCATACAGGTATGCAAGCACACGTGGCAATGAGTGGTTCAGTATCTAAAGACTTTTCAGTAAGCAACGGGGTGAAACAAGGGTGTGTGCTGGCACCTATACTCTTCTCGCTATATCTGGGAGCCATGCTTGAGGTGGCCTTCAAAGACACTTCAGAAGGAGTATACATTCAAACAAGGAAAGAAGCAGACTTGTTCAGTGTGACACAGTTTAAAGCCAAGAGTAAGACATCGATAAAAATAGTAAGAGAAATGCTCTTTGCCGATGACAGTGCTCTAGTTGCACACAGCGTGGAAGATATGCAATCTTTAGTGGAGAAATTTGCAAGAGCAGCTAGCCAATTCAGCCTCCAAATCAACATCAAGAAGACAGAGTGCCTTTATCAACCACCAAAGTTCCAGTTATCAACATCACTACCAGAAGAGATCAGCATTGGTACAGAGCCACTAGTCAAGTGCAAGACTTTCAAGTACCTAGGGAGTACTGTTTCAGAGAATGCTAGGCTGGAGGATGAACTATCTCTCAGAATGGGAAGAGTGAGCGCTGTGTTTGGAAACTTGAGGGAGAGACTGTGGAACAATCGACATGTGTCAATCTGTGTGAAATGCAAAGTGTACAGAGCGACAGTACTGGCTACTCTATTGTACGGTGCTGAAACTTGGACTGTCTACAGAGTGCAGGTGAAGAAACTCCACGTGTACATGATGAGACACCTTCGAGCCATAATGAACATCTCATGGAAAGACGAGATAACCAACATAGACGTGTTGAAACGAGCTGGTCTACTATCAATGGAGGACATGCTAATACAGATGAACCTGAGATGGCTCGGACATGTTGAGAGGATGGACCACCAGCGTCTCCCTCGGCAGTTACTCTACTCAGTTATGCGAGGGCAAACGCAATCAGGGTAGACCAAGGCTCAGATTTAAAGACGCTGTAAAAAGAAACTTGAAGAAGTTGGACATAGACAGGAGTTCCTGGCAGCAGAATGCTAAGGACAGAGCTGTGTGGAGGAATCTGATCAGACCTAAATGAAACAGTCAACAGACTGCTATGATGATGATTATGATGATGATGATGAATCATTATGTGACTTTTTTCCTCTGAAATGTGCGTGTTTTTTGTAAAATATATGTATATATTTTTCTTATAAATGTAGAAATTTTCAAATGGGACTTTGGAAGATTCTCATAAATTTTCCACTTTTTTATTCCCACTGTGAAATAATTTTCCTTCTTTCTTTGTTGTTCTTGCAGCACGGTGGTGCAGTGGTTAGCACTGTTGCCTTACAGCTAGAAGGTTCCTGGTTCAAATCCCCAGGCTGGCAGGTGTAGGAACCTTTCTGCGTGGAGTTTGCATGTTCTCCCTGTGCTGCGTGGGTTTACTCCGGGGGCTTCGGTTTCCTCCCACAATCCAAAGACATGCATGTTAGGTTAATTGGCTGTTCTAAATTGTCCCTAGATATCTGTTTCCTATAGGCCCTTAGAATAGAGGGTTAGTACTAGTGAAAGCGCTTTGAGTGGTCTTTGTGACTAGAAGAGTGTTATACAAGTGTAGGTTAGTTAGTTCTTGTAATTAAAGATTTTTTGGCAAAATTTTTAAACTTCGTGAAAATTTGAGGTTTTTTTTACGCATGAGTTTTCTTCTATTTTTTTTCTTGGTGATTTTCGTGTCATAAATTCACATTTTTTTCTGCCAACTTTAAAATTTGTTAATAAATTTCCTTGTTTTTCCATTGATTTTTTGCCGCCCCTCAAAAGACTTTTTCTTGTAAATATTTTTCTTTTGTAACTTTCAAAAATATAGAACATTTTCTGACAAAATTGCTGCGTCTTTTTAATCCATTCTCTCTGTTTTCCTTTATATTTTCAGTGATTATTGCACATATCTGACTTATTTCCTCATCAGTGTGAAACTTTTCTCATGAATTCATGACTTTTGTCTTATAAATTCACGTTTCTTTCTTGGAGTTTTGCCCTTGTTTCAGGTTAAAGCAACAGCCCCTCTAAATGTCTGTGTATTCTGAGAGACTCCAGCAGCAGTTCACTGCTAATGACTCGGCTTCTGTGTGGAGAGTACTGAGGCAAATCACCAATTATCGGCCTCAGGCTCCTATAGGTCAGGATGACAAAGCCCTTTGTCAAAGACTGTCCCAACACTATGCCCGTTTTCACACCTCGTCAACTGTGTCCAACTCCCCCCCTCCCTCCAGCTCCACAGCCTCCACGATCCCTACTTCATCAAAGGCGCCCCTCCCCTCCTCCCCCCCTGCCCTTGTCATCAGTGAGCAGGACGTGCTCAAACAGTTCTCCAGACTGAACCCGCGCAAGGCCCCCGGTCCGGACGGCGTGTCTCCCTCCACCCTGAGACACTGTGCGAAAGAGCTGGCTCCTGTATTCACAGACATTTTTAACACCTCCCTTAAGCTATGCCACGTGCCGACCTGCCTCAAATCCTCCACCATCATCCCTGTCCCCAAGAAGCCACGGATCACTGGACTTAACGACTACAGACCTGTAGCGCTCACCTCTGTAGTCATGAAGTCCTTTGAGCGCTTGGTCCTGCCCCACCTCAAGTCCATCACCACTCCCCTCCTGGACCCGCTGCAGTTTGCCTACCGAGCCAACAGGTCTGTAGACGACGCAGTCAACCTGGCCCTCCACTCCATCCTGCAGCACCTGGACTCCCCGGGAACCTACGCCAGGATCCTGTTTGTGGACTTCAGCTCCGCATTCAACACTATCCGCCCCGCTCTGCTCTGGGACAAGCTGTCCCTGCTCAACGTGCCTGACTCCCTCTGCAGGTGGATCACTGACTTCCTGACGGACCGGAGGCAGCATGTGCGGCTGGGAAAGACTGTCTCAGACTCTGCTAGCATCAGCACCGGATCACCCCAGGGCTGTGTACTTTCCCCCCTACTCTTCTCCCTTTATACCAACTCCTGCACCTCCAGCCACCAGTCTGTCAAGTTGATCAAGTTTGCGGATGACACCACCCTCATCGGGCTCATCTCCAACGGCGACGAGTCCGCCTACAGGAGCGAGGTGGCCTAGCTGGCGTCCTGGTGCAACAGCAACAACCTGCAGCTGAACGCTCTGAAGACAGTGGAGGTGATTGTGGACTTCAGGAAAGTCACAACCCCTCTGCCCCCCCTCACCCTCACAGGCTCTCCCATCACCACTGCTGATTCCTTCCGCTTCCTAGGCACCACCATCACCAGGGACCTCAAGTGGGAGCCGACCATCAGCTCCCTCATCAAAAAGGCCCAGCAGAGGATGTTCTTCCTGCGGCAGCTGAGGAAGCTCAAGCTACCCACCAAGATGTTAGTGCAGTTCTACACAGCAATCATCGAGTCCATCCTCACCACCTCCATAACCGTGTGGTACGCGGGAGCCACTGCCAGGGACAGACTAAGGCTGTAGCGCGTCGTGCGCACTGCTGAGAAGGTGATCGGCTGCAAGCTTCCATCTCTCCAGGATCTGTACATCTCCAGGACCCGGAGGCGTGCTGGCCGGATCATAGCCGATCCCTCACACCCTGGTCACGTACTGTTTGCCCCTCTCCCCTCAGGTAGAAGACTTCGGTCCATCCAGACTAAAACCTCCCGTCACATGAACAGCTTCTTCCCCTCTGCCATCAGACTGCTAAACACTAAGTGACTTATTGACTCTCGTGCACTATGTACAGCAGCTCAACCAGACTCATGTCAATCATCACTGTTTTCTTCCTGCATTACCGACTGCACTATATGGTTCTCCACATTATCTGCTGCTCGCTAATATATTTAAACTGCTGACTAGTATTACTCATTCTTATTCTACACTTTATTGCATGTATAGTTTATTTCTTTTATTTTATCATGTTTAATGTTGCAGCATTGCACCGAGACAAATTCCTAGTTTGTGTACTACATGAACAATGGCAATAAATCTGATTCTGATTCTGAAATGTCTGTGCACGTCGCTGCTGTTCTTGGTAGGAAAACTGAAAAGACAACAACTATGATTGTGATTGGCTGTTGTTACCTGATGCTGCATTCACTTGCATTAATTAATCTGAACGTGAGAGTTTAGGCTTAAAATCAGCTGAAAGTGCTCCGTGATAACTTGGGATACAAGTTATCAATTAATTCATTAATCAAGAGTTAATTCACCCTATCGATCAATTAACAATTAATTAATAAGCAGCAGTTTTGCTGAGAATCTGAATTCCCCTTAGTATAATACGGTCTTTCTGTCTGTAATGTAAATGGCTAAATACTGTTTTTGATATTCTGAATTAAAGTCCAAATGTCACGTAATAGGGTCCTTAAAATGTCTTGAAACTAGATATAAAAGGGAACCGATCCGTTCGGGTCTCGGTGCATATGCTTCAGTAACGCCGGAATATTTGTTAATTTAAAACTGCCGCGCTTGGCCTGACGTTCCTACTCACGGCCCCCGGAATCGCCTGGGGAAGAAGGCGGAAGTGACGAAACAGATTGTACCTTAGTTTGATGCTTGGGGTATCCCGATTGATTGTTTATATGGAGACTGGAAGAGGCACCGCATATTTTTAATACACAGTTTTTTTTCCTTTGTTTGTGGAAGGCAATCACTATTTTTGTTCTTAGTTGCCCCTCGTTACCAACGTAACAACGACCAACAATTTTATCCTTAGAAATAAATCATCTATCGTATTGCTGGATGGCACCGTAAAACGGGCCTATAAGGGACGGCTGGGTAATAAGGGACACTTTTCTGGGAAATGTTTTAAATGTAATTCGTGTTGTTATTGTCAAATATTTTAAGGATTCATGGATATTTGACAATAACAACACAACTCAGCGTCCTGCTCAAAATAAAAAAAGCAGAATTCTGGATTTGGAAGGCGATTCCTCTCTGTTCCGGAGACGCAGGACAGTTGAAAGTGTGAGGCCATCAGCCTAATGATTGAGTCCACACTTCTAACTGTAGTGATAATAGCTCACGCTGAGCGCTTTGCCTGCCCCGGCCATCAGCCTAATGATTGAGTCCACACTTCTCATTGTAGTGAGAATAGCTCACGCTGAGCGCTCTGCCAGCCCCCTAGCTGTGGGGGATCACACACACGACGTGTTCCTCAACACACTCAATAATTTTTTTTCCCGTATATTTTTCTTTTGGGCGTACAGAAATGGCAATACGCCCGTATTTGCTAAAATTGCATTTTCCCCGTATTAAAATACGGCGAAAACGTATCACTTGACAGGTATGCGCCTCCATTCTCATTCTGATCTGGTCAATTTCTTGACAGCAGCGGCTCTCCTCCACTGTTGGCATTGCTTGGCAACACTCACAGGTGCACCTATTGAAAATTCAAGTACAAGAATTTGCAAATATTTTCTGAATGCATGTATACATAAATATGCTTGTTTGTTGATATTGTAAGCACAGGTTTGTTGATATTGCAATTGTGAGCTTTTATAAATTTTGTAACAATATAATATATATAATATTCAATAATGTGTTCACATCCTGTCCATATTATTTACACCATATCCACCTCATAAATGCCTTGCAGAACTCATGTAAAATAAAGTGAAAAGATCCATTGCATTATTCATGTTGTCTTTGTTTATTAATAGAACTTTCAAGCCCTCCCCATGAAGTGCCATGTGCTAGAGACATAGTTTTTTTCCCAATTATTTCTAGTTATCAAACCTTGAAGCTGGCGTACAAAACAACAAGCTAGATTACTAATTCGTCTACAGTGAGAAAGGAACATTCCTGGTTATGGCCCTATACTCACGATCCTGGGGATTTCAATACAAGTCATTTTCCACAATTACTTCCATTTCATCCTTGATTTTGTTGCTACAACTGAATGAGGAAAGAAAGGGTTCTACTGTAAGCTAGCGCCCCACTGTATCGTCATAATAATGGCTTCCGAAAAATCGATATTTATGGGGCGCCCGCGACAGACCCCCTTCGGCTTCCCAATTTTGCCGGTGGTTATAGGTAATTTATTAAACATCACAGATTACTTTTGGCTTACCATTCAACATTCTGGAGGCGATTAATGTCCAATTCAATGACATTTTCCACTGGTTCTGCTCTCTGGTCATCGTCGGAACTGTTGTCATCAGACAAAGCATCTGATTCCGTCTCGGATGGCTCGAACCTGTAAGGTTCTATGCCTCTGTCACTGTCTGAACCACTGTCATCAGTATCTGGGGTGTCGTCTTCCCTGAATTCCAAGTCCGATTCACCAGAGGACAAAACTAAACTAATTTGTTCACAATCGCTGTCACTTTCCGTCATGATTGTCCAATGTTGATAAGTGTGAATGTGGATACGGCAGGGCAGCCAGGGTGAAATTTGTGACGTCAAAAACATGGCCGCGGTCTGGATTGGCTGTCACAAGCCAGCGAGCAAGGCGGGGCCTTCGCCTGGTGTATTTTGTGCAATTATGTAAATACGGGTGGGTGATATGGTCTCCGGTATGAATATTTGGTTTAAGCTATGTGTATTTTATCAAAATTCGTTGGCATTTGGAAAAAAAAATTATGTGACATTTGGACTTTAAACATGAACATCATGTTTGTCAATGATTTATTGTCACATTTGCAGTTTTTTAGTGTGTACTATGTGCTGGTGCATCTTGGTAAATTAAAATGTCATGATTTATAATTTCTACAGGTACCCGTGCAGTGTATACTGTGTGTATATGTATATATATACAGACGTGGACAAAATTGTTGGTACCCCTCTGTTAATGAAAGAAAAACCCACAATGGTCACAGAAATAACCTGAATCTGACAAAAGTGGTAATAAATAAAAATTCTATGAAAATTAGCCAATGAAAATCAGACAGTGCTTTTGAATTGTGGTTCAACAGAATTATTTAAAAAAAACAAACTCATGAAACAGGCCTCGACAAAAGTGATGGTACCCCTAGAAGAGATTGAAAATAATGTGACCATAGGGACATGTTCAACCAAGATGTGTCCTCTAATTCAGGTTCAGGTTACTTTATTTGTACCCGTAGGTAGATTTGTTTTGCAGTCTGGTGACATCCATATTTACAAACCACAATTACATTCAACATAAACACAAACACAGGCACACATGAAGCTGACTATAAACATGATAAAAAATACTCAAGGCTCCATCAGTCAGGATATAAAGACAAAGTGATGAGAGAAAAACCAGAGATAAGAGAGAAGGGTCATATTAAAAAGTTAGACTAGTCAAAGAGGCTAAAAACTCAAAGGTCTAAAACCCAATAAAAGATTTAGAACCCAAATAAAAATCCTACAAAAATAAGTAAATGTAAAATGGAATTAATAAATAGGTAACTAAATTATGTGCAATATATTGTTACAACTTGTTCAACTCTTTGACAGCAGCAGGAACAAAGCTGTTTTTGTAGCGCTGGGTTTTACTTTTTGGGACAGCAAACCTCCGTCTTGAGGGAAGAAGCTGAAAGTGGCAGTGCAAAGGGTGGGAGTCATTTAAAATGGAGTTATGTGCGAATGACAAATGCGAATATGCCCAATGACTCAATGACCTTCGTCAATGTAGATCCTTGGTATAACACTTGCTCGCTTCGTTGGTCAAGCAGGGTAGCAGTACAGGGGAGAGACGCACTGGAAGCTGTTGCATACTCAGAGTGTGTTCAGCTGTTGGAAAGGGGACATCACCACTTCAAAAAGAGGAGTTCCCTGATGAAATTAACCTTGCATTTGCAGAGTAAGGAGTGTCATCATGTTTCTAATCAGTTGAGTGGTGTTGTGTCAGGTGTGATTCAAAATGAAGTTTCCTATGTTATTTCTGTATATAGCCTTTCTTAAGGAACCAAACAGCCTGTAGTAGCTGCATTATTTTAGCAATAAAGATATTTTGCCTAACTGTTAGTGTTATTAAGGAGCAAACATAACAATTCTCTACAGTGTATAAGCAATGGAACAACTTAATAACCAATATCAAGTATGACTAGAGGATGATGAGGATGATAAGGTAACAACACTAACCACACTTCTCTTTCCCTTGTATTTTTACCTCCGCCAAGGAGGTAATGTTTTTACCGGCGTTTGTCTGTCTGTCAGTCTGTTACCAACATAACTCAAAAAGTTATGAACGGATTTTGACTAAATTTTCAGGAAAGGTGTGTAATGGCACGGGGGACAGATGATTACATTTTGGTGATGATCTCAGAGTGCATACCTCCACCAAGGGCTTTTTTGTATTTGTGCAGCAGGATTACACAAAAACTACTGCATGGATTTGGATGAAATTTTCACCACAGGTGGTTCTTGGCCTACAGAGGAACCCATTACATTTTGGTGATGATCTGGGAATGCATACCTCAGCCAAGGCTCTTCTCACAGTGTGTCACCCACAATACTCCAAAACTAATGGACAGACTTTGATGCAATTTTCACCACAAGTGGCTCTAGGCCTACAGACAAACCCATTACATTTTGGAGGTGATCCATGAGAGACTGAAGGAGCCTTGGCGGAGGTATGCGCTCTCTGAGTGCTTTTCTAGTTTCCCTTGTCATGATAAACAAACAGCCTGCTTCTCTATTAGCAGAGGTCATTACTGGACGCCAAGTCATCAGCTGATACTTGCATAGAGAAACAGTTAAACAGTCATTTGTTGTTGTTTTTTTCAAATAAGTATACAATATATATATCAAACAGTGTCTTGCTGAGGGTTTCAGGTGGGGTAAAACGTTAGATGCACCCAAGTGCCACGTCCTTCGCTTTCTGCGGCTGTTTAGGTCAGCAGGATAACCTTTGTGCTGTCCTTGTCAGGGAGTTTTGGTCTAGTTTCCTTTGATGACCAGATCCCCTGGTTTGCTTAAGAGATGGGCGCACCTCCCACGGTTCCTTGGTCACATGGTCCCTCCTGGGAAGGGCAGTATGGATGATATCGCTGTCAGTTGTCATTCTTTGTATATAATCACCCAGAAACCCTTCCTCATCACCTAAGTTAAATGGCTTCAATAATAGGGTTTACCATTCACAATTTCCCTATTTTTCTTATTTGTATATTATACTAATAGTTGATGGTAAGCTAAGTGGTTTCCTAGGTAAATGTTTGGTACTAATAATTTAGGAACTGCACTTAAATGTGACATGATTTGATTTACAAAGTGTATTCCATTTCCATTATCTAAGTAAATCATTTCAGCTACTTTAAATCTTGATATTGTTTCAGTTAAGGGTTTCAGTGTCACCATAGCAATATTTAAATTAGTGTAGGGGAAAGCCTTTGTATATTCAATAAGTGTGTAAATAATTTCTAAACATTTTTACCTTCACTCTTGCACACTTGCAAAGGTTTTGAAAAAACTAAGTTTATGCAGGGAAGATCAAATTATTTTGCTTTGATCTCCCTAAAGCATTGTTCTCTTAATTGAGTAAGAATCTGTATTGTCTTTGTAGTAGATTCTAAATTAAGTCTCACAGTAAACATAAATTCAGCACAAGTTGGACTTTTCTTAGACATTTGGAACTTTTCTCATAAGGCCCTTTTCCACTAGCCCCGCTTAGCCCAACATGTTACGCCTCAGCCCGCATTTGTAGCTTTTTCCACTAGCCCCAGCACCGGTTAGCAGGTGCTATTTTCGTGCCTGATCGAGGGCAGGGTACAACCGTGCTGAGTCGTGCCGAGATGTGACGTCAACAGACTGGTCGCCGCTGATTGGTCAGGTCGTAACGTCATGAAAGCGACCGTCTTCTGATGAATCTACACGACCGCCATTTGCAATATTTCACAGACTAACTTGGTCACGGAGTAAATACGATATTAATACAGACAGTGTTGTAGGTTTTGCGGAAATCTACACCGTGGTCTAACGAAGAGGTGCGGAGTTTTCTCTGTTTGGTGGCAGATCCACAGTGAGAGGAGCGGCCCGCACCGATACAGATGCAGCCCAGCATAGAACCGGACTACGGACAAGCTGAAGACGAACGTGAGAGAACCATCGATGGTGAGTGATTTGTAATATCGTGCATCTGTTCGCTTATTTATCCTGTTGGTGGTAAGCTCACTTTTTTTGAGCCATACGGCGCCGTCCTGTGCTGGCTAACGAGTATTAGCTAGTAGCTAGCTAGTACCAACTGCTGATTCGCGCTTGTTTTGTCCTAAGTATTCGCTTGTGAGAGCAAAACGATGAAATATGTTAATCCTGGTTAAAGTCCTGGTTTGTGTACGTATTGCACTTTGGTGCTGCGCATTAAATTGTGTGCAATTTAATGCTAGAATGTGTTTCCACATGCCAGGGGTTAGCCTCCCTCAGTGTTTATATTGTGGATACAGGTGAAGTGGACCACAGGAGCCGAAATCTCGACATATTAAAAGTGCTTTTTCAAACCAGTGATTTATAAAGTCATTCATATAATTTTCTAAAGCGTCAGAATAGACCCACACACCTATTCTGTGGATCCTGCAGTGCTTATCAGGGAAACGAAACATTTTTGTCACATCCCACCACTGACTTTCACAGGTGTATTTCCCTAACACAGGTACATCTCCAAAAATTAGAATGTCATGAAAAAATTCAATATTTTTTGTCACTCATTTCAGAAAGAGAAATCCGTATATTATATAGTGTGGCACATATGTTTGGTTCATATTTCCCACAAGAGTGTGGCACATATGTCTGGTTCATATCCCCCACAAATGTATGGCTTATGTGGATTGGGGCTTCACGTCTGGAGGAACAAGAGTCTGGATCGACGGGGGCCGACAGGAGATGGCGAGGAGGTGTGAAGTCGGGCCCTTGTCTCAGAGAGGAGGCCCTGGGGGGTTTCCCGGAACACCAGAGAATAAGAGACAATGGTGAATCTTCAGAGACTTGCATTGTGATTGAATGTTTGCAGAAGCACCATGTGACTTGAGTTCTTAATCCCCCGGAGGTATAAGAGTGTGATGTAACATTATTCTGCCTCTTCTTGCTTTTTGAGAATGTTGGATGATTGTGTTCTGCAATAAAGCTGAACCTGAGGAATACACTCATGTCTCGTCATTAAACACATCTTCCACACTGGTGACCCACGACAAAGAATGAGCAGTGAGAATTCTCCTGAACGGAGCTCATCAGAGGCTGGCCTGATGGCTGCCTCCACGCTCCAGCTGCCCGATTTCTGGCAGCACAGCCCGCGCTCCTGGTTTAGCGCGGTCGAGGCGCAGTTCAACCTCCGGAGAAGGTCAAAGGATGAAACAAGGCTCTACCATGTGGTGGCAAAGCTGGACAGTCACACGGTCCAGAGGGTGGAAGACCTGGTTAACCACCCACTGGACACCGACAAGTATGGCGCATTGAAGGAGGTGCTGATCAGCCATTTCACCCCCTCGGTGCAACAGCGAGCAGAGGGGCTCCTAGAGTTGACGAGTCGGAGAACGACAGACCGGCAGACCTGATGGTGAAGATGCTGAGACTGAAAGACTCCGAGGATGGCGAATTTATTTTCGCCCACCTTTTCCTCCAGACTCTGCCGCCAGCAGTGAGAGTGACCCTGGCAGACTCACCCCATGGGACTACCATGGGCTCGGCAAGGAGGCGCAGCGACTCGTCGACGCCCACAAGCGGAGCGCGGTTTCGGCCGCGGCAGCTGAGCAGAGGACGGCGCCCGGAGATGGTTTGGAGCCAGTGGTGGCGGCGCCAGACGAACCGACAACGGCGGCGACAGGCGTCAGGCGACGCGGAGCTGAAGACGGCCTGTGTTTCTACCACCGCCGTTTTGCGGAGAGGGCACACAGATGTTTCCCACTGTGCCGCTTCAAGCATCAGGGAAACGCCAAGACCGGGGGCCGGTAGCAGCTGCGTCCCTTGGAGAAGAAAATAAGCTGCTTTACCTGACAGATGCACGCTCGGGGAAACAATTCCTCGTGGACACGGGCTCCCAGCTGAGTTTCGTCACGCCTACCTACGCGGAACGGCTGATGCCGTCTAAAGCTCCCTGGGTGTCAGTATCAGCAGTGAATGGCTCAGCGATTAAGACCTTCAGTGAGAGGACCATGCTTCTGTCCTTACAGGGCCGTTCATTCGAGTGGACCTTTATTGTAGCGGCAGTCAGTTTTAACATGTTAGGGGCTGATTTTTTTGTGCTCACATGGTTTATTGGTTGATCTTGCTAATAGACGTCTGGTTAATGCACTTTCTTTTCATTCTATCCCCTGCACAGCTCGGGTGGCTCCGCCGACTGCACACGCCAACGTCACAGCTGCGGGTGGTAAGTTTCATGCTCTGCTCACTCACTTTCCAGCACTCACAGTTCCAAAGTTTTCAGCGACAGTGGCCAAACACGGGGTGGAGCATTTTATCACCACCACTGGGCCGCCCGTTTTTGCAAAAGCCCGGCGCTTGGACTCAGCTAAACTGGCAATAGCGCGCGAGGAATTTGCCAACCTGGAAAAACTGGGCATAATTAGACGCTCGAACAGCCCCTGGGCTTCCCCGTTACACATGGTCCCAAAGGCTGATGGCTCATGGCGACCTTGTGGCGATTTCCGCAGGTTGAACAACGTCTCAGCACACGACCGCTACCCGATTCCGCACATCCAGGATTTCTCAGTTCATTTGGCGGGGGCGCGCATTTTTTCTAAAATAGACTTGGTGCGCGGCTACCATCAAGTCCCTGTGCGCGCGCAAGATATTCCCAAAACCGCGGTAATAACTCCGTTTGGGCTTTTTGAGTTTTTGCGCATGCCGTTTGGGTTAAAGGGCGCCGCGCAAACTTTCCAACGCATGATGGATGCTGTTTTACGCAACCTGCCTTTCGTGTTCGTCTATTTAGACGACATATTGGTAGCCAGCACGTCCGAGGACGAACACAAAACCCACCTCACAGCGGTTTTTCGGAGACTGGCAGAGCACGGGTTGATAATTAACCCAGCGAAGTGCCAGTTCGGGGTGGCACAAATCGATTTTTTGGGGCATCGCGTTTCGCCAGAAGGAGCAGTTTCCCTGCCTGAGAAAGTGCGCGCAATAACAGATTTCCCCCGACCTCAAACGATAAAAGCGCTGCAGGAGTTTCTAGGGATGGTTAATTTTTACAACCGGTTCCTTCCGAGCGCAGCGCGGCTTATGCAGCCACTGTACGCGGCACTAAAAAAACAAAAACCCACGAATAAGGTCGAATGGTCTCCGGAGCGGGAGCGCGCTTTCTCCCACGTCAAATCAGCCCTTGCAAGCGCCGTTTTGTTAGCGCACCCGGATCCAACAAACCGTTTGGCGCTCGCCACCGATGCTTCGGACCTAGCGGTGGGGGCAGTCATTGAACAGTGTGTGGCAGGGACCTGGCAGCCTCTCGCGTTCTTTAGCAAATCCTTGCGCGATAACGAGCGTAAATACAGCGCGTTTGACAGGGAGCTTTTAGCCCTACACTTGGCCATCCGCCATTTCCAGTTCTGGCTGGAAGTGCGTTGTTTCACCGCTTTCGTGGACCACAAACCGTTAACTTTTGCGATGGCCAAGATCTCAGAACCTTGGTCAGGCCGACAACAAAGACAGCTAGCCGCAATATCGGAGTTCACCACCGATATCCAGCATGTCGCAGGCAAACACAATGTAGTGGCAGACTGTCTCTCACGTGCTGTGGCAACGCCAGGCCACGTGGGGGCAGACTCGGTGGCTGTGGGCCAGGGCAGTGACGCGGGAGCGCGCGCAGCCCCGGTCCACGTAGGTTTGGATTATGCAGACATGGCTGCGGAGCAGGTTGGTGACGCGGATGTGCGAAAGTGAATGTATTAATTCATTCTGATTGCTGAGGCCACAGTAAAAACAGATGATTTTATATGTAACCCAGCCCTTGTAAAATCTACTGAAGCGCAGCTACATGAAAATTGTGGTTAAATACAATAACGAAGTACTTTATTGTCACATTCAAATTGTAATCCCTCCTGTTTTGTTTTTCTTTTGAATTCTTGGATGGAATATGGTGGGCAATATAAGCTGCAGCTTCAGCCATCACCCATTTCAGATAACCTACACTACCGTTCAAAAGTTTGGGGTCACCCAGACAATTATTTTGTGCTTTCCATGAAAAGTCACACTTATTTACCACCATGAGTTGTAAAATGAATAGAAAATATAGTCAAGACATTGACAAGGTTAGAAATAATGATTTGTATTTGAAATAATATTTTTTTCCTTCAAACTTTGCTTTTGTCAAAGAATCCTCCATTTGCAGCAATTACAGCATTGCAGACCTAACCTGATTGCACAAGGGTTTTCTAATCATCCATTAGCCTTCTGACGCAATGAGCAAACACATTGTACCATTAGAACACTGGAGTGATAGTTGCTGGAAATGGGCCTCTATACACCTATGTAGATATTGCACCAAAAACCAGACATTGCAGCTAGAATAGTCATTTACCACATGAGCAATGTATAGAGTGTATTTCTGATTAGTTTAAAGTTATCTTCATTGAAAAAAAGTGCTTTTCTTTCAAAAATAAGGAAATTTCTAAGTGACCCCAAACTTTTGAACGGTAGTGTATGGTTGAACTGTATAATCAGAGGAGTTATTGTTTAATTTGACCTTGTTAGATTTTTTTCCCTTTGTTATATTATTCTATTTTCTTTTAATCTTTACTTTTAATCAATCCGAAATAAAGATTCATTCATTCATTCACATTCCACCACTGGCTTTTAGCAACAAGTGTATTTCCCAAATATGTTTTAAACTTGCTTTAATTAACCACCACCCATTTGTCTTTTGTCTAGGCAAGAGGGAAACTGTCCACCCCAACTGGACCTTGCCTCACTATTTACAGAGATGCAGGCTGAAGATCTGCTGAACCAGGACCAGTACGAGGGGCCGATCCAGTTGCTTCTCAGTGAGGCAGCATGGCTGGCGTGTGTGACCCATTCCAGTTTTGTTTTTGTTTTTTTACAGTTTGAATTTTGCACATTCTGAATAATCTGGAATTTGCTGCTGATTGTAACAAACAATTTAGCGACTTATGTGTTTGCATCATGATTTTCTATTTTGTCTGTTAAGACACTGGTGGGAAAAGAGTAAACTGTACAAAGGATTTATCGGTGACCTTGAAAATAATGGCTCATTTTTAAGAAAAAAGTAACCAAAACAATTATTTTATTTACTGAAGACTGTATTGTTGGATGTGCCACCGCAGAAGACCCTGCATACTTTAGTGACAGTACCAGTATATGGAGGAATTCTGGGTCATATTAGCATCTGCTCTTCATCATAATGGGTTTGGGCGGGGGTGTCTAATCATGTGCCATGGAGGGCCACGACCCTGCAGGCTTTACCTCCAACCAGTGTCTTCAACAGCAGATTCCACTGAACTTCTTCCACTGACTGCTGATCAGTGAGAACACCTGCTGAAGAGACTGGGTAGAAGAGAACCTGCAGGGTCTTGGCCCCCCATGACACATGATTGGAAGCCCCCGGATTAGGGTTTAATGGGATTTAACATTTTAACACAAACTGCTTTATGGTTCATAATTCTGTTGACAGACTTACACCAAACCAAAAGTGATTTCTCAAACTGCTGGATTGTTCTTAGACAGCTTTTCCAATCTTTTTTTTTTTTTTTTTTTTTTTTTGTACTTATTTTGTACCCGTAGGTAGATTTGTTCTGCAGTCTGGTGACAAGCCACCAGCTGCCGGTCGCTGCGTGTGCAAGCGCCCCGTATCCCTAACCTGCATGTTTTTGGCATGTGGGAGGAAACCGGAGAAATCCCGGAGTAAACCCACGCTACACGGGAAGAACATGCAAACTCCACACAGATCACTGTTGGCCGGGGTCAGGGATCGAACCCACGATCTCATGATCCCCGCGATCCCCCGGCCGAGGGTAAACTTTTAGTATTTAGTTTGTGCCACATGGTGGTAACCTTCACATATAAAAAAGAGACATCTGCAAAAACTTCAGAGGTTTATTGTCAGTGCAAGTGTCAAGTTTATTGTCAGTGCAATTCCCAGTGCAGTACATACAAACGATGTCTGCCACTGTAGTATTCTCTGGGCCCCTCCCCAATCTGACCAGTGATGACATGTTTAGCCGCTCGTCATCCTTGAACCGCTGGCTGTCTGTGTGGTGTCCTAAAAATGACGTGGGCTACATTGACAATTGGAGCTCTTTTTGGGGAAAACCTGGTCTTATGAGACGAGACAGCATTCATCCCACTTTGGATGGTGCTTCTCATTTATCTAACAATCTGGTATCTTTTTTATCCAAATTTCCAAAACCCTGACTACTCAGAGTTGGGACCAGGAAGCAGAGTCGCAGTCTTACACGCCTCTCTGCAGCTCCTCTTCATCCGCCACCCCTCAGCTTAGCCCCTGTCTTCCCCATCAGAGAATCGTTGTCTGCTCCCTCCAAAGTAAATAAAAATATAATGCATAAGCATCCCAAAGTGATAAAGCAAAATATTGGTAAAACTCAAATTAAACATAAAGCCTCTAAATTGAATGAATTGGCCTCTGTTCCTCCTCATAATTTAAAAATTAAATGTGGTTTATTAAATATTAGGTCTCTAACTCCCAAGTCTCTGTTAGTCCATGATCTGTTAATTGATCATCAGATTGATTTAATTTCCCTTACAGAGACTTGGTTAGGGCAAGAGGATTATGCTGGTTTAAATGAATCAACTCCCTCTGGTTATTTAACCTGTCAAAATCCCAGAAGTTCTGGTCGTGGAGGAGGAGTAGCAACAATTTACCATTCCAAATTACTAGTTAATGTAAAGCAAAAAACATGTTATAATTCCTTTGAGGGCCTGGTCCTCAGTATTGGGCACTTTAGCAATTTTAGGTTAAACCCAATTTTATTTGCCATAGTTTATCGTCCCCCATCAACCTACTCAGAATTTTTATCTGAATTTGCTGATTTCTTAGCTGATTTAGTGCTGAAATCTGATAGAATAATTATAGTAGGGGACTTTAATATACATGTGGATGTAGATAGTGACTGCCTTAATGTGGCATTTAATTCAATATTAGACTCGATTGGGTTTTCTCAGAAAGTAGGAAATTCTACTCATTACCTCCACCATACATTGGACCTTGTTCTGACATATGGCATAGAAATAGAAAATCTTGTAGTGTCTCCTCATAACCCTGTACTGTCAGACCATTGTCTGTTAACCTTTGATTTTACTATTTCTGACTATTTGGCTCCTAAAGAAAAATATTATTACAGTAGATGCCTCTCAGATGATGCTGTTACCAAATTTATGCACATTGTTTCCTCTATGCCATGTGTCAACACAACGGAAATAAGCTATAGACAGCTTGCTCCTTCTGTAATTGATAACATGGTGGATAGTGTTTCAGCTTCTCTGCATCAGACTCTAGACTTGGTGGCCCCCTTAAAAAAGAAAAAGTCTAACCAGAGATTTCTAACTCCTTGGTTCAACACAGAAACTCGTAGCTTAAAACAGAAGACTCATCAATTAGAAAGAAAATGGCGCTCCACTAATTTAGATTAAATCTATTTAGCTTGGAGAAATCATCTTTTAATTTATAAAAAATCTCTTAGAAAAGCTAGAACAAGTTATTACTCTGCATTAATAGAAGAGAAAACAAGAATAATCCCAGGTTTCTTTTCAGTACTGTAGCCAGGTTGACAAAGAGTCAGGACTCTGTCAATCCTAGCATTCCCTTAGAGCTTACTAGTCAGGACTTTATGAACTTTTTCAATAATAAAATTTCATCCATCAGAGATAAAATCAATCAGATTCTTCCCACAGTTAACTTAAATACTGTAACTACTACAACTCCTTGTATTGATGTCTGTCTTGATGAGTTTACTCCAATCGACCTTTGTGAGTTAGACAAAATAGTTTCCTCATCCAAACCTTCAACTTGTCTTTTAGACCCTATTCCTACCAGGTTATTTAAAGAAGTCTTCCCACTTATTGGTAGCCTTATTCTTCATATAATCAATTCTTCATTAACTTTAGGCCATGTACCGCAGGCTTTTAAAACGGCTGTAATTAAACCCTTACTCAAAAAGCCAACGCTAGATCCAGGAGCTTTAGCTAACTATAGACCAATCTCTAATCTCCCTTTCATTTCAAAAATCTTAGAAAGAGTTGTTGCTACGCAATTATTTGACCACCTGCAGGGAAATGGTTTACTTGAAGAGTTTCAATCTGGGTTTAGAGTCCATCATAGTACTGAAACAGCCTTAGCGAAGGTCACTAATGACCTCCTCATCGCATCTGATAATGGACTGGTTTCTGTACTTGTCCTTTTAGACCTTAGTGCAGCTTTTGATACTATCGATCATAATATTCTACTTGATAGATTAGAACACTATGTTGGATTTAATGGAACTTTGTTGCAGTGGTTTAGATCTTATTTATCTGATAGGTTCCAGTTTATTCATGTAAATAATGAGTTTTCTTTCAACTCAAAGCTTAGTCATGGAGTTCCACAGGGATCTGTGCTAGGCCCTACTCTTTTTAGTTTATATATGCTTCGGTTAGGCAACATTATTAGAAAGCACTGTATACATTTTCATTGTTATGCAGATGACACACAATTATACCTGTCAATGAAGCCAGACGATAGTAATCAATTAGCCAAGTTAGAAGCCCGTCTTAAGGAAATCAAAGCTTGGATGACTTGTAATTTCCTGCTATTAAATTCAGATAAGACTGAAGTCATTCTTGTTGGTCCAAAAAACCTTAGAAATTCCTTTCCAAATCAAACTTACAGTTTGGATGCGGTTACTCTTTCTCTTAATAGCTCTGTGAGGAACCTTTGAATTATTTTTGATCAAGATCTGTCCTTCAATTCACATATTAAATTTGTTTCTAAGACTGCCTTCTATCATTTGCGTAATATTGCCAAGATTAGGAGCATCTTGTCTCAGAGTGATGCTGAGAAGCTGATCCACGCTTTTGTTAGCTCGAGATTAGATTATTGTAATTCTTTATTATCAGGCTGTCCTAAAACATCTTTAAAAAGTCTTCAGCTGATCCAAAATGCTGCAGCAAGAGTTTTAACAGGTACTAGAAAGAGAGATCATATCTCTCCGGTTCTGGCCTCCCTTCATTGGCTTCCCATAGAGTTTAGAATTAAGTTTAAAATCCTTCTTCTTACTTACAAAGCTCTAAACAATCAGGCTCCTTTTTATTTAAAAGATCTGATACTACCGTATTATCCTAACAGAGCACTATGCTCCCAAAATGCAGGATTACTTGTAATACCTAGAATCTCCAAAAGTACAATGGGAGGCAGAGCCTTCAGTTGTCAAGCTCCTCTCCTGTGGAACCAGCTGCCAATCTGGATTCGGGAGTCAGACTCGATCTCTTTTTTTAAGAATAGGGCTAAAACCTACCTTTTTGATATAGCCTACAATTAGGGAGGGATCATGTGTTTCTGAACCCTCCCTTAGTTATGCTGCTAATAGGTTTAGTCAGCCGGGGGACCTCCAGTAATGCACTGGGCCTCACTCCTTTCCTCACTCTCAATGAATTATTTTTTTTTGCTGGTCATTAACATTTGTTTGTTCTCTCCCATAGATTGAGTCCCCATCGTGCTGTTTGCGCTCTACATGTCTGTTCTTTTTATCTTCTCTATCCCCTCACCCCCCAGCCAGTCACAACCGATGACTGCCCCTCCCTGAGCCTGGTTCTGCTGGAGGTTTCTTCCTGTTAAAAGGGAGTTTTTCCTCTCTACCGTCGCCAAGTGCTTGCTCACAGGGGATCGCCTGATTGCTGGGGTCTTTCTGCAACTGTGGGGGTTTCCCCTACAGTTGATAGTGCTATGAGATGACTGTTGTTGTGAAATGGCGCTATATAAATAAAGTTGAATTGAATTGAAGTTTCGTTGGGAATGGCTCAAAAAAAACTGTCAATGACTGTAAAGATCGGTAAAAATACCGAAGTTGTGGTTGAAAAAATGGCTGACTTCATAGCGAAATGCGAAGTACCAGGGAAAGCCCAGTGTGTTTATTTTAATGATTTCTTGAGTTATGGATCTCGTGGTTGTGTTGCCTTAGTTGAACACTGTTCAAAACAGAAACATCTCAAAATTGTGGCTACAAGGAGATTGAACTACTCGCTCGTGCTGCATTCAAAACGATCGATGGACACGGTCAAATTCAGATGCCAGTCAATCAAAGTTCATCACAATCGGCCCCGATTACAGCAGTTAGTGATTGGAAGACACATTCCGAGGTAAGATTTTTTTCTCGTTATAAGTAATGTACTTGAGAATTTTCGCGTAATGAATTTGTTATGAAATAGCATGTGTATGTTGTTGTGACGTCATGCCTGTTTTGAAACACTAATTGCATTTGAATGCTGATTATCGATTGTTAATAGATAAATGTTATTACATATTTTCTCACAATTTGAAATGCAATCTAAGAATTTTGAATATAATTTATCATTTTTTGTTTCACTAGGAGGAGTTACATAATGCATGTGTGTTTTTTTGTCATGGGTGGTGATGGGTTGCCTTTCCTAAGATATCTTTGCTTTTATTAGTAAACATAATTTCTTTATGGTCATTGCATAAAAATATTAAACATCTTTTAGGTTTTACTTACTTTCTTAGATTATCTTTCAAATATTAAAATATACTAATATGCAACTTTTTTTTATATTCCTAGTAACACTAACAAATGCTCACATTAATAAATCAAAATGTTTGCAGAATGTCAGTATATTTTAATAAATGGATGATGGACTTGGTGATGGAATTTTGTTAATATTTATAATTTATTTTACTTGGTTAAATTATTTTGTCTGTTCTAGAACTATGTAAATGTAATTCTGTGTAAGTTCTAAACATATTAAATAGTAGTAAAATATAATTTAGTATTATTACATCAACATACCATTCAGATATCATAAATTTACACATGTGATGTAGCAGCAGATTAAAAAGGTAAACTATAAGTGCATTTGTACTTACTTCTAACTTTAAATATAAGACCACATTTGAGCATTCTAAAACACCAGATTTCGTTAGCTAACCCCCCACCAAGGCTCCGCCTTGCATCCGGCTTGGGGGCGTGCATCCCCCAAGACCCCCGGCTTAGTTTCCTCTTTTTTTCCCAAACCCCATTCTCATCCCTGCTTATAGCAAACTAGCATTAGCAACATTAGTTTACCGTCATATATGACCTAGTTTGTATCCTCACATCTTCGGCTCTCCCAGAAGCTGCAGAACTATTCCAGAGTGTTTCGTCTCGCTGCCTGTACCTTTGTCTGGCGGTCCTTTTTTGGCATTTATTGTGAAAAAAGCCACAGACCAAGGAGTCGCCTTGTACAGCCGCCGTGATGCATGTGTTATGTTTTGCTTGGGTCGCGTGTTTTACGTCACGGGAGTGTGGCGCCGCCTTGCTGTAAAAAAAAATCTCGCCAACCCCAGCTTAACCCCGCTTTACCCAGCTGCTATGGAGACACAACCGAGGCCGAACCGTGTCGTTGCAAATCGAGACGTGGCGAGGTGAGCTGGGCTAGTGGAAAAGTGCCTATAGTTTTCTTCCTTATCAATTTACCTTCTTTCTTATAAACATGATATTTCTTTTACAATAATCTGCAGATATTTTCTTAAATATCTGGAAATTTATTGATCTAACTTTTAACTTCTCCTATTGAATGTTGTGATTTCATTACCAAGCGGTTCCATTTATATTTTTCTCTTTATTATTGACCATTTATTGATAATTTTTATGTATTATCTATTTTTCTGAGGATTGCTAATTATTTTTGCTAATTAATTTCTTTGGTACCCCCCTTTTGATGCATGGAGATGCACATGCAGCAAAGTTGCAGGGTATTTGCTTGATGGGTAGTGTCTTTTTTACCAGAAGGAAGCGTGTTACCACTTTTTATGTGTTACACACAGTTAATTTAGATGAAAATTTGTGAGTAGGATCGCTCCTTCAAAATGAGGTTTCAGTAGCTTTTGTTAGCTCGAGATTAGATTATTGTAATTCTTTATTATCAGGTTGTCCTAAAACATCTTTAAAAAGTCTTCAGCTGATCCAAAATGCTGCAGCAAGAGTTTTAACAGGTATTAGAAAGAGAGATCATATCTCTCCGGTTCTGGCCTCCCTTCATTGGCTTCCCATAGAGTTTAGAATTAAGTTTAAAATCTTTCTTCTTACTTACAAAGCTCTAAACAATCAGGCTCCTTTTTTTTTTCCACAATATCTTTATTGAACCTTTTTTTTTTTTTAACAAACATGATACAAACAATCAAACACTAACACTAAAGTACTACAAAAAAAAAAAATGCACTAAAAACACCAACAACCACCAACAAAATCAAGTCTTCAACAATGCTCCTCTGTTTAGTCTAGACAATCCAATACATAAGTATACATATTATGTTCACCAGTTTGGAATTTACAAGGTCCACACACATCATTCACCTTCTTCTTCAAGAGTTATGTTTAAATTTTTTACATAATCAATAAAAGGTCTCCATATATTCTCAAACACAATTTCCTTTGATTTCAGTATATATGTTATTCTTTCTAATGGAAGGTTTGTTAACATCTGTCTTAACCACTGAGTCACATCTGGTCTATGAGTCTTTTTCCATAATAGTGCAATACATTTTTTGGCATTAAGCAAACTGAGGTCTATGAATGTTCTTTCACTTTTATTGAAATTATGCTTTTCTGGGTACAGACCCAACAAAACCAGTTTAGGATTCAATATGATTTGTTTTGAGATTATTTTTTCAATTGTTACCCTCACCTCTTCCCAAAACATTCTTATTAATCTACATTCCCATAAACAATGAAATAGGGTTCCTTTACTTTCCATGCATTTTGTGCATGTATCTGGTATATTTTTGTTATATCTATTTAACTCCTCCGGTGTAACATACATCCGCATTAACCATTTGAAATGTATCAATTTAAGGCGTGCATTTATTGATTTGGTTTGAGCTTCTGTACAAGCCAATTCCCATTGTTCCTCTGAAATTTCAATTTGCAGATCTTCTTTCCAGTAGTTTAATCTTTTCAGTGAATTTTCACTTGAAGATAGTGTCAATGAGTTATAAAACTCTGAAATAATACCCTTTCTTTTACTATCTTTCATCATCATTTTTTCCAAGGATGAATAAATAGGTCGAGTGAGAGCTTTATTTTGATTTGATCGAATAAAGTTTCTAAGTTGAAGATATTTAAAAAAATGTGTTCTATTGAGATTAAATTTGATCCTCAGCTCTTCAAAAGACATTATGTTGTCTGCACATGGCAAATATAAATCCTGAATCTTTTGTATCCCTTTTAAATTCCATACTTTAAATACAGCGTCCGCTCTCCCTGGTTTAAAATATTGATTACCCCATATTGGACTAAATTGTGACAATAACTGTGGTTCTTTTAAATAGTTTTTAGCTTCACACCATATTTTGATCATATGCTTTACAAATGGATTTTTAACTTGTTTTTGTAATTTTTTTGCCGAATCTGAGTATATGAATATGGGAAGAGGTAAAGGTAAATTGTATGATTCCATTTCAGTCCAGTGAGGGAGATCATTTGATGAAAAATAATATGTCATAGACCTCAGTTGTGCCGACCAATAATACAACATAAAATTTGGACATTTCAGACCTCCACGATCAAATGGTAAATATAATAAAGACAGACGTAATCTAGCCCTCCTGTTGTTCCATATAAATTCCACTAACTTTTTTTTTATTCTTGAGAATAGATCTAAAGGTGGTGATAAGGGAATGTATTGAAATAAATAAAGTATTTTAGGTAAAATATTACTTTTAAGTATATTGATTCTCCCGATCATCGACATTGGTAGTGACATCCATCTCTGAGTTAACTCACTGATATCTGACATTAAGGCTTCATAGTTGACACTGGCGACTGATTCTAGCTTAGGCATAATTTGGATTCCTAAATATTTAAACTGATTTACAACATTGAATTGATTTACCTCAGGGGCTGGGTAATTTCTCTGGGTCTCATTTAGCATTAATATTGAAGATTTAGTTTTATTTATTTTATATCCTGATATTTCCCCAAAATTCTTTATTAAATTCAACAAGGTTGGAATTGATTTTTTTAGATTCGACATAAACAAAATTATATCATCGGCGTACAGGGAGATTTTATGTTCTGTTGGTCCAACTTTAATTCCATATATTTGTGAATGTAAACGTATCGCTATCGCTAAAGGTTCAATTGCCATAGTAAACAGTAAAGGTGAGAGTGGACAGCCTTGTCGACATCCTCTATTGATTTTTATTGGTTTTGAAATATTGTTATTTGTTAGGATTTCTGCTGTAGCATTATTGTATATTATTTGAACCCATTTTATGAAATTATTTCCAAGTCCAAACCTTTGTAGGACTTCAAAAAGAAAGGGCCATTCAACTCTATCAAAGGCCTTTTCGGCGTCCAATGATAGGAGAGCTGTATCCGGTGCTTCTTTATTAAAATAGATAATATTAAATAGTCTTCTTACATTATGGAAGCCTTGTCTACCCTTTATAAAGCCATTCTGATCTCGATTAATAATATTTGGTAAAATTTCTTGTATTCGTCTTGCTAAAATTTTACAGATTATCTTAAGGTCGGCGTTTAATAGGCTTATTGGTCTCATATTTTCACATTTATTAGAGGGCTTACCTGGTTTTGGCAGCAGTATAATTAAGGCATTATTTATGTATGATGGTAAATTATTATTTTGAAATGCTTCTAAAACCATTTCCAAAAAAGGTTTTATTAATTTATTCTTAAATTTTTTATAAAGGTCAACTGGAAGACCATCTGGTCCTGCACTTTTTCCTGATTTCATATTATCAATGGCTAGCCCAACTTCTTCTTGACTAATTTTAGACTCCAATATCTCCCTGTTTTCATTTGGAATACACGGTATAGATAGTTCGTTCAAAAACCCATTTAGTTTTGTTAAATCAGGTTCATTTTTGGTATCATATAATTTTTCATAGTAATCTCTAAAGGCTCTATTAATTTCTAAAGGATCTATAACTACCTGTCCCTTATTTATAATACTGGTAATTGGTGTTTTAATTTCCAATTGTTTAATCTGCCATGCTAATAATTTTCCTGATTTTTCACCTTGTTCATAAAAAGATTGTTTCAATCTTAGAAGACTCGAGGCAGCTCTATTCGCTGATTTTTTGTCGTATTCGGCTCTCAAAATCAGTAATTCATTCTCCAACCTTGGGTCACTTCCTGCATACACTTTTTCCTGAAGATTTTTTATTTTATGTTCCAATTTAGCTCTCTCCTCTCGAGTCTTCTTAGATTTTGATCCTGTATAACTAATAATATGCCCCCTAATAAAAGCTTTGAAAGCCTCCCACTTTACACATGCTGATGTTTGTGTAGTATTGATGTCAAAGAACTCGTCTATCTGTTTTTCTATATACTTGACAAATTCCTCATCCTGAAGCCATTTATGCTGAAATTGCCATCTACCTGATTCCTTTGTCAATTTTTTATCTACATATATTAGACAACAGGGTGCATGATCAGAGATCACGATGTTATCATAAAAGCAGTTTTGAATCTTGGACCTTAATTCTGTGGAAATCAAAAAATAATCAATACGTGAGAATGTCTTGTAGGTACTGGAATAACAAGAATAGGCTTTAACTTGTGGTTTCATTTCTCTCCATATATCTAACAATCTCAATTCTTTCATAAAATGATTAATAGTCATCCTACATCCAATGTGCGTACAATCCAGTCCTGTTGATCTATCCACACCTGGATTCAATGTACAATTAAAATCCCCTGCTATTATATGTTGCCCTGTAAGTGATGATAAGATGAGAAATAAATTAGCAAAGAACTTCTGATCATCTATATTGGGACCATATAAGTTCACAAGATTTATATTTTCTAATAGCAAAGAACCTTGAATGATTACATATCTTCCAAATTTGTCTCCAATTACATTTTTCACTTGAAAAGGAACTGATTTATGTATGAGAGTCATAACTCCCCTGGCTCGGGATGAAAATGAAGAGGTGAATACACTTCCCTGCCATCTACTCCTAATTCTTTTAACATCCTCCTCTATCAGATGAGTTTCTTGTAAAAACACAATTCTTGAACCCATGTCTTTTATTTTATTCATAACTTGTTTAAGTTTTTTTAAATTTTGTAGACCTCTGCAATTCCATGAAGTTAAATTAAGATTAACACTTTGGTTTATGATCAATAGAGAGTTTAGGATTACCTTGCAGTGTAAACATGCTCATACAGAGAAGCAAAAACATGAGTGGTTGAACATTCATCCTACAAACTACACACAAACAAATTCCCCCTTCCCACACTTGTGGCAAACCCCCCAAAATCAAAAGAAAAATTCTGTCTCTCGATATAGCCATCGACCGTTCCACACCCACGGGGAACAGCCTAAGCCACTCCTTCTTCATCCTCCCAATCACCCTAACTCTACTGCTTTTAATGACGTAACATTAACTCTCCTCTGTAGTTTTCCAACTTAACTCCAAAATTTTTAACAACTTTGTACATCATAGTTTTTTTTTTTTTGTTTGTTTTGTTTTTGTTTTGTTTGTTTTTTAATATATAATACAATCTATATTTTGTAAACTTACTATTTACTTCAAGTCAGTCAGATGCCTGTGCAAATGCTTAATTATTCTACCTTATATTTTGTTCATGCTTAGCTCCCACCAGTCTCTTCTTCTTCTTTGATCTTCTTGATGAACTCCTGCGCCTCCTCTGGGGTCTTGAAGATGTGGGTTCTGCCCTCATACGTGGTCAGCAGTCTCGCAGGATAGATTACACCATGACGAATCCCAAGGTTGCGCAGCTCCTTACGTACGGGATCAAACTGCTTCCTCAATTGCTGGATTCCTGTGGCCAAATCTGGGTAGAACCGCACCTGCTGGTCCTGGTGTTTAATCTCTCCTTTTTTAGCTCGTGCAGCGTTGAAGATCTTCATCCTGTCTCTGTTGTTAAGAAACTTCATAATTAAGGTCCTCGGCGGTCCCTTATCTCTCCGTGGGCCAATGCGATGTGCTTTTTCCAGAACCACTGCTGATTGCAACTCCTCGCTGCCCAGCACCTCCGGAATCCACTTTTCCAGAAAGGAACATACGTCCCGACCTTCTGATTCCTCTGGAAGACCCACCAGCCTCAAATTATTCTGTCTCGACCGAGATTCCAAATCCAAAATATTATCTTCCAGAGATTTATTTTTTTTTTCCAAAGTGCGCACCTTTAATTGAAGACGGGTGACGTCATCTTCAGCACTAGCGAGACGGAGCTCCATCTGCGCCGTTCGTTCTACACAGTCACCCAATTCCTTTCTTATTCCTTCCAACGCTGTCATAATCCCATCAAATCTAGAGGAAAAGTCCGCTCTCATTGAACTCATGGCAGCCATCAGCGCATCTGCGCCATTCCCCGCAGAAATCGCAGCGTTGCCAGCCTCCTCCGCCATATATGGAGCCCTGTTTGCTGCGTCACACACAGACCTGAAAGTCCGTTAATTTGGACTGTTTCGGCGGCTCGCTTTTTCCTTTTCCTGGTTTTCCAGCCTTAGGCTTCGCCGACATATCCTCGCCCAAACGCTGGGATACGTTCTGTCCCAAATGAGAGAGTTATTTGCCGATTTTTTTTCTCCAGGAGCAGAGCAGAGCGAGACACGTCCGTCCTACGTGGCAGCCATAACCGGAAGTCATCAGGCTCCTTTTTATTTAAAAGATCTGATACTACCGTATTATCCTAATAGAGCACTACGCTCCCAAAATGCAGGACTACTTGTAATACCTAGAATCTCCAAAAGTACAATGGGAGGCAGAGCCTTCAGTTATCAAGCTCCTCTCCTGTGGAATCAGCTGCCAATCTGGATTCGGGAGTCAGACTCGATCTCTGTTTTTAAGATTAGGGTTAAAACCTACCTTTTTGATATAGCCTACAATTAGGGAGGGATCATGTGTTTCTGAACCCTCCCTTAGTTATGCTGCTAATAGGTTTAGTCAGCCGGGGGACCTCCAGTAATGCACTGGGCCTCACTCCTTTCCTCACTCTCTATGAAATATTTTTTTTTTGCTGGTCATTAACATTTGTTTGTTCTCTCCCATAGATTGAGTCCCCATCGTGCTGTTTGCTCTCTACATGTCTGTTCTTTTCATCTTCTCTATCCCCTCACCCCCCAGCCAGTCGCAGCAGATGACTGCCCCTCCCTGAGCCTGGTTCTGCTGGAGGTTTCTTCCTGTTAAAAGGGAGTTTTTCCTCTCCACCGTCGCCAAGTGCTTGCTCACAGGGGATCACCTGATTGCTGGGGTCTTTCTGCAACTGTGGGGGTTCCCCCCTACAGTTGATAGTGCTATGAGATGACTGTTGTTGTGAAATGGCGCTATATAAATAAAGTTGAATTGAATTGAATTGAAGTAGTCATAGCTTCTTTTGTGCGTGTTGTCTCTTGACTTAGTCTAAAGAGTAATAATACTGTCTGTGCAGATTTGATGTGATTTAGCATTTAGAGCGACCATTCTGAGTTAGTCACTTAGATCACATCTGTCTGTCCAGTTGAACACAGACAGGTTGAATTTGTTTAAGTGAATCCTTGTGAAAGATTGTGTCACACTCCTTCAGTGAATGAAAGGGTGGACATATTGCCTAATTAGAATTTGGCGTAATTTTGTACAAGGAATGCCTCATTTTATATATTCCTTGGTAAATTATGGGGTGGACTGTAGTCCCGAGGCCTAGCTCGGCCACGGCTAAGCACCGGGAGCATGGAAAATACATTCCTTATTACTGTCACATTTCTGAAATGTGATATTGTCACACCATTATGTGGTGAGTGGCATCAGATGTATCTTGCAGTGTGAAGTCATATGAACACTACATTTTTAAAGTCAAAGTCATTTAAATTGTTATGCTTTATGTCATTTGCAATGTCATTTGTTCTACTTAGCTTCAGAAAATGCTTGTCAGCTTAGAGGTCCTTTCCCCTGTGGTCACTGTTGCCAATGAGCCTGTCACACATACACTGTCCGGCCTCCTCTCATTTCCCACAAAGATCAAATGTCGGTGCCATCCTGCAAAGAAATATTTGGGGAAACCTCACGGCTTCCCTGTCCTTACGTCAGTATTTACATCTACAGGAGTGCAAATTTTATCACCTCATAAATTGATTTTACTAATGTTCCATCCTTCCATCTTCTTCCGCTTAATCCTTCTCAGGTCGCCGGGGGGGGGGGGGGGGGCTGGAGCTTATCATCATTATTGTGTGCCCCTTAAATGTTTATCCCAGTTGTTTATCCCACTGTTTATTATAACGTGTAATGTTAAGAAACACAAGTGAATTATTGTTTTTTATTATTTTATTTCATATTGCATATGTCACCAAGGATTTATTAAATTGAAAGGTAATGGTGATGTTATGATTCCTTGTTAATTTGGCAAATCTAATTCCTGGTGAAAGCTAAAAAAAAAAATATATATATCTTGTGAATGCTTTCCCTTTCTTGTTGAAAAACGAAGAATGGAGAATAGCAGAAAAACTTTTAAATTACATCTAAAGCTTCCATAATTTGAATGTGTTTTTGCTATTCACAGCAAGTATTTGCTAAATATTCTGTGAATCAGTAAATGTTTTACCAGTTGACATGGGTAATCACTAGTTTAGGATTATGTTTAAACAAAACATTGTCATATATTAGAAGCCTTAAACCAATGCAGCATTTAGAATTACTAACTGCAGGTGTAGACCTAATCTCTGTTTTCAGGAATTTATGGCACAGGACCACAATCTGTGGTTTGTTTTTTCTTTTTTTTTTTATATGTCCTAAAATTCATCAGACCTTGAGCGTCCTTTTTATTACAAACATCTGAGTCATTTGAAGGCTGATTCTCTCTGTTTACCATCACCTTATCTAGACCAGTCTGACACAAGCTGTATTATTTTTTTTCCTCTACATGGACAGACTGAGGATCAAAATATAAATAAGATTGCATATGCCATTTATTAAAAAGTGAGTTTAGTGTTATTAAAACAAAGCAATGGTATGACATAGAATTACCAAAACCTGTGTTTGATAGTCAGTAAACTCCGGCAAATCACATGCACAAACACAGTAATCATCAACCTCTTCTGTGCTTTGAATCATGTAATTTAATGTGTACACAAAGCCTTCAGTGATTAGGCATTATTAAGTGACAGCATGATATTGTAATATTCAGTTAATTTCATCATTGTCATGCTGGTAGCAGTGATTAAGATGCAAGCAATTGTACTTAACTTAGATGTTCTATGTGCCTGTGGTCTTGACGAGGGAGGCACGGACAGTGGCGAGAGGCCGGGTCCCAGAGGCTGATCGTTAGTCCTGTGTCCTTTTTTCCCTGTAAAGTTCACTGTTATGCTTCAGTCAGAGAAATAAGGCAATTGAGTCAATAAAAGTCAGTGATACGTCAAAAAATTGAACAAAAATAGCTCAGTGTTTTTCATTTTCCAAAGAAAAATTGGAGGAAATAAAAATATTGGCTTTAAAAATATGTAAATAGTTCATCACGTACGCAACATTAGAGTGAGAACCCACAAAGTTAGACTGAAAAAACAAGTAAAACCCCAAAACTTTGCAAAAATACCCATACATAGACTCTTTTTCGTCTCACTCCTCTTTTCTCTTCTTCTCACTCACTCACTGTTAAACACAAGGGCCCACACATACAATACACACACACACGCAGCACAGTTCTGTTATCTCTCCAAGGTTACTGTCGGGCAGCTGTTTAGCTGAGTAACACAACGATAGCCTTAAAACAAGCTTGAAATGGCAACCCCAAAAACTTGCTTGGAAAAGTAAATGTGGCAACCCACCGTTCTCTTTTTTTTTTTCCTACCGCAGTGAAAACACAACAGAATTTCTCACCCAAAAGTATAATTTGCAAATGTTCACATTTTAATCCTTTCCCAAAAGGATAATCAGTAATTAACCAACTCTTTTATGCTCCACAAATACCAGAAAAATCACAGACAACAATTTTACAACCCATTCTTTTTCACACCAGAGCAGATTACACAGAGACAAAACAAACCAGACTGCAGAAACTTTTATCCAGCGCTTCAACAAATTCTCAAAATAAAATCTACCAGTATTTCAACAGTCACGTAACCCCTCCGCTGTGTGCCGAAAGTCCCAGTGAGACCTCCTCCCCTGGTATCTTGCAATAGCTCACCATAGTGGGGGATGGGCGATAAGCAGACACGGTAATGGCACAAATCTTCCGTGAAAATCTACTTTTCTGGGATCACGTAAACTCTTCTACAAGACGTTGAGAGCCTAGTTATTTAGACAATAAAACATCTGTGGTTAAAAGAGCACAAATCTTTCCCTTTTTTTAAAATTTTTTTTTGTTTGCATGCAACTTCCGGCACCTCCACCGCACTGACAGGATGCAGAGGACAGCGGACCACTGGGAGACTCCCCAGACCTTGCGATAACGCTCACCAATGCAGAGGAAAATCTCGTTCCTCTCAAGGGATTATTGCAATATCGCTCACCGTGGGCAGGAATGACCCAGCGATCAAGCCGTAATAATGCATCCAAACAGCATCCACGATGTTCGATCGGTCCGGGTAATCTCACTATCTTTTATCCATAAACAACAACAAATGTACTTACATCCAAGCCGCCTGTAGGATTCTCAGATCCGTCACCCAGTCAGTTCCAGCGCCCCGGGTTGAAATGCCTTCACTGCAGTAACACTGAGCCTTTTTTTTTTTTTTTCACTCAGCCTGGGAAGGTCTTTTTATCAGCTGTGCACTTGCTGAAATCAAGCAGAGGTGCCGGAAAGACAGAGATATGTGGATCCGCTGTTCGGAGCACCAAAATGTTACAATAATTTTGAGCTTAAATTATTCAAAGTCAAAAATCAGGCGGAAAGTTGGATTTATGTACATTTATTACAAAAATATATAAGGTGTCACCCCAATGGCCACTTTGGGGGAGAGATTACAAAGCATGACATTCACACACACCTAGAATCTCTAAAGGATTCATTTCTTTAGGTCTGATATATTTAGGTAGGAGAAAGGAGAGGGAGGATGAGGATAAGGGAAGGGACAGAATAGGACAGTCCTGATAATCAAAGCTTATCCGGGGAAATGTCACAGATGCACTTGAGACATGCGCATGAAGTCCCTGAAACTAACAGAATGTCTATATACCTAATCTATAGAACTGATCTATACAGGCTGAGGAGTTCCTGTGCATTCCTGTGACCTGAAACAGGACATGTCAAAGAGATTATAAAAAACTGGCTTAGATCATTCCTTACGCATGTACTGATCCTGTACTGATCTCCAGTCTGAACTCTTAGAAATTGCTCACAGAAACATGCCAGGAATATATGAACTTATTCCACATGGAATGCACATATAAACATTAAACATGGCATATGAAAGGTATGATACTTCTCAAATATAATAATACATTATTAATATCAATAATGTAGATAATATGGAATTTTTCTATCACCTTGCCACTGATAATATCTCTATCTTCCAAGAATGTGCTGCTAGTCCAGCAAAAGCTAGCGGTACTCAAATACTTCGCAAGCAGTTTCATTACATGGTTAGTCAGAAAGCAACTTACAATGGCTTGGCCGTCGCCCAGGTTAACAAGAGCCACGCTGATCTCTTCACATTCCGACAGGCAGTGAAAAGTAAGTTAGGAGCAGGAAGTGTCCACTAGTCAAGTGTAAGACTTTGAAGTATTTCGGGAGTACCGTTTCAGAGAATGCTAGACTGGAGGATGAACTATCTCTCAGAATGGAAAGAGCGAGTGCTGTGTTTGGAAACTTGAGGGAGAGACTGTGGAACAATCGGCATGTGTCTATCCATGTGAAATGCAAAGTGTACAGAGCGACAGTACTGGCTACTCTATTGTACGGTGCTAAAACTTGGACTGTATACAGGGTGCAGGTAAAGAAACTCCACGTGTACATGATGAGACACCTTCGAGTTATAATGAACATCTCATGGAAAGACAAGATAACCAACATATAAGTGTTGAAACGAGCTGGTCTACCATCAGTGAAGGACATGCTAATACAATTGAACCTGAGATGGCTCAGACATGTTGAGAGGATGGATCACTAGCATCTCCCTCGGCAGTTACTCTGCTCACAGTTTTGCGAGGGCAAACGCAATCAGGGTAGACCAAGGCTCAGATTTAAAGACACTGTAAAAAGAAACTTGAAGAAGTTGGATATAGGCAGGAGTACCTGGCAGTGGAAGGCTAAGGAGAGAGCTGCGTCGTGGAATCTGATCAGACCTAAATGAAACAGTCATTGTCGCCCCCAACAGACTATGATGATGATGACAGGTACCCATGCACAATAATGACAAATTATTTGCTTTTTTTGACTAATAAAGAAGTGAAAATTAGATAATTTTGCCACAAAAATTACTGAATTTTACTGAATGCACTGAGGAGCTCATTTAGCAGCAGACTACATCATCCCAGGTGCACAACCGAGAGGTTTCGTAGGTCCTTCCTACCAACGGCTGTCAGACTGTACAACCTAAGCAGGGCTGCTCGCAGAGATAGCAAAAAGACGTAACAAACTAATAGTTTTTTGAATGCAAAAGATGCAATAGACTTACACAATGGTCCCCTCCGGCATACAACTAGGAACATACCGGTCGCTATGGAGGGTGAGAATATGTATGGGCACATAATCATACCATGTAGGATAACTAAGTAGACGGTTATGCTGTTTCATTCCATCTAGCAACAATGCTCTGCACTGTGTGTGTTTATATATTTACATATTTATTCCATCTAGCTACAATGCTCAGCACTGGGTGTGTTTATATTTATATATCTACATATTATTCCATCTAGCTACATTGCTCCGCACTGTGTGTGTTTATATACTTGCATATTTATTCCACCTAGCTGCAATGCTCCGTACTGTGGGTGTTTATATATTTACATATTTATTCCATCTAGCTACAATGCTCTGCACTGTGTGTTCATATATTCATATATTTATTCCATCCAGCTACAATGCTCTGCACTGTGTGTCTGTGTGTGTGTGTATATATATATATTTTATAGTAATATGTACATATGTATATTAGCTGCTCTTGCTTGCTTGTTTTTTTCTTGCCTTCTGATTGTTGCTCTGAGTGTTGCTATCCCTGTGCTGTTGCAATCCTGGAATTTCCCCGTTGTGGGACTAATAAAGGCTTATCTTATCTTATCTTATCTTAAAACCTGAATGTACCAGGGCACCCTGGTTGAAAAACACTGACCTAAGCTGTGCTTAAGGTCAAGGTCAACGGTCAAGAGATCTGAACACGCTGATGTCATCAGGCCAGAATGAGCTACGTCGTCATTGACAATCTGGTTTTTAAAGTTAGACTGAAAATACAGTATATCTGGGTGGTGGGGCAGCGGCTGGCTGGTGTTTTAGTGGGTTTGTCCTCTGATATCCCTCCCTCTGGGGGGGATGCTGCTTTAGGGCTTTCCTGTGGCTCTTTCTTCCTGTGTTCCCCTGGGGGTGGCCCTGCCAGTGCTGGGCCGGCTGGGGGTTTGGCCACCTCAGTCTTTGCTGGGGCTCTCTTTGCCCTGCGTCCCGTGGTGGTGGGTGGTGTGCTGGTTGCCACTGGCAGGGCCGGGGCTGGTTTCTCCAGGATAGGGCCGATTGGGTGGGGGCCGTGCTCCCCTGGTGGGGTGATGGGGATTTGTGGGTGATGGGCTTGGTTGTTGGTTGGGGTAGTCTGCTGGTTTCCCCCTGTGTTCTCCCCACACGCTCACATGGATTCACACATGCACACACAAGCTGGGCAAGTTGAACGAGCTTGGTCGTATAGGCCTCAGGTGGGCTTGGAGATAGAGGGTGAAGTTTCAACTGAGACTTTGTCCCATGCTAGAGAAGAGATAACATAGTATCTGTTGCTAGGAAGCATGATGTCATCTGTGTGTGTTTAACACTCAGAATGACCCCAGAAGAACATGAGGGTCAACTCAAAAACAGGGTCGACCTTTATGTAAACAAGGTCTGTTGGTCCTAAATTCTAAAACAAAGACAAAAATTGTGGTAACCGGTTGGACTGAAGTAAGGCTGAAAGTTTAACACAGAATTGATTGACAATTTATATTCTATGCTGTAAACCAAACCAGGCGGGGTCATTTTTGACCCCAGAGGACAAAAAGTGTGAGACAATCAGGAGACATTAGTTAGTTAAATGCTGGTGTGCCGCTCTGTTAGGGGAGGTTCTCTCCAGGACTTTGTGTTATGTGAGATTCTGTGGACTGCTTGAATAAAGAGACGCTGACGTTAAGAACCTCATCATTTTGAACATGATTTATTTTCCACTCACATGAATATAGAAAATTAGAAAGTTTTATTTTTTTTAAAATTGGGTTATATTCGTAGTGTTGTAAAGAATAAGGAAGCATAAAGGAGATTGTCTCTTATACCTGCCCAGTGGATCATAGTGAAGAATGCATCTGTTTTCTGATCGTTGCAGGAATGAGTTGGCGAGAACGTTTAGCTGGTCTGTGTTGGTGGTTCGGCTCCTGTTCTGCTCCTCATGGATGAATAGCTGATGTAGCTCTGTGGAAACCTGCCATTGATGATCCGTGCTGAGTGCTGGAGAATAAAGAACCAACATAGAAGTCCACATTCTGAGTCTGAGGACTTTTATTGGGCCCTCAGGTTAACTGAACTAGCCTCATCCTGTTAGCTCTGACCGTCAACAGCCACATCGCAACATCTGGAGGAAGTAAACAAACCATCAAGATGTTTTCAGGTCGGCATCTGAGAGAGTTGGTCAGAGAGCAACTAGCTGCTGCTGCTGAAGAAATAATAGCAGAGTTTGAACTAATCACCAACCAGTATGAGAAAGAGATCGATCGTCAACGCAGAATACTGAATATGTGCTGCTGTTCCCAGATAAAAATCCACAGAATAGGTATGTGGGACTATTATGGTTTGAATGAGGCTTTAGAAAATTCTGGATGTGTTTTTCAATCATGGTTGTGTCTTAAATGTGTAAATGTTTGTTCTTAAATCCTAAATTTGACACATTTTTTTCTTATTAATTTGTAAAGTGAAACTCTCTTTTTCAGACTTTTTTGTCTTTGTTCCTCCAGATTTCTTACAGCAGCCTGAATGTAAAGAGGAGGAAGTTCTGACTGAGCAGCAGCTCTGGAACCAGGAGAGGAACTCTGTTCTGGACCAGGCAGAACCAGAACCTCCGCATGTTAAAGAGCAACAGGAGGAACTCTGCATCAATCAGGAGGGAGAACAGCTGGTAGTGAAGCTGGAGGCCGATACCTTCATGGGGACTCTTGTTTCTGAGGAAAAGCAGCAGAGTGAAGCAGAACCAAACAGTGAGCAGCTCCTCTCTCACAACTCTGCTGGAACTGAGATCCAAGATGAGGAAGGAAGCTGGCATGTAGTCTCAGGATCCACTGAAGAAGAAGAAGAACCCAAACCAAAGAGGAAACGACTGAAAACAGGAAGTCACAGTAACAGTTATGATGACTCTCTGACCTCAAAGACTCTCTGTGAGAATGAAACAGGTAAAAAGTTATAAAATGTTCAGGTTGAGTCTTTGAGAAACTGTCCTAAAATAATATTATTAAAGTAATATTTTCAGTAACTACATGAATCTGACGTACTTGTACTGGTCTCGGTTTGTGTTTAACTTTAAATGATCTAACCCAGTGGAAAAATAATTTAATCTCTTTGACTATACAGTTATACAGTGAATCCAGAAAGTATTCACAACCTTTGCTATGAAGCTCAGAATTGAGCTCAGGTGCATCCTGTTTCCACTGATCATCCTTGAGATGTTGCTACAGCTTAATTGGAGTCCACCTGTGGTAAATTCATTTGATTGGACATGATTTGGAAAGGCACACACCTGTCTATATAAGGTCCCACAGTTGACAGTGCGTGTCAGAGCACAAACCAAGCATGAAGTGAAAGGAATTGAATCGGTGAATTCAAAAAGGGCCCAAGTCCACACTTTTTCAAAGGGGACTTGGGGCCCCTTTTGATTTCACCGATTCGATTGTCTGTAGACCTCTGAGACAGGATTGTCTCAAGGCACAAATCTGGGGAAGGGTACAGAAAAAATTCTGCTGCTTTGAAGGTCCCAGTGAGCGCAGTGGACTCCATCATCCGTAAATGAAGACGTTCAGAACCACCAAGACTCTTCATATACCTGGCTGGATGTCTAAACTGTCCGCCAAGGTCTCCGCCTTTGACCGGCTAGATATAGTCGGCCTCACCTCAACACACAGCTCCGGTTCCGGAACCAGTCTCCTGGAGAGGGGCTGGAGCTTGGCCTTTTCTGGAGTTGCCCCGGGCGAGAGGCGACGAGCAGGGGTGGGTATTCTTGTATCGCCCCACCTTGCTGCCTCTATATTGGAGTTTTCCCCGGTGGACGAAAGGGTTGCTTCCCTACGCCTTCGGGTTGGGAAACGGGTCCTGACCATCATTTGTGCCTATGCACCAAATGATGTTTCAGAGTACCCACCCTTTTTGGAGTCTGTGACTGGGGTGCTGGAGGGTACTCCTCCTGGAGACTTCATTGTCCTACTGGGGGACTTCAATGCGCATGTGGGCAACGACAGTGAAACCTGGAGAGGGGTGATTGGGAGGAACGGCCTGCCCGATCTGAACCCGAGTGGTGTTCAGTTATTGGACTTCTGTGCTAACCACAGTCTGTCCATAACGAACACCATGTTCAAGCATAAGGGTGTCCATATGTGCACCTGGCACCAGGACACCCTAGGTCGCAGGTCGATGATCGATTTTGTTATCGTATCATCAGACCTGCGACCGTATGTCTTGGACACCCGAGTAAAGAGAGGTGCAGAGCTGTCAACTGATCACCACCTGGTGGTGAGCTGGATCTGATGGCAGGGGAGGAAGCCATTCAGACCTGGTAGACCCAAACGTGTAGTGAGAGTGTGCTGGGAGCGTCTGGCTGAGGCCCCTGTCCGGGAGGTCTTCAACTCCCACCTCCGGAAGAACTTCAACCACATTCCGAGGGAGTATGGAGACATGGAGTCTGAATGGGCCATGTTCTCCACCTCTGTTGTTGAAGCGGCGGCCCAGAGCTGCGGCCGCAAGGTGGTCGGTGCATCTCGTGGTGGCAACCCCCGAACCAAGTGGTGGACACCAGTGGTGAGGGGGGCCATTAAGCTGAAGAAGGAGTCCTATCAAGCTTGGTTGGCTTGCGGGACTCCCGAAGCAGCTGAGGTGTACCGGCAGGCCAAGCGGAGTGCAGCTCGGGTGGTTGCTGAAGCAAAAACGCGGGTATGGGAGGAGTTCGGTGAGGCCATGGAACAAGACTTTCGGTCGGCTTCAAAGAGATTCTGGCAAACTGTTCGGCGGCTCAGGAGGGGAAAGCAGCTCCCCGTCCACACTGTGTATGGTGCGGATGGGACACTGTTGACTTCAACTAGGGATATCGTCGGGCGGTGGAAGGAATACTTCGAGGATCTCCTCAATCCCACTGATACGCCTTCCACAGAGGAAGCAGGGTTTGGGGACGAGGGGGATGACTCGCCTATCACAGGGGCTGAGGTCGCCAAGGTGCTTAAAAATCTCCTTGGTGGCCGGGCCCCAGGGGTGGACGAGATTCGCCCTGAGTACCTCAAGGCCCTGGATGTTGTTGGGTTGTCATGGTTGACACGCCTCTGCAACATTGCGTGGAGGTCGGGGGCAGTGCCTTTGGCATGGCAAACCGGGGTGGTGGTTCCTCTCTTCAAAAAAGGGGACCGGAGGGTGTGCTCCAACTTTAGAGGGATCACACTCCTCAGCCTCCCTGGGAAGGTCTATGCCAAGGTACTGGAGAGGAGAGTCCGGCCGTTGGTTGAACCTCGGATTCAGGAGGAGCAATGTGGTTTTCGTCCTGGCCGTGGGACATCGGACCAGCTCTTTACCCTCTCGAGAATTCTTGAGGGTTCGTGGGAGTTTGCCCAACCAGTTTACATGTGTTTTGTGGACTTGGAGAAGGCAATTGACCGCGTCCCTCGTGGATTTTTGTGGGGGGTGCTTCGGGAGTATGGGGTATCGGGCTTGTTATTACGAGCTATTCGGTCTCTGTACGACCGTTGTGAGAGTTTGGTTCGTATTGCCAACACTCGGTCGGAGTCATTCCCAGTGAGAGTTGGACTCCGCCAGGGCTGCCCTTTGTCACCGATCCTGTTCATAATTTTTATGGACAGGATTTCTAGGCGCAGCCAGGGAATGGAGGGTGTCATGCTTGGTGACCACAGGATCTCATCTCTCTTGTTTGCAGATGATGTTGTCCTGTTGGCTTCATCCAGCAATGACCTACAGCTCTTGCTGGGACGGTTTGCCGCTGAGTGTGAAGCGGCTGGGATGAGAATCAGCACCTCCAAGTCCGAGTCCATGGTCCTCAGCCGGAAAAAGGTGGATTGTCCTCTCCGGGTTGGGGACAAGCTCCTGCCCCAAGTGGAGGAGTTTAAGTATCTTGGGGTCTTGTTCACGAGTGAGGGGAAAATGGAGCGAGAGATCGACAGACGGATTGGAGCAGCATCTGCAGTGATGCGGACGTTGTACCGGTCTGTTGTGGTGAAGAGGGAGCTTAGTTCTAAGGCAAAGCTGTCGATTTACCAGTCAATCTACGTTCCTACTCTCACCTATGGTCACGAGCTTTGGGTAATGACCGAAAGAACGAGATCGCGGATACAAGCGGCTGAAATGAGCTTTCTCCGTAGGATTGCTGGACTCACCCTCAGAGATAGGGTGAGGAGCTCAGTCATCCGGGAGAGGCTCAGAGTAGAACCGCTGCTCCTCCACATTGAAAGGAGTCAGTTGAGGTGGTATGGGCATCTGATTAGGATGCCTCCTGGACGCCTCCCACTTGAGGTGTTTCAGGCACGTCCCACTGGGAGGAGACCCCGGGGCAGACCCAGGACTCGGTGGAGAGACTATGTCTCCCAGCTGGTCTGGGAACGCCTTGGTATCCCCTCTGAAGAGCTGGAGCAGGTTGGCTGGGGAGAGGGAAGTCTGGGCTTCTCTGCTTGAACTGCTGCCTCCGCGACCCGGACCTCCGGAAAAGCGGTAGAAGATGGATGGATGGATGGATGGATGGATGTCTAAACTGAGCGATTGGGGGAGAAGGGCCTTAGTCAGGTAGGTGACCAAGAACCCGATGGTCAGTCTGTCAGAGCTACAGCGATTATCTGTGGAGAGAGGATAACCTTGCAGAAGGACAACCATGTCTGCAGCAATCCACCAGTCAGGCTTGTATAGGAGAGTGGCCAGACGGAAGCCACTCCTTAGTAAAAGTAACATGGCAGCCCACCTGGAGTTCGTCAAAAGGCACCCAAAGGACTCTCAGACCATGAGAAACAAAATTATCTGGTCTGATGAGACAAAGATTGAACTGTTGGGCATGAATGCCAGGTGTCATATTTTGAGGAAACCCAGCACCACTCATCACCAGGCCAATACCATCCCTACAGTGAAGCATGGTGGTGACAGCATCATGCTGTGGGCATGTTTTTCAGCAGCAGGAACTGGGAGACTAGTCAGGATAGAGGGGAAAGATGAATGAAGCAATGCACAGAGACATCCTGGATGAAAACCTGATCCAGAGCGTTCTTGACCTCAGACTGGGGCAACGATTCATCTTTCAGCAGGACAACGACCCTCAGCACACAGCCAAGATATCAAAAGAGTGTCTTCAGGATGACTTTGTGAATGTTGTTGAGTGGCCCAGCCAGAGCCCAGATTTGAATCCAATTGAACATCTCTGGAGAAATCTGAAAATGGCTGTGCACCGACGCTTCCCATCCAGCCTGATGGAGCTTGAGAGGTGCTGCAAAGAGGAATGGGCGAAACTGCCCAAAGATAGGTGTGCCAAGCTTGTGGCATCATATTCACAAAGACTTGATGCTGTAATTGCTGCCAAAGGTGCATCAACAAAGTATTGAGCAAAGGCTGTGAATACTTAAGTACATGTGATTTCTTAGTTTTTTTTATTTTTAATAAATTTTAAAAAGTTTCAAAAAAAAAAACTCTTCATGTTATCATTATGGGGTATTGTATGTAGAATTTTGAAGAAAAATGAATTAATCTATTTTGGAATAAGGCTGTAACAACAAAATGTGGAAAAAGTGAAGCGCTGTGAATACTTTCCAGATGCACTGTAGTTTGCACTTCAAATGAGTTTTTCTTTTGGTTCAGCATACCAGGTGGAGGAATTGTCTGCTCTAGCCAGTTAGCCATTAGCCCCTGCTGGCAACTCCAACCGGAAACAATGCACTATGTGGTTATTTGTGTATAAAAACACACTAGTGACATGTTCAGAAATAGAAGTTGGACAGTGCTGTGTGTAGGACCGACTAGAAGAGACGTATAAAACAGAATGAGTCATAAATAGTACATTTTATACTACTGTTGATGTGAATGGGAACGGGCTCACCATCACATCACAGCTGGTGACAAATCAGAAATGTTCACTGAAAGAGGCCTAGATCATGATAGACCCTAACAAAGCAGCAGGATTGTTTTTTGGAATTTTTTTATTGATTGCCACTCCAGATACAGGGATGGCAATTTTCCGCCGATCCGCAGATTTCCGCCGATTTATTTTCAAATTGATCATTTCTGTGAATCGTCTAAATCCGCTGAGAAAATTTTAGGGGGGGTAAGGTACCTTATTGTCACCGATTTTAGTGAAAATCAACACGATTACATAAGCGCTCGGCGCTTCCCCGGAAGTCGTCTCCCGCGATAACCTGGATGTTTTGTACTCAAGCTACTGCTGTATTGTAAACGGCCCTGTGATTGGATAGTTGCAAACGATTGGACCAATCAAATGGCTCGTTGTATGCTTTGTCAAAAATTCATGGCGGCGTTTTCTCAGGGATGTGATTTTTCCGCTAATTCGCCGAATTTCGCTTTTTTTTTTCTTCCAGGAAGATAAAGTGGCTTGTGGTCCACGAATGCAGTGAAGGTGCACCCTTTCAGGCAGAACTGGAAGTGGCGTATGGCCAGGTGGAGAGCCATTAACTCTCTGCTGAACACGCTGTATTTATGCTCACTGTCGTGCAAAGACCTGCTAAAAAAGGTGAGCTGCTGCCAAGAACCGGCAACACATTGCTCCACGACGGCCGCTATGCCCATCTCTGAGGCGTCGGTAGCGCTATCCGAGCCACCGGGTCTGGGTGCGCCAGTAGTGCAGCGTTTGCCAGAGCTGTTTTAACCTCAGAACGCCTGCTGCCACTCAGGAGTCCAGTCGACTCTGTCCGCCGGTTTCCGTTTCTTGAGTGCGGCGTACAACGGCTGTATGAGTTGGGCTGCGGGGGGGAGGAAACGGTAATAAAAGTTAACCATCCCCAAAAACTCCTGCAGCGCCCTGACATTGATGTTGAGAAGAAAAAATAGCAAAACAATTTAGTTAGATTACTTTTATGATTCCAAACAGTTTGAAATTGACAGTGCACAGTGGACATTGATTCATAAGTTTTGAATATTTCTAAGACTTGGCTACATCAGTGATTGTGCAAAATGAACTGCTCAAGACTCAGTGGCGATTGAAACTGGTGATCTGAAATGAATGCTGAAATTATAAAAAGTAATGGTATGAATGAATTTTATTTCTATTGTGGAATAGATAAAATTAACTGATTTTGATTTGATCAAGTGTTAAAGCATGTGATGGATAATGCTTGTTGGAATATTTTAGGAATGCTATCTTCTTGGAACATAAGTCAATATTATACAGTAATAAGTGGCATTCAGCTGTTTGTTTTATGTCATTTAAGCACAGTTCTGGTACTTAAAAATCATAAAAACCCAGGAGCTTGAGGGGGCTTTGCCCCCCCACCGGGGCTCTGCCCCAGACCCCGCTGGGGGACTCCGTCACCCAGACCCCCTGCTAAATTTTCAGATAATTTCCCCAACCCCAAATCACATCCCTGGTTCGTGTTGGAATTCTGAGCTTTCAGTATTGTTTTCAGCGGAATTATGAGATTTTTATCGAAGGATCAGGAGTCATTAGTGCTAGAAATAGACAAAAGTGTCAAAAATAAATTCCGATGGAAGTGACGGTAAAGGTGAAAATTGACTCAAAGTTCGACGAGGTTACAGAAACACTCGGACAGTTTCTGAAGAAACCAGAAAAGGAGATGAAGTTCAGAGACTGACACAGCTTGCTGCCAAAAGGAAGAAAGTTTCACATTAGACTTGGTGACCAGTGTAAATAGTGTAATAAACTCTTATAGAACTGTTAAATATGTTGGACTAAAGACAGTGAGACAACATTGAAGAAAAAGTAAGTTAACTTTTCATTAAATTTAATGATTTATCTAAGTCTAGTATTTCATTTTTTTTATCATTTTTTTCAGTCTAAATTACTTCTGTTTTACTGAAAACCTCACAGCTTCAGGGGGGCTCCGGCCCCCCGGCCCCCCTGTAAGTCAATTGACCAAATTAGATTTAAGCTGAAATCAGAATTTCCTGTTGCCATCCCTGCAGATAGGCAAATTTATGTGTCATCATCATCATAGCAGTCTGTCGTGGGCGGCAATGACTGTTTCATTTAGGTCTGATCAGATTCCGCGACACAGCCTTCCACTGCCAGGAACTCCTGCCTATATCCAACTTCTTTCAAGTTTCTTTTTACAGTGTCTTTAAATCTGAGCCTTGGTCTACCCTGATTACGTTTGCCCTCGCATAACTGTGAGTAGAGTAACTGCCGAGGGAGACGATGGTAGTCCATCCTCTCAACATGTCCGAGCCATCTCAGGTTCATCTGTCTTAGCATGTCCTCCATTGATGGTAGACCAGCTCGTTTCAACACTTCTATGTTGGTTATCTTGTCTTTCCATGAGATGTTCATTATGACTCGAAGGTGTCTCATCATGTACGCGTGGAGTTTCTTTACCTGCACTCTGTATACAGTCCCAAGTTTTAGCACCATACAATAGAGTAGCCAGTACTGTCGCTCTGTACACTTTGCATTTCACATGGATAGACACGTCGATTGTTCTGCAGTCTCTCCCTCAAGTTTCCAAACACAGCACTCGCTCTTCCTGTTCAAGTTACTTTTTCAGTGTAAAAACACTGAAAAAGTATAAAGTTTTCATCCTGTGTCCCCCTTTAGACCTCAGGGAACCATGTTGTCATGTGGAAACAATTTTTATCCCCTTTAAATAACTTGTTGAAACTGAAACAGAGTCATCACTGCTGTAATTATCTAATGCAAAGACAAGAACTATTTGTTACCAGGTGGTGACTTTTTGGTCAGTCAGTGTTTTTATTCTTTCTGATTTTTCTATTACTAGCATTTTCTTTGTCTCTTTGTCCCTCCAGCCGCTCCACAGCTACATGACTGTAAGGAGGAGGAGGCTCTCACTGTCCAGCAGCTCTGTAACCAAGAGAGGAACTTCAGTCTGGACCAGGAGGAACCAGATGCTGCACAGTTTAAAGAGGAAGAAGAAGAACTCTGTAGCAGTCAGGAGGAAGGCGGCTTTGGACTGAAACAAGAGACTGATACCTTCATGGTGACTCCTACTGATGAGGACAATGACAAGAGAGAAACTGAACCAAACAGTGAGCAGCTCCTCTCTCACAACTCTCCTGACACTGAGAGCCAAGAAGACCAGGGAGCAGGTAAGAATGTAAACCCAGGGTCAAGTAAACATGAAGAGCCAAAAAAGAGACTTCACAAAAACAGAAGTGACTGTAACAATGTAGACAACTCCTCCATGTCAAAGAATCAGTGTGATACTGACACAGGTGAAAAGTCTGTAAAATGTTCTGATAATGACAAAGACTGTAAAAATGATTCACAGAAGAAGAAACATCATACAGTTAAGTCACATGTTTGTAACATATGTGGGAAAAGATTCAGCGATAAGAACTATATATCACGTCATGAGAGAATTCACACAGGTGAGAAGCCATTTTCTTGTGAAACATGTGGGCAGAGATTTAATCACAGTGGTACTTTGAAAATTCACATGAGAAGTCACACAGGTGAGAAGCCATTTTCTTGTGAAACATGTGGGCAAAGATTTAGCAGATGCGATACTTTGAAAATTCACATGAGAATTCACACAGGTGAGAAGCCATTTTCTTGTGAAGCATGTGGGCAAAGCTTTACTCAGTGTGGTTATTTGAAAACTCACATGAGAATTCACACAGGTGAGAAGCCATTTTCTTGTGAAACATGTGGGCAAAGATTTAATGAACGTGGTACTTTGAAAACTCACATGAGAATTCACACAAGTGAGAAGCCATTTTCTTGTGAAACATGTGGACACAGATTTACTCAAAGTAGTAATTTGAAACGACACAAAAATTCACACAAGTGAGAAGCTGTAGTCTTGTAAAATATGTGGGAAATGCTTCATTCAGTGTTTTGATTTATCACATGAGAACTCACAGTTGAGGTGCTGTAGTCCAGTAATGTCTGTACGTCTTTAGTTTAAGAATTAAGTTTCTTTTGTCTGAATGAATTGTTATTTAAATTTCTGAGGCTTTTGTGTAAATATAAATTTTGTATAAAAGTCTATTATCAGGTCATCTGGTTATTGTCTCTGCTTTGGACCCTCAGACCTCTAATCTTTAATGCACTGGATGCATGGACATCTTGAGCATTTTTTATGAGGGGGGTATTGGGCAATTGGGCGCATGCGCACGCAGCGACCGGCAGCGGGTGAAAAAAGTTTGACGTCTGTGTCTTTGTTTTTATGCACTTTAATGTGTTTCAACGTAATTCTCTGTGTCGTTTTTGTCCTTGAATGTTTGTGGACTGTATAACGAAGAGCTCCCTGTTTCCATTAGTATGGATTTCCTTCTTGTTTTTGCACTGTGGTTTCTTTCCTACTGGCTCTTTGTCTTGGAGGTAAGCGCAATCGCAGTCACGCCAGGAAGAATGCAGTATTCCAGAGAAATGTTACTGCATTTAAACATGGATAATGCAGCATCTGTGTTTGAGTCTGTGCCGCAACTGCCGGACTTTACTTTTAAGAGATTTTCATGGACACAGTGATGAAAAGCTAGACAAGAGGAGGAAACGCGGAAAGCGTGGAGGCGTAAGATTAAGCCTGAGGAGGCGTCAGCTTAACTGCATTTCTCTTCCTTCCATTATTATGGGGAATGTACTTACCCTGAAAAATAAAGTGGATGAAATTCAAGGGAATGTACGATATCAGAAGGATTTCAAGAACTGCTGTGTCATGGCTTACACGGAGACGTGGCTTACGGCGCATGAGTGGGATGCGGACCTGTGGATTGACGGCTTTGGAGCCCCACTTCGCTTGGATCGGCAGGAAGAGGTAATGGGGAAACATCAGGGGTGCGACGTATGTTTATATATTAATAAACAGTACTGTACATCTGTCACGGTCAGAGAGCGCATCTGTACACCAGATGTGGCGCTTCTGTCTGTGTCACTACGCCCCTTTTATCTGCCCCGCGAGTTCCCCCAACTTTTCATAACGACTGTACATTCACCCGAGAGCGGATGCTGACTCCGCCTCCAGCACTGCCTTTGATGTGGTACAGCGGTTGCAGTCAATTTCCCCAGAGGCTTCAAATTTTATCCTTGGGGATTTTAACCATATTTCTTTAAAGAAGACACTTAAAAACTTTTATCAGTATGTCTCCTGCCCAACCTGGCGAAAAAAAAAACATTGGACCTGTGCTATGGATCCATTGAGAGGGCCTATAAATCTATTCCCCTTCCCCCTTTAGGATCTTCAGATCACAACTGTGTACATTTACTGCCCACATATAAAACTGCTCTCAGAAGAGACAAGGCGAAGACCAGAGACATAAATGTTTGGACAGAGGATTCAGTGCACTGCCTCCAGGAATGCTTTAACTGTACGGACTGAGAGGTTCTCATGCTAGACTGCGGAGAAGATTTGGACTCTTTAGTGGATGTGATATGCTCATACATGGCTTTCTGTAGAGTCATGATTGTTCCATGTAAACGTGTCAAAATATATCCCAACAACAAGCCATGGGTTACAAATCATTTAAATCCTGCGTACAGAGGAAAGCACTTGCCTTTAAACAGCGGGTTGTTTCTGAGCTGCAGGTTGCCACAAAAGAGCTGAAGGCTGAAATTTTAAGAGCAAAACAGAATTATAAATCAGAGTTGGAAAGTACGATGGCAACAAAGAGACTTGGTTCAGCCTGGGCCAGTATGAAAACTATTGCAGGCCTTCAGAGCACAGAGCACAGTAATCATGTGTTTTTAGATGGTTTTAATTCAGACACAGAGCTGGCTAATGCTGTTAACCTGTTAAACTCCGGGATTCCGCGGGCGGTCACGTCTCTGCGTCGTAGTGCGTCTCAGTGCACACTGGAAAAAAAAAAAAAGCTGCATTTCCGTTCTTCCAGTACAGACACAGCCGTGAACAGAAAGCCAAAGGAGTGTTTGGTTTAGATTTGATTGACCTCTCATTCGACTAATAAGAGCCTTGAATTGGGTTTCTGAAACCTTGAAGAACCAATGACTGAAAACCTAGCAAGAAGGACCTGCCTACCATTGACCGCGAATACAGCGAGCCAATTGAAGCAGAGAAGTTCGACGATTGACGTGTCGTTTAGCCAATGAAATTCTGAATTCAGCAATACCTGACATTCCTTTGTTATGTGTTTATATTGCCGTTAAAACGCGTGCGTCCCCGTGCGTAAAATCTTTTTTGCCTAAGCCGCTGGGTGACTCACATTGAGACCTGTGCGTAACGGTAGCATTAGCCACTCTTAGCCATTAGCCAGTCTTTTTTTATTACTACTGTTCTCATTTGTTTTGAAAAATGGTTCGCAAAAACCGCAAGCATGGAAGTGGAGATGGTTTGACCAGGTAGGGTGACCAGAACCACAAGTCCGTAACAACCGGACCAGCTTCATGCTCGTCTGACAATGAGGAACAGATGTTCGCCAACAACACTGCTGTTGTGGACAGGTAAGTGCTATAAGCTAAATTATTCTTTATCAATGAAAATAGTAATAAAGATGACTTTTGACCAATCGGTAATTACAACGGTCCGTCATGGCCACAAGTTTTTTTGTGTGCCGAGTTCCTCTGTAGTGAGGGGGGAGTTGTTATCCTCTACATTGCAGATATTTTAGTATAATTTTTATTGCACTGTAGGCTATTTTTTCTTGTAAAAAAAAGGCCACTGTGGTCTATATTACTCATATATTCCATACCTACATATGTTAGGACATGTGAAATGCTTAGTGACTGCATATGTAAGGAACTTCACACCTCTGAAAGGACAAAGGAATCTCACCCGCCGTGTGAAGAACAAAGACGTCCCAGGGCGCGACGGCGGAGACCGGAGGAGTCACCCTCACCCCCCAAGACGAGGAGAGGAGTTCCCATCACCTCCCAAGACGAGGAGAGGAGATAACAGGACAATGGGGGGATTAAGATAACGAGGGATGTCAGCCTTTGTAACACCTGTCTTTGATGTGTGCCTGTATTTAATCAGCGAGCTGGCAGAACTCTGTCTCTTTTTACCTTCTGCCACGCTCTGCACCTGATGAGACAAGTTAGGAGAGCTGTTCATTAAAACGCTGCTTTTAAACAAAATCGCCTCATTTCCAGCTCCTCTACACTGGTGACCTTGACGCGAGTATGGACCGGAGGCGTGCTTCTTCAAGCGACTCATCCGTGGCGACTCAGGCAGACGCCAGCAACTACGCAGACGAGGGAGCAGACGAACAACTGTTCCCCCCGGCAGAAGGAATTGAGAGAGCTCAACCGAGCTCCAGCACCACCGTGAGAGCCGAAGCAAGGCATCCTTACCCGGCGGGCACAACAGTGATGGTGTGCGCGAACGCCGTCGCTGTCAAGCTGCCAGACTTCTGGCGAGAAGACCCCGCCTCTTGGTTTCAGCAGGCTGAAGCCCAATTCATACTGGCGGGCATCACGGCAGACGATATGAAGTTCTATCATATCGTCTCCAAACTTGACTCCGCCACTTCGAAGTGTGTGCGGAGCTTGATCCGGCGACCACCGACCCGGGACAAGTACGAGACGCTCAAGGCGACCATCGTGACGAACTACGTCCCGTCAGCGGAGGAAAGAGCCGAGAAAATCCTGGCGGTCTACGGCCACAGAGGGGGCAATCCGAAGGCCCTCATGGAGGATTTGCTGCAGCTCAAGGAAGAGGACAATGACAATTTCCTCTTCCAGTTTATTTTCCTTAGCACGCTGCCGCCACACATGAGAGGGACACTCGCCAGCATGAAATGCAATGACCACCAAGACTTCCGCACACTGGCCAACGAGGCTTACCGGCTCGTCAATGCCTGCAAGGAGCTGACACCCACAGCGGCATCCGCAGACCTCAAAACTGACGCCCCGAGCCATGGAGAGCCACAACCCACGGAGCAGACCCAGCCCACGGTGACAGCGGCGCGGACCAAACGTAACAAACAGAACGACGTCTGTTATTACCACCACCGCTTCGCTGAGAAAGCCCGCAAATGCGTTTCCCCCCTGCAAATTCGCGATGTCGGGAAATGCCAAAGCTGAGGGCCGTTAACAGCAGTGGTTCTCGGCGAGAAAAACAAGCTGTTGTACGTGACGGATGGACACACAGGCAAGCAGTTCCTCATCGACACAGGAGCTCAGCTGAGTTTCGTCATGCCCTCCCATGCAGATCGAGCCATGGGCACCCGGGGCAACGGAGCAGCGGCAGCCAACGGCTCTGACATTGACACGTTCGGCGAAAAGAGCCTGCACCTCCTCATCCACGGCCGCAGCTACAGATGGACATTTGTTGTAGCGGCGGTGAGTTTTAACTTGTTAGGTGCAGATTTTTTGTGTGCACACGGGTTATTAGTGGATCTAGCAATCTTTTGCTTCTATTCCATGCTCAGCTCGAGTTTCTCCACCACCTGTGCAGGCCAACGTCACCACGGCAGGAGGTAAGTTTGAGCAACTCCTCACCCAATTTCCAGCACTCACAACCCCCAAATTCTCAGCCACTGTAGCTAAACACGGAGTTAAACACTTCATTCCGACAACGGGACCTCCCGTTTTTGCCAAAGCTCGCCGCTTAGACGCGGCCAAGCTCAACATAGCACGGGACGAATTTGCAACTCTCGAAAAATTGGGCATTGTTAGACGCTCGAAGAGCCCCTGGGCTTCACCACTTCACATGGTTCCGAAATCCGACGGTTCTTGGAGACCGTGCGGAGATTACCGCAGATTAAACAATGCTACAGCGCATGACCGCTACCCAATCCCTCACATTCAGGACTTTTCACTGCATCTAGCGGGTGCGTGCATTTTTTCAAAGATAGACTTAGTCCACGGTTATCACCAAGTCCCAGTCCGAGCTGAAGACGTTCCTAAAACGGCGGTTATAACCCCTTTCGGCCTTTTTGAATTCTTGCGAATGCCTTTCGGCCTCAAAGGTGCGGCCCAAACTTTTCAACGTATGATGGACGCGGTCCTACGTGACCTCCCCTTTGTCTTCGTCTACCTCGACGACATGCTGGTAGCCAGCTCGTCCGAGGAGGAACATGAGCAGCACCTCACTACCGTTTTTCAGAGGCTGGAAGAGCACGGACTAATAATCAATCCAGCCAAATGCAAATTCGGCGTTTCGCAAATTGATTTTTTGGGACACAAAGTCTCCCCGAAGGGGGCAGTTCCGCTTCCAGACAAAGTTCGTGCGATAGAAAGTTTTCCACGGCCCCACACGGTCAAATCGCTACAGGAATTTTTGGGGATGGTTAATTTTTACAACCGTTTCCTCCCCCACGCAGCTCAGCTCATGCAGCCCCTATATGACGCGCTCAAAAAAAAGAAGGCTTCCAGCGCGGTCGAATGGACCCCGGAGCGCAAACGCGCTTTCGCGGAAGTTAAAAACGCTCTAGCTAACGCCACAATGTTAGTTCACCCAGATCCCGCGGCCCGCATTGCACTAACCACAGATGCTTCAGACCTGGCCATAGGGGCAGTTGTAGAGCAACTTGTCAGCGGGGTCTGGCAACCTTTAGCGTTCTTTAGCAAATCGCTAAACCCAACTGAACGCAAATACAGCACTTTTGACAGAGAGCTGCTGGCGCTTCATTTGTCCATCCGCCACTTCCAGTTTTGGTTAGAAGGGCGGAGTTTCACGGTTTTTGTAGATCATAAACCGCTCACCTTTGCTATGGCTAAAATTTCAGAACCATGGTCGGGCAGACAACAGAGACAACTAGCTGCGATTTCAGAGTTCACCACAGACATTCGACACGTAGCAGGCAAACTTAATGTAGTAGCGGACTGTCTCTCTCACGCTGTGGCACCGCCAGAGCGCGAGGAGACAGATTACACTGCCTCAGCAGCAGAACTCTTCACTAACACAGACACATACGCAGCACCTATCCTTGAAGGGATAGATTATGCAGCCATAGCAGAAGAACAAAACACCGACGCGGACGTGCGCGCGCTCTTGTCTGGACCAACAGGGTTAAGGCTGGAGAAAAAAGGGTTACGCGACAGCGTGCCCCCCCTAATATGCGATATTTCAACCGGCCGACCTCGCCCGTTAGTACCAGCTGCTTGGCGCCGCCGCATTTTTGACGCAATTCACTCCCTCGCACACCCAGGTGTGCACGCCTCGGTCAAAATGGTTGCTGAAAAGTTTGTGTGGCCAGGCCTGCACAAAGACGTAAAAGAGTGGGCAAAAACTTGCATTTCTTGTCAACGCGCCAAAATACACAGACACACAAAAGCCCCTCTGGAGCCTTTTCCAATCCCTGCTAGAAGGTTCGACCACATCCATGTCGACGTAGTGGGACCACTGCCTTCCTCCCAAGGTTTCACACACCTGCTAACAATGATAGACCGCACCACACGCTGGCCAGAGGCAGTTCCTCTAGCGGCAACTACAGCGGAGGAAGTCGCTCGCATTTTTCTAGCAAACTGGGTGGCACGTTTCGGCGTCCCATCAGACATCACGTCAGATAGGGGGCCTCAATTTGTCTCAGAGCTCTGGTCAGCCATGTCCAACAGCTTAGGGGCAACAATTCACCGCACCACCGCTTATCACCCTCAGGCTAATGGGTTATGCGAGCGTTTTCACAGGTCCTTAAAGGCCGCCCTCAGAGCCTCACTAACGGACACAAATTGGGTAAATAAACTTCCCTGGGTTTTATTGGGGTTGCGTGCTGCACCTAAAGAGGATCTAGATGCTTCCCCTGCAGAATTAGTCTTTGCTCAGCCTCTCAGACTCCCAGGTGAATTTTTACCAGAGAACCCAGAGCCAGTCCCAAGGTTTTTAGGCAGCAACGGACCGGACTCTCTTCCCGGTCCAGCTCATCACTCCTTTCCACGAGTTTTTGTCCCTCAAACTTTAAAAAAAGCTGAATTCGTTTTTGTTAAGCATGAAGCTCTAAAACCAACGTTACGCCCAGTATTCGATGGCCCTTACAGAGTGCTGGAACATGGTGATAAACACTTTGTGCTTGATTATGGGGACAGAAAAGAAACAGTCAGCATTGACAGACTTAAACCTGCCTTCTTGTTGAAAGACGAGCCTGCACAGTTGGCACGAGCACCTCGGCGAGGTAGACCCCCCAAGGGAAAAGTCTCAGCCCCCAGGCAGGGAACAAATAATCTCTCCCCTTCCCACACTGCAGATTTCCCACAAGAAGGTCCCAGCAGGACGCCTAAACCAACCTACAGCAGTTTTGGGAGAAGAATTAAACCCAGGCTGCACAGGGACTGATACCAACCACTCCACAGTTATTCTCTAATTGTGCTGCAACAGTTTAGGACCGACTTATGATTTTACTATACTGTTATGATTACCACTGAACTATCTTAGAAGCATGGCTGCTAGAAAGTTCTTCTGTGGCAACAGCTGTAACACGTAGTATGTCGTAGTAACTGTTCTAGACTGTGAATCTTTCTGTTGTCCTTTCCTAGTTGTTTGGGGGGCCTGTGGTCTATATTACTCATATATTCCATACCTACATATGTTAGGACATGTGAAATGCTTAGTGACTGCATATGTAATGAACTTCACACCTCTGAAAGGACAAAGGAATCTCACCCGCCGTGTGAAGAACAAAGACGTCCCAGGGCGCGACGGCGGAGACCGGAGGAGTCACCCTCACCCCCCAAGACGAGGAGAGGAATTCCCATCACCTCCCAAGACGAGGAGAGGAAATAACAGGACAATGGGGGGATTAAGATAACGAGGGATGTCAGCCTTTGTAACACCTGTCTTTGATGTGTGCCTGTATTTAATCAGCGAGCTGGCAGAACTCTGTCTCTTTTTACCTTCTGCCTCGCTCTGCACCTGATGAGACAAGTTAGGAGAGCTGTTCATTAAAACGCTGCTTTTAAACAAAATCGCCTCATTATTTCCAGCTCCTCTACACCACACATTTTTTACGTGGCATGTTTCTTTGTGTGTGGGGGGCTTGTTTGTTCATTCATTCATTCATGAATGAACAAACAACCCCCCCCCACACACACACACACACAGCCCTGAGTGTCACCTTTCATTAGAGCCCAAGATGAAGCTTCTATGTTGAAGCATTCAAAAGTTATAGACATTTTTCCAAACTGTGCCAAATGGCACAGTTTGGCACAGCTCAAAAACGCCTGGGAACAACCTGAGAAAAAAGCTGTGTAATATATTTATTTTTTGTGGTATTTTTACAAAATTTTGACCACAGCTTGATAACACTTGGTTCTACATTTCTGTTGCATTTTCGAGCCAGTGTCTGACAGCTGTGTGTTATTTGCAAGCATTTGTATCTAAAAAAAACACCCAGGCGAACTTTATTTTCTTCAAATTCAGTATGTTTAGATGACTGTTACTCAGTGGCAGGAGCACTTAGAGAGATTATGGCTGTTTTGCAAAAAAATTCAGAGTGTTTTCTTTTAAATGAGACCAACCCCATGAAGATGCTGCAAAGGGTTGAAGAACAGCTTTTGATTTACTTTGGGTATGTTATTTTTAGGCGTTTTTAGGGAAATTGACCAGAGTTCAACAGGTTAATTGTTTTTATGGTCGTTTTGACTCCTTTGATTTTTAGCACAGAAACCCAAGGTTTGAAACAGAAACTCAAAAACAATCAGCACTTTAATATTGAGGTGTAGGATGTTAAAAGGGCGTTCTGTGCTGTAAAAGTGAACAGAAGTCAGGGCCCTGATAATATATGTGGGCGCTTGGTAAAGTTCTGTGCACATGAATTGAGTCTTGTATTTCACTACATTTTCAATAAGTCCTTACAGACACAACATGTGCCTAAGATCTGGAAAGAAGCCGTGGTTGTTCCCGTTCCAAAATCCAGCTGTCCTAAAATGGTAAATGATTTTAGACCAGTTGCTTTGACTTCAATTTTAATGAAAATTTTTGAAAAACTGGTCAGATTTGAGGTCCTAAAGCAGACTGAGCATGCATTGGATCCTTTGCAGTTTGCCTATAGGCCTCACAGAGGAGTGGAGGATGCCACTGTCACTCTGCTTAACATGCTTTTTGAACATCTGGATTTTAATGGGACACACGCCAGGCTTTTGTTTGTGGACATTTCTTCCGCCTTTTACTACAATCCAACCTCATATTTTAGTTGAAAGGCTCCTGCAACAATTTGATTTGAGCAATAATCTGGTGGGTTGGATTCTGGATTTTTTAACCAACAGGACACAGAGAGTAAGGGTCAATGGTACATTGTCTGACCAAAAGTGTTCTTCTACTGGCTGTCTGCAGGGGTGTGTGTTATCACAACTACTCTTCATCCTGTACACAAACGTGTCAGAGCAGACATGACAACAGACACATTATAAAGTATGCTGATGACTCAGTTATTGTCAGTCTCCTCCAGGATGGTGAGAGTGGCCACGGCCCAGTAGTTGATGATTTTGTTCACTGGTGTGAGGATTCCTACCTGCAGCTGAATACGACAAAAACTAAAGATATGATTATTGACTTTAGGAGGAAAACTCCCAGGCACAAAGTCACCATACTAAAAGGCCAGACCACTGAATGTGTACAATCCTACAAATATCTTGGGACAATTATTGATAGTAATTTAAACTTTGAAGAGAACTGTGAAAGGGTGTGCAAAAAGGGTCAGCAACATTTGCATTGTTTAAGGAAACTTGCACGCTTCCATATTGACCGAACCATAATGACAGTGTTTTATCGGGCTTTTATTGAATCTGTTTTATCCTTTTCTTTAGTGTCATGGTTTGGTCAGATAAAACTGAAACAGAGGAAATCCTTGGATCAGGTAGTTAGATGGTCCAGTTGTTTGCTTGGTGAGTCACAGCTGAGCCTGACATCCCTGTACACCAGACAAGTACAGAGGATGGCTACCTCCATTTTAAATGATGACTCCCACCCTTTGCACTGTGACTTTCAGCTTCTTCCCTCCAGACGGAGGCTTGCTGTCCCACAAAGTAAAACCCAGCGCTACAAAAACAGCTTTGTTCCTGCTGCTGTTAGAGTTGAACAAGATGTAACAATATATTGCACATAATTTAGTTACCTATTTATTAATTTTATTTTATATTTACTTACTTTTGTAGGTTTTTTATTTGGGTTCTAAATCTTTTATTGGGTTTTAGACTTTTGAGTTTTTAACCTCTTTGACTAGTCTTTAACTTTTTAATATGACCCTTCTCTCTTATCTCTTTGTTTTTTCTCTTATCTCTTTGTCCTATGTCCTGATTGGTGGAGCCTTGAGTACTTTTATCAGGTTTATAGTCAGCTTCATGTGTGCCTGTGTTTGTGTTCATGTTGAATGTAATTGTGGTTTGTAAATATGGATGTCACCTGACTGCAAAACAAATCTACCTACAGGTACAAATAAAGGAACCTGAACCTGAATTGTTGTCAATGTCTGGAGTGTCCTCCCCACCATAAAAATTAAATGTAGTTGATGTCATTTCCTCCATTTGTGTATGATTTTAGTAGCTCATTAATTGAATTCTTTATTTTGAACATGTGAATAATCCATTAAAACAGTAAACAACAAAAGTGCATTGTGAACTGATGAACCAAGGAAAAAAGACACTGAAATGCATTTTGTACGTACATACAATAAATGTGTGGTTGTATTGTGGAGAAAGGATGAGATGAAACACAAGCGTTGGCGAGCCAGACTTCATCCCTCCAACAAACAAGACAAGACTAATCTCTGGGTGACAAAGCAAACCTTTTATACATCTTACACTTCTCTTCTTTGGCATATCATCACAGTAGTGTACATAACATCACAATACATTCATACCTGCAGTCCCAGGTGTGAAGATACATTCTTAACATCTCCCCCCTGGCGCTCTGACGCCTACCTCTGCATCTTTTCCTTTCAACTCCCCCACCCCCACCCCACCCAGGGTGCCACAGCACCTGTTTTTGCCTCTCCCGCCTGAGGCGCATGCATTACCCCCCCCCCCCCCATTCCCAAAGTCACTGGGTGAGAGTAACACCTCCCGGAGTGCCACCACACGCACCCCCCCCCCCCCAACACCTAGAAGGGGCCTTAACCGTTCAGTGCCTAAGGCTTGAGCAGTCGCCCATACCGGCGGTAACGTGGAGCAGCTGGGCCGACCGAGGGGCCTTCCGGTCGAGGTGAGGAGGGAAAAGACTCAGTCTCCGGCAAACAGTTCTCTGAAGGGGGAAAACTAACTGTAACTGTCAGGGAGACAGTTTTTATGATAAAGTTTGTAGGTGTGTTTTTTATAATTTATTTGGTTGTTGGAATTGTTGTTGGGGGGTGTGATAAATATTTAATATGGTTAAAATGAGTTAAAATGTGATTTTTAGAGCAAACAGTTTATTTATACTTTGTTAATAAAGTTGGTTATGTGAGGGTTGCGGGTCACATGACTGGGATAAAAGGGCATGACTGAGGCATTATGGGTTAGAAGGGAATGAAGGGGGCTTCCGGTGACGTGCGACAGCATGGACGCATAAAAACTGAGCTCTGGCGCTAGCTCTGTTTTCCCCTGGACTCGAGATCTAAATTTGGGAGAAACGGCAATATTCTGTTGTCATAATGAGCGGGGACAAATCCAAGAAAGGCGGATATGGGCTACGAAACAACCATAGATAGATACTTTATTTCGAACAAAAAAGTATAACAAAAACAAAACAAATGACAAATGCAATAAAGTAACAGTATACAGTGTTCGAAAGGGAGAAGGAAGAAGTGAACACTTATTAATTCCATCTCCTCTTTTCCATAAATACACCCATGTGAATTATATACAAATTACCACCTTTAAGACCCCAAGTAAACAATTTACTGTATTTTTTACATATCAACATTAACACCCATCCATCCTAACATACATTGCTGTCCATACATCAAAACCAGCCTCAAACAACACAGATATACACAGTGCTGTCCCACCCACCATTCCATAGTGTCCCATAATGTCCCAGAGTGAGCACAGTGAATCGTACATATAAATACTACCCTTCTAACATACATCCTTTCAGCAAATAATGTTTATACTTTCGCGGATGATAAAAAATAATAAGCAGCGAATGCTGTAGGTTTTAAGTAGAGTTTATTATCATACCGCTGTCACGGGCTCCGCTCCCGGCGCGCATGCATGGCGCCGGGAGCGGAGCCCAAACGGTTCTCAGCAGAAGGAGGACACAATGTCTGTGTCTAGCAGCAGCAGATGCAGAAGTGGAATGGAGAGTGAGAGAGGGTTTGCGTTACAGAGTTGCAGCATATATACCTAACTACAACAATACATCAAAGAGCAGATTCACAGCAGTTGGTACGATGAAAGGGACTGCAGAACAGGCATGAGACATTTGCATTTGAGAGACATATTGATCTCAGTCCCTAGGTCACAGTAAGGACAGGACGCATGAACACAATGCATGAAAGGCAACATTAACATCACAGAAGTGAACCAGAAGAAACGAGTCTGTCTGTCGACATTAATACACATTTCACTGTTCTGTTAATTGCTCTAGCCGAGCGCTGTGTCTGACCATTATGTCTGTGGGGGTTTACAACAAAGCACATCTACATATTGATCTCAGCCTCTAGGTCACAGTGAGGACAGGACGCATGAACACTATACATGAATGGCACATTACATCACAATACATGCATGGCACATTGCATCACAATACATGCGTGGCACATTGCATCACAATGCATGAATGGCACATTACATCTCAGTAGTGCAGCGGGAAAAACCGAGACAAGAGAGCTGAGTGTCCTGTGTGTTGTGGGGGTTGAAACAACCCGCTTCAATACCTCTTTTTGAATTGATTTCTGTTTGTACATAGTTTCAGTATTGCCCTGTACATTACTTGTGCTGTCTTAAATTTAACTAAATCGATTAACTTTGACATGTGACTTTAAAAACAACGAATTGGTATGGTCTCTATATCCTACATTATTTATTATCCTTATAGCTCTTTTTTGTAATATGCATATTGATTGTAGGTTGGTCTTGTAGGTGTTTCCCCAGACTTCTACACAGTAGTTAAGATAAGGTAAAAACAGTGAATTGTACAGTAAGACCAATGATTTATAGTCCAAGATGTGTCTTGTCTTCCCCAGTATGCCTATACATTTTGCTAACTTGGCCCGGATGTGACTGATGTGAGGTTTCCAGCAGATTTTATTGTCTAGCGTCACCCCCCAGAAACTTATTTTCCTGTACTGTTTCTATTCTGGTATCATCTACCGTTACCATTATTTCATGATTTATCATTTCCAAACAACATAATCTTTGTTTTTTTTTAGATTTAGAGATAATTTATTTTTGTTGAACCACTGCGTTAACTTTTCCATTTCAGTTGTGACCGCCTCTAAAACCTGCTGGAAATTCTCACCAGTGCAAAGGATATTTGTGTCATCAGCAAACAATAAATTTCAGAATTGTTGATACTTGGCATATGTCATTTATATACAAAATAAAGAGTTCGGGTCCCAAAACTGACCCCTGGGGCACACCACAAGTGATGTCCATGAAAGGTGATTTGTGCTCACCAATTTGTACAAATTATTGTCTTGTGGGGAACGTGAAATGAAGAAGCTGAGTGATTTTATAAATCAGATTTAATGACGGCTTCACATCCCCAACATGTCTCATCCAAAAGCAGAAGCAGGAAAGAGACTGAACGCAGTCAGACCCCCGTACTTATGCATCACCAAACAAAAGCCAACATCATTATGCATTACATAACAAAAGCCAACTTCACACGTCCTTGTCATATCCTTCCGATGTCCTCCCATTCCTCCACCTGACCCCAGGGGGTCAGGAAGTCTTTTCAGGTCTGCACCGCCGCTCCTCCATCTCCTCGTTGCAGTGGAGACTCATTGTCCTCTTCTGAGACGTGAGGTCATTCCACACATGTAATTACAACACATTCCCCTGTGTCTATCATATGCAGAAATTGATACATGAACTACAGCCCCCCCCCCCAAACGTCTAAGAAAAGGACAATATGTGTAGGTTTGCAGACTATGATGACATCATCGGCATAACTATACAAGTTGATCACATTAAAAAACACAGTGATAACCATAACCGTACAGTCTATGCCCCCTGTCCGTCTAAAAACTGTTATGATAACCCCAACAGCATATCCTAAAACATGTTATCACATTCGCATCAGTCTGTGTGTCGTCTGGGTTTCAGCAGTCTTCCGAATCTGCTGTACGTCTGCCTCGGCGTCACAGCGGCGCTGTCTTGTAAGGGATCTGCAGCTTGAGGAAAAAAATGGTTATTTGATCCCTGCGGGGGGTTTGGGACGTGTCCCTTGGGAGGTCTACCACGTCGAGGTGCTCTCGCCACCCGTGCAGGTTCGTCGCTCAACATGAAGGCAGGCTTGAGTCTGTCAATGCTGACTGTCTCTTTTCTGTCCCCCAAATCCAGCACAAAATGCTTATCACCAGGTTCCATCACTCTAAATGGGCCATCATATGGTGGGCAGAGGGTTGGCTTTAAAGCCTCGTGCCTAACAAAAACAAACTCGGCATTTTTTAAAGCCTGGGGAACAATTAACCCGTGGAAAAGTGTGATGAACCAGGCCCGGGAGCATGTCCGCTCCCGTGCTGCTTAGTGGTCTCAGAGCTGAGAGGCGCCCCGGCTCTGGGTGTTCCGGTAAGAATTCACCGGGGAGCCTGAGAAGTTGTGCAAGCACTAACTCTGCTGGGGAGGCGTCTAGATTCTCCTTGGGCGCAGAACGCAACCCCAATAAAACCCATGGTAGTTTGTTAACCCAATTTGCATCCGTTAGTGACACTCTGAGGGCAGCCTTCAAAGACCTATGAAAACGCTCGCATAAACCGTTAGCCTGTGGGTGATACGCGGTAGTGCGATGGATTGACGCCCCTAAGCTGCTGGCCATCGCAGACCAGAGCTCTGAGACAAACTGAGGACCCCTGTCGGACGTGATGTCCGACGGGACCCCGAGACGTGCCACCCAGGTCGTTAAAAAAATGCGAGCCACTTCTGCAGCCGTAGTTGACGTCAGCGGGACCGCTTCTGGCCAACGTGTGGTTCGGTCCACCATTGTTAAAAGGTGTGTGAACCCCTGCGACGACGGTAGGAGGCCCACAAGGTTGACATGCACATGGTCAAACCTCCTGGCCGGAATTGGGAAAGGTTCTAAAGGAGCTTTTGTGTGTTTGTGAATTTTGGCGCGCTGGCAAGACATGCATGTTCTTGCCCATTCCTTTACGTGCTTGCGCAGGCCCGGCCAAACAAACTTCTCCGCCACCATTTTCACCGAAGCGCGCACTCCCGGGTGCGCCAGGGAGTGAATCGAGTCAAAAACACGGCGGCGCCACGCGGCCGGGACTACCGGGCGAGGTTGCCCGGTTGACACATCGCAGATTAAGGGGGGCACACCGTCACGCAAACCCCTGCTCTCCAGCCTTAACCCTGTTGGTCCAGACTGGAGCGCGCGCACGTCCGCGTCACTGCCTTGTTCCGCTGCCATGGCTGCGTAATCTATCCCCACGTGGACTGGGGCCGCGTACGTTTCTGTGTTGGGCTCGCGCCCTGCGGCTGTGGTAGTATGATCTGCCTCTGCGTGCCCTGACGATGTCACAGCGCAGGAGAGGCAATCTGCCACCACGTTGAGTTTGCCCGCTATGTGCCGAACGTCTGTGGTAAATTCCGAAATGGCGGCCAGTTGCCTTTGTTGCCGGCCCGACCAAGGTTCTGAGATTTTAGACATCGCAAAAGTGAGCGGTTTATGGTCGACAAAAGCCGTGAAACGCCGACCTTCCAGCCAAAACTGGAAATGGTGGATGGCTAAATGAAGCGCTAACAGCTCTCTGTCAAACGTGCTGTGTTTGCGCTCGGTTTCGTTTAGGGATTTGCTAAAAAAAGCTAGCGGTTGCCAAACCCCGTTAACGTGTTGCTCCACAACCGCCCCTATGGCCACATCAGATGCGTCCGTGGTAAGCGCTATGCGGGCCGAGGGGTCGGGGTGGGCCAAAAGCGCGGCGTCAGCCAGGGCTCTTTTTACTTCCGCGAAAGTGCGTTCCCGCTCCGGGGACCACACAACCGTGCTGGAGGGCTTTTGCTTTCTAAGCGCGGCGTATAACGGCTGCATGAGCTGAGCTGCGCGGGGTAGGAACCGGTTGTAAAAATTTACCATTCCCAAAAATTCTTGCAGCGATCTGACCGTTGGTGGTCGGGGAAAATTTGCCACCGCGCACCTTGTCGGGCAATGGGACTGCCCCTTCTGCGGAAACACGGTGTCCCAAAAAATCAATCTGTGTTACACCGAATCGGCACTTGGTTGGGTTAATTATTAACCCGTGTTCTTCCAGCCTCTGAAAAACTGTAGTGAGGTGATTTTCGTGTTCCTCCTCGGTGGCGCTGGCGACCAAAATATCGTCGAGGTAGATAAACACGAAAGGAAGATCGCGTAACACAGCGTCCATCATACGCTGAAACGTTTGTGCTGCACCTTCCAGGCAAAAAGGCATGCGGAGAAACTCGAAAAGACCAAAAGGGGTTATTACGGCCGTTTTAGGGACGTCCTCAGGTCAGACTGGGACTTGGTGGTAGCCGCGGACCAGGTCTATTTTAGAAAAAATACGCGCACCCGCCAGATGTAGTGAAAAATCTTGGATGTGTGGGATCGGGTAGTGGTCATGAGCTGTAGCATTGTTTAATCTGCGATAATCACCGCAAGGTCTCCAGGAGCCATCAGCTTTCGGGACCATATGCAGTGGCGAAGCCCATGGGCTTTTCGAGCGCTGAGTAATGCCCAGTTTTTCCAGGCTGGCGAACTCGTCACGTGCTATGGCGAGCTTGGTCGCGTCTAAGCGCCGAGCTTTAGCAAACACCGGGGGGCCCGTTGTGGGAATGAAGTGCTCCACCCCGTGTTTCGCTACTGTTGCCGAAAATTTGGGAACTGTGAGTGCTGGAAATTGGGTGAGGAGTTTGTCAAACTTACCTCCTGCCGTGGCGACGTTGGCCTGCACGGGTGGTGGGGACACTCGAGCTGAACAGGGGTAGAAGAGAATGACAGTGCATTGATTAAGCGTCTGTTTGCAAGATCAACCAACAACCCATGTGAACATAAGAAATCAGCCCCTAACATGTTGAAACTCACCGCCGCTATGATAAAGGTCCACTCATACGTGTGGCCGTGTAAGGAGAGAGACAAGGTCCTTTCACCATAAGTGCTGATGATTGAGCCGTTTGCTGCCATTGCCCCATTGCCGCGGGGTCCAGCCACCCGGTCAGCGTAGGATGGGGTGATGAAACTCCTTTGAGCTCTGGTGTCTGAGGAATTGTCGCCCGGAGCCTTCATCAGTTATGTAGAGCAGCTTGTTGGCCTCGCCGAGAGCCGTAGCTGCTAACGGTTCCCGGCTTTGGAGTTTCCCGAGCTCTTGAAAGTGCAAGGTGGTACACACTTGTATGCCCTCTCAGCGAATCGCTGGTGGTAGTAGCAGAGTTCATCTCGTCTGTTGCGTCGCAGCCACGTCGCTGCCATGGTGGGCAAGGTTTGTTCCGTTGCCTCTGGCTCCCTGATGTCCTGGGCTTCTGCACCGAGGTCTGCCGCTGCTGCTGTGGCCATCTGCTCGCCGCAGGAGTTGAGGAGTCGCTGTGCTTCTCGTGCCAGCACGCGGAAGTCCTGCTGGGTCTTACAACTCATGCTGGCCAGAGTCCCTCTCATGTGCAGCGGGAGAGTGCTGAGGAAGATGTGCTGAAAGAGGAAGTTGTCATTGTCTGTCTCTCTCAGCTGAAGCATGTCTTCCATCAGGGCCAACGGTCTGCGCCCACCGTGGCCACATATCGCTGGTAGTCTCTTGGCCCTTTCCTCGGCCGAGGGAACGAAGCTCTCGATGAGAGTAGCCTTAAGCTCCTCGTATTTGTCACTGGCGGGCGGCTGCTGTATCACGCTCCGCGCGCATTGCGCTGTGGCGGCGTCGAGCCTGGCGACGACGTGGTAGAACTTGGTTTCGTCCGTCGTCACCCCAGTGAGCGCAAACTGTGCCTCAGCCTGCTTGAACCACGAGTTCGGGTCGTTCTGCCAGAATTCTGGGAGCTTAATGGCAATGGCGCTTGCTTGGGCCACCTCCGACAAGTCTGCAACGGGAGAACGCCTTTGATCCATTTTCACGTCTGGTCACCAGTGTGGGGAATGTGAAATGAAGAAGCTGAGTGATTTTATAAATCAGATTTAATGACGGCTTCACATCCCCAACATGTCTCATCCAAAAGCAGAAGCAGGAAAGAGACTGAACGCAGTCAGACCCCCGTACTTATGCATCACCAAACAAAAGCCAACATCATTATGCATTACATAACAAAAGCCAACTTCACACGTCCTTGTCATATCCTTCCGATGTCCTCCCGTTCCTCCACCTGACCCCAGGGGGTCAGGAAGTCTTTTCAGGTCTGCACCGCTGCTCCTCCATCTCCTCGTTGCGGTGGAGACTCATTGTCCTCTTCTGAGACGTGAGGTCATTCCACACATGTAATTACAACACATTCCCCTGTGTCTATCATATGCAGAAATGGATACATGAACTACAGTCTGTAACTTAAATAACTTTCCACCCAACTCAGTCCTACCCCTCTTATCCCATACCTTTCCAGTTTCCTTAGTAGTATTCTGTGGTCAATGGTGTCAAAAGCTTTCTTTAAATCTATAAATACTCCTACAGCAACCTTTTTTTTATCTATAAAACTAGTAATTTCTTCTATAAGTTCGATCAGTGCCAAAGATGTAGATTTAACTGCTCTAAAACCATATTGTCTATCTGTAAGGAGGTTGTGTTTTTCAATGAAATCATCCAGTCTCTTAGTGAAGATTTTTTCAAGTATTTTGGAGAATTGTGAGAGTAAAGAGATTGGCCTGTAATTTGTGAAGCAATGACTGTCTCCTGTTTTGTATAGAGGTATTACTTTTGCTATTTTAATTTTGTCTGGAAATTTACCAGTTTGAAATGACAAGTTACAGATGTGGGTGAGTGGCTTAACAATTCCTTCAATTACTTTTTTCACTATTGTCATGTCAATTTCATTCCAGTCCGTTGATTTTTTGTTCTTAAATTTACTCACAGTCTCGATAATTTCCTTTTCAGTAACTGCACCCAAAAAGATTGTGTTTGGATTTCTATCTTCTATTTCATTTACAGAACCACTGTTGTTTGTTTCTGTTGTCACTATTGATTTTGCTAATTCAGTACCAACCTTGATAATGAAATGGCAAAAGAAATCTCGGCTAATGAAACAGACCTAGCATCAGCCCAACATGGCGACCGCATGGCTAGCCTGGACTTGATTCAAGTTGCCGTGAGCGAGGCCATGGCAGCTGGAATGGCAACTCTCCGAGCCGAATTAAAAACAGATTTACAAGATTTTCGCTCAGTAATTCGTGAGGACATGAAGAAACAAATGGATGAGCTCACAGCAGAAGTACAGCAACAGCTCCAGGAGACCACTAAACAAGTGCATGATGCGGGGGAACGTATAAAACAGGTTGAAGAAAATATGGCAGAAATGGAGAGTTGGGACATTGGCGTTAAAGATAAGATTCGCTTTCAAACTCCACTCAACAAGATGCATGTTTTTTACGCAACAGGAAGTGTTTTCTACAGTAATGCCACAGAAGCCGCAGAAGATTTACAAAGGCGAGGCATCGCCACGGTCCAGATAACTGCCGCCAAAAGCAGAGCTGCCCAGACGATGGCTGAGGAGACGCTGAAGCAGCTTTTGCCATGGGAGACACAGAGGACCCGCCGTGGGGATTTCCACAAACACATCCGGGAGAAGCTAAGTGAGTTTCGGCGGACATCAGAAGAAACAACGGTGGATTAGTGAGTACTCCACGAGAACATACGGCCTTTTTATGGTGAGGACAGCTTCTCTGGATTATTCATGATCATGACTTTGTAGCCTTATCTGATCTCACTATTGATGAACGGGCTAGCGCCTGCAGACTCAAACTGAAGGTCACCAGACTACTTTACTCTTACTTTACGACTGATTTTCCTTTATTATTACTATTGTTTTGGGGGTTTTTTTGTCTGTTTGTTTCCACGATGCTCACCGTGGAGAGGGGCCCCACCTTGTGGCCAGTCCCCTCTTTTTTTTTTCAAGGTCCATACCGTATCCTTATTGGAAGCCCAGTTCAGTGCTATGTTGTTTCATTGTTCAGCACATTCATGTTCTGTAGTTACTGTTCTGAGGTCCAGGATGACATTTTGTTCTCACATGTTAAGCTATGTCTTTTAGATACTATAATATACTGTCACTAAATGCTAATGGAGTGAATAATCCTGTAAAAAGAAGTAAACTGGTGGTAAAGATGAAAAAACAGTAAGTAGATATTGCATCCTGGCAAGAAACTCATCTATCCGACACAGAACATAAATTAAAAAGAATGGGTTTCAAAAATACCTATTATTCCTCTCATAGAAGTGGCAAAAAACGAGGAGTAGCAGTAGATTTTGATCTCTAATAGAATTAATTTTGGATTTATATCTGAATCAAGTGACAAAGAAGGCAGATTTATTTTAGTGAAAGGTAAAATTGACCATAAAGAGGTTACACTATTGAATGTATATGCCCCCCCCCCCCCCGGGAGTGATATTGGTTTCTATAAAAAAGTCTTTGATCTGACTACCAAAGAATCTTTTGGACCTTTAATTTCTGCTGGAGATTTTAATTTATTGTTAAGCCCCCAATTGGATACAACAAATACTAGAAGAAAACGCCTACCTATAGAGAAACGTGTTAAAAAATGCTTTCAGACTTAGGACTTATTGATGTATGCCGCTCTGTACACAGATCCGCCCCAGGATTTACATTTTATTCTGCGTCCCATTCTCTCCACTCAAGGATAGATTATTGTTTCATGTATAATAAGGACTTAAACAGGATAAAAGAATGTACAGTAGACTTGGTCAAAGAGATATTTCTGACCATTCTGGAATTTACCTAAGTTTACACCTTGATGGCAGACAGAGGAAAACATTATGGAGATTAAACACAGGTATGCTAAATGATCTCCTCCTTTTTACAATCCATGACAACCAACTTAAACTTATACTTACAGGATAATAATAATGGCGAGACAAGCCCCAGCATTGTATGAGATGCAGCCGAAGCGGTTCTGAGGGGGAAAATAATTGCAAGGTCAGCCATGCTTAAAAAGCAAAAGACCCAAGAATTGTTATGACAAGAGAGACTGAAAGATTTAGAGAAAATACAACTGACAAAGTCCCACTGTAACACAACAAATAAGACAAGTTGACCCCTTGCACTCCAGTCAATTTCCCTAAAAACGCCAAAAAATAATGTGCCCAAAGTAAATCAAAAGCTGTTCTTCAACCCTTTGCAGCATCTTCATGGGGTTGGTCTCATTTAAAAGAAAACACTTTGAATTTTTTGGCAAAACAGTCATAATCTCTCTAAGTGCTCCGGCCACTGAGTTACAGTCATCTAAACATACTGAACTTGAAGAAAATAAATTTGGCCTGGGTGTTTTTTTGGATACAAATGCTTGCAAATAACACACAGCTTCAGATCCGGGCTGGAAAATGCAACAGAAATGTAGAACCAAGTGTTATCCAGCTGAGGTCAAAATTTTGTAACAATACCACAAAAAATGAATATATTACACAACTTTTTCCTCAGGTAGTTCCCAGGCATTTTGGAACTGTGCCAAATTGTGCCAAATGGCACAGTTTGGAAAAATGTCTGTAACTTTTGAATGATTCAATGTAGAAGCTTCATTTTGGGCTCTAATGAAAGGTGACACTTAGGGCTGTGTCTGTGTGTGTGTGGGGGGGGGGGGGTTGTCCCCCCCCTCGCTACAGAGGACGGACATCGGCCATCGCTACATGACGGAATAGACTCATGTGGCGATGTGGCGACAGCGGCGCAGTCACTGCGGCTTCCTCCCCCCCTCGCTACAGAAGAATAGCGGGGGGGGGCAGCATTCACGGTCTGGACGCAGCGCACGACCCGTGTACCGCGGCGCACGAACTTCAGACTTCGTGCGCCGCACAGTTGTAATTTACCGATCGGTCAAAAGTCATTTTTGATTACAATTTTCAGGGATAAAGAATAATTTAGCTTATAACACCTTACCTCTTCACAGCAGTGTCCTGGCAAACTTCTCTTCCTCATTGTCAGACGAACACGACGCTGGTCCGCTCGTGGTTCTGGTCTCGCGACCCGATCAAAACATAATTCCATTATTGCGGTTTTGCGCTTCCATGATTGCGGTTTTTGGTGAATGATTTTTCAAAACAAATAACAGTAGTAACTAGAAAAGCACTCGGAGAGTGCAGACCTCCGCCAAGCGCCACAGTTCCCCCCATACAGTGTTTGTGTGTACGTTGTCAGATTCCTTGACCATGAAAACATCTGAGTAGCAATTGGATTCACAATGATAGGATTAGTGGTTCAGTAGTAAAAGCATTACCTCCTTGGCGGAGGTAATAAACTGAAGTGTTGGTGTTGTGTCCATGTCCTGCATCTGCAAACTCCCAGGCTGGGGGCGTTGCAATTGAATGAACGAATGAATTAATCTTTATTTCGAATAGATTAAGAGTACAGGTTAAAAGAAAGTGAATAATATAACAAAGGGGGTAATAAAATCCAACAAGGTCAAATTAGACAATAGCTCCTCTGATTATACAGTTCAACATAAGTTATCCGAAATATGTGATGGCTGAATCCGCAGCTTATATTGCCCACCCATGTTCCATCCAAGAATTCAAAAGAAAAAACAAAAGAAGTCCTGACACAACTGCGTACAACCCACAGGCCAATGGGTTATGTGAGCGTTTTAGATCACTGAAAGCAGCACTGAGGGCTTCACTGACGGATGCCAATTAGGTAGACGGGTTGGCATGGGTTTTATTCAAAAATCAAATGTTTATTTCAAACTCAGGGTTCATATTAAATGCAGAACTAAAAGGAGTAGAAAATAAATAAATAAATAAATAAATAAAAGTATATACAGATCAGCAGACAGTCGGCGGTCTTGTAACAACAATAACATACAATATTGGACTCAGTATAAAATGGAACGCCACCACTTCCAAATGCTGGAGTGTGAGTGACGAGTTGACAATTGCTGATATAAGATGATTGTTACATGGCAGCAACCTTCTCATCAAACTGTAAACATCGTTACGTATCAACTCGCCAAAAGACGGAATGTTCACAGACACAAACATCTTGCTTGCAGTCGACCTTCGTGGTACATCTAATCTTTATCTTTATTGGGGTTGCGCTCCGCGGCCAAAGATGATTTGGAAAATTCCCCGGCAGAGAGCTTCTTTTTGCGGAGCTACTATGGCTGACTGGGGAATTTCTGCCAAATAATCCAGCGGCGGACAGCTGGCTGTCTGAGCTTTTGCAGCGTTGCGCAAACACAGGCACACAGCACGCTGCCGAGCAGCTCGTTTTTGCGCAGCGCCTATGGCTGCCCGGGGAATTTCTGCCAAATAATCCGGCGGCGGACAGCTGCCCGTCTCAGCTTTTGCAGCGTCGCGCAAACACAGGCACGGTGTTTTCCGCGTGCTTTTGTGCCTAAAACGTTGAAGAAGGCGGAGTTTATGTTGGTCAGACACGATGACCAGCGCCCTCCATTGCGCCTGCGCACATGTTGAAAATAGCCGTATGTCACAGTGTTAAAGAATGCTTTAAAAAATTCCTGTATCCAGACGGTGATCCGGATCATCCCCAAAATTTAATCAGTTCTTCCTTGTACCATTTCCAACAACGCCTGAAAGTTTCATGGAAATCCGTCCAAGACTTTTTGAGTTATCTTGCTAACCAACAGACAAACAGACAGACAGACAGACAGACAGACAAACAAACACACAGACAAACCCCGGCAAAAACATAACCTCCTCCTGGCCTTTTCGGCCTGGCGGAGGTAATTAAAAAAAGACTGGCAAAGGCGTGTGTGTCACTCAGCCTTCGTCGTCGGCCTCCGTCGGTCTATGATGACCATGGAAGAAAATCATAACGTCTACTCTGCTGGAACAAAAACAAAATAAGCACCGCCTGTGGCTGAACATGCCGATGTGCGAATGGCAGTCACTGTCACACAGGTTGCACTTGTGGGTGGTCTCCGTGCTGCTGGGTCTGTGGCGGTTCTTCCTGCGGGTCCTTTTTTTGTCTGCTGCAGCAGTCTGTCTTCACCCAGCCTTAAAAAAAAACAGCTCCCGAACTTCTCTGCTTCAATTGGCTCACTGCATTCACAGCTTTGGTAGGCGGGTCCTTCTTGCTAGGTTTTCAGTCATTGGTTCTTCAAGGTTTCAGAAACCCAATTCAAGGCTCTTATTAGTCGAATGAGAGGTCAATCAGATGAACTAATCTGTTCGCGGCTGTGTCTGCAGTGGAGGAAATGCTGCTTTTATTTTCAGTGCGTGCTTGCAGCTCCGAGGGCACACGAGAGCGCCCTTGTGCGCTCTGGGACACAGAGACTTGCTCGTCCGCAGTACAACGGAGGGCAAGAGGTTAAACAAGACATAGATAGGATACTAGGTGAGGAAGTAGAGAAAAATGTACGGTTTATGAAACAGATATTATGAGGCAGGACCCAAGGCATCTAAACTGCTGGCATGGCGACTCAAGAAACAAGCTGAAAATTCAATTTATAAAATAAAAGATCCTATAAATCACAACATTTTAACTGATTTAGATGGTATCCAAAAATCATTTGAAACATATTACAAAGGTCTATATAGTCAATCTGTGCCGGTTAATAAAAATGTAGTAGTTGACTTTTTGGACTCTTTGGATCTTCCCTCACTCGGCAGAGATGCAAATAATAAGCTGATGTCACCAGTAACACATGAGGAAATTGACAAGGCCATCTCTAACCTGAAATCTACTAAGTCACCCGGTACCGACAGGTTCCCGCCTGAATGGTACAAGAAAATGAAAAAAAGCCTGATACCTCTACTAGAAACCAGTTTTAATTACATTCTGAAAGGGGGCCCTGTACCTCCGTCCTGGAAGGAAGCCTTCATATCTGTTATACTAAAAGAGGGAAAGGATAAAACAGACTGCAAATCATATAGACCAATAAGTGTATTAAACACGGATTATAAATTATATACAACTATTTTGGTCAGACGAATGGACACTGTGATGCCCTCACTGATCAATGAAGACCAAACAGGTTTCCTAAAAAACAGACAAACCCAGGATAATGTAAGGAGAGCTTTACATATAATTGAACAGATTAATAAGAGAAAGATAAGTTCAGTTATTCTCAGTCTTGACGCTGAAAAAGCTTTTGATTCAGTTCAGTGGGACTTTCACTGTTTAGTAATGAAGAGATTTGGATTTTGCACTGATTTTATAAAATGCATTCAAGCCCTTTACTCTTCCCCTACTGCTAGAATAAAAATAAATGGGAGTCTTTCTAACCCTATACAACTACAACGGGGTTGTAGACAGGGTTGTCCCGGAAGCCCCAATTTATTTAATTTATTTATAGAGCCTTTAGAACAAGCAATACGCCAAGAGACCGCACTAAAGGGTATTCAGATTGGTGAAGAGGAATATAAATTGAGCTTGTATGCGGACGATGTGTTGATCACAATCTCAGACCCGGTCTCTGGTTTACCAGTGTTAATGAAAATGCTAGAAATGTACGGTTCGTTCTCTGGGTATGCTCTTAATATCCATAAAACTCAGGTTATGACTTTCAATTTTCATCCTGGACAGGAATTAACATCTAAATATAATTTTAATTGGTACTCTGACCATATAAAATACTTAGGAGTGTATCTACCCAAAGATTTGTCACAATTGTATGGTAAGAATTACAACCGACTAAACAAAGAAATAATTAGTAACTTTGACAGCTGGAGCCTGCTCCCCCTTGACTTTGGCAACAGAATACAGGCAATCAAGATGAACATCCTCCCTAAATTGTTATATCTCTTCTTATCTCTGCCAGTACCAATTCCTGACAAACAGTTCAGAGAATGGAATAAATATATATCAAGGTTCATTTGGCTTAAAAAGAGACCAAGAGTCAAGTATTCTACTTTACAGTTGCCGAAGGAGAGAGGGGGGCAGGCTCTGCCCTCTTTACAAGACTACTACATATCAGCCCAACTGAGGCCGCTGGTTTGTTTGTGTGACCCATCTTATTATGCAAAATGGAAAACAATTGAGATGTCTTTATCTGATGTTCCAATCCAGTCTAAACTAGGTACCCTTGAAAGCGAAACTATTTCAATAACTAGTCAGTGGATTAACCTGACATTTAAAATCTGGAAATCCGAGATAAGAAAACTAAAACTCCAGGAAGAAGTTAAACTGCTCAGATGGCCAGCATATGATCCTGACTTCCTACCCGCCTCACACGATTCTAGATTCTGACAGTGGGCATTCAGTGGTCTTACCGCTGTGTGTACAATGTATGAGAAATCAAATTTAATGTCATTCTGCAGCGGATGATAAAAAATAATAAGCAGCGATGCTGTAGGTTTTAAGGAAGTTTTATTATCATACCGCCGTCACGGGCTCCGCTCCCGGCGCCGTGCATGCGCGCCGGGAGCGAGCCCACGGCTCTCAGCAGAAGGAGGACACAAGAGTCTTTGTGTCCAGCAGCAGCAGTTGAAGAGTGAGTGAATGAGAGAGGATGTGTTACAGAACCTGTGCAGTATTTATACCAAACTCAAACAATACATCAAAGCAGATTAACAGCAGTTGGTCTGATCAAAGGGACTGCAGAACAGGCATGAGACATTTGCATTTGTAAGGCCTACATAACAATAGGCAGATGCAGCCTCTGCTCTGGCTTGCAGGACAAAGAGGTTACAAGGCACATCTACATATTGATCTCAGCCTCTAGGTCACAGTAAGGACAGGACGCATGAACACTATAAATGAATGGCACATTGCATCACAATACATGAACGGCACATTTCATCACAATACATGCATGGCACATTACATCTCAGTAGTGCAGCGGGAAAAACCAAGGAGTGCGAGCTGACTGTCTCTGTGTTCTGTCTCTGTGTTGTGGGGGGGTTGAATCAACCCGCTACAATTCGATACTTTATGTAGGAGGTATAATTTGGAGAAACAAGATTTTTTCAGATACTTGCAGCTTCGCAATTTTATTGCCAAAAGGATACAAAGCAACAATATTAAAGAACCTTCACTATTTCTCAATATTTTTATTAATGCATATAAGTCATTCATTCATTCATCTTCTTCCACTTAATCCTTTTTCGGGTCGTGGGGGGGGGCTGGAGCCTATCCCAGCATCTTTGGGCGAGAGGCAGGGTACACCCTGGACAGATTTCCAGTCCATCGCAGGGCCAACACAGAGAGACAGACAACCATTCACTCTCACAGTCATACCTAAGGACAATTTAGAATCCCCAGTTTTGATGCCAATTAACCTAACTTGCAATAAGTCTTACAGTGGGGGGAAAAAGTATTTAGTCAGCCACCAATTGTGCAAGTTCTCCCACTTAAAAGATGAGAGAGGTCTCCAATTTTCATCATAGGTATACCTCAACTATGAGAGACAAAATGAGAAAAAAAAAATCCAGAAAATCACATTGAAGGATTTTTAAAGAATTTATTTGCAAATTATGGTGGAAAATAAGTATTTGGTCAGTAACAAAAGTTCATCTCAGTACTTTGTTATACCCTTTGTTGGCAATGACAGAGGTCAAATGTTTTCTGTAAGTCTTCACAAGGTTTTCACACACTGTTGCTGGTATTTTGGCCCATTCCTCCATGCAGATCTCATCTAGAGCAGTGATGTTTTGGGGCTGTAGTTGGGCAACACGGACTTTCAACAAACTCCAAAGATTTTCTATGGGGTTGAGATCTGGAGACTGGCTAGGCCACTCCAGGACCTTGAAATGCTTCTTACGAAGCCACTCCTTCGTTGCCCGGGCGGTGGTTTGGGATCATTGTCATGCTGAAAGACCCAGCCACGTTTCATCTTCAATGCCCTTGCTGATGGAAGGAGGTTTTCACTCAAAATCTCACGATACATGGCCCCATTCATTCCTTCCTTTACACGGATCAGTCGTCCTGGTCCCTTTGCAGAAAAACAGCCCCAAAGCATGATGTTTCCACCCCCATGCTTCACAGTAGGTATGGTGTTCTTTGGATGCAACTCAGCATTCTTTCTCCTCCAAACACGACAAGTTGAGTTTTTACCAAAAAGTTCTATTTTGGTTTCATCTGACCATATGGCATTCTCCCAATCCTCTTCTGGATCATCCAAATGCTCTCTAGCAAACTTCAGATGGGCCTGGACATGTACTGGCTTAAGCAGGGGGACACGTCTTGCACTGCAGGATTTGAGTCCCTGGCGGCGTAGTGTGTTACTGATGGTAGCCTTTGTTACTTTGGCCCCAGCTCTCTGCAGGTCATTCACTAGGTCCCCCCATGTGGTTCTGGGATTTTTGCTCACCGTTCTCGTGATCATTTTGACCCCACGGGGTGAGATCTTGTGTGGAGCCCCAGATGGAGGGAGATTATCGGTGGTCTTGTATGTCTTCCATTTTCCAATAATTGTTCCCACAGTTGATTTCTTCACACCAAGCTGCTTACCTATTGCAGATTCAGTCTTCCCAGCCTGGTGCAGGTCTCCAATTTTGTTTCTGGTGTCCTTTGACAGCTCTTTGGTCTTGGCCATAGTGGAGTTTGGAGTCTGACTGTTTGAGGTTGTGGACAGGTGTCTTTTATACTGATAACGAGTTCAAACAGGTGCCATTAATACAGGTAACTAGTGGAGGACAGAGGAGCCTCTTAAAGAAGGAGTTACAGGTCTGTGAGAGCCAGAAATCTTGCTTGTTTGTAGGTGACCAAATACTTATTTTCCACCATAATTTGCAAATAAATTCTTTAAAAATCAGACAATGTGATTTTCTGGATTTTTTCCCTCATTTTGTCTCTCATAGTTGAGGTATACCTATGATGAAAATTGGAGACCTCTCTCATCTTTTAAGTGGGAGAACTTGCACAGTCGGTGGCTGACTAAATACTTTTTTGCCCCACTGTATACTGCAGTTTAATGACACTTAAAACAGACTCAACAACATATATAAAGCAAAAATGGGAAAAGGAAATGAACATTGTAATAACTGAAGGCATGTGGACAAGGGTTTGGGAGGTGCAATCCTCATCTACCAACTCCGGCATCTGGAGGACTTTTGCTGGAAGACACTTATTCGTTTTTTCATAACACCCAATCAGAAACCCAAGTCCAGCACAGTTCCTGCACACTGCTGGAGAGAATGTGGGGAAACAACAGCAGACCATGGGCACATATTTTGGTCTTGCCCACTCATTCAGCCTTTCTGGACAGATGTAGCAAATGTCATTTCTAAGACATTGGACTTTAATATCAGCTGCTCTTTTATTTTGTTATTTAATGGATGCTTTCCAGACAAGCTGACTGCAGATGATACTTGTCTCCTGAAAATCTTTTTGGCATCAGCCAAAAAGGCCATAACAAAGTGCTGGTTACAAAAACAGCCTCCCATACTGATCCTTTTCACCTCCATAATAGAAAATATAAGGCTTATGGAACGCATGACCTATGCCCTGCGACTCCCAAAAGGAGCTAGGAAAAAGACGTTGAAAAAAATGGCTGGACTTTACAGGCTGTGACAGTACTTATTAATATGTGGATTCTGAAATGTATATTTTTATCGTATCTGATTTGTATCGCAATAACCGTCCCGTGACCGCATATGTTTGTGTTTTATAAATGAAAAATGTTCATAAATAAAAAGTTTCCAAAAAAAAAAAAGGGAACGAAGGCAGTCAGATGTCCTGGGATTATCATCATACCTGTACATGGTTTAAGATGCGCAAAATGGTTTATTATTTGTAATTGTATAATTTATTTCTGCAATGCCTGTCTAAACATTGTGATGCATATGGACATTTTATTGGACTTTATTAATGTGTTTGCCATTATGCTAGCAGGTTTGGGATTCGGGTATTGCTTGGTGGGGGGCTGGCTATGGACTGGAAGGGAAGAGTTTTAGTGGTAATTTTTTTGTGTTTTTTTTTATATAGTTTTCACAGTGTTATATTTTCATCAGTGGTTTCAAATCATCGTTGGTTGCTCATGTCCACACCAGAGAAAATGAGTGATTGAATAAAGCTTTGGAAAAGCATCAGTATGAAACGCAGCCTTTATTCAGGGAACCAGTGCACTACCGTGAAAACTTTCAAGCCTGTGAAAAGCACTGCCGGTCCAGGAAGAGGGAAGGGAGAGGCCCGATCGCTGAGGTGTCCTGTAGCCAGAGGAACAATGTCGGGAGGGAGGCTCATCAATCCAATCTCATGGGAAAAACCAGATTGGCACCTCCTGACAGAGTTGCTGCAGCTGACGCTACTTCGCAGCAACTGTTGAAAATTCTGGTTTGTTGGGAAATGTGTTTTTGTAATTGTGGTTCTGTTTATGAGTTGCACTGCTATCAATGTTTAATGGTATTACAATCTGAGAGTTCATTTAAAAGAGACTGGAGAGGTCATATGAGAGTAAATAGTTAAGTGCATTAACAGAATAAGATAAATTACATGAACTATATACATTTTAATAGAAACCGATAAAACAGTGCATTTTCTAAAGGTCCAATGTCAGTTCATGGTGAAAAACAACACAGTGATAATTTAAGTGACCAAACTGAGTGTTCTCAAGTGGAGTTAACAAAGCTAAGACAACAGTTAAAAACTCAGACCGATGATGTTGAAAACGAAAGACTGGAGTCGCTCGTAGGTGATCTTTGTGCTAAAATAGAGACACTTGAAGTCACAGCCACAGAGCTTAACTCCACCGCTTTAAAAGGAGTGCCATTTAGGAAATCTTCACGGGAGAGAAAATTAACCCCTAAAATGCTAGAGTTAAAGCAACAACAGGCTTATAAAAGGGAAAATAAATTTATCAAAGTGTATGAAAACTGGAAAGGGCAAGTGAAAGTTGCTCGCAATAAAATTAAAGGTGAATGCTCTGACCGAGACTTAGTTGAGATGATGGATGCTGTCGGGGGCTAGAGATGCAAATTAGGGAACTTTATCTAAACATCTGATCTCAATTAGCTCCTTCTGCTGATATTAGGAGAAAAATGGACTCCTGTGCAGCTGTGACAAAGGATGTGATGGGGCTGTTGAATGTACGTATGAGTGAAGTGGGACAAGATGAGTTTGATGTTCAGGTTGAAAATGCAAGACGTCACATGGTGCTTGATAGAGAATATGCCCAATCAATATTTGGAACTACAGTCTCTAAACCCACTATTCGCAGCCACAATTCAAGAGTGTCATCAAAAAGGCAAAGTATCACAGTAAAAAGAGCCGAGTACGCAGCAGAATTGGCTGCAAAAGAGGCAGAAATCCAAATGGAGGAGGCAATTGCTGCACAAAGGTAAGAACTTAAAAGGCTGGAGAATCAAAGAGATCTTCACGTAATTGCAGCAAAGCTTAGGGTGTACTCTGATGCAGACTCAGATGACCTCGGTGATAGAAATAAAACAGCACACTAAGTTAGACAATCATCCTTTAGTGCCCTGTGAAGAGATTAAAAGAGAGCAAGCATGTGGAAATGATAACACAGAATTAACAAATTGTAACACTGAAACATCCTTACTACATGCTTTACATGACACAATAGCTCTAAGCAAACTTCCTGTACCTGAGCCCTCGATCTTTACAGGAGATTCCCTTAAGTTCTTGGAGTGGAGCACAAGTGTCAAGGCATTGAAAGAACAGCGATGCATAAATTCAGCAGACTGTCTGTTTTACCTGCAAAGGTACATTGTTGGTGAGGCACAGTCTGTACTAGAGGGAAGCTTCTATAGAAAGGATGATGAAGCCTATGACCAAGCATGGGAGGCATTAAATGCAAGGTATGGTCACCCATTTGTACTCCAGCGTGCATTTGGAGAAAAACTGAACAACTGGCCAAAAATTAGTTCAAGAGAGTCTGTAAAACAGACAATTCGGTGGCTTCCTAGCGTGTAGCAATGCCATGCCACACATTAAGGGGCTGCAAGTCCTAAATGACTGAAGAGAATCAAAAATTGCTCCGGAACTCCCTGACTGGGTAGCATCTCGATGGAATTGCCATGTCACAAAGGAGTTGCAAAAAACAGATGAATATCCTAGTTTCAAAGAGTTTGCTAACTTTATAGCGCAAGAAGCAGAAATTGCCTGCAATCCTATAACTTCACTTCATGCTTTAAAGTCCACTGAGGAGAAGCCAGCAAGAGACTTAAAGCACCAAAGGGCTAATGTGTTCATCACAAATGTGAATGCACCAGCTAAAATAAGTACAGTCACTAAATCACACAGTGCTGTGAGCAGCAACATCAAGGGCTCAAGTAAACCTAAGAAGGTGAACAACCCTTTTTCATTCTCAACCCCAGTCACCTGCATGTACTGTAAAGAAAGACACTCTATACATAAATAAGATAAGATAAGATAAGATAAGATAAGCCTTTATTAGTCCCACAACGGGGAAATTCCAGGATTGCAACAGCACAGGGATAGCAACACTCAGAGCAACAATCAGAAGGCAAGAAAAAACAAGCAAGCAAGAGCAGCTAATATACATATGTACATATTACTATAAAATATATATATACACACACACACACACACAGACACACAGTGCAGAGCATTGTAGCTGGATGGAATAAATATATGAATATATGAACACACAGTGCAGAGCATTGTAGCTAGATGGAATAAATATGTAAATATATAAACACCCACAGTATGGAGCATTGCAGCTAGGTGGAATAAATATGCAAGTATATAAACACACACAGTGCGGAGCAATGTAGCTAGATGGAATAATATGTAGATATATAAAAACACAGTGCGGAGCATTGTAGCTAGATGGAAGAAATATATAGATATATAAATATAAACACACCCAGTGCAGAGCATTGTAGCTAGATGGAATAAATATGTAAATATATAAACACACACAGTGCAGAGCATTGTTGCTAGGTGGGATGAAACAGCATAACCGTCTATTTAGTTATCCTACATGGTATGATTATGTGCCCATACATATTCTCACCCTCCATAGCGACCGGTATGTTCCTAGTTGTATGCCGGAGGGGACCATTGTGTAAGTCTATTGCATCTTTTGCATTCAGAAAAAAAACAACAAAAAACTATTAGTTTGTTACGTCTTTTTGCTATCTCTGCGAGCAGCCCTGCTTAGGTTGTACAGTCTGACAGCCGTTGGTAGGAAGGACCTACGAAACCTCTCGGTTGTGCACCTGGGATGATGTAGTCTGCTGCTAAATGAGCTCCTCAGTGCATCCAGTATGTCCTGCATAGGGTGGAACTCGGACTCCAGCAGAGATGACAGTTTAGCCACCGTCCTTCTCTCTCCTATCTCCTCCATCGGATCAAGGCGTTGCCCCAGGACAGAGCTAGCTTTCTTAATCAGTTTGTTCAGTCTCTTCCTATCGGCTGCAGTAATGCCACTGCCCCAGCAGACCACTCCAAAAGTGATGGCTGATGCCACCACCGTGTCATAGAATGACTTCAGCAGCGCCCCTTGTACACCAAAAGACCTGAGTCTCCTCAGCAGGAGCAGCCTGCGCTGTCCCTTCTTGTAGAGTGCGTCAGTATTGTGTGACCAGTCTAGTTTATTGTTCAGATGAATACCCAGGTACTTGTAGGATGTCACCATCTCGATGTCTGTTCCCTGTATATTTACTGGTGCTGTGAGGGGCTGCCCATGCCTGCGGCAGTCCACCACCAGCTCCTTAGTTTTCCTCGCGTTGATCTGGAGGCAGTTCCGATGGCACCAGTCCACAAAGTCCTGGATAAGCCCTCTGTACTCAGCTTCATCTCCGCTGGAGATGAGACCAACGATCGCAGAGTCATCAGAGAACTTCTGTAGATGGCAATGTGTTGTGTTGTGTGAGAAGTCCGCAGTATAAAGAGTGAACAAGAAGGGAGCCAGCACCATTCCCTGGGGGGCCCCCGTGCTACTGATGATCGTGTCGGAAACACAGTCCCGGGTTCTCACAAACTGAGGCCGGTTCGTGAGGTAGTCCAGGATCCATGATGACAGGTGCTGGTCCACCCCTGCGCGCAGCAGCTTGTCCTTCAGGATCATCGGTTGGATGGTGTTGAAAGCACTGGAGAAGTCAAAGAACATGATCCTCACCATATTCCCGGGCTTCTCCAGGTGGGACAGAGAACGGTGAAGGAGGAAGATCACCGCATCCTCCACCCCAATGCCATGCTGGTAGGCGAACTGGAGTGGATCCATCGCTGGTTCCACCAGGGGGCGGAGATGAGCAAGGAGCAGTCTCTCCAGGGTCTTCATCAAGTGGGACGTCAAGGCCACCGGTCTGAAGCTGTTCAGGTCTTTGGGGTGGGAAGTTTTTGGTACAGGTACCACACAAGATGTTTTCCACAGCTGTGGTACCCTCCCCAGTTTCAGGCTCATGTTGAAGATATACGTCACAATCCCACACAGCTGGTCTGCACAGGACTTGAGGAGCTTTGCGCTGATGCCGTCCGGTCCCGACGTCTTCCTCGCCTTGATCTTCCTCAGCTCCGTCCTCACCTGGGTCTTGGTCAGGGTCAGGATGGGGGGCTGTGTGTTGGGAGTGGGGGGGGTGTCGGTGGAGTGGGGAGTGGGTAGCAGGACTTGATTTCTTAGAGGCAGCAGTGGTTGTTGTGCAGACAGGGGGGAGGGCGGTTGGTCAAATCTATTGAAAAACAGATTCAAGTTGTTCGCCCACTCCCTGCCCCCCGTGGCCTGGGGGGAGGTATTCTGGAGCCCCGAGATGGTTTTGAGGTTTCTCCAGACCCCGCTGATGTCGCTCTGTTGCAGCTTGTCCTCCATCTTCTTCCTGAAGCTGTCCTTGCCTTCTCTGATCTTTCTCCTCAGCTCCCTCTGTACGGACTTCAGCATCTCCCTGTTCCCCGACCTGAAGATCCTCTTCTTCTCTCTCAGAAGTGTTTTTATCTCAGGGTTGATCCAGGGTTTGTTGTTTGAGTGACGCCGTATGGTCTTGGTGGGAACGGATTTGTCCACACAGAAGCTGAGGTAGCCCGTGAAGGTGTGAATGAGGCCATCGATGTCCTCACCATGTGGATCGCAGAGCTGCTTCCAGGCAGTGGCTTCAAAACAGTCCTTTAGAGTGTCCATTGTCTCCTCAGACCATAACTCCACAGTGTGCATGGCCGGAGGTTGTCTGTGCACTAGGGGTTTGTACACCGGTCGGAGATGAACCAAGTTGTGATCCGATCTCCCAAGTGGGGGGAGTTGTGATGAGGTGTACGCCTCCTTAGTGTTTGCGTAGAACAAATCCAGTGTTTTATTGTCTCTAGTGTGGCATGTGACATACTGGGTGAAAGTGGGCAGAATGGGAGACAGTGAAACGTGGTTGAAATCGCCTGAGATGAGGAGAAGAGCATCTGGGTGTTCTGTCTGCAGCCTGCTGGTTACTGAATGGATGACGTCACGCGCTGTCCCAGCGTTCGCCGTCGGATTTGCATAAACAACAATGCAGATCACGTGTGAGTGTTCTCTCGGGAGATATGTAGGCCTCATGCTAACAGCTAGCAACTCAATGTCTTTGCTGCAGTGTCGTTGTTTAACAGTGATATGTCCCGGTCTGCACCAGTTGTTGTTAACATACATGATCACTCCACCGCCCCTAGTTTTGCCACTCTCTGGTGTTCGGTCAGCTCGTATCGTGTGAAAACCCTCCAGCTCAATGTTAGCATCTGCTGCTAGTTCAGTTAGCCACGTCTCAGTAAACAAAAGGAGAGAGCACTCCCGGTAAGTGCTATCATAACGGGAGATAGCCGCTAGCTCATCTAACTTTCCCAGTATCGACCGTACATTTCCCATGACAACAGATGGAAGGGAGGGTCTGTACCTTATATTTTTTGTCCTCCGCCTTACTCCAGCCCGGCAGCCGCGGCGTTTTCGCCTCAGTTCTCTCGGTATGTCGAGTTTTTCCAGTGGGACCGGGTGGCGGTTAAATGCTAGCAGCTCTTCCCTGTTATATCGTATCCTGCTATAAACAGTGGCTCCGTCCACCGGCTCAGGAGACATTTGGGATGATCTGTGTGTCCGTGATATAAGTGGGGTGAAAAAAAAAAAAGTGATCAAAAGAGAGAGGAAGGGAAAAAAAAACTCGGAATCGAGCCGCTGTTGCAAAAGGCAGCCGACTGGTGTGGCGCCGAGAGGAGAAAAAAAAAAAAAAAAAAAAAAATGCCAGAAATTCACCAGTCAGTCGGTGGAGGACAAGAAAAGGCTTATATTTGATAATGGTCTGTGCTTTGGTTGTCTTAGGAAAGGGCATAATACAAAGGACTGCAAGAACAAAGCAACTTGTGGCTTATGTAAGAGACATCATCCTATGCCACTTCATGAAGAACGTCCTGCTGCAACAGATACACCCTCAAATCACACTATGCAAGCAGAAGAAAATACATCTTCACTCTCCTGCTATGTAAACAGAGGCAATGGTGGGAGCACATCAATGATCATGCCAGTGTGGCTCTTCTCTACCACTAACCCTTCAACAGAGACCTTAGTGCACACCCTGTTGGATACACAGAGCAGCAGCACCTTTGTAGATCAAGAAGTATGTGAGAAAATGAAGGCAGGGTTTGAGCCAGTTAAGTTAAAGCTTACCACTATGATGGGAAAAGATTCCATCGTCAAGAGTTCGAGAGTTAGTGGGCTTAGAGTTAGAGAGTTGTCCTCAAATAGCTTGATTAACTTGCCACCTGCCTACACCGGAGACTTTATCCCCCTCAAACATTCTCACATTCCTACTCCTGAAACTGCCAAAGGGTGGAAACATTTGATCTCCATAGCAGGAGAGATACCAGAGCTGATGGATTGTGAGGTTGGACTCCTTGTTGATTATGATTGTTCTAGGGCATTAGCACCAAGAGTAGTCATCACAGGAGGTGACAAGGAGCCCTATGCCATCAAAACAGATCTTGGTTGGGGTATAGTTGGGGGCTCACCAAAGGTTGCAAATCTAACAGAGGTAACTGGCCTCTGCCACAGAGTATCAGTTAAGGAACTTCCACCCATGACACCATTCATGATCATTAGAGCCCTTGAGTCTGACTTTAAAGATACAAACCCTGGTGAAAAGAGCATATCACAGGATGACATACAGTTCACACAGTTATTGAATGAGAGAATACATGGTCACCTGGAGATGTTGCTTCCCTTTAAGACCTGCCCTCAACTGCCAGAAAACAAATGGCTCATGCTGGTTCAGTTGAAACACCTTAAGGGGAAACTAGAGAAAAACCTCAAGTTTAAAAATTACTATGTTACGTTTATGGAAGGTGTCTTGAGAGATGGGGATGCAGAAAGAGTCGAAAGCCCACCTAAAGCAGGCAATGCATGATATATTCCTCACCATGGGGTCTATCACCCGAGAAAACCAAAGATCAGGGTGGTGTTCGACTGTTCCGCCAAATATGAAGGCACAGCCCTGAACGACCATCTGCTAACAGGTTTTGATCTTACCAACGGGCTAATAGGAGTGCTTTGTAGGTTTCAAAACCATTCAGTGGCAGTCATTTGTGATGTAGAAAAGATGTTTCATCGGTTTCATGTGAATCAAGAGGATAGAGATTATCTGTGATTTCTGTGGTGGGAAAATGACAACACAGAGGCAGAGCCAATGGACTACCGCATGAAGGTACATCTTTTTGGAGCAGCGTCCTCTCCTGGCTGCGCAAACTATGGGATAAAGTACCTTGCAAGTCAAAATGAAAAGGAGTATTCTGAAGCAGCCAAATTCATCAAAAGGAACTTCTATGTTGATGATGGCCTCATCAGTGTAGAATCAGTCGACACAGCCATCAAGCTAGAGAGAGGAAGCACAAAGTTTGCATGCAAAGGGTAAATTACACCTCCATAAATTTATCTCGAATAACAGAGAGGTTTTGGAGTCAATTCCTTCAAGTGAGAGAGCTACTGAAACACAGGATGTGGATCTCAGTTATGGTGAACCCCCAGTTAAGGCTGTGTTAGGAGTTAAGTGGAGTGCAGACAGTGACACATTTTCCTTTAAAGTCTCCCTGGACGAGAAACCACTAACAACGTGGGGTATTCTCTCAACTGTGGCCTCAGTGTCCGATCTGCTGAGTTTCTTAGCTCTGTTCCTTTTGCAGGGAAAGAAAATCCTTCAGGAAATGTATCAAAGAGGCATTGGTTGAGATGAACCATTGCCTGAAAAATTGAAGCCACAATGGCAAGACTGGTTGAATGACTTGAATAATCTGCAAAATCTTCAGATTCCAAGATGTTTCATTCCTGAAAACCTAGAGAAGGTGCAAAGAGTTGAACTGCATCATTTTTCAGATAGGTAAAGCAAGGGTTGCACCCACAAAAGTTGTAACAATACCAAGGCTAGAGTTAACAGCTGCAGTCATCTCCTCAGCCATCAGTAAGATTCTCAAAGAAGAGCTTGAGCTTAAAATTGACCAAGAGTACTTTTGGACTGATTCACAGGTAGTTTTAGGCTACATAAAAAATGACGCACGAAAATTCCATGTTTTCATGGCGAATCGAGTTCAACGAATCAGTGACATGACTAAGCCAGCACAGTGGTTTTATATTGATACCTATGAAAATCCAGCGGATCATGCTTCCAGAGGCCTCAAAGTGGCAGAGTTGATTAGCTCTAATTGGCTTACTGGACCCAAATTTCTTTGGGAAAGAGAGGTTTATACACCAGATTCAACTCCACAGCTTCTTGTAGGTGACCCTGAAGTCAAAACAACACAAGTACTGCAAACAGATGTAGCGACAGAGACTAACTTTTTGGAGAGATTCAAGTGATTCTCGAAATGGCACACAGTGCTGAATGTTGTTGCACGAATCGAGCAACTTGGGAAAAGAGACAAAACAGAACCCATAAGTGTTGAAAATAGAAGACAGGCCAGTCTTGCTCTGATAAAACTGGCCCAAAGGGATGCCTTTAAAGAGGAGATGCACACACTCAGTCATGATAGACTGCCACAGAGCCATCCATTGTTCCAGCTCAATCCAGTGTTGGTTGATGGTGTTCTCAGGGTGGGAGGTCGATTAAAGAACGCTTCTCTACATCTTAATCTGAAACATCCAGTGATACTAAGATAAGAAAAGATAAGATAAGGGTGTCATGCTTGGTGACCACAGGATCTCATCTCTGTTGTTTGCAGATGATGTTGTCCTGTTGGCTTCATCCAGCAATGACCTACAGCTCTTGCTGGGATGGTTTGCCACTGAATGTGAAGCGGCTGGGATGAGAATCAGCACCTCCAAGTCCGAGTCCATGGTCCTCAGCCGGAAAAAGGTGGATTGTCCTCTCTGGGTTGGGGACAGGCTCCTGCCCCAAGCGGAGGAGTTTAAGTATCTTGGGGTCTTGTTCACGTGTGAGGGGAAAATGGAGCGAGAGATCGACAGACGGATTGGAGCAGCATCTGCAGTGATGCGGACGTTGTACCGGTCTGTTGTGGTGAAGAGGGAGCTTAGGTCTAAGGCAAAGCTGTCGATTTGCCATTCAATCTACGTTCCTACTCTCACCTATGGTCACGAGCTTTGGGTAATGACCGAAAGAATGAGATCGCGGATACAAGCGGCTGAAATGAGCTTTCTCCGTAGGATTGCTGGACTCACCCTCAGAGATAGGGTGAGGAGCTCAGTCATCCGGGAGAGGCTCAGAGTAGAACCACTGCTCCTCCACATTGAAAGGAGTCAGTTGCGGTGGTATGGGCATCTGATTAGGATGCCTCCTGGACGCCTCCCACTTGAGGTGTTTCAGGCACGTCCCACGGGAGGAGACCCCGGGGCAGACCCAGGACTCGGTGGAGAGACTATGTCTCCCAGCTGGTCTGGGAATGCCTTGGTATCCCCTCTGAAGAGCTGGAGCAGGTGGCTGGGGAGAGGGAAGTCTGGGCTTCTCTGCTTGAACCGCTGCCTCCGCGACCCGGACCTCCGGAAAAGCGGTAGAAGATGGATGGATGGATGGATGGATGGATGGATGGATGGATGGATGGATGGAAGATAGGATAGGATAAGATAAGATAAGCCTTTATTAGTCCCACAATGGGGAAATTCCAGGATTGCAACAGCACAGGGATAGCAACACTCAGAGCAATAATTAAGAAGATACGAAAAATATAAATAAGAGCAGTGGATATACATACGTACACATAAATATATAAATATAGTATATACAAAGTGTGGAGCATTGTAGCAAGATGGAATAAACAGCATAACCGTCTACTTAGTTATCCTACATAGTATGAATATGTACCCATACATATTGTCACCCTCCACAGCGACTGATATTGTCCTAGTTGTATACTGGAGGGGACCATTTGTGTAAGTCTGTTGCGTCTTTTGCGTTCAGTACTACTAGGTTGTCACGTTTTTTTGCTCTCTCTGCGAGCAGCTCTGCTTAGGTTATACAGTCTGACAGCCGTAGGTAGGAAGGACCTGCAAAACCTCTCGGTTGCGCACCTAGGATGATGTAGTCTACTGCTAAATGAGCTCCTCAGTGCGTTCAATATGTCCTGCATAGGGTGGAACTCGGACTCCAGCAGAGATAACAGTTTAGCCACCATCCTTCTCTCTCCTATCTCCTCCACTGGGTCAAGGCGTTGCCCCAGGACAGAGCTAGCTTTCTTGATCAGTTTGTTCAGTCTCTTCCTATCGGCTGCTGTAATGCCGTTGCACCAGCAAACCACTCCAAAAGTGATGGCTGATGCGACCACCGTGTCGTAGAATGTCTTCAGCAGCGCCCCTTGTACACCAAAAGACCTGAGCCTCCTCAGTAGGAACAGCCTGCGCTGTCCCTTCTTGTAGAGTGCGTCAGTATTGTGTGACCAGTCTAGTTTATTGTTCAGATGAACACCCAGGTACTTGTAGGATGTCACCATCTCAATGTCTGTTCCCTGCATGTTTACTGGTGCTGTGAGGGGTTGTCCTTGCCTGCGGCAGTCCACCACCAGCTCCTTAGTTTTTCTCGCGTTGATCTGGAGACAGTTCCGATGGCACCAGTCCACAAAGTCCTGGATAAGTCCTCTGTACTCAGCTTCATCTCCGTTGGAGATGAGGCCGACGATCGCAGAGTCATCAGAGAACTTCTGTAGATGGCAGTGTGTTGTGTTGTGTGAGAAGTCCGCAGTATAAAGGGTGAACAGGAAGGGAGCCAAAACTGTTCCCTGGGGGGCCCCCGTGCTACCGATGATCGTGTCAGACACACAATCTCGGGTTCTCACAAACTGTGGCCGGTTAGTGAGGTAGTCCAGGATCCATGATGACAGGTGCTGGTCCACCCCTGCGCACAGCAGCTTGTCCTTCAGGATCATTGGTTGAATGGTGTTGAAAGCACTGGAGAAGTCAAAGAACATGATCCTCCCGGGCTTCTCCAGGTGGGACAGAGAACGGTGAAGGAGGAAGATCACTGCATCCTCCACTCCAATGCCATGCTGGTAGGTGAACTGGAGTGGATCCATCGCTGGTCCCACCAGGGGGCAGAGGTGAGCAAGGAGCAGTCTTTCCAGGGTCTTCATCATGTGAGACGTCAGGGCCACTGGTCTGTAGCTGTTCAGATCTTTGGGGTGGGAAGTCTTTGGTACAGGTACCACACAAGATGTTTTCCACAACTGTGGTACCCTCCCCAGCTTCAGGCTCAGGTTGAAGATATGCTCCACAATCCCACACAGCTGGTCTGCACAGGACTTGAGGAGCTTCGCGCTGATGCCGTCCGGTCCCGCGGCCTTCCTCGCCTTGATCTTCCTCAGCTCCGTCCTCACCTGGTTCTTAGTGAGGGTCAGGTTGGGGGGCTGTGTGCTGGGAGCGGGGGATGTTGGTGGAGTGAGGTGTGGACAGCAAGTCTCGATGACTTTAGAGGCAGCAGTGGTTGTTGTGCAGTCGGAGGGGAGGGCAACTGGTCAAACCTATTAAAAAACAGGTTCAGATTGTTGGCCCACTCCCTGCCCCCCGTGGCCTGGGGGGAGGTGTTCTGGAGCCCAGAGATGGTTTTAAGGTTTCTCCAGACCCCGCCGATGTCGCTCCGTTGCAGCTTGTCCTCCATCTTCTTCCTGAAGCTGTCCTTGCCTTCTCTGATCTTCCTCCTCAGCTCCCTCTGAACGGACTTCAGCATCTCCCTGTTCCCCGACCTGAAGATCCTCTTCTTCTCTCTCAGAAGTGTTTTTATCTCAAGGTTGATCCAGGGTTTGTAGTTCGAGCAACAAACTACCAAGAGATAGTGTAGTTACAAACCTGATCTTAGGTTATTGTCAGGAGACAACCACGCAAAGGCCGAGGACAGACCCTTAATGAATTGAGAGCAAATGGGTTCTGGATTATTGGTGGCAGCGAAGTTGTAGCTAATTACATCAACCAGTGCAGCTACACCAACCTGTGAACCCACTGCAGGCAGGCAACCACACCGGAGAGCTTGGGCCAACACCACCTGCTCATCTGCCAAAACATAAGCGGGCTTCAGCCTGTCCAGACAGATGGTTTCCTTACGCCCCCCAAAATCTATCACAAACTTTTTTGCCCCCGTTTCCAAAATTCTGAAAGGGCCATCATAAGGCGGACGCAGCGGGGTTCAGTGGACGCTGTGTCTAACAAAAACAAACTTGGCATTCTCCAAATGCTTTGGAATGAAAGTGCAGGGAAAAACAATGGTCCACCAGCCCCGGAATGCTGCTAGCCCCTGCCCCGGGAAAAATGGGCACGGACGAGTCGGTACGGGTGCAGGACTTTCTGACAAAAATTCACCTGGGATCTGCAATGGTTGAGAAAAAATAAGCCTCGCCGAGAAAGCTGCCAGATCTTCTTTAGGCATGGAGCGCAACCCCAGTAGGACCCAAGGCAGGTGGTCAACCCAATTTGCATCCGTCACCGAGACTCTGAGTGCTGCTTTAAGTAACCTGTGGAACCTCTCACACAAACCGTTAGCCTGTGGGTTGTATGCGGTGGTGCGGTGGATTTTGACCCCCAGACTCTCAGCCATTGTGGACCAGAGTTCCAAAACGAACTGTGGACCCCTGTCGGAAGTGATGTCCGATGGGGAGCCGAAACATAACCCAGGATGACAAAAATGCGCGGGCAATATCAGCAGATGTGGTGAAAACCAGCAAAACTGCCTCTGGCCAATGCATGATGTGGTCCACTATTGTTAAAAGGTGCGTGAACCCCTGCAACGTTGAAAGGGGGCCCACCAAATCCACGTGTATGTGGTCAAACCTCCTACTTAGAATCCGGAAAGGTTTGAGGGGGACCTTGGTGTGCCTGTGAACCTTAGTCCGTTGGCATGCAATGCACGGCACAGCCCACTGCTTCACATCCTTGTGTAAGTGGGGCCAGATGAATTTAGACCCCACCAGCTTAACTGAAACCCATATGCTTCGGTTAAACATATGGGCTTCGGTTAAGAGAGTGGACGGACTCAAAAGTGCGGCAGTGCCAAGCGCTCTGAACCACTGGGCAGGGACAGCCAGTGGAGACGTTGCAAAGTAAGGTGGGGGCAACCCTCTTGTACCGCCCTGCATTCCAGTTTTAGCCCGGTACCCGCAAATTGCAGTGTGCAAATGTCCGTGTCCCCTAGTTGGTCAGCGTCCATGGCGGAAAAATCAATACCCACGTAGACCAGAGAGAAAAACGCGGGCGACAGGCAGTCAGCCACAACATAAAGTTTACCGGCTACATGTTGAATGTCGGTAGTGAACTCCAAAATTGCAGCCAGGTGCCGTTGTTGTCAAGCCGACCATGGTTCCAAGATTTTGGCCATCACATAGGTTAGAGGATTGTGGTTGACAAATGTGGTAAATTCGCAACCCTGGAGCCAGAACTGAAAATGATGCATGACCAGGTGGAGGGCCAACAGCTTCCTGTCAAAAGCACTATACTCACACTCGTTGTCGCGCAAAGTACAGCTGAAAAAGGCAAGAGGTTGCCACGAACTGGAGACGTACTGTTCCACCACAGCTCCCACCGCGATGTCCGATGCATCCGCAGTGAGCGCTATCTGTGCCGATGGGGATGGGTAGACCAAGAAAGCTGCAATAGCGAGCACCGTTTTGGCGCCTGTAAATGCCTGGACCCGACCAGGGGTCCAGTTGACACTATCCGCAGGTTTCTGTTTTTTGAGCGCACCGTACAGCAGTTGCAGCAGCTGGGCTTCCCAGGGAAGGAAACAATTGTAAAAATTGACCATCCCTGAAAATTCCTGCAGCGCCCTCACAGTCTGCGGACGCGGGAAATTCGACATCGCTCGTACCTTATCTGGCAGCGGAATCGTGCCCTCCGGCAAGATGCGGTGACCTAAGAAATCGATCACCGGCAGCCCGAACTGACACTTTGCTTTATTATCTATCAACCGATGGAAAACTTGCTTCAGATGGGAGAGGTTCTCCTCCTCTGACGCGCTAGCCACCAGAACGTCATCTAAGTCGACGAACATGAACAGCAAGTCACGAAGCACCGCGTCCGCATTCGATCTCTGGAGCACTGGAATGAAGCGCCTGTTCCACAATCTTTTTGCGATCTCTTTAAAGTGGGTCAGAAAGAAATATTCAGACTCTACTGGGCAATCATGGTGTTTTTGATCAAAGTGGTTGATTTGACAACTGTGGCATATTTCTTCTCTGTATTTGCGGATGGTAACATCCATAAATTTTATCAACCCAAATTTTACTATATCCAGAAACACGGGAGGCAGATGATCCGCCGTGTATATTGCATCCCCTTCCTCAAAAACCATGTTGAGGCCTGTAGAGGGAGAACCGTGTGGAGGGTCTTCAGCATCCATAGAACAGATCCGCTCTGTTGCAGAAGTGAGGGTAGGTGAAGACAGTTGAGGAGGGCCCTCGATATCCAGGGAGCATGTTTGTGAAGTTGGGCAGTCATCCTCGCTCAATATTTTCAGAGACGATAATTTTCCCAAGGGTCTTGGTCAAAACACCCTAGGAGAGTCACACGTGGGTTTGCCTCCATTTTGGTTTGGGGATAGATGGGTGGTTGGCGGTCTTCTTTTAAATCGTTAGGAGGGCGGGATTAGGCACGGGAGGTCGTGGGGGTGGTGTTTGGAAAAGCTAGGGTTTTTTTCACTATGACCACATCTCTCACGGTATGGCTGGAAATGAAGAAAGCCTTGAGCTTTTCACCTTTCTCTTCAACCATTTTGACCCACACCATTGTAGGCAGGCGTAACGCTGTCTGGAACACACCGCATTCGGAATTGCAATACTCCAAGATAAATTTGTCGTCGGATGGGGCATCACCCATTGATAGCTGACGAGTGGCTCAGAAGTACCACCTCCCAGACGGGGATGCCTTCGTCTCCTAAACACTACTAGCCAATACTCTTCTGGTTAATGAATACTGATAGGTGCTCTTCTTTCACTCGCAAAGGCATCTGGGTCTGTTAGTCTTTTCTAGCAGGCTTGTCTTCCACCCCTGTCTGTTGGCGATGTACGTCACTTGTTTTCAAACCGGGGTAAATCACGTTTCACAGTATGCTTCAGGCCATGGCCAAAAGTGTGGCTTTTCTGGAGAGTGGACCAAAAGTTTCTCCTTCATCCAACTGGAAAAAACACAGTTTGCTACTTGCGTAGTTGAACACATAACCCCATCTACCTCTGGCTTCTAACTGCCATTCCTCCTGAAAACTCCCGGTTGTGGCGGTCTGGATGCGCCACAGATACAATATTCTCTTTTTCGGTGCTAATCCCGGAATGCTCTGTAGAAAGGTGGAGATGGGTGTCTCGCTGATCAGATGAAGCTCGCTCAGCCTCTTAGTCATGGTGAGGTTTTTTTTTTCTGTCTTTTTCCCAAAGATTGTTTAATTTTTTCCAATTTCGGGCCAATTTTCACATGCTCCACCCTGTAGTTTCATTGGTTGATGGTAGGGGCCCGCCAGTAGACCATTAAAGGGGAGGACTCTCCTTCTCCGTTCATTAGATAACGACCCTGCGTTCGTTCTGTAGATGGGTGGGTTCTTATACCATATTTTTCTAATGTAGATGGTAAAATGGTATGATTCAATGTGTCAAATGCTTTTTTAAAAGTCAATAAATACTCTTTAGCTCTCTACCTACCCTTGAGTAATGCAGACTTAGAAACTCTGAACAGAAGTCATTGCCTTATTTTTTTTTTAAAGACAAAGGGTTTTTTTAAAATTAGAATTTACCACGGTAAATACATCTGCAAATGAATAAGTTTTGAAATAAACTGAATAAAATAATTTATCTTCTGGAAAATATCGTGTACAATGTTTTTCCGTCCAGATGCCCTTTCTTATATTTTTTTATGTATTATGAAACCAAGCCAAATAAACTTTAACTCGCTAAATTTAACCGACTAACTCATGTGTGGAAACCGTTGAGGTGAATTATGAATATATGTCCTCAACTCACTTTAGATTGATTTATTGATCAATCGCTTTTACAATTATCGACTGTAGAGAGAAAAATATTGTTCGGATCATTGGGAAAAACTGAATGGAATGCTAAAAAAATGTCTGTTTTATCAGAAAAAAAACTTTTAAATAACACAAAACTGTCTGAATGACTGACCAATGCTGAAAAATGTAAGCAACCTTCTGACTCCAGGAGACACGGTTATGATGCTGCTGAGGGGAGGGAGGGAAGGGGTTGTTAGTGGTGTGAGATTTGAAAATTATTAAACAGCGCACATAGAATCAATATATTTTAAGTCGATAAATACAAAGACAGAAGTACTTTTTGGAAGAGCCAAGATGTTGGTCCGTTAAAGTGTTCATTTCTGTTTTTTAAAGCTTATACTAGTTAAACCAATATTTTCAGAATTTAATTTGTGTTTTTCTCGGAGGCAAAATGTGTCGGTAGCACAATTCTTTAAGCAGAAGGATCCTTAACCATTTTATAGACAACCTCAGGCCTTAGGTTGCCAGTCTGGGAAACTGTTGAACCCAAGGTAGAGACAAAGTTGATCATGCAATATTTATTTCTGTTGGAAAAAAAAACAATTAACTATAAACATGATGCCCGATCTGTCGAGCATCACTTCTGTCTATCACTACCATGTGCTGTGATAGATATTTGTGTTAAGTTGCAAGTTTTGCTTTGTTTCACACTTGAGAATTAAATATCATTCCATTTTATTTGTTCATGCTCCACATAATACAGACAAAATAAAAAAAAAAAAATCTAAATTACAAAGCTTAGTCCTTTGTGAAATGTGACGGTTGTGGTGTTGTCAGAGAGGCCAGTGCATGTTGTCGGTCAACCTAGAGCATTAGCTGTGATAGATATAAAAACTTCTCTGCACAAGGGTATTTTTTTATCTTTGTATTAATACATTACATGTTTGCACGGTGTTGATACAACCTCTGACTTTGAATCCGGTAGCTATATTCACCCAAACCTGCTTCATTAATTTGAAAATTCTATTCAATATCTGTATACCGGAGTTAACATAAAACCTCACCAATGTCAAAATCTACCTCAAAATCTTGCCTAAATCCAGATGAAACTGTTTACTTTTTTGAAAAAGGTCAGTTTAATTTGTGGTGACATTCCCCCCTCATATATAACCATTTTATATTTTCCGCAGAATATTCTGTGTTATACCTACACAGCTGTATAAACCAATAAACAATGAAGATCCTTTTCTTCTCTCTCAGTAGTGATTTTATCTCAGGGTTGATCCAGGGTTTGTTGTTTGAGCAACACCGTATGATCTTGGTGGGTACGGTGTTGTCCGCACAGAAGTTGATGTAGTCCGTGATGGTGTGAGTGAGGCCGTCGATGTCCTCACCATGTGGATCGCAGAGCTGCTGCCAGGCAGTGATTTCAAAACAGTCCTTTAGAGCGTCCATTGCCTCCTCAGACCATATCTTCACTGTGCGCGTAACTGGAGGTTGTCTGTGTACTAGGGTTTTGTACACCGGCAAGAGATGAACCAAGTTGTGATCCGATCTCCCGAGTGGGGGGAGTGGTGATGAGGTGTACGCCTCCTTACTATTTGCATAGAACAAATCCAGTGTTTTATTGTCTCTGGTGTGGCATGTGACATACTGGGTGAACGTGGGCAGAATGGGGGACAGTGAGATATGGTTAAAATCACCCGAGATGAGGAGGAGAGCATCTGGGTGTTCTGTCAGAAGCCTGCCAGTGACTGAGTGGATGGCGTCATGCGCTGCCCCAGCGTTTGCCGTCGGATTTGCATAAATAACAATGCAGATCACGTGTGAGTATTCCTTAGGGAGATAAACAGGCCGCATGCTAACAGCTAGCAACTCAGTATCTTTGCTGCAGTGTTGCTCTTTAACCATGATGTGTCCCGGTTTACACCAGCTGTTATTGACATACATTATCACTCCTCCGCCCCTTGCCTTCTCACTGTCTGGTGTCCAGTCTGCCCGTATTGCATGGAAACCCTCCACTTCGATGTTAGCATCTGTTGCTAGTTCTGTTAGCCACATCTCAGTAAACAACATCATGCTAATCTCTCTGAAGATGCTCTCGTAGCGGGACATGGCTACTAGCTCGTCTGTCTTATTGAGTAGCGATCGTACGTTCCCCATGATAACGGATGGGAGGACGGGTCTGTACCTTATGTTCCTCGCCCGCCATCTTACTCCAGCTCGACATCCATGCAGTTTCCGTCTGATTTCTCCTGAAGTTTTTGCGTTAGCACCATGGGCCGGTTAAGTACTAACAGCTGGTCCCTGTTGTACCATCTCCTGCTATAAACAGTGGCTCCATCCACCGGCTCGGGAGACATTTGGGGCTATCTGTGTGTTCATGATGGATAAGGTGTCGCTGGATCAGAAAGTTTAGCCAGAGAAACCAGACAGTAAATAAGAAAGAGGAAGAAAAACTCAGAATTGAGCCGCTGTTGCAAAAAGGCAGCCGACTCGTGTGGACGTATACAGTGATCAAGCCAGGAGGTGGTGTGCCAGGCTTTGCTAACGTAGGTGTAGCTTGTGTCAGGCAGGAGTATTTTGCTGGATACAATAAGATTACTGTCATCACAGAATTGCAGAAGATGTTTGGCAAATATAAAATTGGTATCAGACAGATCTGTTGATACTGTTGGTTACATCAAGATTTTGTAGATACTTAAGTTTTTGTTCTAAAAAGATCTCTTTTTTTGTCTATCAAGCTTTTTTTGATGAACTGAAAATGAAATTATTTGGCCCCTCATTTCATTTCTAAAAACGATGTCCATTCTCTTTTAATATAACTATCAAAACCTGAATTATTCAGAATGGACATGTTGAAACGCCATCTAGTGGATGGCTTTTGTGTATTGTTTATGTACAATGAAAAGGTCACTGGGGCATGGTCACTGATAGTATTTATGGGATGAATCAATGACTCTGAAATATGAGGCATAAGTAAATTACTGGTGAGGAAAAAATCCAACGGGTGTACTGGTGAAAAAAATGTATATTCTCAATTACTGGGATGCTGTTGGTGCCAGCCATCACCATAACCAAAATTTATTCATGAGCTGTTTAATTGTTTTGGTTCATTGCCAGGTATGTTTATTGCTGGGATGAGTGGTTCTATCTACTGATGGATCAATAACTGAGTTGAAATCACCACCTATGATAACTGGCCACTTAGAGACATTTAAAATCTTGGAAAACAAATTATTAAAAAACAGTGAGTCATCGATATTAGGACCATAAATATTTGCAATAGTGAATTGGCTGTTATTGATTGAAATATTAATAATAATGAAGCGACCTTCAGGATCCATAATTATAGTGTTATGAACAAATGAGATTATCGAATTATTTGAAATAACTATGCCTCTTTGTTTTCTATTAAAGGGAGCAGAAAATGAGTGAGTGAATTTTCAAGAATTAAACTTATTGTTATCTGATTTTGATAGGTGAGTTTCTTATAATAAATATATATCAGGATTTAGCTTTGATAGATGGTTAAATAATTTTACAGTTTTTACCTGAGAACCAATTCCTCTGACATTTCAGGTTAAAAGCTGAAGAGACATCATATTTTATTTTTATATTGCAACTGTTGCTACTCTGTGTATGTGTGTGTGGACAAGGAGGGGGTATGCAGTGGTAGCAGAGGTGGGTCCTTACTGGTAACCTTTGCTGAAGGAGGGGTCTGCACAGGTGGGGGCTGAGGTGGCTTTATCTCACAATTTCTGCTGGATGAACAGAATGGCGGTGCAGAAAATAGAACAGTTTGGAGGTAAACAGCCTCACGCCTGACCTGCTGAGGTTAAGTCCATCTTCCTTAAAAAGTGTCTGTGGTCCCAGAAAAAGCTGAAATTGTCAAAAAAATGAAGTGATTTGTTTGTACAAGCTTCTGATAGTCATCCATTTAAACTGAACAGTCTGCTGAATCTCTCAACTCCTCCTCTGACCGGTGGTAGTGAGCCACTAATAAACACTTCAGCATTAAGACAGCTGACTAGATCTAAGAGTTATTTTAAGTCCTGTTTCAGTATCTCAGACTGCTGTTTCACAAAATCATTTGAGCCTACATGTAATAGAGTTTTCGCCATGGGATGATGTTAGGTTAATTTTCAGGATAATTAATCTGAGTTAAAAACCAGGCAGATATTTAAATGTAAATATATTTATTTCGTCATGGCCAATGAGGGAGAAATGCAGAGGCAGCCTGCAAATGTCAGTCCATCCATATCTCTGAATCCAACATTCCACACTCAAGGTTTATAAAGCTGTTTTTATCAATGGGAAAACGGAAGATGGAGATTAATGTTCTGTAAGACGTACAGTCTTGTCCTTGACAGTCCATGAATCATAGTCCTTATCTTCTTTATTCACAGGAAACAGGGAGATAAATACACCCTCAGTCACACAGAACTGAACATGACTAATTGAAAAGATCTGCAGTCATTTAGAAAAATATCTGAACATTCTCACCACACTCACAAACTGGACATTCTTATTACAACTATGTAATTGCTAACTCATGCATTCTTACACACAGAATGAAGCTACCCAAAGGCCATATATAAAATGCACATATGAGAATATAAAAGACATGGAACAATATAAGAGTAATATAAGAATAATCATATTCCCCCCTTGATGCTTAATAAAGCATCACAATTAAAAGAAAAAACAACAAAAGAAATAATCTGACAAAGTCATAAAAGAAAAGTATACTGAATAATGATATAAGGATACATATATGTAAGGATGTATATGTATATGTTATGTATCTTTACAGATTAGCAGCAATTGTATGAGGTTTAAACTAAAACAAAGCTATGATAAAATGTGTAGCAATAAAAGTGAATATGTGTAGCGGTTAATGATATGATAACAATAAGTGTAATGTGATAGAAATAGTAATGTGAAAATGATATGGAAAAACTCAAAATAGATTTAGACAATATTACAAACTTCACACCCCTTAGGCTAGTATTGCCCCTTTTACCATCCTCATCATCTACAGCAATTGTATGAAGACTTATCACCAAGTTTACATGAACCAGCCTCATCATCATATTACGGACACAAGGCCTCACGCAGGAAAAGACCAAAATTATCATTATCACTAACAAGTTCATGATGAGACTTCTCAATGAAGAGAATCACTAACTTAATCAATTTTGTGCATCAGTGACATTATTCTCAGCCGCAGCAGCCTGCAAAGCAATGAGGCTGTGTGTAACCGAAGTAATAATGTGACCATTTGCATTATTTTCAGGGATAAAAGTACAACAATAACCTCCTATAATAGGGCACACACCCCTACAGGTGGCAGTTAATTGACCAAGAGCCATTCTATTTTGTGTCATAAATTTTACAAATAATTGTAGCCTATGATTAAGGGTTTCAATCCATAAGGTGTTCTTTCCCACGCTCACTCAAGGAAACAGTAAATGAAGGACCCTCACTCCTGTGCTTTCCATCTAAAATTGCTCTGGTTCATCCGTGCCCCAAACAGCATCATGTGTTAAGAAAGCATCTCTCTTCACCCTGCCCACCTGGCCTGCCGACATAATGAGGGTACAGTCAGTCACCAAAATGGGGTACACAACCCTGCCCAATTCCTGGCCAGGTGTGGGTATGCCCAATGACCACCATCCCCCTGTACTGACGATGTAGATCTTCAAGATAACACTTGCCCATTTCGTTGGTCAAGCAGGTAGCAGTACAGGGGAGAGATGTACTGTAAGCCGTTGCACACTTAAAAGAGTAGTAAGCTGCCCAAGAGACGTTCCCTGACTCTTGCCTTCACAGAATAAGGAGCGTCGTCACATCTTCGATCAGTGGAGTAGCAAGTGTTGTGACAGGTGTGATTCAAAATAATGTTTGCTGTGTTATTTCTGTATATAGCCTCTCTTAAGAAACAGACAGCCTTTGGTAGCTGCATTATTTAAGCAGTAACAGATAATTTGTCCGCCTGATAGTGGCATTAAGGAACAAACATAACAATCAAAGAATTAGCTGATCTAGCTGTGCGATTAACATATCTCCACCGGACATTGTCAGCATAAACAAGATCATAATGACCTGGAGCTTTCAGCCAGTCATGGTGAGTGTGTAATAAATTCTGTTCTACAGTGTATAGGCAGTGGAACAACTAAAAGTAACCAAAACAAAAGTGTTACTATGAGAATGATGAGGATGAAAAGGCAACAACACCAACCGCCTTCAGTGTCAACATTCCTTCTCTTGCATTTTTGCCCCTCCATGATAAACAAACAGTTGCTTCGCTATGTAAAGCTGTTACTGGACGCCAGGGGACGCCGTCAGCTTACACTTGCATAGAGAAACAGTTAAACTGTCACTTACTGAGGATATATATATATATATTTTTTAGTGAGTTCATAGTGTGTATTAAACAGTCTCTTGCTGAGGGTTCCAAGTGGGGTAAAACATTAGATGCACCCAAGATTCATGTCCTTCACCTTTCACAGCTGTTGGTGTGACCAGGATAACCTTTGTGTTGTCCTTGCCAGGGAGTATTTGGTCCAGTTTTCTTTGATGACCAGATCCCCTGGTTCGGCCAAAAGATGGGTGCACCTCCCACGGTTCCTTCGTCACATGGTCCCTCCTGGGATGGTGGCATGGATAATATCTCTTTCAGTTGACATCCTTTGCATGTAATCAACTAGAAACCCTTCCTCATCACCTAAGTTAAAGGGCTTGGATAGTAGGGTTTGCCATTCATAACTTTCCGATAGTTCTTTGTCACTATTTTCCTAAGTCATCTTTCATAAATCTATTTGTGCATTATGCTAATTGATAGAAAAATTCCATATTATTATTATTATTATTATATTATTATTATTATTATTATTATTTTGTATCATGCCTTTCCTATTTCATGTCTGATGTTTATATGTGCATTCCATGTAGAATAAGTTAACATATTCCTTTATATTATTCTTTCATGTCTGTGAGCAAGTATTGTCTAACTGTGGCCTTCAGAGAATGTATGTGAGTGCTGAGACTGAGGGTCAGTACTAAGTAATACTTGGTGTTGGTTGTTATTAAGTTGTTCCATTGCCTATACACTGTAGAGGATTGTTATATTTGTCCCTTAATAACACTAACAGTTGGAAAAATTATCTGTTATTGTTAAAATGATGCAGCTACTACAGACTGTTTGGTTTCTTAAGAGAGGCTATATACAGAAATAACATAGCAAACTTCACTTTGAATCACACCTATCACAACACTTATCACTCCACTGATCAGAAACATGATGACACTCCTTACTCTGCAAATGCAAGGTTAATTTCATCAGGGAACTCCTCTTTTTGAAGTGGTGATGTCCTTTCCAGCAGCTTAACGCTCTCTAAGCGTGCAGTGGCTTACAGTGCGTCTCTCCCCTGTACTGCTACCCTGCTTGACAAACGAAGCAAGCAAGTGTTATACCAAGGATCTACATTGTCAAAGGTCATTGAGTCATTGGGCGTACTCACACCTGGCGAGGGAACTAGGCAGGGTTGTGTACCCTGTTTTGGCAACTGACCGTACCCTCATCATGTCGGCAGGGAGGTGGGCAAGGTGAAGAGAGATGCTTTTCTACCACATGATGCCATTTTGGGGCATGATGGAAAGTACAGGAGTGAGGGTCTTTCGTTCACTGTTTCTTTGAGTGAGAGTGGGTACGAACACCTTAGGGAGTAAAACACTTAATTATAGGCTACAATTATTTGTAAAACTATAACACAGGATAGAATGGTTCTTAGATCAACTAATTGCCACCCATAGGGGTGTGTGCCCTGTTATAGGAGGTTATTGTTGTACTTCTATCCATGAAAATGATGCAAATGGTCATATTAATACTTCGGATACACACAGCCTCATTGCTTTGCAGGCGATGATAAAAAAAACTGTATAAGTTAGTGATTCTCTTCATGGAGAAGTCTCATCATGAACTTGGTAATGATTTTTATAGTTATAACTTCGGACCTTTCTTGTGTGAGTCCTTAATATGATGATGAGACTGGTTATTGTAAACTTAGTGATATGTCTCCATACAACTGGTGCTGCTAAGGAGTATGAAGGTTGCGATATAATTTAAGCCTATTTTGAGTATCTTTGTATCATTTTCTACGTTCTTATTTGACACAGTCTAAGATTAACTTTGATTATATTACACATACTCACTCTTAATGACATATTCTGCACGTTTTAAACCGCCTCATAATAGAACAACATGTAAATTCTTACACATATGTCTTTATATTTTTTTCATTCACTTTATTTTACTACCACTTTGATTATTTTTCTTTTAGTTATGATGCTTTATTAAGCATCAAGGGGGAATATGGTAGAAAAATTCCATATTATTATTATTATTATTTTGTATCATGCCTTTCCTATTTCATAGTCTAGATGTTTCTAGATGTCTGTGACTCTCTTTCTTTGTTTATCTATCCTGAGGAGCAGCTATAAATACCAAGCTTAGAGAGTGTGTGTGTCAGCTGAAGGCCGCACTCTGTAATCTCTCCCTCAAAATGGCCATTGAGGTTTTTATTCTGTTTTATCCTTTTATGTGTTGTTTTATATTTATTTTTTTTTATAATAAATATACTTGGATCCAATATTCCGCCTGATCTTTGACTTGGAATAATTTATGCTCAAAATTCTAACACTAATCCTATAGATTGTTGATGGTAAGCTAAATGGTTTTCTAGGTAAATGTTGAGTACTGTACCTAAATGTGATATGATTTGATTTACAAAGTGTATTCCATTAAATGTATTCCATTATTTAAGTAAATCTTTTCAGCCATTTTAAATTTTGATATTGTTTCAGTTAAAGGTTTCATTGTTACCATAGCAGTATTTGGATTAGTGCAAGGGAAGGCTGTTTAGTATGTTAGCAATTGCTGAACAACATCTTTGCCTTCACACTTATTTAACTCGGTGAGATCCATGCAAAGGTTTTGAAAGGAATATGTTTATGCAGGGAAGGTCAAATTAGTTTTGCTTTGAGCTCTCTTAAGCATTGTTTTCTTCTTACATAATTGAGTAAGAATCTGTTTTGTCTTTGTAGCGAATTTTATATTGAGTCCCACAGTAAGCTTCATCAGCATAAATTGGACTTTCTTTAGACATTTGGAACTCTTCCCATAAATTTGCATGGTTTTTCTGTTTCCTTATTAGTTTACTTTATTTCTTATAAACATGATATTGTAGAGAGAGGAATGAGCAGGCGAGGCAGTGATCAGAGCAGATTTTATTACTCTCTCTCTCTATCATCAGTCAGCAAGAAGAATTAACCCAGGTCACTGGCAACTCTCTTTAATACCATACAAACTTGCCTCGCGACCTGGGGGGTTCACATTACAATACATAAACTTACAACAACAATTCCCTTTGTCACCCAGCCTGTCGGCGCATTATTATGCAACCCGGAGAATGCATATTATCATGCATTCTTATGGAGAAAACCACAAACTGTCTTGCATATCCATTTTAACAGCTTTTAAGTGTCTCCTCCTGTGCCATTCAGTCTGAGTGGAGAATTGCATTATCTAGGTCCCCCCCCCCTGAAAACTCAGAATGGGCCTTAACCCTCATGTCCTGTGGGCTTCAGCCTACATCCATTGCGGCTGTAACGGGGGGTCGCCAGCTCCGAGGCGCTTCTGTGCCGGTGGGGCGCTTCTGGAGGTGCGTCCGTCTGTGGGGGGACATTGGGGGGGGCATCTTCACCATGCCATTGTGACTGAGCTGATGAGTCATTTACCTGGGAGTTCTCAGTGGGGGTCGTCTGCACCGAGGAGCTCGGGCCAACACCACCTGCTCATCTGCTAATACAAAGGCGGGCTTAAGGCTGTCTATACAGATTGGTTCTCTGCGTCCCCCCAAGTCTAACACAAAATGCTTATCCCCAGGTTCCAACATTCTAAACGGGCCATTGTAGGGCGGGTGCAACGGGGTCCGGTGGGCATTGTGCCTGACAAACACAAATGACTCATCCTTCAAGGTCCTTGGCATGAAAGTATGGGGAAAACAATGGTGGGCCGGGCCAGGTACCGTCCCTGCCTCTGCGCTATGTAGTGAAGGTGAGTATGGATCGGTGTTCGGCGTGGGGATGTCAGGCAAAAATTCTCCGGGGAGCTGCAGCAGCTGGGAAAAAAACAAGCTTTGCTGGGGAGGCAGCCAAATCCTCCTTCGGTGCTGAACGCAACCCTAATAGAACCCACGGCAACCGGTCCACCAAATTTGCATCCATAAGCAAAGCCCTGAGCGCTGCTTTAAGCGACCTATGGAAATGCTCGCATAACCCATTGACCTGGGGGATGTACGCTGTCGTGTGATGAATTGTGACGCCCAGGCTCCGGGCCATCATGGACCAGAGGACGGAAATGAACTGCAGGCCCCGGTCGGACGTGATATCCAAAGGGGCACCGAAGCGTGCCACCCATGTCGTCAAAAAAGCACGTGCAACTTCTACGGACACGGTGGAAGCTACCGGCACCACCTCAGGACAGCACATGGTGCAGTCCATCACTGTCAGGAGGTGCGTGAGCCCCTGTGATGGTGGGATGGGGCCCACGAGGTCCACATGAACGTTGTCGAGCCTCTTAGCCGAGACATGGAACGGCTCCAGGATGGCCTTTGTGTGCCTGTGCACCTTGGCTTGTTGGCATGCTACACAGGCTGCAGCCCACTCTTTCACTTGTTTGCGCAGGCTCGGTCAGACGAACTTTGCTTCCACCATTTTGACTGACGTGCGCAGTCCTGGGCGCGCCAGGGAGTGAACTGACTCAAAAACGTGGCAGCGCGTGGGACCACCGGGAGCAGGCGGCCTGTGAAGATGTCACAGATTGGGGGGGGGCTGTCTTGCAGTACTCTGCTCTCCAGCCTTAACCCTGTTGGTCCAGACTGGAGCCCGCAAACGTCTGTGTCATCAATCTGCTCAGCAGCCATGGCTGTGTAATCTATCCCTACGTAGACTGGGGCCACTAATGCGCGCAAGAGGCAGTCTGCCACCACATTGAGTTTCCCAGCCACATGCTGAAAGTCGGTCGTAAACTCCGAGATTGCCGCCAGCTGTCTCTGCTGCTGGGCCGACCATGGTTCCGAAACCTTGGCCATAGTGTACGTTAGCGGCTTGTGGTCCACAAACTCAGTGAAGCTGCACCCTTCCAGCCAGAACTGGAAGTGGCGTATGGCCAGGTGGAGAGCCAGTAACTCCCTGTCGAACGCGCTGTATTTACGCTCATTGTCGTGCAAAGACCTGCTAAAAAAGGCGAGCGGCTGCCAAGAACCAGCGATGCGCTGCTTCACGATGGCCCCTATGGCCACGTTTGATGTGTCGGTAGTGAGCACTATCCGAGCCGCCGGGTCCGGGTGCGCCAGAGGTGCAGCGTTCGCTAGAGCTGTTTTGGCCTCGGAAAACGCCTGCTCTCGCTCAGGAGTCCACTCGACTCTGTCCGCCGGTTTCTGTTTCTTAAATGCGGAGTACAATGGCTGCATGAGCTGGGCTGCGCGGGGGAGGAAACGGTTGTAAAAGTTAACCATCCCCAAAAACTCCTGCTGCACCCTGACTGTCTGAGGCTGGGGAAAATCTGCCACTGCGCGCATTTTGTCCGGTAAGGGTATCACGCCCTGCGGTGAGATGCTGTGTCCCCAAAAAATTGATTACCGTAACCCCGAACTGGTACTTCGCCAGGTTGATTATTAACCCATGCTCTTCCAACCTCTGGAAAACCATCCTGAGGTGGGCTACGTGTTCGTCCTCGGACGCGCTGGCCACCAGGATGTTGTCCAGGTAGACGAACACAAATGGCAGATCGCACAGCACTGCATCCATCATGCGTTGGAATGTCTGCGCCGTGCCTTTTAACCCAAAAGGCATGCGTAGGAACTCAAAAAGACCAAACGGGGTTATTACTGCCGTTTCAGGTATGTCTTCCACGTGCACCGGGACCTGGTGGTAACCGCGGACCAGGTCCACCTTGGAAAAAATGCATGCCCTGGTGAGGTGGATGGATAAATCCTGAATATGGGGGATTGGGTAGCAATCGTGCGCTGTAGCATTGTTTAATCTGCAGAAATCTCCGCATGGTTGCCAAGATCCCTCAGCTTTAGGCACCATATGAAGCGGGGATGCCCATGGGCTGTTTGAGCGCCTGATGATGCCCAACCTTTCCAAGTTGGCGAACTCCTTGCGCGCTATGGCCAGTTTAGCTGCGTCCAGGCGCCGAGGTCGTGCGAAAACAGGCGGCCCCATGGTAGTAATGAAGTGTTCCACCCCGTGTTTAGTGACGGCCGCCGAAAACGTCAGAACCGTGAATGCTGGGAACTGGGTGAGTAGTGTGTGGAACTTACCCCCTGGAGCTGTGACGTTGGCTAGTGTTGTGGACCTGGCTCTAGCTGTACAGGGCAGAGAATCAAAAGACATTGCGTTAATCAGGCGTCTGTTAGCCACATCGACTAATAGTCTGTGTACATACAAAAAATCTGCGCCCAAAATGGGGAAGCTACATGCTGCTATGATGAATGTCCATTGGGATAAGATAAGATAAGATAAGCCTTTATTAGTCCCACAATGGGGAAATTCCAGGATTACAACAATACAGGGATAGCAACACTCAGAGCAATAATTAAGAAGATACGAAAAATATAAATAAGAACAGTGGATATACATACATACACATAAACATATAAATATATATACAAAGTGCAGAACATTGTAGCAAGATGGAATAAACAGCATAACCGTCTACTTAGTTATCCTACATAGTATGAATATGTTAGTTAATTAACCATGAAGGCGCATAGGGTGGCGCCCATCTCCGTTTCTCTGACCCTAGGCCACACAGCTACTGTAAGTAGTGAAAGCTACAGCGGGGGGTCAGTCCTCTGGTAGCTCTGTGCGTAACTTTACTTTCCCCATTCCATTATGCGGAGCACCACGCTAGAAGGCAGAAAGTACCATTTTTATATGATCTTTGGTATGACCCGGCCGGGATTTGAACCCCTGCCCCCCGGGTGTGGGGCGGATGCTCTACCAACTGAGCCACCACTCTGGTTAGTATGAATATGTACCCATACATATTGTCACCCTCCGTAGCGACTGATATTGTCCTAGTTGTATACTGGAGGGGACCATTTGTGTAAGTCTGTTGCGTCTTTTGCATTCAATATTACTAGGTCGTCATGTTTTCTTGCTATCTCTGCGAGCAGCCCTGCTTAGGTTATACAGTCTGACAGACGCAGGTAGGAAGGACCTGTGAAATCTCTCGGTTGCGCACCTAGGATGATGCAGTCTACTGCTAAATGAGCTCCTCAGTGCGTTCAATATGTCCTGCATAGGGTGGGACTCGGACTCCAGCAGAGATGACAGTTTAGCCACCATCCTTCTCTCTCCTATCTCCTCCACTGGGTCAAAGCGTTGCCCCAGGACAGATCTAGCTTTCTTGATCAGTTTGTTCACTCTTCCTATCGACTGCTGTAATGCCGTTGCCCCAGCAGACCACTCCAAAAATGATGGCTGATGCGACCACCGTGTCGTAGAATGTCTTCAGCAGCGCCACTTGTACACCAAAAGACCTGAGCCTCCTCAGTAGGAACAGCCTGCGCTGTCCCTTCTTATAGAGTGCATCGGTATTGTGTGACCAGTCTAGCTTATTGTTCAGATGAACACCAAGGTACTTGTAGGATGTCACCATCTCAATGTCTGTTCCCTGTATGTTTACTGGTGCTGTGAGGGGTTGTCCTTGCCTGCGGCAGTCCACCACCAGCTCCTTAGTTTTCCTCGTGTTGATCTGGAGGCAGTTCCGATGGCACCAGTCCACGAAGTCCTGGATAAGTCGTCTGTACTCAGCTTCATCTCCGTTGGAGATGAGGCTGACAATCGCAGAATTGTCAGAGAACTTCTGTAGATGGCAGTGTGTTGTGTTGTGTGAGAAGTCCGCAGTATAAAGGGTGAACAGGAAGGGAGCCAAAACCATTCCCTGGGGGGCCCCCGTGCTACTGATGATCGTGTCAGACACACAATCTCGGGTTCTCACAAACTGTGGCCGGTTAGTGAGGTAGTCCAGGATACATGATGACAGGTGCTGGTCCACCCCTGCGCACAGCAGCTTGTCCTTCAGGATCATCGGTTGAATGGTGTTGAAAGCACTGGAGAAGTCAAAGAACATGATCCTCACCGCATTCCCGGGCTTCTCCAGGTGGGACAGAGAACGGTGAAGGAGGAAGATCACCGCATCCTCAACCCCAATGCCATGCTGGTAGGCGAACTGGAGTGGATCCATCGCTGGTCCCACCAGGGGGCGGAGGTGAGCAAGGAGCAGTCTCTCCAGGGTCTTCATCATGTGAGATACATCATGTATATGCTGTTGTGCAAGGATATAGTCAGTGTCCTCTCACCAAAAGTTTTAATGTCTGAGCCATTTGCGGCTGACAGCTCGGGGCCGCTAATTCCCTCCAGCCGGTCTGCGTAGGACGGCAGGATGAGGCTCTTTTGGGAGCTGGAATCCACGAGGAACCGTCTCCCCGAGCGTGAGTCCGTCACATAGAGCAGCTTGTTTGTGTCACTGGCGGTCGCAGCTGCTACCGACTGCCAGCCCTGGCATTTCCCAAGCACTTGAACTGGCACGGTGGCACGCATCGGTGTGCGTCTTTTCCATAGCGGCGGTGATAGAAACTGAGCGTGTCCCTCCGGTGCTTCTTAGCCTCCGCTGTGGCCACCGTCGCTGGCTCCTCGCCCCCGCTGGCCGTCTCGCTGGGTTCCAATGCTGCTGCATTCACAGCCAAGGTTCTGGTCACTAGGATAATCCGATCTGCCTCTTGTGCCAGCGCCTGGTAGTTGCGCATGGCCAGCAGCGGTGAATTGGCAAGGACCACTGTGGCTGCTGTCAGGAGGTTCCGGAGGAAAAGGTGGGCAAAGAGGAAACGCCTGTCATCTGTGCCCATTAATGCCAACATCCATTAATTCGACCACCGACCCATCTCCCAACTCAGAGCGCGTCAAGAGCCTTTCCGCTCTCTCGCCGTCCAAGAGCATGTAGCACCAGGTCAGCGCGGTCTTGAGAGCATCATATTTGTTGTGGGCTAGGGGCTGTTGGAGCAGGCTCGCCACCTGCTGTGTTGTGCGTGCATTCAGCGCTGCAACCACGTAGTAGTATTTGGTGTCATCTGCCGTCACTCCACGGAGCGTGAACTGGGCCTTGGTGTGGAGGAACCAAGACTTTGGGTCATGTAGCCAAAAGTCTGGGAGCTTGACCGAAATGCCGCATGGGGTGCTGGTGCCTGTAGACCGGGTCGTGTCCGGGGTGTTTGCCTCAAGTTCCACTATGCGTCAAGGGTCACCAGTGTAGACAGAGGAATGAGCAGGCGAGGCAGTGAGCAAAGCAGACTTTATTACTCTCTCTCTATCATCAGTCAGCAAGAAGAATTAACCCAGGTCGCTGGCATCTCTCTTTTATACGATACAAACTTGCCTCGTGACCTGGGGGGTTCACATTACAATACATAGACTCACAATAACAATTCCCTTTGTCACCCGGCCTGTCGGTGCATTATAGATAGATAGATAGATAGATAGATAGATAGATAGATAGATAGATAGATAGACAGATAGATAGATAGTTTATTTCGAACACAAAAATATAACAAAAAACAAGCAAATGGCAAATGCAATAAAGTTACAGTATACACTGTTTGAAAGGGAGAAGGAAGAAGTGAACACTTATTAATTCCAACTCCTCTTTTCCATAGATACACCCATGTGAATTTTATACAAATTTCCACCTTTAAGATCCCAAGTAAACAATTTACTGTATTTTTTACAAATCAACATTAACACCCATCCATTCTAACATACAATGAAGTCCATACATCCAAAAACCAGTCTCAAACAACACAGATATACACAGCACTGTCCCACCCACCATTCCATAGTGTCCCATAATGTCCCAGAGTGAACATAATGAATTGTACATATAAATACTACCCTTCTAACATATATCCTTTCAGCAAATGGTGCTTATACCTCTTTTTGAATTGATTTCTGTTTGTACATAGTTTCAGTTCCGGCTCCAGACTGTTCCACAAATCCACCCCACAGACAGATATGCACATACTTTTCTTGGTTGTACATATCTTGGGTTTTGTAAAGTTTAAGTCTCCTCTCAAATTATGATCTTTGTCTCTTTTTTTAAAATATTATTTGTATATTAGTTGGGAGTTGATTGTTAATTGCCCTGTACATTACTTGTGCTCTCTTAAATTTAACTAAATCGATGAACTTTATGACATGTGACTTTAAGAACAATGAATTGGTATGGTCTCTATATCCTGCATTGTTTATTATCCTTATAGCTCTTTTTTGTGATGTGCATATTGCCTGTAGGTTGGACTTGTAGGTGTTTCCCCAGACTTCTACACAGTAGTTAAGATAAGGTAAAAACAGTGAATTGTACAATAAGACCAATGATTTATAGTCCAAGATGTGTCTTGTCTTCCCCAGTATGCCTATACATTTTGCTAATTTAACCCGGATGTGACTGATGTGAGGTTTCCAGCAGATTTTATTGTCTAGCGTCACCCCCAGAAACTTATTTTCCTGTACTGTTTCTATTCTGGTATCATCTATCATTACCATTATTTCATGATTTATTTTATAATTTCCAAACAACATAATCTTTGGTTTTTTAGATTTAGAGATAATTTATTTTTGTTGAACCACTGCGTTAATTTTTCCATTTCAGTTGTGACCACCTCTAAAACCTGCTGCAAATTCTCACCAGTGCAAAGGATATTTGTGTCATCCGCAAACAAAATAAATTTCAGAATTTTTGATACCTGGCATATGTCATTTATATACAAAATAAAGAGTTTGGGTCCCAAAACTGACCCCTGGGGTCTAACTAACTAACCTGCACTTATATAGCACTTTTCTAGTCACAAAGACCACTCAAAGCGCTTTCACTAGTACTAACCCTCTACTCTAAGGGCCTATAGGAAACAGATGTCTAGGGACAATTTAGAACAACCAATTAACCTAACATGCATGTCTTTGGATTGTGGGAGGAAACCGGAGCCCCCGGAGTAAACCCACGCAGCACAGGGAGAACATGCAAACACCATACAGAAAGGTTCCACCCCCTGCCAGCCTGGGGATTTGAACCAGGAACCTTCTAGCTGTAAGGCAACAGTGCTAACCACTGCACCACCGTGCTGCCCACACCACAAGTGATGTCCATGAAGGGTGATTTGTGCTCTCCAATTTGTACAAATTGTTGTCTGTTACTTAAAAAACTTTCCACCCAACTCAATCCTACCCCTCTTATCCCATACCTTTCCAGTTTCCTTAGTAGTATTCTGTGGTCAATGGTGTCAAAAGCTTTCTTTAAATCTATAAATACTCCTACAGCAACCTTTTTTTTTATCTATACAACTAGTAATTTCTTCTATAAGTTCGATCAGTGCCAAAGATGTAGATTTATCTGCTCTAAAACCATACTGGCTATCTGTAAGGAGGTTGTGTTTTTCAGTGAAATCATCCAGTCTCTTAGTGAAGATTTTTTCAAGTATTTTGGAGAATTGTGAGAGTAAAGAGACTGGCCTGTAATTTGTGAAGCGATGACTGTCTCCTGTTTTGTATAGAGGTATTACTTTTGCTATTTTCATTTTGTCTGGAAATGTACCAGTTTGAAATGACAGGTTACAGATGTGGGTGAGTGGCTTAACAATTCCCTCAATTACTTTTTTCACTATTGTCATGTCAATTTCATTCCAGTCCGTTGATTTTTTGTTCTTAAATTTACTCACAGTCTCGATAATTTCCTTTTCAGTAACTGCACCCAAAAAGATAGTGTTTGGATTTCTATCCTCTATTTCATTCACAGAACCACTGTGGTTTGTTTCCGGTGTCACTATTGATTTTGCTAATTCAGGACCAACGTTTACAAAAAATTTATTGAAGCCACTGACCAGATCTTCCATATTATTAATCAAACTGCCATTTTCAATAAAATATTCTGGATAATTAGCATTCTTAGGTCGATTACTAACCTGTAATGTACTATCCGAAATAAATAAATTCATTCATTCATTCATTACTAATAATCCCATTGAGTACTTGCCATATTCCTCTTATGTTATTTTTGTTATCCTCTAGTATTCTGTTGTAATATTCTTTCTTACAGGTCCTCATTATAGTAGTAAGCTTATTTTTATATCTTTTATATTTGATCTCAGCTTCCACCATTCTGCATTTAATGAATTGTTTATATAATGTATTCTTCTTTTTACATGCATTTATTAACCCCTTGGTGACCCAAGGAATATTTTTTTTTGTTGTCTGTCACTGTATTGTTTTATAGGACAGTATTTATTGTATAATGATTGAAATATTTGTAAAAATTTATCATATGCTCTATTTATGTCATTTTCATCATAAACTATCTTCCAATCTTGTATTAATAATTCCCTTGTCAGTAAATACATTGATTCTTCGGTTCTTATTCTTTTATATTTAATATTTTTGGTATACTTTTTCTTCCTATAATCACATTGATAGACAACAAAAATCGACAGGTGGTCACTGATATCATTCAATAAGAGCCCACTCCTGATATTATTTTCCATAATGTTTGTGAATATGTTATCTATTAGTGTGGCACTGTGTGATGTGATTCTGCTAGGTTCGGTAATTATTGGATGTAAGCCCATGCTGTATATTGTGTTGATAAATTCTTCTATCAAACTATGTTGTTTTGAGTTCATCAGATCTATATTGAAATCCCCACAGATGAACATAACTTTATGAGTTAGTTTTGCGTACATTTTTTCCATCCAGTCCTTAAATAAGTCAATGTTTGATCCACATTATTTATTATGCAACCTGGAGGAGAACGCATATTATCATGCATTCTTGTGGAGGAAACCATAGGCTGTCTTGCATATCCATTTAACAGCTTTTAAGCGTCTCTTCCTGTGCCATTCAGTCTGAGCGGAGAATTGCATTATCTAGGTCCCCCACAATATTTTTTTCTCTTTTTCTCTTCTTAACTTTACTGTATTTCTTATAAAGTCTAAGGATCTTTCTCCACAATAATCTGCAAATATTTTTTCAGCACATAATTTTCTTAAATACCTGCAGATTTATTGATGTAAATTTAACTTCTCCTATTGAAAGTTATGGCTCCATTACCAAGCTGTTTCACCTATATTTTTTCTTTCCTACATAATTGATCATTTATTGATAATTTTTATTCATTATCTATTTTTCTGATGATTTTTTTAGCTAATTAATTATTGTGGTACCCCCCCCCCCCCCGATGCATAGAGATGCCCAAATATCAAAATGGCAGCTTGCTGAAACAATGTGATGTGTTTTGTTTTTTGTTTTGTTTTTTTAGTGTTTTCCTTAGAGATACAGTCTGTGCCAGTAAGATATGTGGCACATTCACATATGGTTAATTTAGATTTTATATATACACTACCGTTCAAAAGTTTGGGGTCACTTAGAAATTTCCTTATTTTTGAAAGAAAAGCACTTTTTTTCAATGAAGATAACTTAAACTAATCAGAAATACACTCTACACATTGCTAATGTGGTAAATGACTATTGTAGCTGCAAATGTCTGGTTTTTGGTGCTATATCTACATAGGTGTATAGAGGCCCATTTCCAGCAACTATCACTCCAGTGTTCTAATGGTACAATGTGTTTGCTCATTGCGTCAGAAGGCTAATGGATGATTAGAAAACCCTTGTGCAATCATGTTAGGTCTGCAATGCTGTAATTGCTGCAAATGGAGGATTCTTTGACGAAAGCAAAGTTTGAAGGAAAAAATTATTATTTCAAATACAAATCATTATTTCTAACCTTGTCAATGTCTTGACTATATTTTCTATTCATTTTACAACTCATGGTGGTAAATAAGTGTGACTTTTCATGGAAAACACAAAATAATTGTCTGGGTGACCCCAAACTTTTGAACGGTAGTGTATATATATATATATATATATATATATGATAGTGTAACACCCTTAAAATGAGGTCTCTGTAACCATGCCTCTTTTTGTGAGTGCCTTCCCTTGGCCTAATTTACAAATTTCAGTTAGAACAATTAATCCAGATGCCTGTGCATATTTAATGTGATTTAACATTTATTGTAACCAAATTTGAATTAGTCATTAAGGCCACATCTGCCTGTCCTGTTGACCACAGACAGTTTGAATTTGTGTTAGTGCATCTTTGTGAAATGGTATGTCCCACTCCTGCTGTAAATGGAAGGGTGGACATATTGCTTAATTTGAATTTGGCTTCATTCTGCACAAGGAATGCTTCAGTTATTATTTTTCCTCCTAAATTTTGATCTGGCCTGCAGTCATTGGGCCTGGCTCAGCCGAAAGTCAGGCCCGCCGAAAGCCAGGCACTGTGAATACAGTCCACTTCCTTAGCACACCAAAATCATACAACACAATTATTGCTTATTTCTGTCATATTTCTGAAATCTGATACTGTCATACCATTATCTGGTGAGAGGTGTCATTGCAATGTGTCAGACCTGCAATGTCATTTCAGGTAAACACTGTATTGTCAAAGTCAAAGTCAGGTAAATTGATATGCATTATGTAATTGTCAATGTCATTTATTTACTTAGCTTCGGCTCTGCTTGTCACATGTTGTGGTCCACCTGTGAGGTCCTCCTCCCCCCACGCTACCGCCACCCCCAGCCAATGGCCGTGATGTTCAGAATGATGACAAACGTCATGTTCCCCTTGCCACAGCCAGCCTGCCCCACACCGCTCTCCATCCTCCCGTACACCACAAGTGTCCAGTGTCGGGCCATCCTGGAAAAATAAAGTTGGGGGAAGCTGTACACCCCCCCCCCCCACCCCATGCTTCAGAAATCACACAAACATGAGTTCAAATTTTTCTTCTCATTAATGTTTGTGTTTCTCTTATAGTCATTCAACTTTTGTCCTTTTAAGTTTTTACAGTACTTATTCTAGTGTTGATTAAAATTTTTAGTGTTACTAATGGTTCACTTTTCGTTTTTTGCCTGTACATTTAGAAAAATGACCTAAGCTTATTTTGTAATGTTTTTGCTGGAGTGGGAGAGATCTTTTCTCTCCTCATGTTAAATGTTTTGAACTCTTCCCAATTATCTGCGGAAGAGGTCATAGTGATAAGTCAGCCGGGCAGCAGTCCAACTGCTCTGCTTAGACTGCTGTCCCTGTGACTGGATAAGTAGTAAAGGATTGATTGATGGAATTTGCGGGCTTAAATTCCACAAGGTGCTTCCCACCTTGTACCGAGCCCTTAAGCTTGTTCCATTTCATTAAGGGAAAAAATTTCACAGACTATATGTCATTTAAACGGGAGACTCAGACTGGAACTTCCTGAGTTATTTAAAACTTTTAATCATTTAGTGACAGCATTATTCCATAATCTTTAGTTTAATTCATCATATTGATGATGGTCGCAGTAATTGATATGCGTGCACTTTTTACTTAACTTATTGGTGTCCAACATAGCCTGGTGTGGACAGGAGGGGTGGGAGTGAGCAGGCGGGTGACATCATTTGCTGGACTCCTGGGGCAGGGCCATGGCTGAGCAGCAGAAGAGTGAGGAGCAGGGGGAGGGAGGAACCAAGGTCTGGCCCTCATTGTCATGTCAGACCGTTAGTCCGTCACCCTTTTTCCCTGTAAAGTTCACTGTTGTCCCTCGGTCAGAGAGATGATGCAACTGAGTTAATAAAAATTACACTGATGCTTCAAAAAATTGAATAAAATAGCCCAATGCTGTTTATCTGCCCTCAGGCATCCCAAAAAATAAAAGTAAAAACCCAAATGTCTCTCTGCCCTGCTAGCGGGCAGTTTAACCCAAAATAAGGAAAAAATCTGGCAATTGCAAATGTTGGCTTTAAAAATATGAGAAAATGTACCAGTTGCACAACATTAGATTCAAAAACCCACACAAAAAGAAAGTGTAAAAAACTCCCAAGCGTTGCAAAAATACCCATATATATATACAGTATATATATACAGTATATATATACAGTGGGGTAAAAAAGTATTTAGTCAGCCACCAATTGTGCAAGTTCTCCCACTTAAAAGATGAGAGAGGTCTCCAATTTTCATCATAGGTATACTTCAACTATGAGAGACAAAATGAGAAAAAAAAAATCCAGAAAATCACATTGTCTGATTTTTAAAGAATTTATTTGCAAATTAGGGTGGAAAATAAGTATTTGGTCAATAACAAAAGTTCATCTCAATACTTTGTTATATACCCTATGTTGGCAATGACAGAGGTCAAACGTTTTCTGTAAGTCTTCACAAGGTTTTCACACACTGTTGCTGGTATTTTGACTCATTCCTCCATGCAGATCTCCTCTAGAGCAGTGATGTTTTGGGGCTGTCGCTGGGCAGCGTGGACTTTCAACTCCCTCCAAAGATTTTCTATGGGGTTGAGATCTGGAGACTTGCTAGGCCACTCCAGGACCTTGAAATGCTTCTTACAAAGCCACTCCTTCATTGCCCGGGTGGTGTGTTTGGGATCATTGTCATGCTGAAAGACCCAGCCACGTTTCATCTTCAATGCCCTTGCTGATGGAAGGAGGTTTTCACTCAAAATCTCACGATACATGGCCCCATTCATTCTTTCCTTTACACGGATCAGTCGTCCTGGTCCCTTTGCAGAAAAACAGCCCCAAAGCATGATGTTTCCACCCCCATGCTTCACAGTAGGTATGGTGTTCTTTGGATGCAACTCAACATTCTTTCTCCTCCAAACACGACAAGTTGAGTTTTTACCAAAAAGTTCTATTTTGGTTTCATTTGACCATATGACATTCTCCCAATCCTCTTCTGGATTATCCAAATGCTCTCTAGCAAACTTCAGACGGGCCTGGACATGTACTGGCTTAAGCAGGGGGACACGTCAGGCGCTGCAGGATTTGAGTCCCTGGCGGCGTAGTGTGTTACTGATGGTAGCCTTTGTTACTTTGGTCCCAGCTCTCTGCAGGTCATTCACTAAAGGCCCTTTCCCACTAGCACGCTTTAGCGCGACACGGGACGGCTCAGCACGCTTTGTACGCTTTTCCACAAGCCCCAACACGGTTTAACAGCCGCGATTCTCAGCCCCGCTCCAGGGCAGGGTACAGCAGTGCTGAGCTGTGCCGTGTTGTGACGTTAACAGACTGGTCGCCGCTGATTGGTCAGGTCGTAACCGGCGCTGATTGGTCAGGTTGTAACCGCCCCTCTCCTCCTCCTCTTCTACCGAATCTTCATGACCTTCTCAATAAAGCTTTTGGAAAAAAAAAAAAAAAAGAATCTTCACGACCGCCTTTACTCAGCACGCAACCACTGTTGGCGGTTTATTTTCAGTGTATTGCTGTGCTATTTTCATTTATTCTCTATCAAAAATGGCTTCGCGTAATAAGGGTGTTCCATGGACCAATAAGGAGGTGCAGTGTCTGCTCACTGCATTGTCAGACGAACGTATTCAGCGCGAGTTAGACGGAGCCGCCCGGAATGAAAAAATATACCGGGAGGTCTCGACATCGGAGTCCTTTAACGGTGAGTTTTAATTTTTTTTTTATTGTGCGTTTTTTTGCAAATATATTTGGTAAGACGCTCAGTTTATTTATGCAATAAAAAAGCTGTTCATTTGTGGATAATGATCGCTGCTTTATTGCAGCACACTGTGGACTAAAGCTTTTATTTTAATTATTCATGTGAACAATACGCTGAAATAAGCTTATGTATTCTTGTTAAAAACTATTGTCTTTTCTGTATATCTTGCACTTACGTGCTGTATTTTATTGTGTGCATTTTCCTTGTAGAATCATCCCACGCGTCCGCCGAGACAGCCCGCACGGATTAATTCAACCGAGCCTTCGTGACCCAGTTTGGGAAGCTGGTGTAGAGGCACTCAGTGGTCGGCGTGTATAAAATGTCGATTAACCTTCATGTTGTGTTGCAAAGTTTTTTTTTTATTTTAATATTTTGTATATAATAAAATGGAATTGTTTTGGAAAGTGTGGTTTGTCTGTTATAACACTGAGTTATAAAACAGTATAATTACATAGAAATTCCATTGCCTAGTCTGATTAAAATGATGCTGATTATCCTGTCAGGGGTCAACCATTGTAAAGGTAATGTAATTTTTAACTAGACCAAAAAACAAATCTTTTTGTAAGCTTTCTGTTCTTTTTATTGAAATATCATAAAAAATTAGCACCAAGTCAAAGTAGGTACAAGTATATGTAAATTGAATGTTCTATCGGCATTCCAAATTCAGAGATTTACAATACTTTAGAAGGAGTGTAGCATCATCTAAACGGAAAATAATAATACTGCTGTTCCAAACATTGACCTGAAGGTGAAAAACATGAATTTTTTTAATTCAGTACATCCAAAATGCCCTAGGATGTAAAAAATAATACAATTTGGTGTAGGCCAGTGTGCCACTGTCTCATTATTTAATATGAATAAAAACAAGTTTCAGGTCATTATTTCTAGGTCATTTGGCAGTTAACACTAGAAGACTCAGACATTAGCCCTCTTGTGGCCACTTGATGGTCCCCCTATGGGTTTTCTAGCCAAAAAGGCCAAATGGCCCCTCTCTGGGTCTTCTAGTGTTAATTCAAAACAAAAGTGACTTGTGTTGTTGCAGCTTAATTATGAGATAAAATTAATTGTGAGATAAAACCACAGAGCGAGCAAGGCAATAATCCTTGGATCCTCCATTTTTTGTCTCGTGTAAATAAGGACTCAGTCGGGTGCGTAACGTCACGGGAGTGTGGCCCCGCCTCGCTGAGAATCTGCCGCTGCCTCGCTTACACAAACCATCACAGCACAAGCACAACACCGTGCTAATGGAGACAGAAGCATTCTGAGCCGTACTGAAGTGAATCGAGCCGTACCGAGGTGTGCTGGGCTAGTGGAAAACAGGCTTAGGTTCCCCCGTGTGGTTCTGGGATTTTTGCTCACCGTTCTTGTGATCATTTTGACCCCACGGGGTGAGATCTTGCGTGGAGCCCCAGATCGAGGGAGATTATCAGTGGTTTGTATAGCTTCCATTTTCTAATAATTGCTCCCACAGTTGATTTCTTCACACCAAGCTGCTTACCTATTGCAGATTCAGTCTTCCCAGCCTGGTGCAGGTCTACAATTTTGTTTCTGGTGTCCTTTGACAGCTCTTTGGTCTTGGCCATAGTGGAGTTTGGAGTCTGTTTGAGGTTGTGGACAAGTGTCTTTTATACTGATAACGAGTTCAAACAGGTGCCATTAATACAGGTAATGAGTGGAGGACAGAGGAGCCTCTTAAAGAAGAAGTTACAGGTCTGTGAGAGCCAGAAATCTTGCTTGTTTGTAGGTGACCAAATACTTATTTTACAGAGGAATTTACCAATTAATTCATTAAAAATCCTTCAATGTGATTTTCTGGATTTTTTTTTCTCATTTTGTGTCTCATAGTTGAGGTGTACCTATGATGAAAATTGGAGACCTCTCTCATCTTTTAAGTGGGAGAACTTGCACAATTGGTGGCTGACTAAATACTTTTTTGCCCCACTGTGTATATATGTGTGTGTGTGTGTGTGTGTGTGTGTGTGTGTGTGTGTGTGTGTGTGTGTGTGTGTACAGACGTGGACAAAATTGTTGGTACCCCTCTGTTAATGAAAGAAAAACCCACAATGGTCACAGAAATAACTTGACTCTGACAAAAGTGGTAATAAATAAAAACTCTATGAAAATTAACCAATGAAAATCAGACAGTGCTTTTGAATTGTGGTTCAACAGAATTATTTTAAAAAACAAACTCATGAAACAGGCCTGGACAAAAATGATGGTACCCTTAACTTGATATTTTGTTGCACAACCTTTTGAGGCAATCACTGCAGTCAAACGTTTTCTGTAACTGTCAATGAGACTTCTGCACCTCTCAGCAGGTATTTTGGCCCACTCCTCATGAGCAAACTGCTTCAGTTGTCTCAGGTTTGAAGGGTGCCTTCTCCAGACGGCATGTTTCAGCTCCTTCCACAGATGTTCAATAGGATTTACATCAGGGCTCATAGAAGACCTCTTTAGAATAGTCCAATGTTTTTCTCTTATCCATTCTTGGGTGTTTTTAGCTGTGTATTTTGGGTCATTATCCTGTTGCAAGACCCATGACCTGCGAGTGAGACCAAGCTGTCTGACACTGGGCAGCACATTTCTCTCTAGAATACCTTGATAGTCTTGAGATTTCATTGTACCCTGCACAGATTCAAGACACCCTGTGCCAGATGCAGCAAAGCAGCCCCAGAACATAACAGAACCTCCTCCATGTTTCACAGTAGGGACAGTGTTCTTTTCTTGGTATGCTTCATTTTTGCGTCTCTGAACATAGAGCTGATGTTCCTTGCCAAAAAGTTCCAGTTTTGTCTCGTCTGTCCATAGGACATTCTCCCAGAAGCTTTGTGGCTTGTCAACATGCAGTTTGGCAAATTCCAGTCTGGCTTTTTTCTGATTTGTTTTCAACAGTGGTGTCCTCCTTGGTCATCTCCCATGAAGTCCACTTTGGCTCAAACAACGACAGATGGTGCGATGTGGCACTGATGTACCTTGACCTTGGAGTTCACCATGAATGTGTTTAGATGTTGTTCTGGGCTCTTTTGCTTTTGTTACTGTTTGTATTATCCGTCTCCTCCTGCGGCCACGTCCAGGGAGGTTGGCTACAGTCCCGTGGATCTTAAATTTCTGAATAATATGTGCAACTGTAGTCACAGGAACATCAAGCTGCTTGGAGATGGTCTTATAGCCTTTACCTTTAACATGCTTGTCTATAATTTTCTTTCTAATCTCCTGAGAACAACTCTCTCCTTTGCTTCCTCTGGCCCATGTTTAGTGTGGTACACACCATGTCAACAAACAGCACAGTGACTACTTATCACCCTTTAAATAGGCTGACTGACTGATTACAAGTTTGTAGACACCTGTGATGTTAATTAGAGGACACATCTTGGTTGAACATGTCCCTATGGTCACATTATTTTCAATCTTTTCTAGGGGTACCATCATTTTTGTCCAGGCCTGTTTCATGAGTTTGTTTTTTTTAAATAATTCTGTTGAACCACAATTCAAAAGCATTGTCTGATTTTCATTTTATTTACCACTTTTGTCAGATTCAGGTTATTTCTGTCACCATTGTGGGTTTTTCTTTCACTAACAGAGGGGCACCAACAATTTTGTCCACGTCTGTATATATATATATATATATATATATATATACGTATATAATTTTTTTTTCCCTCCTCCTTTCTTCTCACTCACTCAGATCACCCATTCAGCAGTAATCTCAGACACATGGGCCCTCCTACACACACATGCGGCTCTCTTTCACTCCCTGATTCACTCACGGTCACAGCTAGGCAGCTGTGCACACACAATTACAAATCACTTAAAATAAGCTTGAAATGGCAACCTCAGTGGAAAGAGAGTGAATTTGGCAACCTCACACTGTAACATGAACCCTTCTTGATTTTCTCTTCACCGCTGTGAGAACACAATTCGTTTTCTCCCCAAAATTATTATTTGTGAACTCCCATAGTCTGATTCACCATTATGTGATTTAATAATCACATAATCGTCCCTTTACACGTCACAATAACCAGCAAAACAATGGACAAGAACGACTTCAACCCTTTGTGGCGCTTCTACTTCCGCCACTGAGGAAACTTTTTCTTGCTAGGACAAACTGTATAACACAGAACAATCAGACAAGCAAACAAACAAACAAAACTGCAGTAATTTTTAAACCAGCGCTATTACTTCAAGGTTAACCCTCCTTATACCGGTTCACTTAAATCAGTGCTCACTACGTTGTTATTGGAGACTCTTACACCGATTTCATCAATGCTCACTACGATGTTATGGAGACTCTTACATCAATGGTTTCGCACGCCATAACAATACCTGGTCCACTTTCTGCGATACCTAACACATGCTATCCTTCACGGCCTTAAACTGGACTACTTCAGACCGAGCCTACGGCAAGTAGAAATGCACACCAATGTTTGCGGTGTCAAACGCTCAGTGATTTTCCTTTCCTGAGCCACATCGCCCGACTGGACTGCTTCGGACCGCCCCTTGTTTGGGCTGCGGCAAACAGAAATGCTCAGACTTTGCACTCAGTTTCACAACACAAACATACGCATATTAGTTAACCCACTGGGACTCAAACCCAATGTCCAGAAGCTTAACAACACATAAATGTACTCACATTTAAATCCTGCCTGGGGTTCTAGACCAGTCACCCAGTCCACTCCAGCGCCTAGGTGCCGAATGCCTCCACTACAGTGAGCCTGGGGAGGTCTTTTGTCAGCTGTGCACTTGCTGAAATTGGGCGTAGGCACCAGAGGCAGAACGAGATTATCGGGTCCCTTGTCCGGAGTGCCAAATGTTAGGCTAATTTTCAGCATAATTAATCTGAGTTAAAAAAACAGGCAGAATATTTAAATGTAAATATATTTATTTCCTCGTGGCCGATGAGGGAGAAATAGAAAGAGGCAGCCTGCAAATGTCAGTCCATCCATATCTCTGAATCCAACATTCCTCACTCAAGGTTTATAAAGCTGTTTTTATCAATGGGAAAACGGAAGACGGAGATTAATGTTCTGTAAGACGTACAGTCTTGTCCTTGAGAGTCCATGAAGCATAGTCCTTATTTTCTTTACTCACGGGAAACAGGGAGACAAATACACTCTCAGCCACACAGAACTGAACATGACTAACTGAAAAGATCTGCAGTCATTTAGAAATATATCTGAACATTCTCACCACACTCACTCACAAACTGGACATTCTTATTACAACTATGTAATTGCTAATTCATGCATTCTTACACACAGAATGAAGCTGCCCAAAGGCTATATATAAAATGCACATATGAGAATATAAAAGACATGGAATAACATAACAATAATATCAGAATAATATGGAATTTTTCAGATGATAAGCCATAATCTGCAAGATTTTGTCTCTCACATCAGACACCATATCCCTGGGAAGCCACATTATTTCTGTGTTTACCACATACATATCTCACATCTTTCACAGCAGAGTCACCCACAATCAGTTTCAGGCCCAGCTGTTAGCTTTCTCTGTATCCTTTTGCCTTCTGAGTTGTTCTGATTTACCTTGCTGCGTGTGGGGGAGAATTTTTCCAAGTCATCAAATGGAGAACCAGGGTCCTGCAGTAGCGGCACAAATCTGTTCTGAAGTGGCATGTTTGGCTGTTGTGGAGGAGGTTTGTCTGTAGGCTTTCCTTTGACAGCTATCCACAGCTGTGTCTTGCTTACAGTCGGGGTTGAAGAGGCTCTTGGTCTAGTTGGTAAAGCAGGCCAACCGTTTGCATCACAGATTTCACCAAGCTGGGCTGTTGCATGTCCTCCCCTCATCCTGTGTGATGATTTAATCTTGGGCTTTGCACCAAGGGCATTCCAGGGAGGACTATTAAACCTTTAAGCTTTATTTATTTATATAGCACCTTTCATACAACAAAGTGCTGCTCAAAGTGCTTTACAGTTAAAAACAATTCTACATAAAACACAAACAATAAAAAGACAACAACAGCCCTCCCCAAGTGCCCCCATCCCCACTCTCGCTCAAGGCATCCATCCACCTGACCCCCAACCCACCCCAGAGCCCACCTCCTCCCACTCTGTCACCCTTCCCCCCCCCCCCCAGTAATAATAGGCATAGTTTAAACATGACTGAGGACCAGAGTGAGGAAACACCATCATAGTGGGACCATCAGCACCAGGAGCCGGTCTCAGCCTACAGCTGCAGAGACACCGTCATAGGGGCCACCCCTGCCCAGGCAGACAAAGGAGTACCGTCAGCCTCCGTCGGTCTATGATGACCATGGAAGAGAATCCTAGATGTTTACTCTGCTGGAACAGCACCGCCTGTGGCTGAACAGGCCGATGTGTGAATGGCTTCCCTGTCACACAGGTCGCACTTGTGGATGGTCTCCGTGCTGCTGGGTCTGTGGCAGTTCTTCCTGCGGGTCCTTTTTTCATCTGCTGCAGCAGTCAGTTTCTTTTCACCCGCCTTGAGCTGTCTGGTCAGGGTGCCTCTCCATTTGGAGCGGTCCATTGCAAGGTCCTCCCAGCACTCTATGTTGATCTCCAGGGCCTTCATATCTCTCTTGCAGACGTCTCTGAAGCGCAGCTGTGGGCGGCCAGCATCTCTCCTGCCAGTTGCAAGTTCTCCGTAGAGGACGTCTTTGGGGATTCTGCCATCCTCCATACGGTGAACATGGCCTAGCCAGCGGAGCCTGCGCTGCCTGAATGGAGAGAACATGGAGGGAAGGCCAGCGCGGGACAGGACTTCTGTGTTAAGCACTTAGTCCTGCCAGGATATGCCCAGGATGCGGAAAATGCAGCGCAAGTGGAAGGAATTCAGTCTCTTTTCCTGCCGGGCGTATGTTGTCCATGTCTCACTCCCATAGAGCAGTGTGCTGATGACGCAGGCGTTGTACACTGCCATCTTCGTCTTGACAGAGAGTTTTGGATTCTCCCACACTCATGTGGTGAGGCGGGCGAGTGTGGAGGCTGATTTTCCAATCCTCTTGTCGATCTCTGTATCAAGGGAGAGGTTGCTGCTGATCGTGGACCCCAGGTACGTGAACTGATTCACGACCTCCAGCTCGTAGTCGTCGATGGTGATGGTTGGTGGTGCTTCCGTGCCTTGCGCCAAGACGTTAGTTTTCTTCAGGCTGATGGTAAGCCCGAAGTCCATGCATGCCTGGGAGAAGCGGTCCATCAGGGTCTGAAGCTCCTGCTGTGTGTGGGTCGCGACTGCAGCGTCATCTGGTGCTCAACGTGGACAAAATAAAGGAGATGATTATCGACTTCCGGCAGTCACAGCCTGAGCACGTCCCCCTCAGCATCAGCGGCTGTTTAGTGGAGAGAGTGGAGAACATCAAGTTCCTCGGAGAGCAGATCTCGCAGGACCTGCCCTGGAGCAAGAATTCCTTGGGGATCAGGAAGCGGGCTCAGCAGAGACTGCACTTCTTGAGGAAACTCAAACAGGCCTCTCTCCCCATCTGCATCCTCAGGACCTTCTACAGAGGTGTGGTGGAGAGTGTTCTGACGTACTGCATTGCTACATGGTACTCCAGCTGCAGTATGTCAGACAAAAAAGCCCTGCAGAGGCTAGTCAAGGGGGCTGAGAGGGTAATTGGAGTCTCCCTCCTCTGTCCAAGAACTCTTTCAGAACCGTTGTAGGAGCAGGGCACTGAACATTGTCAAGGACCGTTCTCACCCTCTGCATAAACACTTTGAACTTCTTCCATCTGGTAAACGATTCCGGAGCATCAGAGGCAGAACCACCGGACTGATCAACAGCTTCCTTCCACAAGCTGTCAGGATGCTGAACAGTTGACCCGAAATCTCTCATACACACTACTGCACCTACGGACATTTTGTATGTTATTTGTATATTATAGTTAGTTAGGTTTTTTTTTTTCCCAAGTATGTCTCAGGGATGTGTGAATGGATGGGGTGGGGTGGGGGGTGGGGGGTGAAGCTATGTGGGAGTGTGTCTTAAATCATGCTGCTTCTATTTATATGGATGTCGAGAGAAACACAATTTCATCTTGCCTGCACTACAGTTGTATGTACAGCAATATGACAATAAAGTTGATTTGATTTGATTTGATCTGCAAACAGCATATCTCTGATTACAGCCTCACGTACTTTGGTTCTGGCTTCCAGGTGGGCGAGGTTGAACAGCCTGCCGTCTGATCTTGTATGCAGGTAGATTCCCTCTGTTGCTGTGCTGAAGGCATGCCTCAGGAGCATAGCAAAGAAAATCCCAAAGAGGGTTGGCGCAAGTACACAGCCCTGTTTCACTCCACTGTGTATATTGAATGGCTTTGAGACTTTGTCGTCGTACTGCACCATCCCCTGCAGGGTGGTGTGAAACAATTCGATGAGGCTTTGCAACTTTGGTGGACATCCTATCTTTGGCAGGATCTTGAAAAGGCCCTCTCTGCTGACCAGATCGAACACTTTGGTGAGGTCGATGAAGGCGACGTACAGGGGCGTGTTCTGTTCTCTGCACTTCTCCTGGAGTTGGCGGATGGAGAATATCATGTCCACCATCGATCGCCCAGCACGGAAGCCACACTGAGACTCAGGGTAGACACGTTCGGCAAGCTTCTGTAGGTGAATGAGGACAAGTCATGCATAGACTTTGCCAACGATGCTGAGGAGGAAGATGCCCCTGTAGTTGTTGCAGTCGCTTTTCTCCCCTTTGTTTTTGTAGAGGGTGATGATCTTGGCGTCCCTCATGTCCTGTGGTACGCACCTTCCTTCCCGCACTGGCAGAGGACGTCATGCAATGGCAGCAGTAGGGCGGTCTTGCAGTGCTTGATCAGGTGGTATGCCGTCGTTGCCGGGTGCCTTGCCAGCGGCCAAGCTATCAATGGCCTTGCTGAGTTCGTCGATGGTTGGCTTGGCATCAAGTTCGTCCATGGATGGCAGGCAATTGATAGCATCAAGGGCTGACGGTGTCACGGTGTTCTGTCTGGAGTAGAGGTTGGAGTAGTGCTCCACCCATCTCTCCATCTGCTTGTTCTTTTCTGTGATCATCTCCCCAGTGGAGGATTTGAGGGGGGCCGTCTTGCTCTGAGCCGGACCAAGTGCTTTCTTGATGCCGTCGTACATACCACGGATGTTCCCTGTTATGGCGACGGTTTGAATATCTTGGCTGAGCTGTGTCCAGTACTCGTTGGCGCAGTGCCGAGCAGTCTGCTGAACTTTGCTTCTCCCTGCCCTGAGAATCTGGAGATTCTTCTAGTTTGGGTACTTCTTGTACTCAGCAAGTGCTGAGCGCTTGGCTTCAATGACGGGGGTCATCACGGTCGACTTGGCATCAAACCAGTCCTGTGACTTCAAGGTCTTCCTCCCAAAAGTAGCCAAGGCTGTGCGGTGGATGATGTTTTGCAGCTCTTCCCACTTCTGCTTTGCAGACTCTCCTTCTTGTGATTCACCAAGTTCCTTCACAAGGGTGGAGGCAAACTGCTCAACAAGTTCTGGTTGGGCCATCTTGCTGGTGTCAATCTGTGCCTTTCCAGGCTGTTTGGCGTGGTGGAATTTCTTCAGCTGCAGCTTGATCTTGCAACACTCCAATGAATGGTCTGTGTTGCAATCTGCACTCTGGAACGAGCGGGTGATTAGCACGTTCTTCAGTGAGGTGCGCCTGGTCAGGATCAAGTCCAGCTGGTGCCAGTGCTTTGAGCGTGGATGTCGCCAGGAAACCTTGTGTTGGGGCTTGGTCTTGAAGAACGAGTTTGTGATGCACAGATCATGATGTGTGCAGAACTCGAGCAACCGCTGTCTGTTGTCGTTCATTCTGCCCACACCAAATGGTCCAAGACAGGAGGGCCAGGAGACGTGGTCAGCACCCACTCTGGCATTGAAGTCTCCAAGGGGAATGAGTTGTTCAGAGTTGGGGATAATCCTGACAGTTGTTGCGAGATTCTCGTAGAACTCGTCTTTTGCCTCTGGTGTGGCTGTCAGTGTTGGAGCATACACACTGACGAGGGTGACTGGGCCTTGAGTGGTGTTAAGGCGGAGGGTGAGGAGTTGTGCAGAGCCATTGCTGCCCGGTTCCACCATCTTCAGCAAGGTGTTCTTCACTGCGAAGCCCACTCCGTGTTCCCTGCATTCGTCACTGCCCTTTCCCTGCCAGTAGAACGTGTAGTCCTTCTCTCTCAGTGTGCCTGCATCAGCCAACCGTGTTTCCTGGAGAGTGGCGATATCCACTTCCAGTCTCTTCAGCTCATTATTGATGACGGCAGTCTTCCTGGTGTTGCTGATGTCCTTGAGGTTAGCAGCGAGTCCTGTCATCATAGTGCGGACGTTCCAAGTTCCCAGTTTTAGAGTTGGTCTCTTTTGTTTTGTTGTCTTGCCTGGTGTGAAGGTTCTCAGCCTGCCGTTCAGAGTACACCTTATCCCCATGCACCCAATGAGGAAAGCAGGCTGTGGCAGGACAACACCTTATTGGCTGGGGGCTGCCCAGCTTGAGGTGGGCAGTAACTGTCCAGTGAGATCAGATGATCCCTCCCACCGTCGGGAACAACCCCTGGCGCCACGCTCTACGCCAGTTGAGCAGTGGCTTATAACCGGTAACTGTCATTCCTCATGCTTTGTCTATGCCGAAGGTGAAGCTGGAGTGTCCTCTCCAGTGATCCGGTGTTCTACCTTCCAGCGTTGGGCGTTGGTAGGATTCAAGCCTGGGCAGGAAGATATGGAAGACAAGATGTTGCCCAAACAGCATGTCCCCCCTCTCCACGTCACTGACGAATCCAAAGGAACAGCAGGGCTGCTACAGTTTGTCACCAGCACTGTCGCAGGAGCTGCCAGAACAATGTTGAGTACAACAGAGTACTGCCTTAGGGACTCTGACTCCGGATTTTTCCTCAGGGTTAACTCCCAAAGCCTTTCCCGTGACCAGGTATGCCGCAAGGCAGCGGAGGTTTGAAATCGGGGTTTACCTTCCCCTAGATGGGCTACCTGGGAAGGTACACAAAGGAGTACACAACATAACTAAAGCTGGGGGGGGGGGACAGGTAGACTACCGTCCCACCCCCACATGTCTAGACAGATTATTCTGCTGTCTCTGCTAAAACACAGTTCTTTAACATAAAATTACCATGCTCCTAAAATAAATAACCTAAAACAATCCCCTTAACAGAACATATATACAAACAGGTTATTTCCAAGTAACCAACCAAACATAATAATTATCATTCATATGAACACCATGCAATAATCATATCACCCCAAACATCAGTCTGCCCCAGTAGAGAATCCACCGCCTGGAAAACTATCAGACAGTTCCCCTCAAGAGCACCTTCTTCTCCTCATGCCCAGGGATGGCCCATGCCACCGTCCAAACACCTCCTTCTCCTGCTTGGCACACCTCAGCTTGTTAGGATACTGCCATGAGCCATCAGACAGGTGAAGGTGGCCATCCTCTCAAACCACCACTACCTGCAGCTTCCCCTGGTCATCCTGTCGCTTGCACTTGCCCAGCACTCCTCTCAACCGGGCTTCCTCCCTGGGTCAGACCACATCAGCGACCCCTAGAGGAGCCCGACTCAGCTTCCAGTGTCCCTGAGTGGCACGTCGTTTTACCGTGCCAGCCGGTCCTGCCCTGTTCGCTTTCATTTTGGCTGTCGGCAAAGCTGCTGTAACCCCCTGCTCCTCGGAACCTCCCAGCCGAACTCCGGAAGCAGAATGGGCCATACAGTCAGCTCCACCCACCATCACGGGCATCTCACTGGCAGCCCAGTTCCCTCAGCTAGGGTTACTTGGGCTCTGGCACCAGAACCCTCCCGCGATGGCCCTGGGTGGAGTTGGTTCTGCTCATCTTCCAGAATACTAGGCCAAGGTTCATCCCATAAAGCATCATCCACCACTCCCGGAATCAGCCATTCCCACAAACCATGGCCCGACCACTCCTTTCCTACACCGCTGGTGATGGTGAAGCCCACTCTATAAAAAAGGTCACAGCCTATAACGTTCTCGCCACTGGCGGTCACCGCAAACTGCAGGTTGGACACCTCCACCGACTTGTACCAAGCCGTCAATTCTACCGATCCCACCGTGGCCAACCTCTTTCCACCATACCCACACAGTGGTGCTGAATGACCTCTTATTCGGTAATATGGGAAGAAAGTCCTCACGGTGGGCCAATTCAACACAGACCTCACCACGCCAGTGTCAATCAGCAGCGGCACCTCCACCCCGTCCAATTTCACCATACAGTATGTACGACCATTGGTGCTTGGGGAGACGGTGTGGATAATCGTGGGAGTTGGAGTGGGGGAGTCCACTTTGCATCGCTGTTCACCCCACTTGAACCTATTACAGGCCCTGTCAAAATTATGCAGAAGTCCACACTTGCCACAGCATTTTCCTCTTGCCAGACACTCTCTAGCCTTGTAGCGGTGTTTGGCGGACCCACAACCCAAACACCTGGGCGATCCCGGGGCGGACCTTATCTTCACAGTGGTAGCATACACCTGCATGCCATCATCACTGTCCGGGTCCACAACCTGCGCCATTAATTGCAATTCATACTGGTGAAATGTAGCTCTCTCACCGAGGTCACGTGACAATTTGTCCACTGCTTCACATTGTTGGGCTATCTCAACAGCCATGGCTAGTGTTAATTCGCCGGAGTGCGTGAGGAGCCTCAACCTCGCCATCGAGCAAAGCGAGTGTTCCGCCAACTGGTCGCGGACCGTCTCTTCCTCCAATGCTCCAAACTGGCAGTCCCCGGCCAGCTGACACAGGTCTGCAATATATCGTTGTACTGACTCGCCGGTCCACTGGTGACGCTGCCAAAACTGGATCCTCCGGATGATAACATTCTCAGGGGCATGAAAATGTCATGCCATTAGCTTAACAACATCCTCAAAGCTATCACGAGCACCCAAGGTAGCGAGGATACGCTGTCCTTCCATACCCAAATTATGAACCAGTATTGCCCGAGCCCGCATCTTCTTCAGTTCACCAAGGTTCAGAGCCACTAGGTAATTCTGGAACGCGGCAAACCATCTCACCCAAGGGACCAGCGGCTCACCGGGAAGCTCTAGAAACAGCCGAATGGTAGCAACTCCCACGTCCATACTTTTACCCTCGTCATCAAATGTTACTGTATGTCTGTAACTAAGGGTGAATGATGAGACCTAGAGTGGAATTGAGCACAACTTTATTGCAGACTCACACAAATTATACAGACACTCCCTTCAGGCAGAGAGGTGGTCAAAGAGACCGCCCCTCTTCCTCACAGCCCTCTTATACCCCAGCTGGCTGCGGAACCGGAAAGGTGGAGCCACCACTCGTGTCACACAATAATACATCGCATGAACAACATCACAGGCAGATCCCAAGGAAGAAGTTTGTAGCACCAACATGAGTGGCTAACAACAAGCTAATGGGACTGGTTGCTAATAGCAACGTGCAACGTGATGGACTGCAGCAATGGCCCTTATTGGCAGCATATCGGAATACAATAAGTTAAGCAAGATTTTGAATCTTACCTGGAAAGACTGGAGCAGTGGATGGTCGCAAACGAAGTGGAAGATGAAAAGAAAGTCAGTGTGCTCCTTGCGCTAATTGGAGCAGAGGCCTACAAACTTTTGAAAAGAATAATCTCGCCAGCTAAGCCAAGCGCGAAAAGCTATGCAGAGCTCACCAAAGCACTCAGTGACCATTACAAGCCCAAACAACTTGTCATCATGGAGAGGTTCCGATTTCAGAAGATAGATAAATAGATACTTTATTTCGAACAAAAAAGTATAACAAAAACAAAACAAATGACAAATGCAATAAAGTAACAGTATACAGTGTTCGGAAGGGAGAAGGAAGACGTGAACACTTATTAATTCCATCTCCTCTTTTCCATAAATACACCCATGTGAATTATATACAAATTACCACATTTAATTTTTTTTTTTTAGAGTAGTTTATTTGACAGGGACAGTGCAATAAACATAGACAATTAATCAATGACAATCAATCTGATGTGTTGCACATAGAGTGTATAGCTATTAGCTAATTTGCAACTCTTGTCCCTGGATGGGCTTTAGAGAAGAGAATCAAGTAAAGAAAAAAAAAAAATACACAATAACCACATACATCAATGCAAAAAAGATTATAAATACACAATTATAAATATTATAAATATTATAAATATTATAAATACACAAATATAACAACCTGACTCACATTTGCCTATTTCAGGCCTCTCTCCCTTCGTCACTCACTATAAACAAACACATTCATTCCTTCCCTTCATTCACTCTCACCTTGCAGACAATCAATTCATACATGAGTACATTCTTGTTTATTTTTCAGCCAGTTTTTAACCTTTTTAGTGAATGTTTTAAAGTCCGTTATTATTTTAATTACATTTGGCATTGTGTTCCAGATGTGACTGCCCTTTATAGAGAAAGCTGTTTGTCCAAATGTGGTTCTGGGGTGGAATATTTTACAGTTATTGTTAACAGAACTCCTGGTGGCTCTGCTGCTGTCCTGTCTTTGGACGAAACCAGCAAGTGGCTCGGGTGCTGATTTATGGAAACATTTGAACGTTAATTTCAGAAAACAGAGGTCAATGAAACTCTCAAAACTCAATAGGTTGTATTTTTTTAAAACATTACAGTGATGCCACCTAATGGGCTTTTTGTCCAAGATTTTTAGGGTTTGATTATATAATGAACCTATATGTCTTATTGTGGAAGGGGCTGCTTGAGCCCAGACTGTCAAACAGTATGATATATGAGAAAAAACCATAGAATGCATATACAGTACAGCTGCTTCGTAAGGTAAGACCCCAAGTAAACAATTAACTGTATTTTGTACATATCAACATTAACACCCATCCATCCTAGCATACATTGATGTCCATACATCAAAACCAGCCTCAAACAACACAGATATACACGGTGCTGTCCCACCCACCATTCCATATTGTCCCATAGTGTCCCAGAGTGAGCATAGTGAATCGTACATATAAATACTACCCTTCTAACATATATCCTTTCATCAAATAATGTTTGTACCTCTTTTTGAATTGAAAGATAAATTGAATGCATATTGAAAGATAAATCAACAAGAGAGTGAATCAGTGAGTGATTTTATAGTGGGACTGAAATAGCTGTCACTATGAATTTGGACATCACCTAGATGATGCCCTCCATGACAGATTTGCAAGTGGATTGAGATCTGAGGCAATACAGAGGAAATTATTGGCAGAGACCAATTTAACCTTTAAAAGTGCATGCGACATAGCACTGTCTATGGAGAAGGCCTCACGCAACACCTTGGAATTTTCTGGGAAAACCAAAGAGAGCGCCACTGTGAACAAAGTGTACAACCAAAGTAAAAAGAGTGATTACAGGAGAAAATCAAGTGGCACAACTTACAGCGCGGTGGTGGAGTGGTTAGCACTGCGGCAGCACAGCAACTCACCCTTGGCCGGGGGATCCTGGGTTCGATCCCAGCCCCTGACCAACAGTGATCTGTGTGGAGTTTGCATGTTCTCCCCGTGTCTGCAGGGGTTTACTCCGGGATTTCTCCGGTTTCCTCCCACATGCCAAAAACATGCAAGTTAGGTTAATTGGCCTCAAACTGGGGATTCTAAATTGCCCTTAGGTATGACTGTGAAAGTGAATGGTTGTCTGTCTCTTTGTGTTGGCCCTGCGATGGACTGGCGATCTGTCCAGGGTGTACCCTGCCTCTCGCCCAAAAAGATGCTGGGATAGGCTCCAGCCCCCCCGCAACCCGAAAAGGATTAAGCGGAAGAAGATGAATGAATGAATGAATGAATGAACAACTTACAGCAAGAGTGCATCCTGGCAAAAGAGCAGTGTGGATGGCAAACAGCAACAGCCATGGCAGCCCTGCTACAGATGCGGATGTAAGCATCCACCTAACGTGTGCAAATTCCAGCAAGAGAAATGCCACCATTGCACAAAGGTGGGACACACTGCATGCATGTGTAGAAATAAAAAGACACAGCATAAGACCTATTACATTGAAAGAGGAGCTGAAACAAGCCCGGAAGAGGAGGATAATGATAATTTATTTGGACTGTACATTGTGTACACAGCTTCAGATGGTGATGATGACTATGTGGTCAGTGTGACCACTGAAGGCCAACCCACTGAGATGCAGTTAGATACCGGAGCAAGTGTATCACTTGTGTCAGAAATCACCTATGAGAAATCACTTGCCCGTTTGCCACTTCACCCATGCAAAATACCACTGTCTACTTTTTTCTGGAGAACCCATCCCAGTGTTAGGAAAGGTGCTTGTGGATGTAAACTATGAACAACAGACAGCCCGAGTACCACTGGTGATTGTGAAAGGTGACTGACCAGCACTTTTAGGCAAAACTGGCTCAAGCGATTCAGACTGAACTGGAAAGAAAGATTTCAAATCAAGGCAGTAGGTGGTGCTATAGATCCAGATGTGGCAGAAATCTTGCAGCGGCACAAGAGTGTATTTGGGGAAGGTGACAGCACCATTTGTGAGTTTAAGCCTTCAATCAAGATGAGACCTGATGCAAAGCCAACCTAGTGCCATATGCTCTAAAAGAGGCTGTGGAAAACAAACTGGACAGACTAGAGGCAATGGGAATCATATCAAAGACAGACAAAAGTGAATGGGCTGCCCCTACTGTGACTGTACCAAAGGCCAACAAAACAATAGGGATTTGTGGAAATTACAAAGTCAGCATAAATCAGTGTGTGAAAGAGGAAACCTATCCATTACCCAATGCTGAAGACCTTTTTGCAACACTGGCTGGAGGCAAGGTGTTCTCTAAGCTGGACTTGACACATACCTATCAGCAGTTAAAATTGGATAAGAATTCAGAAAAATACCTCACGGTTAACACACACTGGGGATTCTACACCTACCACTGGTTGTCATATGGAGTCTCCAGTTCCCCTTCAATTTTTCAATCATCCATCCATCTATCAATCCATCCTCTACCGCTTCTCCGGAGGTCCGGGTCGCAGAGGCAGCAGTTCAAGCAGAGAAGCCCAGACTTCCTTCTCCCCAGCTACCTGCTCCAGCTCTTCAGAGAGGACACCAAGGTGTTCCCCAGACCAGCTGGGAGACATAGTCTCTCCAGCGAGTCCTGGGCCTACCCTGGAGTCTCCTCTCAGTGGGACGTGTCCGAAACATCTCAAGTGGGAGGCGTCCTGATCAGATGCCCATACCATCTCAACTGGCTCCTTTCAATGTGGAGGAGCAGTGGTTCTACTCTAAGCCTCTCCCGGATGACTGAGCTCCTCACCCTATGTCTAAGGGTGAGTCCAGCAATCCTATGAAGGAGGCTCATTTCAGCTGCTTGTATCTGCAATCTCATTCTTTTGGTCATTACCCAAAGCTCATGACCATAGGTGAGGGTAGGAACGTAGATTGACCGGTAAATCGACAGCTTTGCCTTAGAGCTTAGTTCCCTCTTCACCACAACAGGCCGGTACAACGTCTGCATCACTGCAGATGCTGCTCCAATCCGTCTGTCAATCTCTCGCTCCATTCTCCCCTCACTCGTGAATAAGACCCCGAGATACTTAAACTCCTCCACTTGGGGCAGGAGCTTTTTGATTTTGATTTGATTTTTCAGTCAGTGATGGACCAAATCCTACAGGGAATTGAACATGTGACCTGTTTCCTAGCTGACATCTTGATCACTGCAAGTTCCAGAGAAGAACACCTGCGTAAACTGGAGGAAGTATTGAGTCGTCTGGAAAAGTACAATGCAAGCATCAAACAGTCAAAATGTAACTTCACGACAGACAAAGTAGAATACTTGGGACATGTGGTGGATATAGTAAAGGGCTCCATCCCACAGCAGAGAAAGTGAAAGCCATTGTAAATGCGCCATGCCTCACCAATGTAACAGAGCTATGTTCATTCCTGGGATTACTGAACTATTATGGCAGGTTTATGAAGAATCTGTCCATGCAGCTGAGACCTTGGCATGAGCTACTAAAACAGGGAAGTGTTTGGAAGTGGACATCTGAATGTAAAGCTGCATTCAAAACAGCAAAAGAACAATTATTACAGAGCACTGTGGTGGCTCGCTATGATACTAAAACGCCATTAAAACTTGCCTGTGACACTTCACCTTATGGCCTCGGTGCTGTCGTTTCCCATTTTATAGAGAATGGACAGGAGAAGCCAATAGCATTTGCATCTTGCACTTTAGCAGAGGCAGAAAGCAAATATGCTCAAATAGAGAAGGAGGCTCTGTCTATCCTTTTTGGAGTGAAGAAGTTTCACAAATACCTCTATGGGAAAAAGTTCACTATCATAACTGACCATAAACCCCTCTTTCCTTTTCTTGGTCCAAAGTCAGCTATTCCTATAGTGGACGCTTTGAGGATGCAACGGTGGGCACTCATGCCGATGGCCTACAACTATGAAATAGTGTACCGCCAATCTGCAGACCATGCCAACACTGATACTCTCTCAAGATTACCTAGTAAAGGAAAAGATAACACTGCAGAAGAAGGGAGAATATTCTATTTCTTAATTATGGAGGATTTACAGTGGTGTGAAAAAGTGTTTGCCCCCATTCCTGATTTCTCATTTTTTTGTATGTTTGTCACACTTAAATGTTTCAGATCATCAAACAAATTTAAATATTAGACAAAGATAAGACAAGTAAACACAAAATGCAGTTTTTAAATGAAGGTGTTTATTATTAAGGGTAAAAAAAAAAAAAATCCAAACCTACATGGCCCTGTGTGGAAAAAGTGATTCCCCCCCCTCCCCCGTTAAAGCATAAATTAACTGTTGTTCATCACATCTTTGGAAAGCTGGGGTCAATTTCTCTAGCCATGCCCAGGCTTGACGACTGCCACACCTGTTCTCAATCAAGAAATCACTTAAATAGGACATGCCTGACAAAGCGAAGTAGACAAAAAGTTCTTCAAAAGTTCGACATCATGCTGCAATCCAAAGAAATTCAGGAACAAATGAGAAACAAAGTAACTGAGCTCTATCAGTCTGGAAAAGGTTATAAAGCCATTTCTAAAGCTTTGGGACTCCAGCAAACCACAGTGAGTAACCTGTGAGAACCATTATTCACAAATGATGAAAACATGGAACAGTGGTGAACCTTCCCAGAAGTGGCCGGCCAACTAAAATTACCCCAAGAGCACAGAGAGAGATCACAAAAGACCCCACAACAACATCCAAAGAACTATAGGCTTCACTTGCTTCAGTTAAGGTCAGTGTTCATGACTCCATCATAAGAGAGAGACTGGGCAGAAAAAGCCTGCATGGCAGAGTTCCAAGATGAAAACCACTACTGAGCAAAAAGAACATAAAGGCTCATCTCAGTTTTGCCAAAAAACGTCTTGATGATCCCCAAGATTTTTGAGAAAATATTCTGTGGACTGACGAGACAAAAGTTGAACTTTTTGGAAGGTGTGTGTGTCCCATTACATCCAGCATAAAAGTAACACAGCATTTCAGAAAAGGACCATCATCATCATCATCATCATCATCATCATCATAGCAGTCTGTCGTGGGCGACAATGACTGTTTCATTTAGGTCTGATTAGATTCCTCCACGCAGCTCTGTCCTTCGCCTTCCGCTGCCAGGAACTCCTGACCTTGTTAACCCGGGTGACGTCTGAGCCAGTATGAGTTGCCCTCTGACTGATCATTTCATGAAACTGCTTGCAAAGTATTTGAGTACCGCTAGCTTTTGCTGGACTAGCGGCACATTCTTGGCAGATAGAGATATTATCAGTGGCAAGGAAAGGCCAAGACAAGCTGACTCCAGGATCTGTTGCAGTGACTGGCCAGATGATAGGTTTGTTTATCTCTGCTCTTTGTGTAGTGCATGTCACGATGCACCAACTGGCAAAAGTCCACCACAGACCTTGCAACAGATGTGCTTATCTGCCAGGATGTCCAGTCTCACCCCGTGTAACTGGGAGTGGTCCACCACAGACCTGTGACAGAAATTGTTTTTAGTTCTGCCAGGATGCCCAGTTTCACCCTCCACACCCTCGGAAGGGCGGGGTTGCCGAATGAGTCGCCAACGGCCCGACCCATGAGACAGGTAGTACCGGTTTTAATGGTTGTCTGGTAGCAAGCAAACCAATGCCTGACCTGACATAAAAACACACATGCACGACTTACATTCTCACATCACTCAGCACACGCACACCTGCCTGCACTCACGCACACCGGTAATTACTTGGCTCATTATGTTTGACATTACTTATACTCTGTCAGCTCTCCTGTCACTCACTGGTTCATTGGATGTTATGCTCACTCCACAGTTGCCCACTCTGTCGAGTCTCCTAATTGTAAGTACCTTGCCCACCGTTCATTTAAAAACTGCATTTTGTGTTTACTTGTGTTATCTTTGTCTAATGTTTAAATTTGTTTGATGATCCGAAACATCCAAGTATGACAAACACACAAAAAAATTAAAAATCAGGAAGGGAGCAAACCCTTTTTCACACCACTGTATGCGTGGAACAGACAGACACACACAAACACACAGAGACAGAGATATGCTGCATTTATCGATACAGTAGATGTTCAACAGAAATTCTTCCTTTTAATAGTCTTTGAAGGTACTGCTACTGTGACTTTCATTACAACAGCCACAATCAGGCAAGAGGAAGCATGTAAATAAATGCAATCTGCCCACAGGGATAATTCTAAAAAATGAAGTGTATTCAGTGTAGAGTAACAAAAAATTTGCACCAACATAAATAGTGAAGTGTAGTATTTTTACACCACTGAAGAAAGAAGCACAAATAAGGCCGCATGTGACTTACAGATTTACCTAAACTCAGAATTTTATAAATTGGATCAAATAAATCGCTTCCAAATAAAAGCCTACTGAGCATCATCTTTTTCAAACAGTAACTTAGAACCACCTCAATATGTGATGGAGTAGGGGAATAGTCATTCTTTCGATGCATCTCAATTTGGACATGAACAATTCTGAATCGATGCACAAATGTCAAGATTCCTCTTCTTTCGGCTGCTCCCTTCAGGGGTCTCCACAGCAGATCAGCTGCCTCCATCTCACCCTATCCCTTGCATCTTCCTCTGTAACACCAACCCTTTCCATGTCCTCTTTCACTACATCCATGAATCTTCTCTATGGTCTTCCTCTTTCCCTCCTGCCTGGCAGCTCCATCTTCAACATCCTTTGTCCAATATATCCACGATCCCTCCTCTGCACACGTCCAAACCATCTTAGCCTTGCCTCTCTTAATTTGTCTCCAAACCACTCAACCTGAGCTGTCCCTCTGATATACTCATTTCTAATCTTGTCCCTCCGAGTCACTCCCCATGAAAATATTAGCATCTGCCATCTCCAACTCTATCTCCTGTCTTTTTGTAAGAGCCACCGTCTTGAAACCATACATCATAGCAAGTCTCACTACAGTCTTGTAAATCTTCCCTTTCACTCTTGCTGCTACCCTTCTGTCACACATCACCCGACACTTGTCTCCACCCACTACACCCTGCCTGCACTCTCTTCTTCACCTCTTGTGCATTTTCCATTGTTTTGGATGGTTGACCCCAGGCATTTAAACTAGATTATCAATGTAAGATTATCTTGATTTATCTTGGTCTCATTTTTTACATCACAAAAACCTGGCATTTGAACAGGGGTGTGTAGACTTTTTATATCCACTCTATAGTATATTGTGTATCCCTTATGGACAAACCATATTCGAAAGGTGACAGCTCATTCAGCCCACTTTCTAAAGATACACTGCAATGTAATTTTTGCATTATGGAGCAGCTGCAACATTAGCTTTTAATTCAACCAACATGTCACTGTGAAGGGAGATTTGCAAGCCCATTGGCAGTTATCAGATAGATGGGATGCTAAAATATTAACTCTTAATGCAATAAACTAAAAAGTAATTTAGAAGCACATCAACAGGGGGTTGCTAATCACAAATTGGTGTTAGTTTGGCAATGCAAAACACTTTAATTTTGTTTGTCATTCTTTAATCCCAGAGGGAAATTCATGGGCAGTCACCTAGATGTGGCAGCGACGGTGCAGTGCCAATCCCATCACCATTCATACCTAGGGTCACTTTAGAGTCTCCAATCAAACTAACTTGCATATTTTGGGGATGTGGAAGGAAATTGGAGTATCCATGGTAAGCCCCCGCGAGCATAGGGCTGCATGATTATGGCCAAAATGATGATTGCGATTATTTTGAACAATATTGAAATCACAATTATTAATCGTGATTATTCATTAACTTTAGGAGAAACACAGAATACATAAAATTCTATTTTTTTTTAATTCATCCTACTTAGCAGTTGCTAGAATGAAGCCTGTGGCCAAAGCACTGGAGCCTTGTCCATTTATTTAGAGAAGCTGCCTTGATGACATAAGATCCACTGTCTGTTGTTATGCAGACTAGTCCCTCCTCCTGCAGGCTCCAAGATGATAGCGCTTCCCTCAGTCCGTGGGCTATAGCTTCTCCTGTGTGGTCTCGTGGGAAAAACAATGTCTGCAGGCATTGAGTCTTCATTTTAAAATCTCCATCAATGTAATGAATTGTCAGGGACAGGTACGGCTCCTTTATTCCGCTTGACCATAGGTCAGTCGTAGTTGCAAAGTACTCAGCAGTTGTGATTATCCATCTGTATTTTTCATACAGTGCAGATAATGCAACTTTGGAGAATTACATGGGGATCACACATTCTCTTGTCCAGTGTTTTGATCATGTTTCTGAAGCCTTTGTTGCTCATAGAGTATTTAGCGGAGACATGTCTTTGCCCAAATAAAACGCTATTGCATCAGTTACTTCAGCATGTCTTTGGAAGGTGGATGGATACGATGAAGCTCTGTGCAGAGTTGAAACTGTGGTTGCATGGGTCTGTGCTGGACACAGACTAAGTTAGTGAAGTGAGATTCACTTTTGCCTTCATGCATTTGTCGTATTTGTGTTTGTGTTTTGTTTTGTTTTTGTTTTTTTCAGGTGTTTGAATAAGTTAGTTGTGTTGCCCTGCGATGCAGACACAGCTCTATGGCACTCTCTGCATATATTTTTTTTTAAGTCAGCATCACTTGCCCTGAAATCCAAAAAAACGTCCAGACAGTGGATGATGATCCTTTCAAGGCACTAATGCCTCGCTTCCACGTGTGCAGTGCTGTCACCTTCTGCTCTCGACATCTGGTTTGTGTTTCACCATCACAACAGTCTGCTATTGAAAACTTAAGGCTGCCGCTACAGGGTGTGCTCGCTTGTCAGTTCTGCAGCTTAATGTTGCCCTAACATGCGTTCCCCCCCCTGGTGGTCGGCTGGCTGTTAGTAGAGAATTTGATGTGCAGCAGAGCCTGCATTTTAAATGTTAATATCGCCGATGATCACGTTAATTTAATCGTGGCAGCCAAAATCGTGATCAAAATTCGATTATTGTGCAGCCCTACGTGAGCATAGTGAGAACATACAAACTCCATACAGACAGGCCCTGCTGGCTGGTGGATTTGAACCCACAACCTTCTTACTGTGAGGCAATCGTACGAACCACTAAAACAACAGGCTGTCATTGCTGTCATCTTTTTAAACAATAGTAAACTAGTAATGTAAGGAGTTATTACTTTATTTAAAAAAAAAAAAAACAGCTATCGCCTAGCACCGCATATCAAGTGAAAATGTTTCACAGTAATCACTCAGAAAAACTTAATTTTAAACTTAACTTTATATCGTATACTCAGTGTTTCCCCTACCATTATATTGGGGGGGGGCAGACCCCCCACCCCCCTTAGAGTGTCAAGATAATCTATCTATAAATGCAAGGAATCTGTTTGTATTGAAAGGGTAGTCCCCACAAATGATGATCAGAAAACATAAAACATGAAACCAGCAGGCATGCGTGCGTGTGTGTGTGTCTGTTCCTCACATAGCTCTCAAACCATTCATCAGACTGACCCCAGGTTTTATAAGTGCTTTGCTGAGGTTATGAGGGTGTGCATCCCCGAATATGGAGTTATTCAGTCAAAATATGTCATTTTTAATCAATAAAGGTTTAGCCACCACTCGGTCTCCTAATGCCCTGGCTTCTGGAAGTGTGGGTGGGGTTTTGGATTGACTCCATATTGATTGGATAATATACAGCATCCCGACCAGTCACGACAGCACTCCATGAACCAAACAAGGAAGTGAAAAGTGACAAATTTGACTAGAAAAAGATAATGCTGAAGATTTAATGCTTAAAAAATTATACCATAAAGTTGCCATGACTGCGTTAGCCTAAAGGATGGGTTAGGGTTAGTGTGATGGTCTGGGACTGTTTAGTTGCTTCAGGACCTGGAAGGCTTGCTGTGGTAAACTGAACCATGAATTCTGCTGTCTACCAAAAATCCTGAAGGAGAATGTCCGGCCATCTGTTCATGACCTCTAGCTGAAGCACACTTGGGTTCTGCAGCAGGACAATGATCCAAAACACACTAGCAAGTAGACCTCTGAATGGCTTAAGAAAAACAAGATGAAAACGTTAGAGTGGCCTTGTGAAAGTCCTGACCTGATTCCGAGTGAGATGCTGTGGCATTATCTTAAAAAGGCGATTCATGCTTGAAAACCCTCCAATATACAGTTGCTGAATTACAACAATTCTGCAAAGATGAGTGGGCCAAAATTCCTCCACAGTGCTATAAAAGACACTGCCAGTTATCGCAAATGCTTAATTGCAGTTGTTGCTGTTAAGGGTGGCCCAACCAGTTATTAGGTTTAGGGGACAATCACTTTTTGACACAGGGCCATGTGGTTTGGATTTTTTCCCCTTAACAATGAGCACCTTCTTTTAAAAACTTCATTTTGTCTTTACTTGTGTTATCTTTGTCTAATATTTAAATTTGTTTTATGATCTGAAACATTGAAGTGTGACAAACATACAAAAAATGAGAAATCAGTAAGGGGGCAAACACTTTTTCACACCACTGTACCCGTAAAAGCTGGTGACATTGCACAGAGCACAAGCAGAGATCTGGTGCTCAGCCGAGTAAGAGAGCTTACTGTAAATGGATGGCCAAGCCACACAAGTGGGAAGACACTCAAACCTTTCTTTACAAGAAGAACTGAATTTTCAGTGGAACAATGATGTCTTCTCTGGGGAATAAGCATGATAGTCCCAACAGCTCTCAGAACAAGGCTACTGCATGATCTTTACCAGGGTCATCCAAGTAAGTGTTGAATGAAAGCCTTGGCCAGAAGCTAGCTGTGGTAATCGTGTCTTGATAGAGATATAGAAAAAACAGTACAGGAGTGCAATGCATGTCAGGCAGTGAGACAACTACCAGCAGCAGTGCCATTACATTGTTGGAAATGGACGACTCGTGTGTGGCAACGGATACACATAGATTTCTGTGAGAAAGATAAACAGTATTTCCTCATTCTTACTGACAGTCATTCAAAATTGTTAGAGGTCATTCATATGACAACCACATCAGCTAAGCCTACTGAAGTTATTCACAACATCTTTTCATCATATGGACTACCTGAAGAAGTGGTTTCAGACAACAGACCACAATTGTCTGCTAATTGTGCATAGAGGGTTTTTTTTCTGTGTGATCATAATTTGGCTCATTTGAGCTTATATGAGCTTATACGAGCGATATTCTGATAACTGTGGGCTATATTAATCATACATCCCATAACCTACATATGTTTAAGCATGTGAGAGTGTTTAGTGATTACATATGTAAGGCAACTTCACACCTCAGAACAGGACAAAGGGTCTCAACCGCCACTGAAGATGAAAGAGCATCCCAGGCACTGCGGTGGAGACCGGATGGGTTGCCCTGACCCCCCAGGGCCAGGTGGAGGGGTACGAAGACAAAAGAGGGGATTAAGATAATGAGGGATGTCAGCTTTTGATATGCATGTCTTTTGTTATGTGCGAGTATAAGTTCGTAGAGCCGAAGGTGTTCGCTCTCTTACTTCTTCTGCTGCTGCACCTAGATGAGACTTGTTAGAGGAGCTGATAATAAACTTTGGTTTATGAATCACATCACCTCGTTATTTCAAGCTCCTCTACACTGGTGACCCTGACGCGAGAATGGACCAGAGGCGTTCCCCCGCGATCGACTCATCGGTGGCGACCCAGGCAGACGCCGGCGCCCATGCAGACAGGGGAACAGATGGACGACGTTCCCCCACGGCAGAAGTGATAGAGAGGGCTCAACCGAGCACCAGCGCCGCGGAGAGAGCCGAAGCAAGGCACTCTCACCCTACGGACACATCAGTGACGGTCCACACAAACGCCGTCACCGTCAAGCTGCCGGACTTCTGGCAGGAAGACCCCGCCTCGTGGTTTCAGCAAGCTGAAGCCCAGTTTGCACTTGCGGGCATCACGGCTGACGATACAAAATTCTATCACATCGTCGCCAAACTCAACGCCGCCACTTCGAGATGTGCGCGGAGCATAATCCAGTGGCCGCCAGCCCAGGACAAATATAAAGAACTGAAAGCGACCATCGTGGCAAATTACGTCCCCTCAGCCGAGGAGAGAGCCGAGAGGATCCTGGCGGTCTACGGCCACAGAGGAGGCAGACCCAAGGCCCTCATGGAGGACTTGCTGCAACTTAAAGAAGAGGACAATGACAACTTCCTCTTCCATTTCATATTCCTCAGTACGCTGCCGCCACACATGAGAGGGACGCTTGCCAACATGCGATGCAACACCCAGCAAGACTTCCGCACGCTGGCTCACGAAGCTCAACGGCTCGTCAACGCCTGCAAGGAGCAGACACCCACAGCAGCATCCGCAGACCTCAACACTGATGTCCGGAGCCACGAGGAGCCACAAATCACCGAGCAGAATCAGCCCGCGGTGACAGCGACACGGCCAGGACGCAACAGACGGAGCGACGTTTGTTATTACCACCACCGCTTCGCCGAGAAGGCTTACAAATGCATTCCCCCCTGCAAATTCACAATTTCGGGAAAACGCCGAAGCCGAGAGCCGTTAACAGCGGCGGTTCTCGGCGAAAAAAGCAAGCTTTTATATGTGACGGACGGACACACCGGCAAGCAGTTCCTTATCGACACGGGAGCTCAACTAAGTTTTGTCATGCCCTCCCAAGCAGACCGGGCCATGGGCCCCCGGGGCAATGGAGCGGTGGCAGCCAACGGCTCCATCATCGACACTTTTGGCGAAAAGAGCCTGCCCCTCTGCATCCACGGCCGCAACTACAGATGGACATTTGTTGTAGCGGCTGTGAGTTTTAACTTGTTGGGCGCAGATTTTTTGTGTGCACATGGGTTATTAGTTGATCTAGCGAACAGACGCTTGGTTAATGCACTGTCCTTTGCTTCTATTCCCTGCTCAGCTCGAATTTCTCCACCACCCGTGCAGGCTAGCGTCACCACAGCAGGAGGTAAGTTTGATCAACTCCTCACCCAATTTCCAGCACTCACAATTCCCAAATTCTCAGCCACAGTGGCTAAACACGGGGTCGAACATTTTATTCCCACAACGGGCCCACCCGTATTTGCCAAAGCTCGGCGCTTAGACGCGGCCAAGCTCACCATAGCTCGGGACGAGTTTACCACCCTTGAAAAATTAGGCATTATTAGACGCTCAAAAAGCCCCTGGGCGTCACCACTTCACATGGTCCCGAAATCCGACGGTTCTTGGAGACCGTGCGGAGATTACCGCAGATTAAACAATGCGACAGCGCATGACCGCTACCCAATTCCTCACATTCAAGACTTTTCACTACATCTGGCGGGTGCGCGCATTTTTTCAAAAATAGACCTGGTCCGCGGTTATCATCAAGTCCCAGTTCGAGCAGAGGACATTCCTAAAACAGCTGTAATAACCCCCTTCGGTCTTTTTGAATTTTTGCGGATGCCTTTCGGCCTCAAAGGCGCTGCTCAAACCTTTCAGCGGATGATGGACGCAGTATTACGCGACCTCCCTTTCGTGTTCGTCTACCTCGACGATATGCTGGTAGCCAGCTCGTCTGAGGAAGAACACGAGCGGCATCTCACTATGGTTTTTCAGAGACTAGAAGAGCACGGGTTAATAATCAATCCAGCCAAATGCAAATTCGGCGTGTCACAAATTGATTTTTTAGGACACAGAGTTTCTCCGAAGGGGGCAGTCCCACTTCCAGACAAAGTTCACGCAGTAAAAAGTTTCCCACAGCCACAAACGGTCAAATCGCTGCAGGAATTTTTGGGCATGGTTAATTTTTACAACCGCTTCCTCCCCCACGCAGCTCAGCTCATGCAGCCCCTATATGACGCGCTCAAGAAACAAAAACCTTCCAACGCGGTCGAATGGACCCCGGAGCGCGAACGCGCCTTCGCAGAAGTAAAAAGCGCCCTAGCTAATGCCACATTGTTGGTTCACCCCGATCCCTCGGCCCGCATTGCGCTAACCACAGACGCTTCAGACCTGGCCATAGGGGCAGTTGTAGAACAACACGTCGGCGGAATCTGGCAACCTTTGGCATTCTTCAGCAAATCGCTAAACCAAACTGAGCGTAAATACAGCACTTTTGACAGAGAGCTACTAGCGCTCCATTTATCCATCCGCCACTTCCAGTTCTGGTTAGAGGGGCGGCGTTTCACAGCTTTTGTAGACCACAAACCACTCACCTTTGCTATGGCTAAAATTTCCAAACCGTGGTCAGGCAGGCAACAAAGACAGCTGGCTGCGATTTCAGAGTTCACCACAGACATTCGACATGTGGCAGGCAAACTTAACGTGGTAGCAGACTGCCTCTCTCGCGCTGTGACATCGCCAGAGCGCGAGGAGACAGATTATACTACCTCAGCCACAGAACTCTTCGCCAACGCGGACACATACGCAGCACCTATCCATGCAGGGATAGATTATGCAGCCATGGCAGAGGAACAAAGTAGTGACGCGGACGTGCGCGCACTCCTGTCTGGACCAACAGGGTTAAGGCTGGAGAAAAGGGGTTTACGCGACGGTGTGCCCCCCCTAATATGCGACATCTCAACCGGCCGACCTCGCCCGTTAGTTCCAGCTGCATGGCGCCGCCGTATTTTCGACTCGATTCACTCCCTTGCACACCCAGGTGTGCACGCTTCAGTTAAAATGGTCGCCGAAAAGTTTGTGTGGCCTGGCCTGCGCAAAAACGTAAAAGAATGGGCAAAGACTTGCATTTCTTGTCAGCACGCCAAAGTACACAAACACACAAAAGCCCCTCTGGAGCCTTTTCGAATCCCTGCTAGAAGGTTCGACCACGTTCATGTCAACCTCGTGGGGCCGCTACCTTCCTCCCAAGGTTTCACACACCTGTTAACAATGATAGACCGCACCACGCGCTGGCCAGAGGCAGTCCCTCTGGCGTCAACCACAGCGGAGGAAGTCGCTCGCGTTTTTTTGACAAACTGGGTGGCACATTTCGGAGTCCCATCAGACATCACGTCCGATAGGGGGCCTCAATTTGTCTCGAAGCTTTGGTCAGCCATGTCCAGCAGCTTAGGGGCGACAATTCACCGCACCACCGCTTATCACCCTCAGGCTAATGGGTTATGCGAGCGTTTTCACAGATCTTTAAAGGCCGCCCTCAGAGCCTCACTAACGGATACAAATTAGGTAAATAAACTTCCCTGGGTTTTATTGGGGTTGTGTGCTGCGCCCAAAGAGGATCTAGACGCCTCCCCAGCAGAATTAGTTTTTGCACAACCTCTCAGACTCCCAGGTGAATTTTTACCAGAGAACCCAGAGCCAGGGCATTTTCCAGCCCCAAGGTTTTTAGGCAGCAACGGACCGGACTCTCTCCCCGGACCGGCACATCACTCTTTTCCACGGGTTTTTGTCCCCCAAGCTTTAAAAAACGCTGAATTCGTTTTTGTTAGGCATGAAGCTTTAAAACCAACCTTTCGCCCACCATATGATGGCCCATTCAGAGTGTTGGAACCTGGTGATAAGCATTTTGTGCTTGATTTTGGGGATAGAAAAGAAACAGTCAGCATTGACAGACTTAAACCAGCCTTCTTGTTGAGAGACGAGCCTGCACGGTTGGCGAGAGCACCTCGGCAGGGTAGACCCTCCCAAGAGAAAAGACTCAGCCCCCCTGCAGGGAACAAATAACCACTCTCCTCCCCAAGCTGCAGATTCCTTACAGGAAGGTCCCACCAGGACGCCCAAGCGGACCCACAGCAGATTCGGGAGAAGATTAAAACCCAGACAGCACAGGGACTGATGCAAACTACTCAACAGTTGTTCACTAATTGTGCTGTAACAGTTTAGGACTGACTTGTGATTTTACTATGCTGTTATGATTACCACTGAACTCTCTTAGGAGCATGGCTGCTGGAAAGTTTCTTCTGTGTCAAGAGGTGTAGCAGTTAGTATGTCATAATAATTATCTTAAACTGTGAATTTTTCTATTGTCCTTTTCTTAGTCGTTTGGGGGGGGGGGCTGTGGGCTATATTAATCATAGATCCCATAACCTACATATGTTTAAGCATGTGAGAGTGTTTAGTGATTACATATGTAAAGCGACTTCACACCTCAGAACAGGACAAAGGGTCTCAACCGCCAGTGAAGTGAAAGAGCATCCCAGGCGCTGCGGTGGAGACCGGATGGGTTGCCCTGACCCCCCAGGGCCAGGTGGAGGAGTACGAAGACAAAAGAGGGGATTAAGATAGTGAGGGATGTCAGCTTTTGATATGCATGTCTTTTGTTATGTGCGAGTATAAGTTCGTAGAGCCGAAGGTGTTCGCTCTCTTACTTCTTCTGCTGCTGCACCTAGATGAGACTTGTTAGAGGAGCTGATAATAAACTTTGGTTTATGAATCACATCGCCTCGTTATTTCAAGCTCCTCTACAATAACTATGTTTTTTTCTCTCTGCCTATTGTGTTTTCCCTGACCCTGACCTTGCCCTCTTTACACCCCTGTTCGACTGGCGCCTTCGGGCTGCCCCGGCTATGGGATGCGCTTACAAGAAGCGCGCCCAATGTCAAGTCAAATTTCAATTCTCCTGTATGTATTACGTATGGTAGTATTGACAATAAACCTTTTCATTCATTCAATTCACATCAAGTGAATTTAAAACAGTTTCTGAGAGGAAATGGCATCAAACAAACCCTGGTCCCCACTTATCACCCTGAGCAGCTGAGAAGTCAGTGCCAATAGTCTAATCTTCACTGCTGAAGCCAGTGTTGGCAGACAAAAATGCTGATGGGTCTGTTTCATGGAAACACAAACTAGCCAATTTCCTGCTGATGTACAGAAGCACGCCACATACAATGACAGGTATCTCACTAGCTGCTTTGTTTCTTAAACTTCACATAAGGACCCGGTTTAGTCTTCTAAAGCCAAGCCTCACTGATACTGTTGAGGAGAAACAACTTAATCAGAAAAAGTATCATGACAAAAGAGGAACAAAGTTGGGTGAGGGTGAGCCTGTGAGGGTGAGAAATTTTTGTGAAGAGAAGGAGAAATGGATCAGAGGAACAGCTGTGAAACAGCTCTGACCTGTTTCTTACCTGATTCATGATGGTGTGAAAGAGCGCACAGTTCACAGTGATCACCTGCTGTTTTCACATGAAGAACCTGTGGATTACAACTACAACTCAAGTGATCATACTCACCTGGCACCAGATCTGGATTCATCACAACCAGGCAGAGACATCTCGGAGGCTCACCAGAGGACAACATCTAATCCAGTACCAACTCACTCTCCAAGGAAACCAACCACTTGTCCTGCAAGTCCCAGCCCTGCACCCTATCCGTACTCCCCAGCCCAGTGTGAGAATACTACAGTGAAACCAGCGGAACAGGAGGCTGTCTCATCAACAACACAACAACCAGGATGCTGCTATCCCGACCGCATTAGGATTCCTCCAAAAAGACTGAACCTATGAAGAGCAAAAAATCTATATCCTTTTTGTGAAGTATTCTGATTTCCCTTGTTGGGTTAAAATAGTTTTGATATTATTAGAAGACAGAACGCTAATTGTTTTGTTATTATAGAAGCTGGACTCATAAAAAAAAAAAAGTTAGGGAAAAAAAGAGAGGCCCTTTATGTGTTGGAGTGGGTGTTTTGTCCATTTGTATGTCCTGTGGTTCCCTCTAGTGGTGAGAGGAAGTTGTGGTTCTACAGAATCAAGGATTCAAAGATTTTATTGTCAATACTACTATACGTGCAGGACATACAGGAGAATTGAAATGGCGTTTCTCTCTCTCTACAATAATGTGTATTTTATAAAAAGAAGGAGATTAGGCTGGATTTTAAAAAAAAAGAAAAACAAGAACATACAGTGACAGCAGCAGTCTATGCTGCAGCTCTATGTGTCTACAGCCGTGGACAAAATTGCTGGTACCCTTCTGTTAATGAAAGGAAAAACCCACAATAGTCACAGAAATAACTTGAATCTGACAAAAGTGGTAATAAATAAAAATTCTATGAAAATTATCCAATGAAAATCAGACAATGCTTTTGAATTGTGGTTCAACAGAATTACTTTAAAAAATAAACTCATGAAACAGGCCTGGACAAAAATGATGGTACACCTAGAAAAGACTGAAAATAATGTGACCATAGGGACATGTTCAACCAAGATGTGTCCACTAATTAACATCACAGGTGTCTACAAACTTGTAATAGGTCAGTCGGCTTATTTAAAGGGTGACAAGTAGTCACTGTGCTGCTTGGTGACATGGTGTGTATCTCACTAAACATGGACCGGAGGAAGAAAAGGAGAGAGTTACCTCAGGAGATTAGAAAGAAAATTATAGACAAACATGTTAAAGGTAAAGGCTATAAGACCATCTCCAAGCAGCTTGATGTTCCTGTGACTACAGTTGCACATATTATTCAGAAATTTAAGAGCCACGGGACTGTAGCCAACCTCCCTGGACGTGGCCGCAGGAGGAGACGGATAATACGGATGGTAACAAAAGAGCCCAGAACAACCTCTAAACACATTCATGGTGAACTCCAAGGTCAAGGTACATCAGTGTCAGATCGCACCATCCGTCGTTGTTTGAGCCAAAGTGGACTTCATGGGAGACGACCAAGGAGGACACCACTGTTGAAAACAAATCATAATAAAGCCAGACTGGAATTTGCCAAACTGCATGTTGACAAGCCACAAAGCTTCTGGGAGAATGTCCTATGGACAGACGAGACAAAACTGGAACTTTTTGGCAAGGCACATCAGCTCTATGTTCACAGACGCAAAAATGAAGCATACCAAGAAAAGAACACTGTCCCTACTGTGAAACATGGAGGAGGTTCTGTTATGTTCTGGGGCTGCTTTGCTGCATCTGGCACAGGGTGTCTTGAATCTGTACAGGGTACAACAAAATCTCAAGACTAGCAAGGTATTCTAGAGAGAAGTGTGCTGCCCAGTGTCAGACAGCTTGGTCTCAGTCACAGGTCATGGGTCTTGCAACAGGATAATGACCCAAAACACACAGCTAAAAACACCCAAGAATGGCTAAGAGCGAAACATTGGACTATTCTAAAGAGGCCTTCTATGAGCCCTGATCTAAATCCTATTGAACATCTGTGGAAGGAGCTGAAACATGCCATCTGGAGAAGGCACCCTTCAAACCTGAGACAACTGGAGCAGTTTGCTCATGAGGAGTGGGCCAAAATACCTGCTGAGAGGTGCAGAAGTCTCACTGACAGTTACAGAAATTGTTTGATTGCAGTGATTGCCTCAAAAGGTCGTGCAACAAAATATTAAGTTAAGGGTACCATCATTTTTGTCCAGGCCTGTTTCATGAGTTTGTTTTTTAACCCCTTGAACTCTGGTCAATTTCCCTAAAAACGCCTAAAAATAACGTACCCAAAGTAAATCAAAAGCTGTTCTTCAACCCTTTGCAGCATCTTCATGGGGTTGGTCTCATTTAAAAGAAAACACTTTGAATTGTTTGGCAAAACAGTCATAATCTCTCTAAGTGCTCCTGCCCCTGAGTAACAGTCATCTAAACGTACTGAATCTGAATAAAATAAAGTTCGCCTGGGTGTTTTTTTAGATACAAATGCTTGCAAATAACACACAGCTGTCAGATACTGGCTGGAAAATGCAACAGAAATGTAGAACCAAGTGTTATCAAGCTGAGGTCAAAATTTTGTTAACAATACCACAAAAAATGAATATATTACACAGCTTTTTTCTCAGGTTCCCAGGTGTTTTTGAACTGTGCCAAATGGCACAGTTTGGAAAAACGTCTATAACTTTTGAATGCTTCAACATAGAAGCTTCATCTTGGGCTCTAATGAAAGGTGACACTCAGGGCTCTGTGTGTGCGTGTGGGGGGGGTTGTTTATTGATTCACGAATGAATGAATGAACAAACAAGCCCCCCACACACAAAGAAACATGCCACGTAAAAAATGTGTGGCCTTTTTTTACAAGAAAAAATAACCTACAGAGCAATAAAAATTATACTAAAATATCTGCAATGTAGAGGATAACAACTCCCCCCACCCCGCTACAGAGGAGCTCGGCGCACAAAAAAAGTTGTGGCCATGACGGACCATTGTAATTACCGATCGGTCAAAAGCCATTTTTATTACTATTTTTATTGATAAAGAATAATTTAGCTTATAACACTTACCTATCCACAACAGCAGTGTCGTTGGCGAACATCTGTTCCTCATTGTCAGATGAACATGAAGCTGGTCCGGTTGTTACGGACTCGTGGTTCTGGTCACCCGACCCGGTCAAACCATCTCCGCTTCCATGATTGCGGTTTTTGCAAACCATTTTTGAAAACAAATAAGAACAGTAGTAACAAAAAAAGACTGGCTAACGGCTGAGAGTGGCTAACGCTACAGTTACACACAGGTGTCAATATGTGTCACACAGCGGCTTAGACAAAACAGATTTTACACACGGGACGCACGCGTTTCAATCGTCGAACTTCTCTGCTTCAATTGGCTCGTATTCGCGGTCGTTGGTAGGCAGGTCCTTCTTGCTAGATTTTCAGTCATTGGTTCTTCAAGGTTTCAGAAACCCAATTCAGGGCTCTTATTAGTTGAATGAGAGGTCAATCAAATCTAAACCAATCAAACACTCCTTTGGCTTTCTGTTCGCGGCTGTGTCTGTACTGGAAGAATGGAAATGCAGCTTTTTTTTTTCAGTGCGCACTGAGATGCACTAGGACGCAGAGACGTGACCGCCCGCGGAATCCCAGAGTTCAAGGGGTTAAAATAATTCTGTTGAACCACAATTCAAAAGCATTGTCTGATTTTCATTGGTTAATTTTCATAGAATTTTGATTGATTACCACTTTTATCAGATTCAAGTTATTTCTGTGACCATTGTGGGTTTTTCTTTCATTAACAGGGGGGTACCAACAATTTAGTCCACGTGTACATACAGTGATGCAACCTGTGGTGCCAATGGCAGCCAGAAGGACTCTGACTTCTATAGTGGTAAATGATTAGTTTAGGTTCAGACATTAGAGATGAATAGCCGTAGTGCATTTCAATACGGTAGTGTAGGTGCAGATAGTGACAGATATGATTGCACATGATCAGTGTTGCAGTGATATACAGACAACAGCAGATATAGAATTTGTGCAAATGGTTAAAGTGCAGAGACATATAGCAGCAAAAGTACAGCAGAACAACAGTATTATTGTTGGTGTGCCAATCTTTCTGTGCCAACATCTGAGGTAGTTATTGTGCAGGTGCTACCGTCTGGGAAGCGGGGGGGGGGGGGCACTGAACAGAGTTCAGGGTCCTGATGGCCTAATGAACGAAGTTGTTCAGCAGTCTTGTGGAGTGGGCCCAGAGGCTACGGTACCTTTTCCCCGAGAGCAGGGGGCTGAAGAGGGAGTGTAAGGGATGGGAGGTGTTGCCTGTGATGTTGGTGACTCTGCGGGTGAGGCGAGTGGGGTAGATGTCTGGGGTGGGCACTGATGAGCTTGCTGGCTGCATCCACTATGCGTTGTAGTGTCTTCCGTCAAGCGGCAATGCAGCTTCCATACCACACCGTGATGCAGTTGGTGAGGATGCTATCAATGGTGCCCCGGTAGAAAGTTTGTATGATGGGGGGTGGGACTTGTGCTCTCCTCAGTCTATGGAGGAAATGGAGGTGAGTTTGGGCCTTCTTGGCCAGTGATGTGGTGTTGTTGGTCCAGGTGAGGTCCTCAGAGATGTGCACCGCCAGGAACTTGGTGCTGTCCACCCTTTCCACAGCTGCACCATCGATGATCAGAGGGGGTTTCTGTGTGTGACCCCTCCTGAAGTCGACCACAATCTCCTTGGTTTTTCCCACTTTCAGGAAGAGGTTGTTGTCTTTACACCACTGGACCAGTTGGCTCACCTCATTTCTGTAGTTGGCCTCGTCGTTGTTGGTGATGAGGCCCACTATCGTCATGTCATCTGCAAACTTGACAATGTGGTTGGTGTTGTAGGCTGGCATGCAGTCATGGGTCAGCAGGGTGAAGAGCAGCGGGCTGAGCACACACCCTTGTGGAGCCCCTGTGCACAGTGTGATGGTCTGGGAGGTGTTGCTGCCAACCCGCACGTTCTGTGGCCTCCCTGTGAGAAAGTCCAGCATCCAGTTACAGAGAGAGGTTTTGAGCCCTGAGTGTCTGAGTTTTTGTATTAGGTGCTGTGGGATGATTGTGTTGAATGCTGAGCTGAAGTCCAGGAACAGCATGCGTACGAACGAGTATTTTGAATCCAGGTGGGTGAGGGCTGGATGGAGAGCAGCAGTGATGGCATCTTCTGTAGATCTGTTTGACCTGTATGCAAACTGGAATGGGTCGTGAGAGGGAGGCAGGGTGGACTTGATGTGCTGCGTGACTAGCCACTCAAAGCACCTCATTATAGTGGGGGTCAGTGCTACCGGCCGGTAATCATTGTAGCTGGATGGGACGGATCTCACAAAAGCGAGTACACCCCTCACATTTTTGTAAATATTTGATTATATCTTTTCATGGGACAACACTGAAGTTATGACACTTTGATGCAATGTAAAGTAATCAGTGTACAGCTTGTATAACAGTGTAAATTTGCTGTCCCCTCAAAATAACTCAACACATAGCCATTAATGTCTAAACCGCTGGCAGCAAAAGTGAGCACACCCCTAGTGAAAATGTCCAAATTGTGCCCGATAAGCCATTTCCCCACCCCGGTGTCATGTGACTCGTTAGTGTTACAAGGTCTCAGGTGTGAATGGGGAGCAGGTGTGTTGAGGTCAAAACTAGAATTTTAAAATCCATCCATCCATCTTCTGCTGCTTATCACAGAGCCAACACAGAGAGACAGACAACCATTCACTCTCACTGACATAATTATCGGCCCAGGAAACACGCACGCAGGCTCAGGTAAGATTCAACAGCTTTATTCAACAGCAAGGGGTGTTTGGGTGCGTGTATGTGATATGTATATGGAGTGTGGGTGAATGATGAGTGTCGGGAACAGAACAGCACGCTGTGCAGCCAGGCAACCCTACGGGAAGAGCAAAGACAGAGATATGAGCTGGGCTTCACCATACGGGAGAGATATGCTGAGTGTTGCTTACTTGCAGATGGGAAGGTGGCTGGCATTGGCTAAGGATCTTCGGTATGGGAGACAGCGCCCTGCTGCGCACACGACGAGGCGTGGAGATGAGGGGAGAGGAGATGGAGAGGACGGGAGAATCTGCCGCCTGGGAATCCACCTGTGCACAGGGGAGAGACTGGTAGACAGGTAAGTGGCAAAGCAGCTTACGTGCTGAATTGAAGAGCAGCAGGACGGGAAGAGACAATCCTGCTGAGGGTTTGAGCGCGTAGAAACACGGACGGCTCCAGACCGATGCTCTGGGCCGAGTGGGCTAAATAGCCCGTGATTGACGAGGCGCAGGTGTGCGCGCAGCTGAGGTAGATGACAGGGAGCGGCGAGTTGTGACAGTACTCCCCCCCCCCTAGCAGCGCCTCCTGGCGCTGGCTTATCCGGGTGCGCCCGGTGGAACTCCGTGATGAGATCTTTATCCAGCACAAAAGAAGAGCGCACCCAGGATCTCCACTCCGGGCCATATCCCTCCCAGTCCACCAGGTACTGCAGCCAGTGACCTCGACGCCGGGAGTCCAGGATGGATGCAACCCCCCAAGCCGGGTGGCCGTCGATCATCATGGGAGCATGCGGTGCCCTAGGGGGTGGACAGAGTGGGTCGGAGATCACGGGCTTGATCTTAGACACATGAAACGTGGGGCACACACGGAGGGAGTGGGGGAGGGCCAAACGCACAGCCACCGGGTTGACAATTTTGGAGATGGTGAAGGGACCGATGAAGCGTGGAGCCAGCTTCCTCTTCTCGGCCTTAAGATTAATGTCCTGGGACAATAGCCAGACCCGTTGGCCCACCTGGTAACTGGGGGCCAGCTTCCTGTGGCGATTAGCCGTGGTGCTGTTGCGCGCCGCCATGCGTAAAAGCGCCTCGTGCGCCCTGGTCCACAGGCTCCGGCAGCGTCTCAGATGCACCTGGATGGAAGGAACGGCCAACTCACTCTCCTGCTCGGGAAACAAGGGGGGGTCATAGCCCAACAACACCCGGAAGGGGGACATCCCGGTAGCCGATGACCGTGTCGTGTTGTGGGCATAATCCACCCAGGCCAGGTAAGAGCTCCAGGAGGATGGGTTGGAGGAGGTGACGCAGTGCAGGGCAGCCTCCAGCTCCCGATTGGCGCGCTCACATTGCCCGTTGGATTGAGGGTGGTGACTGGAGGAGAGACTCACCGTGGCCCCCAGGGCGTTGCAAAAGGACCTCCACACTTGGGACATGAACTGGGGCCCCTGATTGGATACCACGTCCACTGGGATCCCGTGCAACCTGACCACATGTTGGACAAGTGGGCGGCCTTGGAGAATCGGTCCACAATGGTCAGAACAGTGTCGTAGGAGTTGGAGACAGGGAGACCAGTAACGAAGTCCAGGGCGATGTGTGACCAGGGCCTGCCCGTGACCAGCAGGGGATGGAGTAGGCCCGCGGGGGGGGGGGGGGAATTTGGGGTCTTGCTAGTAGCACACTGGGGGCAGGCCCGGACGTAATTGGTGACGTCCTTCTGGAGACCGGGCCACCAGAAAGAGCGTTGAAGGAGATCCACCAGTCGGGAGACACCAGGGTGACAGGCGAGCTTGGACGTGTGGGCCCAGTGAATGACATCCCCCCGCACAGCCGATGGAACGAAGAGCCTCCCATCTGGGCCGCCGCCAGGATCCGGTTCGGTCTCCTGCGCCCTGCGGATCTTGTTCCTGATGGACCAGGAAACCGCCCCCACAACACACAAGCTGGGCAGGATGGTGTGATCCAGGTCTCAGGGGCAAACTGTGGGCTGCACCGTGGGCTGCACGGTGACGCAGTGGTTTAGCACTGTGGCAGCACAGTTTTACCCTCGGCCGGGGGATCGCGGGGATCATGAGATCGTGGGTTCAATCCCAGCCCCCGACCAACAGTGAGCTGTGTGGAGTTTGCATGTTCTCCCCGTGTTGCGCGGGTTTACTCCGGGATTTCTCCGGTTTCCTCCCGCACACCAAAAACATGTAGGTTTAGGGCGCTCGCGCACGCAGCGACCAGCAGCCGGTGGCTTGTCACCAGACTGCAAACCAAGTCTACCTACGGGTACAAATAAGTAACAAAAAAAAAAAAAAACTGTCTGGACAGGGCGTTGGGCAACCCATTCTTGGAGCCTGGATGGTAGGTGATCGTGAACCGGAACCGAGCAAAGAACAGAGACCAGCGCGCCTGGCGGGCATTCAGGCGTCTGGCTGACCTCAAATACTCCAGGTTCTTGTGGTCCATCCAGACCACGAAAGGCTGAGCTGCTCCCTCCAGCCAGTGATGCCACTCCTGCAGCGCGAGCTTAACAGCCAGCAGCTCCCTGTCGCCGACGTCATAGTTGTGCTCAACTGCCGACAGGCGCCGGGAGAAGAAGGCGCAGGGCCGCTTGACTCCATCCACCGGTGAACGCTGGGAAAGCACCGCCCCCACCCCCATGTCAGACGCGTCCACCTCTACCAGGCACTGCAGCACGGGGTCCACCTGGGTTAGGGCCCAGGAGGAAGAGAACTCCGTCTTCAGGGTCTTGAACGCGGTCGCTGCCTCCTCGGTCCACTGGAAGGGCACCTTGGGTGAGGTGAGGCGGGTCAGGGGAGTGACGATGGCGCCGAAGTTGGGAATAAAGTGACGGTAGAAATTGGCAAAGCCGATGAACTGCTGCACCTGTTTCCTGGAGGTAGGAGTGGGCCACTCGACCACCGCTTTAACCTTGGCGGGGTCGGGGAGGATCTGGTTATGGGAGATGACAAAACCCAGGAAAGAAGTGGTCTTGGCATAAAACTCACATTTCTCCACCTTGATGTAAAGTCTGTTCTCCAACAGCCGCTGCAGAACCCGCCTCACGTGGGCCTGGTGCTCCTCCCGAGACCTGGAGAAGATGAGAATGTCATCAAGGTACACGAAGATGAAGATCCCTAGGAAATCTCGCAGGACATCGTTGATGAGCCGCTGGAAGATGGCGGGGGCGTTGGTGAGCCCGAACGGCATAACTAGATATTCAAAGTGGCCACTGGGCATCCGAAAGGCCATCTTCCACTCATCGCCCTCCCGGATCCGGACGAGATGGTAAGTGCTGCGGAGGTCTAGCTTGGTGAACCAGGTGGCCCCCTGGAGGGAATGGAAGGCAGTGTCCATGAGAGGCAGGGTGTATCTATCTTTTACCGTGATGTCGTTGAGGGCTCTGAAGTCAATGCATGGGCGCAGGGAACCGTCCTTCTTTGAGACGAAAAAGAAGCCGGCACCGAGTGGGGACGAGGAGGGCCGAATGATCCCAGCGCTGAGCGACTCCCTGATGTAAGTGTCCATAGCCTCATGTTCAGGGGCAGAAAGGCTGTAGAGGTGGCCAGATGGTAACGGCGCCCCCGGGCGGAGGTTTATGGCACAGTCATACGGGCGGTGAGGAGGAAGAGACATCACCTTGGACTTGCTGAACACGAGCCCCAAGTCATGGAACTCCGGGCCACCAGGGTGAGGTCCGGAGGAGAGGAGACAGGAGCAGGCGGAGCAGAGGATGGGGCGCAAGCCGCAGACTGGAGACAGGTGCCCTTGCAGAAAGAACTCCATGAGAGGACACTCCTGGATTGCCAATCGAGCACGGGATTGTGGAGGCGCAGTCACGGGCAACCCAGGATGACGGGAGCCGCTGAGGATGACAGGACATACAGGCTAAGGTCCTCTCAGTGGTTGCCTGATAAAATAATTGGCACCGGCCTGGTGCGATGTGTCACTACTCCCAAAGGCGAGCGAGAAAGGGTGACGAGGTTAAGGGGAGCTGACAACGGCTGACAGGGGATGCCCAAACGGGTTGCCAGGCTCTTGGAAATGAAGCTTTGTTCTGCCCCTGAGTCCACCAGTGCGTGAGTGAGGTGCCTGGTGGAGTTGTGGCAAAACCTAATGGGCAAAGAGCAGTTGGAGAGGGGATTTGGCCGGTTGGTGTCCGCGAGGCCCCCTACAGTGACTCGCGGACCCCCCCCGTTTGGCTTGACCGGGCATTGCTCCACGGTATGCTGATCGCCTCCGCAATACATGTAGAGGCCCAGCTCCCGGTGGCGTTGTCTCTCCGCTAGGGGGAGCCTGGTTCGCCCAACCAACATTGCCTCTGGCTCATCGGCGGACTCCGGAGTGGGTAACGCCAGGGGGCGAGACTGAGAGGCGCGTGCAGAGAATCCGCGCGGGCGGCTGATAGACTTCCGCTTGGCGGCCCGCTCCCGCAGCCTATTATCTAAGCTAATGGTTAGGGAGATTAGCTCGGACAGTCGCCCTGGAAGGTCTCGGCTGGCCAACTCATCCCGCAGACCAGAACTGAGGCTGCGGAGGAAGATGCTGCAGAGAGATGCCTCGCCCCAGCCAACCTCCTCCGCTGCCACCCGGAAGTCAATAGCGTAATCAGCCGCCAACCGGCTGCCCTGTTGGAGGCTAAGGAGCCGGTCGGCGAGGACGCTGTCACGACGCGAGTGGTCAAACACCTCGAGAAAGTCCCGCACAAACTGGTCGTAGGAGAGGTTTGCGTAGCTGGGCTTCGACATGACGGCGTAAGCCTAAGCTAACGCTCGCCCCTCCAAAAGATTAGCCATGTAACCAATTCGGCTATGGTCGGAGGGGAAATCCCCGGGAACGCACAGGAACACCGACTTACATTGTAAGATGAACCCCCGCGCCTCACCAAGCTTCCCGTTGAAGTGAGCGGGAGTAGGGATCAGAGGTGAGCCGGGTCGGCGCTCCCGAGCTAGGCTGGCCAGCCGCGGGGACAGCCAAAGCTGATCCGCCATGATGAGCCAGGGGGAACGCCTGCAGGGGGTCAAGATGGTCCAACCGGTGAGTTATTGTGGTCAATTGATTTAATATTACTTGCTGCTGATGAGCTATCAAATCCACCCGAGCCTCAAGGGTGGAAAGACGGCGTGCGAGCCTGCTGTCCGCTGGGCTGCCCTGCTGGAGCCGTACTGACATAATTATCGGCCCAGGAAACACGCACGCAGGCTCAGGTAAGATTCAACAGCTTTATTCAACAGCAAGGGGTGTTTGGGTGCGTGTATGTGATATGTATATGGAGTGTGTGTGAACGATGAGTGTCGGGAACAGAACAGCACGCCGTGCAGCCAGGCAACCCTATGGGAAGAGCAAAGACAGAGATATGAGCTGGGCTTCACCATACGGGAGAGATATGCTGAGTGTTGCTTACTTGCAGATGGGAAGGTAGCTGGCGTTGGCTAAGGATCTTCGGCCTGGGAGACAGTGCCCTGCTGCGCACACGACGAGGCGTGGAGATGAGGGGAGAGGAGATGGCGAGGACGGGAGAATCCGCCGCCTGGGAATCCACCTGTGCACAGGGGAGAGACTGGTAGACAGGTAAGTGGCAAAGCAGCTTACGTGCTGAATTGAAGAGCAGCAGGACGGGAAGAGACAATCCTGCTGAGGGTTTGAGCGCGTAGAAACACAGACGGCTCCAGACCGATGCTCTGGGCCGAGTGGGCTAAATAGCCCGTGATTGATGAGGCGCAGGTGCGCGCATCTGAGGTAGATGACAGGGAGCGGCGAGTTGTAACACTCACATTCACACCTAAGGACATTTTTGAATCCCCAGTTGATGCCAATTAACAAAACCTGCACGTTTTTGGCCTGTGGGAGGAAACCGGAGTACCCGGAGTAAACACATGCAGACATGGGGAGAACATGCAAACTCCACACAGAAGGGTCACTGATGGTCAGAGGTGGGATCAAACCCACAACCTTCCTACTGTGTTGCCACAGTGCTAACCACTGTTCCACCGAGCTGCCAATTATTTTTTTTTAAATCAGTACAAAATTTGACTGTTAGCCAGTGAAGCGTGACTAAAATTGTGGTGATATGGCCCTATTTGCAAGCTCCCGTTAAAAGCCTAGTCGTAGCATTCTGAACAATCTATAAGCAGTTTAACAAATCCTTGTGAAAACAGGTAAAAAGAGAGTTGCGGTAATTGGTTCTGGATGAAAAAAAAATGTGAATAATCATCTCTAGATGTGAGCTTGGTAATACATTTTTGAGTTTAGAAATGGTGGAAAAAGCAGTTTTTGAATAGTTGCTTTGAACATCTGGCTGAGGCTTTGAGCATCTGGCTGAGGCCCCTGGCCAGGAGGTTTTCAACTCCCACTTCCAGAAGAACTTCAACCACATTCTGAGGGAGTCTGGAGACATGGAGTCTGAATGGGCCATGTTCTCCACCTCCGATGTTGAAGCGGCTACCCAGAGCTGCGGCCGCAAGGTCGTCAGGGAATCTCGTGGTGGCTACCCCCAAACCAATTGGTGAACACCAGTGGTGAGGGGGCCATTAAGCTGAAGAAGGAGTCCTATCAAGCTTTGTTGGCTTGTAGGACTCCCGAAGCAGCTGAGGTGTACCAGCGGGCCAAGCGGAGTGCAGCTCGGGTGGTTGCTGAAGCAAAAACTTGGGTGTGGGAGGAGTTTGGTGAGGCTATGAAACAAGACTTTCGGTCAGCCTCCAAGAGATTCTGGCAAACTGTCCGGTGGCTTAGGAGGTAGAAGCAGCTCCCTGTCCACACTGTGTATGGTGCAGATGGGGCGTTGCTGACTTCGACTGGGGATATTGTCGGGTGGTGGAAGGAATACTTCGAGGATCTCCTCAATCACACTGACATGCCGTTCACAGAGGAAGCAGGGCTTGTGGACGAGGGGGACGACTCGCTCATTACAGGGGCTGAGGTCACCAAGGTGGTTAAAAATCTGTTTGGGGGCCAGGCCTTGGGGATGGACGAGATTCGCCCTGAGTCCCTCAAGGCCAAGGATGTTGTAGGGCTGTCATGGTTTACACACATCTGCAACATTGCGTGGAGGTCGGGGACAGTTCCTTTGGCATGGCAAACTGGGGTGGTGGTTCCCCTCTTCAAAAAGGGGGGCCGGAGGGTGTGCTCCAACTTTAGAGGGATCACACTCCTCAGCCTCCCTGGGAGGGTCTATGCCAAGGTACTGGAGAGCAGAATTCGGCTGTTGGTCGAACCTCAGATTCAGCATGAACAATGTGGTGTTCATTCTGGCTGTGGGGACATTGGACTGACTCTTTTCCCTCTCAAGAATCCTCGAGGGTTCGTGGGAGCTTGCCCAACAAGTTTATATGTGTTTTGTGGACTTGGAGAAGACTTTCAACCACGTCTCTCGTGTTTTTTTGTGGGGGGCTGCTTCAGGAGTATGGGGTATCAGGCTTATTATTACGAGATATCTGGTCTCTATACGACGGTTGTGAGAGTTTGGTTCGTATTGCCAACACTCAGTCGGACTCATTCCCAGTGAGAGTTGGACTCCGCCAGGGCTGTTCTTTGTCACCAATCCTGTTCATAATTTTTATGGACAGGATTTCTAGGTGCAGCCAGGGAATGGAGGGTGTCATGCTTGGTGACCACAGGATCTCATCTCTGTTGTTTGCAGATGATGTTGTCCTGTTGGCTTCATCCAGCAATGACCGACAGGTCTTACTGGGACGATTTGCCACTGAGTGTGAAGTGACTGGGATGAGAATCAGCGCCTCCAAGTCCGAGTCCATGGTCCTCAGCCGGAAAAAGGTGGATTGTCCTCTCTGGGTTGAGGACAAGCTCCTTCCCCAAGTGGAGGAGTTTAAGTATCTCGGGGTCTTATTCACGAGTGAGGGGAGAATGGAGCGAGAGATTGACAGACGGATTGGAGCAGCATCTGCAGTGATGTGGATGTTGTATCAGTCTGTTGTGGTGAAGAGGGAGCTAAGTTTTAAGCCAAAGCTGTCGATTTACCGGTCAATCTACGTTCCTACCCTCCCCTATGGTCATGAGCTTTGGGTAATGACCGAAAGAATGAGATCACAGATACAAGCGGCTGAAATGAGCTTCGTTTGTAGGATTGATGGACTCACCCTTAGAGATAGGGTGAGGGTCTCAGTCATCCGTTAGAGGATCAGAGTAGAACCGTTGCTTCTCCACATTGAAAGCAGCCAGTTGAGGTGGTATGGGCATCTGATCAGGATACCTCCTGGACGCCTCCCACTTGAGGTGTTTCAGGCACGTCCCACTGGGAGGAGACCCTGGGGTAGGCCCAGGACTCACTCGAGAGACTATGTCTCCCAGCTGGTCTGAGAACGCCTTGCTGTCCTCTCTGAAGAGCTGGAGCAGGTAGCTGGAGAGAAGGAAGTCTGGACTTCTCTGCTTGAACTGCTGCCTCCGCGACCCGGACCTTCGGAAAAGTGGTAGAAGATGGATGGGTGGATGCTTTGAATGGCTATCCAAGGTCATTGAACTGTCAAGCGGCACCCCCACATGGTTTTGTGTGGGGGTTTTTTTTGGTGTGTTTGGGATAAAAATGAGTCCGATGGTTTCATATCCAGTGATGGCTCCTTGGTTGTTAGTATGGCCTGATACAGACTGGTGCCTGCTCGAGTTAAAAAGGGAAGGAAAGGGCATATCTGATTTGGTCAATGAGTTTTATAACCACATCATGATGAAGTATTGTAACTATACACTGATATACACAGATGGTGCTAAACAACCTGAAACTGGGGTGACAGGATTTGGGGTGGTAGTACTGGGGAAAGGTATAGGAATAAACAGACGAACAACTGAAAAATTAGGGGTTTACATGATGGAGATGGTGGCAAATTTGGTAGCATTATGTTGGGTGGAAACGAGTAAGCAGAGCAAGGTGTTAATTTGCTCAGACTCTTCATCCGTTCTTACAAACATTGGGTCATTCCATTCAAGTAGCCAACAGGATATTCTCTATGAAGTTCTTCAGTCACTCTCTGGAATAATAAACACAAGAAACCAGGTAAAATTTGAGTGGGTACCAGCTCATATAGACATCAAGGGAAACGAAGAGGCCGACAAGTTGGCAAAGAGGGCATTACAAAAAGACACAATAGAAATGCACATTAGTGTTAGCAAGGCAGAGGTGAAAGCTATAATATGGGAAAAAGTCACACAGCTTCGGCAAGCGAGGTGGGATAGTGAGGGGAGAGGTAGGCACTTATTTCAAATTCGGAAAAGTGTTAAAGGGATGAGAGTGAGACGTGATGATAGGAGAAAGGAAATTGTGTTGACAAGGTTGAGGTTGTGCACTGTGGGTTAAACAAAACACTGAGACACCTAGGGAAACATCAGACAGGTTTGTGTGTAAGGTGCTTTGAAGAAGAGTCGGTGGAACACATTCTTTTAAGGTTCAAAGGGCATGACGCACAGAGGGCAGTACTACAGAATAAGTTGAGGGAGTTGGGGGTGCAGGAACTTACACTGAGTGGACTACTGAACGTGGTTGAGCGGGAACAGGTTAGGGTTTTGGTGGAATTTTTAAAGGACACAGGGTTTATAATAGAATATAAGGAGTAGGTAAAAGTAGAGGAAGTTGGTTGAGACAGAGGGTGAAGGGTAGATATGTTTTTTCCCCAGATATTAGTCTGTGAACCTGCCTATGACCCACACTCCGGAGCAGAAGGGGGTGGTAACGCACCAGTATGCTGGCTGCCAACCGCAGCAAAACAAAAAGAAGGAGAAGAAATGTAACCAGTATCTTCTCCGGGTCAGTTTAGTTGTTGTTTCACAAATATTCCTCACATTTGTTGGTGACCAACAAAAGTCTTTTTTAACAGTTTTACTAGCAAGTCTTGGTTCAGGCCTCAAAGCTGCACTGGTCTTGTCACCATTTTGAGTTGAGGAACACGTGTCAAAAATAAGTCACATCAATGACGTAGCATCCTCACTACTGTTGTGTGGGGATTTGGCATCTGGGGCTTGCAGTAACCTGTACTGGGGGTTGGGGGTGATGATGTCAGGCGCGCTACGGCCAGTGGATATATTGTGTTGTGTTCCTTAATAAAGTTATTTTGGTGTTCAGTTCAACATGGCTCCGGTCTCATGTTTTTCAGACATAACATTTTGGCGATGAGAATAAACCATGGGAGCATGTATTAAACCGCCACCTCCATTTTTGCCGTCTCCGGGTATGCCAACTATACCACGGGGGTGCTAGTAGGAGACGTTCGAGGTGTATGCTGCCGCAGCCGGCCTGGGTGGCGCCGACGAAGAGAGATGGAGGAGCCTCCTTGTTCACTGCCTCGGTGAGGAGGGCCAATGGATATCTTTTGTGTTGGGTGGCAAGGGCTTACTGAAGCAATGTTTGGACTTAATGGACTGTTTCTTTAGGGACCATTCCAACATCACTGTGTGAAGATATACTGTAAATTCTTCAACCGCCGACAATGAGCTGTTGAGTCCACCCAAGACTTTATTATGGAACTCTGTAGCCTAGCAAGAGAGTGTGCCTTTGGGCCGATTGAGGAGGAGCTAGTCCAGGACAAGCTAGCACACAGTACGAGCAATGAGTGGTTAAAAGGCAAACTAACGCTGAATATGGACGTCCACGTGCTGGACAAAGTGGTTGAACTGACTAGGCAGATAGAGTCCACTGCCCAGCTGGGCCTGCCAGAGCTAGGTAAAATGAACCTAGCCACCCAAGTTTTCCCTCCAAGTCTGGCCACTAGCAACGTAGCTAACACTTTGGGGTGGACTCCTAAAAGGCGGCGGACTGTGGCACGGGCAGGAGCGGGGGCTAGGGGTCTGTGTGACGGCTGTGGTTTCCCTCGTTACTGGGCGGGCTCGTCCACATGCCCCGCCAGAGGGAAGAAGAGCTATAACTGCGGCCGTTCTAACCACTGGACCAGGGCCTGCACCTCCACTACTAAACCATCGGTGGCGAAGCCCGAAATCATAACACAGGTGTGTGTGGTGGGCGCCAAGAAGGGACCATTAAAGTGGTAAGTCCTGCAGCTAGACGGAGTTGATGTGCCACTTATGTTGGACTCAGGAGCCGGTAAATCCATACTAAGTATGGCTACATTGAAAAGACTTTTCTCGGGCAAAACCATCAATGCAGGGGGAGTGAAAATGTTTGGGTACGGTCACGCTGAAATTGAAATAGCAGGCATGGTCAGCTTCTTGGTGAAATGTGGGTTAAAGATAATTCCCGCATTCACCTTCCAGGTTTCGCGGCAGGGGGTCAACTTGCTGGGAACTGACCTTCTGGGTGAACTGGGATTCTCCATCACGGACCCAGAGGGCTCAACGGTGCTGATGGTGTCCCCCAAATGGCATGTCCACTGGCCGGCATTTTTCGTGGGCCTTGGATGCATTAAGGCATTCTACCACTGCCCGCTCATTGACCCAAGCGTGACACCAAAAATACAACCATTACGGTGGCTTCCCCTCACTCTACGGGACGATGTCATGGCAGAACTGAACAGACTGTTCAAAGCTGGCATCATCGAGAGAGTGGACGCTTCACCCTGGATATTGAACATTGTGGTGGCCAGGAAGAAGACGGGTGGAATCCAGCCATGTATTGACCTTAGGATGGTGAATAAGGCGATTATGCTGGACAAATATCCACTCCCCACAATGGAAGAACTTACCACAACATTCAGCGGCTCAAGGGTATTCACAAAGCTGGATCTCCGCCAGGGTTACCGACAGATGCCTCTTCACCCAGCCAGCAGGAACCTGACAGCGTTTGTGACCCACATGGGCATTTTCAGATACATCCAATTGCCTTTTGGTCTGAGCTCAGTGCCTAGCTGCTCTCAGAAGATCATGTCCACGATTCTGGCCAGCCTCAAGGGTGTAGTGGTGTACCTGGACGACACTGTGGTCCACGGCGCATCGCTGGAAGAGCACAGTGGTCGTTTGGGATGGGTGATGGAGGTGCTACAGGAGCATGCAGTCACATTGAATGGGGGAAAAGTGCATTTTCGTGGTAGACTCCATTGAGTTTGTGGGATTCCGGCTGGTGGCTAAGGGTCTGAGGCCCCTGCACTCGAACATGGAGGCAGTCCTGCATCTCCCAGATCCCACGACACCCACACAAATTTCCTCATTCTTGGCCATGGTGAACTTTTGCAGACATTTTATTCCCCATTAATCAGAGACAATCGAACCACTCCGGGCTCTTTTGAAACAGGATGCACCATGGCAGTGGACCCCGGCCTGCTCACCAGCGGTCGCTAAGCTGAAGTCCCAACTCCCCTCCCCTCCAGTGTTAGTTCACTTGGATCCAAAATGGCTGACTTTTGCGACCTGTGATCCATCTGGTTTGGTGGTGAGGGCTGTTGTGTCTCAGGTGCAAGACAGTATCGAGCACACAGTGGCGTTTGCGTCAAGGTCCCTTTCAGCAGCTGAACAGAAATACGCCGTGGGTGAGAGGAAGGCCGTCACCTGTGTCTGGGCGTGTGAGCAGTGGCACATCTATCTCTATGGGTGCCACTTCACCCTGTGAATGGACCACTGGGCACTAACAACACTGCTGAAGATGACAGACTTGGGACACAGGCCCCTACAGATCCACAGGTGGACGGAGCGGCTGAGAGCCTACAATTTTACTACCTAGTTCACTCTTGGAAAAGAGAATGTAGTGGTGGGTGAACCTCCTGTCCCGTGCCACAGCCAACACCGTGCAACCAGACGACGACGGTGACAACCCCACGGAGGTGGATCTGGTCAACATGCTGCATGGACCCCTCTGGGATATGGTATCCCTTCAGGAACTCCATACAGAATTGGAACGGGACCCCACATTATCACAACTGTGCTCAGTCATCAGGGAGGGTTGGCCCACAAAAGTACAGGGTGAGCTGGCACCTTTTCACTGGTTTAGGGACAAACTGAGGTGTTGGAACGGTGTGTGTGTGGCGAGGGGACACTGCACGTTGATCCCAGTGTCTCTGAGATCACGAGCTCTGGCGATGCTCCACGAGGGTCATCTGGGCATGGTCAGGGTAAAGCAGCATTGCAGGGATTCAGTTTGGTGGCCTGGTATTGATAAGGACACTGAAACCATGGTAAAGAGCTGTGTCCTGTGCTTGGAGAGTGGAAAGACCAGCGGACCACCCTCCCACGCCTGCAACCATTACCGTACCCAGAGGGCTCTTGGAAGCACATCCAATTAGACATCTGCAGCGAACTGCATACAGCAACCCCGAACAGTCAGTCTTTGCTTGTGGTCTACGATCTCTTCTCTAAATGGCCAGAGGTGTTGCCCAATAATTCAGTCACAACGGATGTGGTTATGGGTTTCCTCTCATCACTGTTCGCAAGATGGGGAGTCCCGGATGCCATCACTACAGACAATGGCCCACAGGTTACCTGGGGGCGGGGGGGAGGGTTGAGGAGTTTTTGGGTGTTAGGGGTGTGGAACATATTAAAACTGATTTCTATCACCCCCAAGCCAATGAGGGCGTAAAGCATTTCAATAAGACTCTGAAAAACAGGCTGAGAGCTCATTTGGCGGACGGCTTCATGTTCCCTGAAGCTCTCCAGAGCATACTCCTCCACTACAGGGCAACAACTCATGCCACGACAGGGTGCTACCCGGTGAAACTCATGCTAGGGCGTGAACTCCACCTTCCACTGGACCAACTGAGGCCACCCACGGCTCTTTCTCCAGGGAACACAGATCCTCCACGAGACCGGGTCATTGCCCAACAGCAGAAGATGAAACGACGGTTCGACAGGAAGCACAGAGCGAAGGCTCACAGACTCGAGGTGTTGGACCGGGTCTGGATTAAACATCCTAACTGCATGCATAAATGGCAGCCTTTCTGGATGGGGCCACTACAGATCGTGAGGCGGCGGGGCCAGGACACATTCAAGCTATCGGGTGGATCACAGTGGCATTCCAGCCAACTCAGGAAGTCGTTGCCTGCGCAGAGTCTGGGAACTACAGCAGAGCGGACTGACGTGGGTTGGGACTCATCTGATGTGGGTGTTGGGGACTCACAGGTGTGGGCGATGGAGCCTGGAGCAGGTTCCTTTTCTGTGGGGCACTCGGCTAGGACACGTCAGAGGCCCAAACACCTGGATGACTACATCCTGAAAGTAGCTTTAGCAAATGCATGTTGGGAATGGGCGGCAGAATAATCCGCCCCAACACGGGAGGGTGTCCTGGTAATCTACCCAGGTGCCCATTTAGTTGGTTAGTTTTGCTGTTCTTTGTGTTAAAAAAATTGTCTGTTGCATGTGTTCTATGGGGTCCATCGTGTGTGTGTGTGTGTGTGTGTGTGTGTGTTATTTATGGGGGGTGTTCCCTGTTTTGTAAGGGGGGGAGGAAATGTGTGGGGATTTGCCATTTGGGGCTTGTCGTGGGGAAGGGGGGGTGATGACGTCAGGCGGGCTATGGCCACTGGATATATTGTGTTGTGTTCCTTAATAAAGTTAGTTTGGTGTTCAGTTCAACAGGGCTCCGTTCTCATGTTATTCAGACATAACAACTACCTAAACTAAAAAAAATGTTTTGTTTTTTTTTAAATTTTATATATTTTTCTGGAAGCATTTAACACTGCGTTATTATGTCAACATAAACTGATCACAGAAAAACAGAACGCGCTATTAAAAATGTTTGTAAGCATCCGATCACGTGACCGGATGTAGCCGCGGTTAGCTTAGCTTGTGTCAGTGGTTCGGTTTAAACCATGCAGGGAGTCAGATCAGCGTTTTATTTAGTGAAGCAACAATGTGTTCATATTATCAGAGAGAGACAAACTGCTGTTGAAGAAGAAACACACAAAGAGGCTGAAAAAACCCTCCAACAAGACAAAGAAAAGGTGGAAAGTCGGAAGAAACTGTTCGATTTTGTGAAGCTCCGAACAACAGGTATGTGAAACTACAATGGACCTTGTCACAAATGCATGATGGCGGCTGCTCGTGACGCGTACAGCAAAGTATTCGTGGAATTGTTTGGGGGCCACATCAGTGCACTGGCTGTATTTCTAGAATATTTTTAATTTTAATATCTAAATTTTGATGGCAGGTTAAAGATTATTGTTTTGTACAGTGTACTATTATCCATTGGCACTTAACCTGAGTGGACAACACACTTAGCTATGTATTACCATAAATATAGAACTTGAAAACAGTGGTGCTAATTTATTTAACAGAAAAATGGTCTTACACCAATTCAATACAAAGTTTGGTATTTTTCAATCTGAACGTGATCATGTTTCTCAAATCTCATGACAGATCTGATGCAGCACAGAATTATTTGATCATATCAGGTTATATCAAGCACTGCATCTTTATATTGAAGTTATATCGAGCAATATACAGTATACTCCAGTTGTATTGAGAGTATCCGGCCAACTCGACCCGAGTTGGGCTTTATGATTATGCCATCAATTATACCAACTTGGCCCATTAGGTGGCGGGCCAGGTGCGTTTTTCGTGTCATTGATCGATCCGCATCTGGAGAGTACACCATTTTTTAAATATAGTCTTTTCTGTTTTTGGTAAATCTGAGAAAATTTGTTGGCAGCTGTGGTTTGCCGGCATTTTTTTAATAAACTTACATTTTTATCGTCAGTCCTCTCCTACATCTCTCAAAACAGCTTTAGCTGACGAACCAATAAGAAGCGTTAAAGCAACCGTGACTAAATAGGACTGTTGCCACTACAGTGCTAACCACTCATAGGCTTTTTAAACAAACCCGCCGCATTTATACCTATGCAACATACGTAAAATTAAAAAAAAATAATTCTATGGCAAAAAGAATAGGAAATGTATAAAAGACATTACGGATCTGAGAGCTCTTAGGCATAATATTTTTTGAGTAAATTTCTGTAATTAATTCTGTCTTTGTTTCTATTACGGTACTTCAACAGTGTATTCAATGTCCGACACCACGCGTCCTGAATATGGTAATCGATGGGCCGAGTCAGCAGTGGGCTAAGTTGGGTGTAAATCATACAGTGGGCTGAGATGGCTGGGCTGAGTTGGCAATGGGCCAAGTTGGGCGGATACCATTGTCCTGCTGCAGAACCCACGTGCACTTCAGCTTGAGGCCACGAGCAGATTGCCGGACATTCTCCTTGAGGATTTTTTGGTAGACTGCAGAATTCATGGTTCCATTTACCACAGCAAGTCTTCCAGGTCCTGAAGCCCCAAAACAGCCCCAGACCATCTCAAGACCACCACCATATTTTACTGTTGGTATGATGTTCCTTTTCTGAAATGATGTGTTACTTTTACGCCAGATGTAATGGGGAACACACCTTCCAAAAAGTTCAACTTTTGTCTTGTCAGTCCACAGAGTATTTTCCCAAAAGTCTTGGGGATCATCATGATGTTTTCTGGCAAAACTGAGACGAGCCTTTATGTTCCTTTTGCTCAGCAGTGGTTTTCATCTTGGAACTCTGCCATGCAGGCCATTTTTGCCCAGTCTCTTTCTTATGGTGAAGTCATGAACACTGACCTTAACTGAGGCAAGTGGGGTCTGTAGTTCTTTGGATGTTGTTGTGGGGTCTTTTGTGACCTCTTGGATGAGTCATTGCTGCGCCCTTGGTGTAATTTTGGTCGGCCGGCCACTCCTGGGAAAGTTCACCACTGTTTAATGTTTTTGCCATTTGTGGATAATGGCTCTCACTGTGGTTTGCTGGAGTTCCAAAGCTTTAGAAATGACTTTATAACCTTTTCCAGATTGATAGATCTAAATTACTTTGTTTCTCACGTGTTCCTCAATTTCTTTGGATCGTAGCATGATGTCTAGCTTTTGAGGATCTTTTGGTCTCCTTTACTTTGTCAGGCAGGCCCTATTTAAGTGATTTCTTGATTGAGAACAGGTGTGGTAGTAATCAAGCCTGGGTGTGGCTAGAGAAATTGAACTCAGCTTTCCAAAGATGTGATAAACCACAGTTAGTTTATGTTTTAACGGGGGGGGGGGGGGGCGCCTTTTTCACACAGGTCCATATAGGTTTGGATTTTTTTTTACTCTTAGTAATAAACACCTTCATTTAAAAGCTGCATTTTGTGTTTACTTGTGTTAGCTCTGTCTAATTTTTAAATTTGTTTAATGATCTGAAACATTTAAGTGTGACAAACGTACAAAAAAAGAGAAACCAGGAAGGGGGCAAACACTTTTTCACACCACTTTATATCACTGCAGCCAAAACAGTGGATTTAAGCAGAAAATCTTATAGATCGGATGGAAATACTTGAATTACACTTTTAGCTTGTGAAATTTTAATTATTTTTCGCACAGTTGTGATTGATTTCAGAGCTTTTAAAGGATGTCGTTTTCATCTTTTTTTGTGCGCAGAAGTGCAGAGAGTCACCAGATCCAGTGTCAGTACTGTGGTAAATAAATTCTGCAAAGCTAAATTGCGGTAAATTTGCCTATTCTAAGAAGATATTTCTTTGACCAAGTCTGGTGTAACTAATTAATAACCGGTATCCAGCATGGATTTTCTGGTTAACGCCACTTGTAAACTAACACATCAGGCTCAGTGGCCCAGAGCTCACAGCACAGCTGCAGTGACTATATATGTCAGGGCAGAGCAGTTCAGGGGTGTGTGTGTGTGTGTGTGTGTGTGTGTGTGTGTGTGTGTGTGTGTGTGTGTGTGTGTGTGTGTGTGTTGTGTTTTTTTGGTTTGTTGCAGCTGTGGGGCTGTTCAGAGAGAATGTTATTATTAGTGCGATACAGACAACCATTCACTCTCACAGTCATACCTGGCGATCTGTCCAGGGTGTACCCTGCCTCTCGCCCAAAGATGCTGGGATAGGCTCCAGTCCCCCCCCCCGCAACCCGGAACGGATTAAGCGGTAGAAGATGGATGGATGGATGTGTATTGGATTTGTGTGTTTCTTTGTGTATTTTGATGTTTGTGTGAGTGTACTTTTGTAGTTTTGGGTTGATTATGGTTTACACCTGAGCTGACTGATTGAATCAGCGGGAGCCAATCAGTGAGCTCCTGCTGTGAACTCTTGTCCGGAATGAATTGAATTAGGTTTATTGTCAATACTACCATACGTAATACATACATACAGGAGAATTGAAATTTGACTTGGCATTTGGACGCGTTCTATGTCAGAACGCATCCAAGGCCGGGGCAGCCAGACAGGCGCCAGTCATAGTGGGGGGGGGGGGGGGGAGAAGGAAAAGGGGGGGGGGAATGACACAGTAGGCGAGAGAAAAAAACATGTTTATCAGAATAGCGCTCAGTGAGCGGGATTATGATTACAAGAAAAAAAAAAACCTCAATGCACATTTAACAGACAACAATACACACGTTTACAAGAGCAGTGAGAGAACAGTGTTTGTATTATTTATCATATATGATCAGTGTGAGTGCAGTGTTGAATGTGGAAGGCTAGTGAACAGCAAAAATCCTCTCCTTAACAACGTTAGATGTTATGTCTTAGTGTCTGAAGCTCAGATAACATGAAGGACCTATTTAAGGATGGTGCGTGACTGTGGCAGCAGAGATTTGCAGATTGGAGATTGGACGCTGTCATTGTTGATGCTGACGAGGTGATGAATAAGAGGTCAAAGGACATGTGGACAGCAGGACGGAGAAAGGACCTGAGGATATGCGGAGGTGAATTAAAGAGGAGCACGGAGGAAACGAGGGCAGGAGCGGAGAAGCGGAGAAAGGATGGAGGAAGAGCAGGTGCGGTGATTGACAGCGGCAGCACGGGACCGAAGATGCCGTGAGGGTCCAGACGACGGAGATGTCGTTGTGTTGGAGGAAAGGCGTAGGCATAGCTAAGTGAAAGGAAAGTGCTTAATGTCTGTGTATGTGGATGATTATTAGCCCCCGGTGTGTTCACGGGAGGTTGAGTTTGTGCTGCGCTGTGTGCTGCAGGTTTTCCCGGATGACAGATTTGTAGGAGCCGCTCCTCTTCTCTCTTCCTGTTCGCCTCCTCTCCCTGGGTCCAGAGTTCTTCACCTTCGAGGCATATAAGAGGGTCTTGGACGAGCCCGGACAAATTGTGCCTTCTTCCGGGTCAAGGAGGACGACAGCGTGTGTTCATGGTTGGACAGCCAGTGAATGCGTCACCGCTCTATTGTGGACACGCTGAAGGTTTTCTCATTAAGCGTAGGGAGTGACTGTTATTTGTAGTTTAATTGCATTGTTTTTCTTGTATGAATTTTAGGGTATTTATAGTGTTTATTGTGGGGGTATTTTCTTGGATTGTGCACATTGTGAATTTACGGTTCTTATTGGGGATTGTTCAGGTTCAGGTTACTTTATTTGTACCCGTAGGTAGATTTGTTTTGCAGTCAGGTGACATCCATATTTACAAACCACAATTACATTCAACATGAACACAAACGCAGGCACACATGAAGCTGACTATAAACCTGATAAAAGTACTCAAGGCTCCACCAATCAGGACATAGGACAAAGAGATAAGAGAAAAAACAAAGAGATAAGAGAGAAGGGTCATGTTAAAAAGTTAGACTAGTCAAAGAGGTTAAAAACTCAAAGGTCTAAAACCCAATAAAAGATTTAGAACCCAAATAAAAAACCTACAAAAATAAGTAAATACCAAATAAAATTAATAAATAGGTAACTAAATTATGTGCAATATATTGTTACATCTTGTTCAACTCTTTGACAGCAGCAGGAACAAAGCTGTATCTATAGCGCTGGGTTTTACTTTTTGGGACAGCAAACTTCCATCTGGAGGGAAGAAGCTGAAAGTGGCAGTGCAAAGGGTGGGAGTCGTCATTTAAAATGGAGGTAGCCATCCTCTGTACCTGTCTGGTGTACAGGGATGTCAGGCTCAGCTGTGACTCACCAAGCAAACGACTGGACCATCTAACAACCTGATCCAATGATTTCCTCTGTTTCAGTTTTATCTGACCAAACCATGACACTAAAGAAAAGGATAAAACAGATTCAATAAAAGCCCGATAAAACATTGTCATTATGGTTCGGTCAGTTTGGAAGCGTGCAAGTTTCCTTAAACAATGCAAATGTTGCTGACCCTTTTTGCACACCCTTTCACAGTTCTCTTCAAAGTTTAAATTACTATCAATAATCGTCCCAAGATATTTGTAGGACTGTCCGCATTCAGTGGTCTGGCCTTTTAGTACAGTGACTTCGTGCCTGGGAGTTTTCCTCCTAAAGTCAATAATCATATCTTTAGTTTTTGTCGTATTCAGCTGCAGGTAGGAATCCTCACACTAGTGAACAAAATCATCAACTACTGGGCTGTGGCCACTCTCACCATCCTGGAGGAGACTGACAACAACTGAATCATCAGCATACTTTATGATGAGTCTGTTTTCATGTCTGCTCTGACACATGTTTGTGTACAAGATGAAGAGTAGTGGTGACAACTCACACCCCTGCGGAGAGCCAGTAGAAGAGCACCTTTGGTCAGACAATGTACCATTGACCCTTACACTCTGCGTCCTGTTGGTTAAAAAATCCAGAATCCAACCCACCAGATTATTACGCAAATCAAATTGTTGCAGGAGCCTTTCAACTAAAATTCATTCATCTTTCATTCATTCATCTTCTTCCGTTTAATCCTTTTCGGGTTGCGGGGGGGCTGGAGCCTATCCCAGCATCTTTGGGCGAGAGGCAGGGTACACCCTGGACAGATCGCCAGTCCATCGCAGGGCCAACACAGAGAGACAGAACCATTCACTCTCACAGTCATACCTAAGGACAATTTAGAATCCCCAGTTTTGATGCCAGTTAACCTAACTTGCATGTTTTTGGCATGTGGGAGGAAACCGGAGAAATCCCGGAGTAAACCCACGCAAACACGGGGAGAACATGCAAACTCCACACAGATCACTGTTGGTCGGGGGCTGGGATCGAACCCAGGATCCCCCAGCCAAGGGTGAGTTGCTGTGCTGCCGCAGTGCTAACCACTCCGCCACCGCGCCGCCCGCTCAACTAAAATATGAGGTTAAATTGTATTAAAGGCGGAAGAAAAGTCCACAGGTAAAAAGCCTGGCGTGTGTCCCATTAAAATCCAGATGTTTAAAAAGCATGTTAAACAGAGTGACAGTGGCATCCTCCACTCCTCTGTGAGGCCTAAGGCAAACTGCAGAGGATCCAGTTTTGTAGTCTATAACTATTTTAAGATTTGTCTAATAAAGTGTATAATTGCTTTTCTGCCTTCCTGAATGTGTTGTTGTGGCCCGAGAATTGTATATTTTTTAATCATGTGTTCACAGTGATTTGTACTTTCAAACTGTGACATATACAGTCACCATATCAGGTTCGGCGGCGGCGGCGGCCTCCGTCGGTCTATGATGACCATGGAAGAGAATCCTAAACGTTAACTCTGCTGGAACAGCACCGCCTGTGGCTGAACAGGCCGATGCGCGAATGACAGTCCCTGTCACACAGGTCGCACTTGTGGGTGGTCTCCGTGCTGCTGGGTCTGTGGCGGTTCTTCCTGCGGGTCCTTTTTTCATCTGCTGCAGCAGTCAGTCTCTCTTCACCTGCCTTGAGCTGTCTGGTCAGGGTGCCTCTCCATTTGGAGCGGTCCGTTGCAAGGTCCTCCCAGCGCTCTGTGTTGATATCCAGGGCCTTCATGTCTCTCTTGCAGACGTCTCTAAAGCGCAGCTGTGGGCGGCCAACGTCTCTCCTGCCAGTTGCCAGTTCTCCGTAGAGGACGTCTTTGGGGATTCTGCCATCCTCCATACGGTGAACGTGGCCTAACCAGCGGAGCCTGTGCTGCCTGAGTAGAGTGAACATGGAGGGAAGGCCAGCGCGGGACAGAACTTCTGTGTTGGGCACTTTGTCCTGCCAGGATATGTCCAGGATGTGGCGAATGCAGCGCAAGTGGAAGGAGTTCAGTCTCTTTTCCTGCCGGGCGTATGTTGTCCACGTCTCACTCCCATAGAGCAGTGTGCTGATGACACAGGCGTTGTACACTGCCATCTTCATCTTGACAGAGAGTTTGGGATTCTCCCACACTCGTGTGGTGAGGCGAGCGAGTGTGAAGGCTGATTTTCCAATCCTCTTGTTGATCTCTGTATCAAGGGAGAGGTTGTTGCTGATTGTGGACCCCAGGTACGTGAACTGATTCACGACCTCCAGCTTGTAGTCGTCGATGGTGATGGTTGGTGGTGCTTCCGTGCCTTGCGCCAAGACGTTAGTCTTCTTCAGGCTGATGGTAAGCCCAAAGTCCTTGCATGCCTGGGAGAAGCGGTCCATCAGGGTCTGAAGCTCCTGCTGTGTGTGGGTTGCGACTGCAGCATAGTCTGCGAACAGCATGTCTCTGATTAGAGCCTCGCGTACTTTGGTTCTGGCTTTCAGGCGGGCGAGGTTGAAAAGCCTGCCGTCAGATCTTGTGTGCAGGTAGATTCCCTCTGTTGCTGTGCTGAAGGCATGCCTCAGGAGCATAGCAAAGAAAATCCCAAAGAGGGTTGGCGCAAGTTCACAGCCCTGTTTCACTCCGCTGCGTATGTTGAATGGCTCTGAGACGTTGCCATCGTGCTGCACTATCCCCTGCATGTTGGTGTGAAACGATTCGATGAGGCTTTGCAACTTTGGTGGGCATCCTATCTTTGGCAGAATCTTGAAAAGGCCCTCTCTGCTGACCAGATCGAACGCTTTGGTGAGGTCGATGAAGGCGACGTACAGAGGCATGTTCTGTTCTGCATTTCTCCTGGAGTTGGCGGATGGAGAATATCATGTCTACCGTCGATCGCTCAGCGCGGAAGCCACACTGAGACTCGGGGTAGACATGTTCGGCAAGCTTCTGTAGACGAACGAGAACAACTCGTGCGTAGACTTTGCCAACAACGCTGAGGAGGGAGATGCCCCTGTAGTTGTTGCAGTCGCTTCTCTCCCCTTTGTTTTTGTAGAGGGTGATGATCTTGGCGTCCCTCATGTCCTGTGGTACGGCACCTTCCTTCCAGCACTGGCAGAGGACATCATGCAATGGCAGCAGTAGGGCAGTCTTGCAGTGCTTGATCAGGTCAGGGGGTATGCCGTCGTTGCCAGGTACCTTGCCAGCGGTCAAGCTATCAATGGCCTTGCTGAGTTCGTCGATGGTTGGCTCGGCGTCAAGTTCGTCCATGGATGGCAGGCAGTCGATGGCATCAAGGGCTGACGGTGTCACGGTGTTCTGTCTAGAGTAGAGGTCGGAGTAGTGTTCCACCCATCTCTCCATCTGCTTGTTCTTTTCTGTGATCATCTCCCCAGTGGAAGATTTGAGGGGGGCCGTCTTGCTCTGAGCCGGACCAAGTGCTTTCTTGATGCCATCGTACATACCACGGATGTTCCCTGTTATGGCAGCGGTTTGGATGTCTTGGCTGAGCTGAGTCCAGTACTCGTTGGCACAACGCCGAGCAGTCTGCTGAACTCTGCTTCTCGCAGCCCTGAGAATCTGGAGATTCTTCTAGTTTGGGTACTTCTTGTACTCAGCAAGTGCTGAGCGCTTGGCTTCAATGACGGGGGTCATCTCGGTCAACTTGGCATCAAACCAGTCCTGTGACTTCGAGGTCTTCCTCCCAAAGGTAACCAAGGCTGTGCGGTGGATGGTGTTTCGCAGCTCTTCCCACTTCTGCTTTGCAGATTCTCCTTCTTGTGGTACACCAAGTTCCTTCTCAAAGGTGAATCAGAATCAGAATCAGATTTATTGCCATTGTTCATGTAGTACACAAACTAGGAATTTGTCTCGGTGCCATGCTGCAACATTAAAAACAAGGTGAGATAAAGAGATAAACTAAAAAACTAAAGGACTAAAAACGTGCAATAAGTGTAGAAAAATAAGTAATAATAATAATAATAATAATAGTAATAATGAGTAATACTAGTCAAGGCAGTTTTAAAAAAAAAATTAGCACGTAGCAGATAATATGGGGTACCACAGTGCAGTTGATAATGCAACAGAAAAACAGTGATGAATGACATGAGTCTGGTTGAGCTGCTGTACCTAGTGCACGAGAGTCAATAAGTCACTTAATGTTCAGCAGTCTGATGGCAGAGGGGAAAAAGCTATTCATGTGCCGGGAGGTTTTAGTCCGAATGGACCGAAGTCTTCTACCTGAGGGGAGGGGGGGCAAACAGTACGTGACCAGGGTGTGAAGGATCGGCTATGATCCGGCCAGCACGCCTCCGGGTCCTGGAGATGTACAGGTCCTGGAGAGATGGGAGCTTGCAGCCGATCACCTTCTCAGCAGTGCGCACGACACGCTGCAGTCTTAGTCTGTCCCTGGCAGTGGCTCCTGCATACCACACAGTTATGGAGGAGGTAAGGATGGACTCGATGATGGCCGTGTAGAACTGCACTAACATCTTGGTGGGTAGCTTGAGCTTCCTCAGCTGCCGCAGAAAGAACATCCTCTGCTGGGCCTTTTTGATGAGGGAGCTGATGGTTGGCTCCCATTTGAGGTCCCGGGTGATGGTGGTGCCCAAGAAGCGGAAGGAATCTGCAATGGTGATGGGAGAGCCTGTGATGGTGAGGGGGGGCAGGGGGGTTGTGACTTTCCTGAAGTCCACAATCATCTCCGCTGTCTTCAGAGCGTTCAGCTGCAGGTTGTTATGGCTGCACCAGGACACCAGCTGGGCCACCTCTTTCCTGTAGACGGACTCGTCGCCGTTGGAGATGAGCCCGATGAGGGTGGTGTCGTCCGCAAACTTAATCAGCTTAACAGACTGGTGGGAGGAGGTGCAGGAGTTGGTATAAAGGGAGAAGAGTAGGGGGGAAAGTACACAGCCCTGGGGTGATCCAATGCTGATGCTAACAGAGTCCGAGACAGACTTCCCCAGCCGCACATGCTGCCTCCGGTCCGTCAGGAAGTCGGTGATCCACCTGCAGAGGGAGTCAGGCACATCGAGCAGGGACAGTTTGTCCTGGAGCAGATCGGGGCGGATGGTGTTGAATGCGGAGCTGAAGTCCACAAACAGAATCCTGGCGTAGGTTCCCGGGGAGTCCAGGTGCTGCAGGATGGAGTGGAGGGCCAGGTTGACTGCATCGTCCACAGACCTGTTAGCACGGTAGGCAAACTGCAGCGGGTCCAGGAGGGGAGTGGTGATGGACTTGAGGTGAGACAGGACCAGGCGCTCAAAGGACTTCATGACTACAGAGGTGAGCGCTACAGGTCTGTAGTCATTAAGTCCAGTAATCCGTGGCTTCTTGGGGACAGGGATGATGGTGGAGGATTTGAGGCAGGTCGGCACGTGACAAAAGGTGGAGGCAAACTGCTCAACAAGTTCTGGTTGGGCCATCTTGCTGGTGTCAATCCGTGCCTTTCCAGGCTGTCTAGCACGATGGAATTTCTTCAGCTGCAGCTTGACCTTGCAACACACCAATGAATGGTCTGTGTCGCAATCTGCACTCTGGAACGAACGGGTGATTAGCACGTTCTTCAGTGAGGTGCGCCTGGTCAGGATCAAGTCCAGCTGGTGCCAGTGCTTTGAGCGCGGATGTTGCCAGGAAACCTTGTGTTGGGGCTTGGTCTTGAAGAACGAGTTTGTGATGCACAGATCGTGATATGTGCAGAACTCGAGCAGCCGCTGTCCGTTGTCGTTCATTCTGCCCACGCCAAAAGGTCCAAGACAGGAGGGCCAGGAGTCGTGGTCAGCACCCACTCTGGCATTGAAGTCTCCAAGGAGAATGAGTTGTTCAGAGTTGGGGATGATCCTGACAGTTGTTGCGAGATTCTTGTAGAACTCGTCTTTTGCCTCTGGTGTGGCTGTCAGTGTTGGGGCGTACACACTGACGAGGGTGACTGGGCCTTGAGTTGTGTTAAGGCGGAAGGTGAGGAGTCGTGCAGAGCCAGTGCTGCCCGGTTCCACCATCTTCAGCAAGGTGTTCTTCACTGCGAAGCCCACTCCGTGTTCCCTGTGTTCGTCACTGCCCTTTCCCTGCCAGTAGAACGTGTAGTCCTTCTCTCTCAGTGTGCCTGCGTCAGCCAACCGTGTTTCCTGGAGAGTGACGATATCCACTCCCAGTCTCTTCAGCTCATTATTGATGATGACAGTCTTCCTGGTGTCGTTGATGTCCTTGAGGTTAGCAGCGAGTCCTGTCATCATAGTGCGGACGTTCCAAGTTCCCAGTTTTAGAGTTGGTCTCTTTTGTTTTATTGTCTTTCCTGGTGCGAAGGTTCTCAGCCTGCTGTTCGGACTTCTCCTTATCCCCATGCACCCAATGAGGAAAGCAAGCTGTGGCGGCACAACACCTTATTGGCTGGGGGCTGCCCAGCTTGAGGCGGGCGGTAGCTGTCCAGTGAGATCTAATGATCCCTCCCATCGTCGGGAACAACCCCTGGCGCCACGCTCTTCGCCAATTGAGCGGTGGCTTATAACTGGTAACTGTCATTCCCCATGTTTTGTCTACGCCAAAGGCGAAGCTGGAGTGTCCTCTCCAGTGATCCGGTGTTCTACCTTCCAGCGTTGGGCGTTGCTAGGATTCAAGCCTGGGCAGGAAGATATGGAGGACAAGATGTTGCCCAAACAGCATGTCCCCCCTCTCCACGTCACTGATGAATCCAAAGGAACAGCAGGGCTGCTACAGTTTGGCACCAGCGCCATTGCAGGAGCTGCCAGAACGATGTTGAGCACAACATAGAACTGCCTTAGGGGCTCCGACTCTGGAGTTTTCCTCAGGGTTGACTCCCGAAGCCTTTCCCGTGACCGGGTATGCCGCAAGGCAGCGGAGGTTTGAAATCAGGGTTTACCTTCCCCTAGATGGGCTACCTTCCCAGGTTGACGAGCCACCATCTACCCGAAGCATCTGGTTTTAAGGCACCAGAGATTCGCCCTCGCCCCTTCTCCTATTAGTAAAAGCAGTTCCGCCGGGCTTAGAGACTAAACCACACGGGCAGGCTAGGAGTTGGACTTAGTTGTCAGAGGCTTTTCAAGACGCACGCCATAAGGAGCATTTTATGAGCACTGGGAGCTTAACCCCAGTGCCGCTCCTGGCTATGACAACCTTAGAACCGCATATCAGGTTAAATAAATAAAAAAATTACCTGTATGGATGCTGTACAGCAGAGCAAGTCATGAAAGTATTTCCGCTCCTGCTCTGAATAATATTACACAGGAGAATTGTGCAGAACAGTCGTGGGCACGGCTGAGGGAAGGGGAGGAGAGGGAGACATTACTTCGCTTCTAAAATGCAGGTATAAATTCTTATGTTTGACACGTATACTTTTAAAATGACCAGGCACCTAACACTTAAAACACTTATTCACTTATTTCACCAATGCCTGTAACCAAACCCATGAGCTCATTTATATCACGGCTGTATAAATGTAAATAATTTCCATCAGCCTGAGTTCACCCCAATGTTGTGCACCATGGATTTTGTTCCCACTGTCTGCCTTCAATGACAGTTTTAATGCCGGCATACACTGCTTTATTATTTTTTATTAATCCTCAGATGGGGATCAGCTGGTCAAACCAACGGTGTTGTGCAGCATCTGTCTCCTCCTCCACAACATGGTTCTTTAGCATTAAATGGGACTTTTGAGGCTGCCACACATTATTTATTTCTTCTCATATTTCTCTGCAACAATCAGAGTCTTCATGTCTGTTGGAAATACCTTCAAATATTCACAAATAATATCTGAAAATGAAATATTCACTATAAACAGGCCCACTTCTGATGCCTCCAAACAATCCCATACTGCTTTGCGTGTGTCAAAGATGGCAGTATTTGTGAAAAGGTCCATGGGATAAGAAACACTAGAAAAGAGACTTTGAGGATTTTGGTCCATAAAATCTGCAGTAACTTACAGGAGGCTCTTGACTTTTTAGGGAGAGGTTAAGGGCCGTTCACACCAAGCGCTATAAAGAGAACTAGAACAATAAAGTGATAGTTTAAAATCGTTCTAACTCAAGTGGATTGCAGAGTCCACGAAATGTGGCTAGCCACATTTTCGTGGCTAACCACGAGCTAGCCAATCTAGCTCTTGGCTTCAGCAGAACCACAGAGCTATCATGGGGCTGTCTACACATCCGGGTACTTGCACGTGAACGCACAAACTGGGAGAGCGGGGAGGTGCTAAAAAATGGCAGTTTACCATTGAAACAATACGGCATATCAATATTAGGAAGAGCTTTCACCACAAGTTCAGATATTTCTTTTTTTTAGATTTAGTATACTTTATTGATCCCCAGAGGGGAAATTGAGGGTCATCCACCACCTGGATGGATGAAGCAGCCACGATACGGCGCTATCCCTTAACCATTCACACACACATTCACACCTAGGGCCACTTTAGAGTCTCCAATTAACCTAACCTGCATGTTTTTGGCATGTGGGAGGAAACCGGAGAAATCCCGGAGTAAACCCACGCAAACACGGGGAGAACATGCAAACTCCACACAGATCACTGTTGGTCGGGGGCTGGGATCGAACCCACGATCCCCACGATCAAGGGTAAACTGTGCTGCCGCAGTGCTAACCACTGCGCCACCGTGCAGATATGGTCAAAAACTTTAAATTTGTGATCTCAAAAAGTGTCCCTGCCGTCTACCAGCCACTATGTGGAAGAATGATCCAACAGTGTGGCCAGAAACAACATTTATTGATATTTGTAACTACCGGATAGATGCTCCGGCTTTGCTGTGCATTGGCGGAACACTCTAATAGAAAATAAATTGTACCCACTGTGTAAATCCCCAGAAAGCCGTTATGTTTAGGTTTGCAAAATGTAGGAAAAACAGCCTCCCTGTTTGTTTACACTCGTTTGCCCTCGTTAATCCCAACACTTCGCTTCAGCTCTACAGAGCTTCGGTCCGTTTGTCAGCAGGTGAGCGTCAGTCTCATTTTTAAACTAGTCTAACTGCAGTGTTGATACGTTTACTCTGAGGCTGACGAGCAGCTCAAATTGGAATGAATATTCATACCAAGCCGACACGTTTCTATGCTAATGCTATTCCTTGGATGCAAATTTGGGTGTTTTTCATGTGTTCATATTAACTTTGTGTGTAGGCAAGTTACTTTTAATGATAAATAAGAGTCATAGTTTTGTAAACAGGCATACCTGTTATACAGCGGTCAGAACAGACGAGGATGTGGGTCTCGGCCTCCTCATCCCATTATGAAAAGGCAGCCCACAATATACTCCTTCAGTAATCTCTGCTGGCTGATGTGAATCAATAAAACTTGCATTCTGATTGCTATCATCATGGCTACATGAGGCAGTTGTGCACCATTTCGGCATGTTCTTTGTTCAAATTTAGCTAACATTGCCATAGAAATGCATTGAAATTGTTGTTCGTTGCCATCTCGCTGCTCCTCTGGGGCACATTCATGAGATCGGTGACGTCAGCATAGACAGCCCTGCAGGCTAGAGTGCTCATCAAAGCCACCAGGCTAGTTCTAGGTGGCCATGTGCACACATATTGGTGCTGATGAGAAACACAAAGAAGCCATAGAGCCACTTAGGCATGTTCTGCATTTTCTTCATTTTGGCTGAAGGAGTTGAATATTATATGAAAAAAACAGCAGTCGTTATCATGGTAGGAAATTAAGAAAATAAAAGATGTTCAGTTTTAAGTGTTATTGATTAAAACACTGATGTGGCAGTTTTCAGCACCTAAGTATAAACTTTTCAAGATAAACTTTTCCTGTGTATGCAAGTGATTTTTAAAATGTTTTCTTTCTTCTTATATTCATCTGCTTTTTATAGTGATGCTCATTCACAGAATTGTAATTGTGAGGATGGCAAATCCAAACACACAGGGCAGATAATTTGAGAAGAGCTAATTTGTAATAATACTAATAACCCAGCCACAAGGGGGACACAAGCCAGTGTTCCCCTAGTGCCGGTCCTAAGCCCGGGTAAATGGGGAGGGTTGTGTCAGGAAGGGCATCTGACATAAAACCTTTGCCAAATCAAACATGTGGATCATGACGAATGAGACTTTCATACCAGATCAGTCGAGGCCCAGGTTAACAACGACTACCACTGGTGCTGTTAACCAACAGGGTGCCAGTGCTATTGTTGATCGAAGAGCGAAGAGGAGGAGAGGGGGAAGGCGTGTTAGGAGGGAGAGAGAGAAAAGGAAAGGTAGAAGTGTGGAGGTGAGAGTAGGGATGTTAAATGTAGGGACTATGACTGGTAAAGGCAGAGAGTTGGCTGATATGATGGAGTGAAGAAAGAGATATACTGTGTGTTCAAGAAACCAGATGGAAGGGAAGCAAGGCCAGGAGCATTGGAGGTGGATTTAAACTGTTCTACCATGATGTAGATAGGAAGAGAAATGGAGTAGGAGTAATCTTGAAGGAAGAGTATGTGAAGAGTGTTCAGGAGGTAAAGAGGGAGTCAGACAGAATCATGAGTTTGAAGTTAGAAGTCAAAGGTGTGATGTTGTCAGTGTGTATGCCCCACAAGTTGAATGTCAGGTAGAAGAAAAAGAAGAATTCTGGAGTAAGTTGGATGAAGTGGTAGAGTGTTCCCGGGGGGAGAGAGTGGTGATTGGAGCGGACATTATGGACATGTAGGTGAAGGGAACAGAGGTGATGAGGAGGTGCTGGGTAGGCATGGTCTTAAGGAGAGAAATGTGGAAGGAGACATGGTTGTGGATTTTGCTAAAAAGTTGGAGATGGCTGTGGTGAACACATACTTCAAGAAGAGAAAGGAACATAGGGTGACTTACAAGAGTGGAGGAAGGTGCACACAGGTGGACTACATCTTATGCAGATGTTCACAGCAGCTCAAAAAGACCAACAGAGGTGGACATTTATTTTCTTAGAACTGAGTTCTGCTTTAATCCCATTAATGAATGATTTCTTTGATCTGTTTTCCCTCTAGACTTCCCAGAGCAACATGTCTGTGAGAACAAGTTTTCTCCTGGCCAACACCTCTGGAACAAAGAGGAGAACTCAGGTTTGGAACAGGAGGAACCAGAGCCTCCAGAGATGAAAGAGGAACACGAGGAACTCTGCATCAGTCAGGAGGGAGAACAGCTGGTAGTGAAGCTGGAGGCCGATACCTTCATGGTGACTCTTGTTTCTGAGGAAAAGCAGCAGAGTGAAGCAGAACCAAACAGTGAGCAACTCCTCTCTCACAACTCTGCTGGAACTGAGATCCAAGATGAGGAAGGAAGCTGGCATGTAGACTCAAGATCCACTAAAGAAGAAGAAGAAGAACCCAAACCAAAGAAGAGACGACTGGAAACAGGAAGTCACCATGAAGGTAAACACTGAGAACAAAGACTCATTGTGAGAATGAAACAGATAAAATGTTACAGAAATGTTTGTCTGAAAGAAAAACAGAAATGAAGAAACCAAAATCTACTTCTACCACAATCTAGAAGGTCACAAGGAATAAATCTGATGTGGGATTTGTTTAATCATTTGTACAGTGATGCATGCTGGGAATTTTTAGTGTTGGTAAACAGGAATAAGCTGCAGAATCCAAACTTTACTGACTTCTAGTGCAACTTAACATCTAACCTGCACACAGTAAAATTAAATCTACAGCCTTCTGCTAACAATTACATCTGAACATTATTATTTTTACTGTCAGTGACTAATTACTCACTTTCTAACCAAGATGGTAAACATGAGTTCTGTTTGGTTAAGAAAGATTATTAATGTCTGACTTTTTTCTGCAGCGTTTCAAAGAATGATGGAGCATCAGCACAGACTGCTTTATGTCACCAGGAAGCCACTGATAAAGTCACACAGAATAGGTCTGTAAAACGCTTCTTCTTTTAGATTTGATTGGTGGTTGTCAACCAGCTTACAGGTGCATTACCGCCACATACTTCACTCTATATCATCACTCTGTGCTCATGTTCACCAAATTCTCAGTCTCTTCAGGATTTTGCAGGATGTTTTCATGATTGTTGCAGCCCAAAAAGCCTGAGTTTGTGGGAGCTTTTTTAAAAAGTTGTGACAAAAGTTGCAATGTTTTGAGTTTTTTTTTTTTTTGCACTAAAAGCTGTGGGAAGAATTACAAATTTTAAAGCAGATGTTTTTTTTTTTTTTCATAGTTTACTGCAGTGATATTCTACATAACACCACAAGAAAAACACTGGATTGTTAAAAATTTCCTATTAAACAGTGATTTGTAAATTAAGCAGAAACTTCTATGCAGAAAACTCTTTTGTGCAACAGCAAACACAGACTTTAACACAATATCCATTACAACAGCTAAATTTTATCTTAAATGGTGGTTTTGGGCCAAGCAGACGTTTTCCAACACAAGCCCAGCACTTGGTACACGCGGTCAGGACAGAGAAGTGACGAGACGTCCACCAGCAGGCCAAGGAGAGACTGAGGAAGGGACGATGTTGGAAACTTTGTGGGCGAGTGTTTTGTTTTTTAAATCGCACAGTCTGTTTTTGTTGATGTGTTCCGCTAATACTCACTGTAAACACGGAAGTGAGTGCGGTGCAGCAACACATTTAATTGGTTAGACTGAGCGTTTGGGCGCTACTCGGGGACAAATTTGATTAGCAAAATTGGTGGAAGTTGATGAGGATTGGCCAAAATTGTGGGAAAGTTGCGGTGATTGGACAAAGTTGCAAGGTCGCGCAAAAGACGTGGCCAGTCAATGATTTTGCGTGAATTGATGCAATCACAACATCACAAAATCCTGAAGGGACTGAAAACTGTAATGTCTGACTCATAGTGGTGTCAAAGTTAACATGTTAACTTCTCTGTAACTTTGCACCCCCTGAACATTGACAATGTTTTTTGATCCCAGTTTCTTGCAATTAGTCACTTTGGAAGGAAAACAGCAGGGCAGAATGAAAAATGTGGAACTTTCAAAACCCAGCTACTGTTTCCATCCAGTCTCTATGGCGCACTCAAAGCAACTTTATTTACTGGAGTATTGATGTCAAAATACATGGACACACGGACCGCATCAATGCACAATCCAACTCCCAAAACACAGCCACAGCCCACGGCTGGACAGTGTAAGGCCTGCAGTGAGTGCAACCCACGAAGAAGAAGTAGCTCCGCCCCCAAAGCCACTGCCCAGTTTTCGTGGTACAGACTCCTCATTTTGTTTAGTTCTGGGTGTTCGGGTCATTTGCTGGAGTGTTGCTCTGGTGTTATGTGGACATGTGGACCACATCAATGTGTGGCTCCGACCCGGGCACTGGAGAGAAGAGAGGAGAGGCAGGAGTAATGCCAACAGCTGGACTTTCCAGTTGTGGTGGTCACTGTGGGGATTTTTGGAGGGTGTTCTGGACAGTTGTTGTAGGATTTGACGTGTTGAAAGCTTTGAAGGGACTAGCAGTTGTAGGAGGCAAGAACGTGTGTCCACTCCCAAGTTGATGGTAATGTGAATGGCTTGAAAGGTGACAAGTTTAAGGTACAATAAATTGGGGGATAAACTTTGCTTTTTTTCATGATTATCAAATCATGCATGAATGCAAATTTCTCTCTCAGTTCAGGACAAAGGGCTCACATTACACTGGTTATAGCAGTACTTCACTGGCTCCCAGCTGGTTTTAGGATTCAGTTTAGAATTTTAGTTCTTGTTGTTGTTTTTTTTTTAATTTAAGTTTTTGTAAAGGGTATACATGTCATTACAGCATTGCATTGTTTACATTTTCATCACATTCCCTTTTTTTTGTTTTTTGACAACATTGGAAAAATAATTATTACAACACCCTTTTTTAAGTGAAAGAAAAAGAGAAATTAAAGAAAGAACAAAAAAACAAAAAAAAAAACAAAACAAGAAAAAAAAACAAAAGAGCAAAAAAAAATAAAAGAGCATCTGAGTAGCGTTGGAACAAAGAGAGGTGCCATTATTGAAATGGTATTTGTCAAATATTAGATCTGTTGGAAGACACATATGCGTTCCAGGGTTGCCAAAAGTTCAAGAACCCATCCATGTCCTGTCTCAGTGCGAATGTCAACTTTTCCATCGAGTAAATGTCTTGAATCACGTTAATCCAATCTTCAGGTGTAGGACAATCCTTCAACATCCATTTTCTTGTTAGAGCTTTTTTACTTGCCAATATTAAAACAGTGAATAAGTATTTTTCTCCTCATCTTTCCAGTGATTCCGGTAGTAAACCCAAATACAAAGTTACAAAAGAAAAGGGAACTGTTATTTTGAATATTTTCCCCAATATTGTCTGTACATTGGTCCAATATTGGTGGATAACTGGGCATGACCAAAACACATGAAAATGATTTGCAGTCTCTTCACCACACAAGCGCCAACAATTCAACCCCTTACGAGTAAATTTGTTTTGTGCAGGTGTTCTGAAAAATCTTACCAAATTTTTCCGTCCAAATTCTCTCCACTGCAGGGATGAGGTACTTTTCCATTGTTGTTTATTTAGCTTTTCCCATATTTCCAGTTGTAAAGTGAAATTCCCCTCTTTTTCCCATCTCTCTTTTATATATGATGTGTTGTCTCCTTTTAAGTCTTGAAGACCTTGGTATATTTTAGAAATGTATCTGATCCCTGGGATCCCTTTATATGCCATTAAGAAGACCTTCAGAACACCTGACTGGGCCCTTTCAACAACAACCTGCAGCTGAACGCTCTGAAGACAGTGGAGATGATTGTGGACTTCAGGAAAGTCACAACCCCTCTGCCCCCCCTCACCCTCACAGGCTCTCCCATCACCACTGCTGATTCCTTCCGCTTCCTAGGCACTACCATCACCAGGGACCTCAAATGGGAGCCGACCATCAGCTCACTCATCAAAAAAGCCCAGCAGAGGATGTTCTTCCTGCGGCAGCTGAGGAAGCTCAAGCTACCCACCAAGATGTTAGTGCAGTTCTACACAGCCATCATCGAGTCCATCCTCACCACCTCCATAACCGTGTGGTACGCAGGAGCCACTGCCAGGGACAGACTAAGGCTGCAGCGCGTCGTGCGCGCTGCTGAGAAGGTGATCGGCTGCAAGCTCCCATCTCTCCAGGATCTGTACATCTCCAGGACCCGGAGGCGTGCTGGCCGGATCATAGCCGATCCCTCACACCCTGGTCACGTACTGTTTGCCCCCCTCCCCTCAGGTAGAAGACTTCGGTCCATCCAGACTAAAACCTCCCGTCACATGAACAGCTTCTTCCCCTCTGCCATCAGACTGCTGAACACTAAGTGACTTATTGACTCTCGTGCACTATGGACAGCAGCTCAACCAGACTCATGTCAATCATCACTGTTTTCTTCCTGCATTACCGACTGCACTATATGGTTCTCCACAGTATCTGCTGCTCGCTAATATATTTTAACTGCTGACCAGTATCACTTACTCTTATTCTACACTTTATTGCATGTATAGTTTATTTCTTTTATTTTATCATGTTTAATGTTGCAGCATTGCACCGAGACAAATTCCTAGTTTGTGTACTACATGAACAATGGCAATAAATCTGATTCTGATTCTGATTCTAAGCTGAAAGAACCTGTAAAGGTCTTGATTTATTAGACCTTGTTTTTTCAAATCTTCAAAACTTCTTAAAGTTTGCCCTTTAAAAAAATCGTAATATTTTATCAGTCCGTTCTCTTTCCACTTTTTGAATCTAGTGTCTGTTTTATTAGGAGTAAAGTCTTGATCATAGGCAATCCATTGCAGTAATCGATAGGGTTCTTTAGTTTGATTCTCTCTGACTATCTTAAACCAAATTTTTAGCGGGGTCTCTATCCACGGGTTAGTGTTATTCAAAAGTTTAGGTAAGGCATTGTTCCCTATTATCGCCTGTAGGGGAATGTCACTTGTTATTTGACATTCCATCTCCTTCCATTGTGCAGTGTAGACTGGGTTACATATCTCTACTAAAGTTTTAATTTGTGCGGCTTTAAAATAGTCCCTGATATTTGGCAGCGTGAGCCCACCTTTGTCTTTGTTTAGCTGTAGGGTTCTATATCTGATTCTAGGTCTCTTGCCCTGCCATATGAATCTTGAGATCCTTCTGTCCAGTTCTTGCCATGTTTTTTTGGGAGGTTCTACCCGTATTGTTTGGAAAAGGTATAGAAGACGTGGAAGTATATTCATTTTGACTGCTTCAATTCTTTGTGCAGTACCCAAGAATGGTATCATATTCCATCTTGCTAGATCAGATTTTATTTTTGCCATCAGTGGATCATAGTTTAGTGTTATAATTTTGTTGAGTTGTTTCGGGATATTGACCCCCAGATATTTCATAGATTCCATCTTCCAGTTAGTCTTGAGTTTGCTTAGTAAATATTGATTTGGGTCATAGTTGAATGTTAAAATTTGGGTTTTATGCATGTTTAATTCGTACCCCGACAAATCTCCATACTCTGAAAAAACTGAGATTAGTTCTGGAAAAGAGGTGTCCGGCTGCCCCAGGTATATTAAAATGTCATCAGCAAAGACTGCTATTTTATGTTCCTTCTGACCAAGTGTAATACCTTGAATTTTTTGATTCTGTCTTATCCATTGGCTCAGAGGTTCTATGAAGATTGCAAAGAGCAGTGGAGACAAGGGGCAGCCCTGACGACATCCTCTTTCCAGTTCTAAAGACGATGATAATTTACCGTTAATCCTTATTTTAGCTGTTGGTTTTTTATATAATGCCTGGATAGTTCTAATGAAGTTGTTATGAAAATTGAAACTGGATAAGATTCTATATAGGAAAGACCAGTCAACCGAATCAAATGCTTTTTCAGCATCTAATCCCAATATGGCTGCATTTAAGTTATATTTTTTTATATGATGAATTATGTGTAAAGTGCATCAAATGTTGTCTTGTGTCTGTCTTTGTCTTATAAAACCTGTTTGGTCTAAATGAATTAAGTCTGTCAGTATATTTTCTAACCTTTTGGCAAGGATAGTGGTAAAAAGCTTATAGTCCTGATTTAACACACTGATTGGTCTGTAGTTGGAGCACTCTAGTTTATCCTTTTCAGGTTTAGGTATGACTGCAATGACCCCTTCTCTCCAGGAGGGGGGGATTTCCCCTGTGTGGAGGACATAGTTAAATGTTTTCAGGAGGAGAGGAGATAGTTGCTGTTTAAAGGTTTTGTACCACTCTGCTGTAAAGCCATCTGCTCCTGGGGATTTGTTAGCTTTAAGTTTCATAATTGCTTTTTCTAATTCTTTAGGCTGTATTTCTGACAATAGTGTTTTATTTTGTGACTCAGTAAGTTGGGGAAGGTTTAATGTATTTAGGAAGGCTTCGGATGCGTTTTTGGTTCCAAGGTTGTCATAGCCAGGAGCGGTACTGGGATTAAGCTCGCAGTGCTCATAAAATGCTCCTTACGGCATGTGTCTCGAAAAGCCTCTGACAACTAAGTCCAACTCCTAGCCTGCCCGTGTGGTTTAGTCTCTAAGCCCGGCGGAACTGCTTTTACTAATAGGAGAAGGGGCGAGGGCGGATCTCTGGCGCCTTAAAACCAGATGCTTCGGGTAGATGGTGGCTCGTCAACCTGGGAAGGTAGCCCATCTAGGGGAAGGTAAACCCTGATTTCAAACCTCCGCTGCCTTGCGGCACACCCGGTCACGGGAAAGGCTTCGGGAGTCAACCCTGAGGAAAAATCCGGAGTCTGAGCCCCTAAGGCAGTTCTCTGTTGTGCTCAACATCGTTCTGGCAGCTCCTGTGACGGCGCTGGTGCCAAACTATAGCAGCCCTGCTGTTCCTTTGGATTCATCAGTGACGTGGAGAGGGGGGACATGCTGCATGGGTAACATGTTGTCCTCCATATCTTCCTGCCCAGGCTTGAATCCTACCAACGCCCAACGCTGGAAGGTAGAACACCGGTGCGCATTGGCCTGTTCAACCACAGGTGGTGCTGTTCCAGCAGAGTAGACGTTTAGGATTCTCTTCCATGGTCATCATAGACCGACGGAGGCCGACGACGACGGATGCGTTTTTATGTTTTTTGAGGGAGTACAAGTTCTTGTAGTAGTTCTCAAAGCTTTTAAGAATTTCCTGAATTCTAAATTTTATTTCCTTTGATACTGGGTCTCTGATTTTGTAGATTGCTCTCTCCGTTTGTTGTTTCCTCAATTTATAGGCTAGTAATTTTGCCGATTTGCTACCTGTTTCATAGTATTTTTGTTTCAGAAATGTAAGTTTCTTCTGGATTTCTATTGTGTAGATCTCATTTATTTTTTTAATTTCCTTAATTTTGAGCGAGTCATTAGAATGAGTGTTGTCTTTGTGCTCTTTTTCTAGTTTCTTAAGTTCTGACTCTAATGTGATTAGTTTTTCTTGTCTCAGTTTCTTTTGGATTGCCAGTTTTGCGATAATCTTTCCCCTTATTACAGCTTTGCATGCGTCCCACAGTATTAAAGGGGATACTTCTCCATTATCATTTTCTTTCAAATATCTGAGAATATCTGATTCCAATTCATCTTTCAGTGGACCTTTCAGCACATTTGAATTTAACCTCCAAGAAAATGTATTGTTTGTGTATTTTTGGATACTTAAGTCCATATAGATCGGACTGTGGTCAGAGAGATCCATCAGTCCTATTTTACATGTTTTTACTCTTCCAATGTCTCTATTAAACATAAAAAAATAGTCAATCCTTGAGTATGATGAATGTGGTGCTGAGTAAAATGTATAATCTTTTACACTGGGGTTGAATTCCCTCCACATGTCACAGATTCCCATTTCTTTTAGTAGCATCCGAGTTTTTCTACTTTGAGTGTTATTTTGATGTGGAGAATTACCTGATGTATCCCAGTATGGATTCAGTCTTAGATTGAAGTCTCCACCACATATCACTAAACCTTGGGCTTTAGTTATCATTAGGTCAAATACATTTTTATAAAATTTCCAGTTAGCCCCTGGAGGTGCATATACATTCAGCAGGGTGATATCTTCTCCCTCCAGCCGACCAAGTACCATGCTGAATCTCCCTTCTTTATCTTTGTGTTCTGATTTTTTTTCAAATATAATTTTGGCTGAGATCAATGTCGCAACCCCCCTCCTCCTCCCTGACTTATATGAAGATGAAGAGATCATTTTAAACCCTTGTCTATTAAGTTTAGTGTGCTCCACGTCTGTTAGGTGGGTTTCCTGTAAAAATATTATTCCTGCTTTGTCTTTTTTCATTTTGCCTAGAATCTTGGATCTTTTAACTGGATTCAGGATCCCTTTAACATTATATGAGATTATTTTGGTTACACCCTGTTTCTTCATTGTGTTGTCTTATTTAGTATAACAGTGTGGTGGCCCTCTTTTATGCTACTCAGAAACTGAAAGAACATTAAGAACATAAAAAACATTAAGAACATAGTATATAAAACTTTAAAACAAAAAACTGACAAAAGATCTTCCTGAGCTGAGGTCTTTTTAGTGACCTTAGAAGAGCCTTGATGGTGTGTTGGCTTTGAGGGAAATTCCTCAAACTCTGTTACGTGTTGAGGGCCCTCTCTTACTCCTGTAAGTTGTCCCATGTTTTTAACGTGAATTTCAGATCCCAATCCGAACTTGTAATGATTTTATTTTATTTTATTTATTTTTTTTATGCCTATACCCTATGAAATTGTGTGCAACCTCCCACCACCATCATAGCAAACAGTCACGTTAATACAGTATTTGTTAATGTGGACAGTTCATGTGGTTCATTGTCACATTTCTATTTTAACAAGTTTTTTTTTTTTTTTTTTAAATACTTATTTGTTTCTAATATGTCTGTTCCATGAAATGTTTTACCACTTGATACTTGATGATTCTGCATCTCCTTTAATATTTGTTACCTTGTAGGAGGGGGGTTGGATGCGCAGATTGACTAAAAATATCGTTATTCCCTCCTGTAAACGCTCAGTTTTTCCTTATAGCTCTGGCGCTGGGTTTCCTGCTGCTGGCTCGTGGATTTTGAGGGTCTCTGTGTGGATCACGTTTGAGCCTTGATTCTTTCGATCGGGTCTGCTGCGGGTTTATACACCATTACCGGAAGCCCTCTTCTCGCTATATCCGTGGTTGCTTCTTCCGCCGAGTTGTAGAGACACGTCTCATCTCCGTAAAAAACCCGCAGCTTCGCCGGAAATGGAGTCTGAAAGCGCAGTTTCTTCTCTCGTAGTACCTTTTTAGCGTTGTTGTATTCCCGACGCTTTTTAAGGACCTCCGGGGCGTAGTCATGCTCCACAAAAACTTTTCTCTCTTGGTGCATAAATCCTTTTTTCTGCCAAGCCAGTCTCACAACCTCTTCTTTTATTCTGGAGTTGGAGAACTTCACCACCACCGATCTTGGTGGCGCTTCCGCCGAGGGCCTTGGGGCTAATGTACGGTGCGCCCTTTCTATCTTCAAGTCAGTGGATTGGGGAATTTCCAACTTCTCTCTCAGTATGGATTCCACGCATGCAGCCATTGTGGTGAAACTGTCCTCGACTCCTTCTTTCAGACCATGAATTCTTATGTTGTCTGTTCTTAGTCTTCCTTCTTGGCCGGTTAGCTTAGCCTCCAGTCTTGACTGTCGTTTAAGTAAATCCAGCACGGTGTCTTCCAGCCCTTTTATTCTTTCCTCTGCTTCCATGATTCGGTTCTCAGCCTGGTCCACTCTGCTGTTTGTCCTTTTTATTTCGTCTTTAATTTCACGAAATTCGGCCCAACACTCTCGGCGAAATTGTCTTAGTTCTTGAAGTACCATTTTTAAGCTAACCTTGTTGCTAGCTTCATTCAGCTCCTCCGTTTCTGAGGGGATGTCCTCCGGGTCAGATTCTCCGGCCGATGCGTGTCTTGGCCTGGTAAATGTCGATCTCTTCTGTTTTCTTTTAGGCGTAATGACTTTGTCTTTTGATTTTCACTCTTCCAAAAATCCATTAAATTTGATTTTCAAGGTATTTTCACGGATCGGGTCTGGGAGCTTCAGCGTTAAGCTGCTATCACCATAGTGTCCAGACCGGAAGTCCTTTAGTTCTTGTTTTTAAAGCTATTCATGACCAGGTCCCTAAATACATCACTGAGCTGCTTAAAGTGTACAACCCCTCATGGTCTCTGAGATCCTTGGATCAACTTTTACTGGCTGTCCCTGGAACCCATTTTAAAACTCGAGGTGCTAGAGCCTTTCAGGCAGTGGCACCAAAATTGTGGAATGCTCTACCACTGTCTTTGCGGTCAGTAGACTCTGTTGACACTTTTAAAAAGCAGCTGAAGACACTCCTGTTTAAACAGGCTTTTTAGTTTGATTATGTTTTTTATGTTTTAAATGTCTTTATACTTGTTTTTAATGCTTTTATTGTTGTATTTGTGATTGTGTGTTTTATTTTATTGTGAAGCACTTTGTGATTCTTTCTGTGAGAAGTGCTCTATAAATAAATTTTACTTACTACTTACTTAAAAATCCACTAATCTCAGGGGAAAAAAGTCCACGGTGCTGCAAAAAATGCTGAGGTACGCTTGAAAGCAGAGTACAGTATGTTGATGTTTTGGGGAGTTATATTTTGAAAAAAACTACATCAACTGATTTGCAATAAAATACTGTTAAAAGAAAACAGTAGGCTTACGTTAGTAAATGCTTTTTTATTTCTTGAAAACTTGGGAGTTTCAAAAAGGAAATTGTACACAAGTGAAATCAATTCTGAAAATTTTCCTTTTCAGCACATCACAGTTCTTAACAGCTTGAACACAGTGTGAAGGTTTGGCCACCGTCCAGCATTCTAGAAATATAGGCTATTCATTTAAAAACGAAAGTAAATTCTACCACAAATGCTTTGAACATCCATTTAATTTGTAGTGCTACCTGACTGTATACAGTCAATGTACAGTTACCTATACAGTAACTTAATGCAATGAACAAATTCAGTAAGAACTGAATACAATTGATGCATAAGTTAAGTAACATTAATTTTAAACCTGCACAAATGTAAACTTAAGTATCTAATTTCTTCAGAGACTTAAAAACAAATTAAAGTTATAAAACAAAATAATGTGCTGTTACAAGTTTTCATGATTTTTTTTTTCCCGTTCAGAATTTGTTGGGAGTTTGTTAAAGTGGTGCAGTGTGCGTTGTTCAGCAGGAAGACTTACAGCCGTGGACAAAATTGTTAGTACCCCTCTGTTAATGAAAGAAAAACCCACAATGGTCACAGAAATAACTTGAATCTGACAAAAGTGGTAATAAATAAAAATTCTATGAAAATTAATGAAAATCAGACAGTGCTTTTGAATTGTGGTTCAACAGAATTACTTTAAAAAAACAAACTCATGAAACAGGCCTGGTCAAAAATGATGGTACCCCTAGAAAAGATTGAAAATAATGTGACCATAGGGACATGTTCAACCAAGATGTGTCCTCTAATTAACATCACAGGTGTCTACAAACTTGTAATCAGTCAGTCGGCCTATTTAAAGGGTGAAAAGTAGTCACTGTGCTGTTTGTTGACATGGTGTTTACCACACTAAACATGGACCAGAGGACGCAAAGGAGAGAGTTGTCTCAGGAGATTAGAAAGAAAATTATAGACAAACATGTTCAAGGTAAAGGCTATAAGACCATCTCCAAGCAGCTTGATGTTCCTGTGACTACAGTTGCACATATTATTCAGAAATTTAAGATCCATGGGACTGTAGCCAACCTCCCTGGACGTGGCCACAGGAGGAGACGGATAATACGAATGGTAACAAGAGCCCAGAACAACCTCTAAACACATTCATGGTGAACTCCAAGGTCAAGGTACATCAGTGTCAGATCGCACCATCCGTCGTTGTTTGAGCCAAAGTGGACTTCATGGGAGACGACCAAGGAGGACACCACTGTTGAAAACAAATCATAAAAAAGCCGGACTGGAATTTGCCAAACTGCACGTTGACAAGCCACAAACCTTCTGGGAGAATGTCCTATGGACAGACGAGACAAAACTGGAACTTTTTGGCAAGGCACATCAGCTCTATGCTCAGAGACGCAAAAATGAAGCATACCAAGAAAAGAATACTGTCCCTACTGTGAAACATGGAGGAGGTTCTGTTATGTTCTGGGGCTGCTTTGCTGCATCTGGCACAGGGTGTCTTGAATCTGCGCAAGGTACAATGAAATCTCAAGACTATCAAGGTATTCTAGAGAGAAATGTGCTGCCCAGTGTCAGACAGCTTGGTCTCGTTGCAGGTCATGGGTCTTGCAACAGGATAATGACCCAAAACATACAGCTAAAAACTAACTAACTAACTAACTAACCTGCACTTATATAGCGCTTTTCTAGTCACAAAGACCACTCAAAGCGCTTTCATTAATACTAACCCTCTATTCTAAGGGCCTATGGGAAACAGATATCTAGGGACAATTTAGAACAGCCAATTAACCTAACATGCATGTCTTTGGCATGTGGGAGGAAACCGGAGAAATCCTGGAGTAAACCCACGCAACACGGGGAGAACATGCAAACTCCACACAGATCACTGTTGGTCGGGGGCTGGGATCGAACCCACGATCCCCACAATCCCCCGGCCAAGGGTAAACTGTGCTGCCGCAGTGCTAACCACTGCGCCACCGTGCAGCCCTGAGGCCAAAAACATCAAAGAACGGCTAAGAGCGAAACATTGGACTATTCTAAAGTGGCCTTCTATGAGTCCTGATGTAAATCCTATTGAACATCTGTGGAAGGAGCTGAAACATGCCGTCTGGAGAAGGCACCCTTCAAACCTGAGACAACTGGAGCAGTTTGCTCATGAGGAGTGAGCCAAAATACCTGCTGAGAGGTGCAGAAGTCTCATTGACAGTTACAGAAATTGTTTGATTGCAGTGATTGCCTCAAAAGGTTGTGCAACAAAATATTAAGTTAAGGGTACCATCATTTTTGTCCAGGCCTGTTTCATGAGTTTGTTTTTTAAAATAATTCTGTTGAACCACAATTCAAAAGCATTGTCTGATTTTCATTGATTAATTTTCAGAGAATTTTTATTTAAGATAAGATAAGCCTTTATTAGTCCCACAACGGGGAAATTCCAGGATTGCAACAGCACAGGAATAGCAACACTCAGAGCAACAATCAGAAGGCAAGAAAAAAAAAAAAGCAAGCAAGCAAGAGCAGCTAATATACATATGTACATGTTACTATAAATATATATATATATATATATACAGTATATATACACACAGTGTAGAGCATTGTAGCTGGATGGGATAAATATATGAGTATATAAACACACAGTATGGAGCATTGCAGCTAGATGGAATAAATATGTAAATATATAAACACACAGTGCGGAGCAATGTAGCTAGATGGAATAATATGTAGATATATAAACACACAGTACGGAGCATTGCAGCTAGGTGGAAAAAAATATGTAAATATATAAACACAGTGCGGAGCAATGTAGCGAGATGGAATAATATGTAGATATATAAACACACAGTGCAGAGCATTGTAGCTAGATGGAATGAATATATAGATATATAAATATAAACATAAACACACCCAGTGCGGAGCATTGTAGCTAGATGGAATAAATATGTAAATGTATAAACACACACAGTGCAGAGCATTGTTGCTAGATGGAATGAAACAGCACAACCGTCTACTTGGTTATCCTACATGGTATGATTATGTACCCATACATATTCTCACCCTCCGTAGCTACCGGTATTTTCCTAGTTGTATGCCGGAGGGGACCATTGTGTAAGTCTATTGCATCTTTTGCATTCAAAAAACTATTAGGTTGTTACGTCTTTTTGCTATCTCTGCGAGCAGCCCTGCTTAGGTTGTACAGTCTGACAGCCGTTGGTAGGAAGGACCTGCGAAACCTCTCGGTTGTGCACCTGGGATGATGTAGTCTGCTGCTAAATGAGCTCCTCAGTGCATTCAGTATGTCCTGCATAGGGTGGAACTCAGACTCCAGCAGAGATGACAGTTTAGCCACCGTCCTTCTCTCTCCTATCTCCTCCACCGGCTCAAGGCGCTGCCCCAGGACGGAGCTAGCTTTCTTGATCAGTTTGTTCAGTCTCTTCCTATCGGCTGCAGTAATGCCACTGCCCCAGCAGACCACTCCAAAAGTGATGGCTGATGCCACCACCGTGTCATAGAATGTCTTCAGCAGCGCCCCTTGTACACCAAAAGACCTGAGTCTCCTCAGCAGGAACAGCCTGCGCTGTCCCTTCTTGTAGAGTGCGTCAGTATTGTGTGACCAGTCTAGTTTATTGTTCAGATGAACACCCAGGTACTTGTAGGATGTCACCATCTCAATGTCTGTTCCCTGTATATTTACTGGTGCTGTGAGGGGTTGTCCTTGCCTGCGGCAGTCCACCACCAGCTCCTTAGTTTTCCTTGCGTTGATCTGGAGGCAGTTCCGATGGCACCAGTCCACAAAGTCCTGGATAAGCCCTCTGTACTCAGCTTCATCTGCATTGGAGATGAGGCCAACGATCACAGAGTCATCAGAGAACTTCTGTAGATGGCAGTGTGTTGTGTTGTGTGAGAAGTCCGCAGTATAAAGAGTGAACAGGAAGGGAGCCAACACCGTTCCCTGGGAGGCCCCCGTGCTACTGATGATCGTGTCGGACACACAGTCCCGGGTTCTCACAAACTGAGGCCGGTTCGTGAGGTAGTCCAGGATCCATGATGACAGGTGCTGGTCCACCCCTGCGCGCAGCAGCTTGTCCTTCAGGATCATCGGTTGGATGGTGTTGAAAGCACTGGAGAAGTCAAAGAACATGATCCTCACCACATTCCCGGGCTTCTCCAGGTGGGACAGAGAACGGTGAAGGAGGAAGATCACCGCATCCTCCACCCCAATGCCATGCTGGTAGGCGAACTGGAGTGGATCCATCGCTGGTTCCACCAGGGGGCAGAGGTGAGCAAGGAGCAGTCTCTCCAGGGTCTTCATCAAGTAGGACGTCAAGGCCACCGGTCTGTAGCTGTTCAGGTCTTTGGGGTGGGAAGTTTTTGGTACAGGCACCACACAAGATGTTTTCCACAGCTGTGGTACCTTCCCCAGCTTCAGGCTCAGGTTGAAGATGTACGTCACAATCCCACACAGCTGGTCTGCACAGGACCTGAGGAGCTTTGCGCTGATGCCGTCCGGTCCCGACGCCTTCCTCGCCTTGATCTTCCTCAGCTCCGTCCTCACCTGGGTCCTGGTCAGGGTCAGGATGGGGGGCTGTGTGTTGGGAGTGGGAGGGTGTTGGTGGAGTGGGGAGTGGGCAGCAGGATTTGATGTCTTTACAGGCAGCAGTGGTTGTTGTGCAGTCAGGGGGGAGGTCGGTTGGTCAAACCTATTGAAAAACAAATTCAGATTGTTCGCCCACTCCCTGCCCCCCGTGGCCTGGGGGGAGGTATTCTGGAGCCCAGAGATGGTTTTGAGGTTTCTCCAGACCCCGCTGATGTCGCTCTGTTGCAGCTTGTCCTCCATCTTCCTCCTGAAGCTGTCCTTGCCTTCTCTGATCTTTCTCCTCAGCTCCCTCTGTACAGACTTCAGCATCTCCCTGTTCTCCGACCTGAAGATCCTCTTCTCTCTCAGAAGTGTTTTAATCTCAGGGTTTATCCAGGGTTTGTTGTTTGAGCAACACCATATGGTCTTGGTGGGAACGGATTTGTCCGCACAGAAGCTGAGGTAGCCCGTGAAGGTGTGAATGAGGCCATCGATGTCCTCACCATGTGGATCGCAGAGCTGCTTCCAGGCGGTGGCTTCAAAACAGCCCTTTAGAGTGTCCATTGCCTCCTCAGACCATAACATCACTGTGCGCATGGCCGGGGGTTGTCTGTGCACTAGGGGTTTGTACACCGGCCGGAGATGAACCAAGTTGTGATCCGATCTCCCGAGTTGGGGGAATTGTGATGAGGTGTACGTCTCCTTAGTGTTTGTGTAGAATAAGTCCAGTGTTTTATTGTCTCTAGTGTGGCATGTGACATACTGGGTAAACGTGGGTAGAACGGGAGACAGTGAAACATGGTTGAAATCGCCTGAGATGAGGAGAAGAGCATCTGGGTGTTCTGTCTGCTGGTTACTGAATGGATGACGTCACGCGCTGTCCCAGTGTTCGCCGTCGGATGTGCATAAACAACAATGCAGATCACGTGTGAGTGTTCTCTCGGGAGATATGTAGGCCGCATGCTAACAGCTAGCAACTCAATGTCTTTGCTGCAGTGACGTTGTTTAACAGTGATATGTCCCGGTCTGCACCAGTTGTTGTTAACATACATTATCACTCCACCGCCCCTTGCTTTGCCACTGTCTGGTGTTCGGTCTGCCCGTATCATGTGGAAACCCTCCAGCTCAATGTTAGCATCTGCTGCTAGTTCAGTTAGCCACGTCTCAGTAAACAAAAGGAGAGAGCACTCCTGGTATGTGCTATCGTAACGGCAGATAGCCGCTAGCTCATCTACCTTTCCCAGTATAGAGCGTACATTCCCCATAATAACGGATGGGAAGGTGGGTCTGTACCTTATACTCTTGTCCTCCGTCTAACACCAGCCCGACAACCACGTCGTTTTCGCCTTATTTCTCTCGGTACGTCGAGTTTTTTCGTCAGCACCGAGTGGTGATTTATTACCACTTTTGTCAGATTCAAGTTATTTCTGTGACCATTGTGGGTTTTTCTTTCATTAACAGAGGGGTACCAATAATTTTGTCCAAGTGTGTGTAACTTTTTCCACTTCTTTCAACTCTGGGTGATTATCTGGTCATGGTCCTTTGCCTGGTGAAGCTTCTCCATTAAAAGGTAAAATAAATGCAATAATTTAAAACAAACAAACAAAAAATAAACTTCCATCCAGTGTTAATTTCCATCCATCTTCTTCTACCGCTTTTCCGGAGGCCTGGGTCGCGGAGGCAGCAGTTCAAGCAGAGAAGTCCAGACTTCCCTCTCCCCAGCCACCTGCTCCAGCTCTTCAGAGAGGATACCAAGGCGTTCCCAGGCCAGCTGGGAGATATAGTCTCTCCAGCAAGTCCTGGGTCTGCCCTGGGGTCTCCTCCCAGAGGGATGTGCCCAAAACACCTCAAGAGGGAGGCGTCCAGGAGGCATCCTGATCAGATGCCCATACCACCTCAACTGGCTCCTTTCACTGTGGAGGAGCAGCGGTTCTACTCTGAGCCTCTCCCGGATGACTGAGCTCCTCACCCTATCTCTGAGGGTGAGTCCAGCAATCCTACAAAGAAAGCTCATTTCAGCCGCTTGTATCCACGATCTCGTTCTTTCGGTCATTACCCAAAGCTCGTGACCCTAGGTGAGAGTAGGAAAGTAGATTGACTGGTAAATCGACAGCTTTGCCTTAGAGCTCAGCTCCCTCTTCACCACAACAAACCGGTACAACGTCCGCATCACTGCAGATGCTGCACCGATCAGTCTGTCAATTTCTCGCTCCATTCTTCCCTCACTCATGAATAAGATCCCAAGATATTTAAACTCCTCCACTTGGGGCAGGAGCCTGTCCCCAACCTGGACAGGACAATTCATCTTTTTCCAGCTAAGGACCATGGACTCGGACTTGGAGGTGCTGATTGTCATCCCAGCCGCTTCACACTCAGTGGCAAACCGTCCCAGTAAGACCTGTAGGCCATTGCTGGATGAAGCCAACAGGACAACATCATCTGCAAACAACAGAGATGAGATGCTGTGGTCACCAAGCAGGACACCCTCGTTCCCTGGCTGCGCCTAGAAATCCTGTCCATAAAAATTATGAACAGGATTGGTGACAAAAGGCAGCCCTGGCGGAGTCCAACTCTCACTGGGAATGAGTCCGATTGAGTGTTGGCAATACAAACCAAACTCTCACAACGGTCGTACAGAGACCAAATAGCTCATAATAACAAGTCTGATACCCCATACTTCCGAAGCACCCGCCACAAAAACCACGAGGGATGTGGTCGAATGCCTTCTTCAAGTCCACAAAACACATGTAAACTGGTTGGGCAAACTCCCACGAACCCTCGAGGATTCTTGGGAGGGAAAGAGCTAGTCCGATGTGCCATGGCCAGGACGAAAACCACATTGCTCCTCTTGAATCCGAGGTTCCACCAATAGCCGGACTCTGCTCTCTAGTACCTTGGCATAGACCTTCCCAGGGAGGCTGAGGAGTGTGATCCCTCTAAAGTTGGAGCACACCCTCCAGTCCCCTTTTTTTGAAGAGAGGAACCACTACCCCAGTTGGCCATGCCAAAGGCACTGCCCCCGACCTCCACGCAATGTTGCAGAGGCGTGTCAACCATGACAGCCCAACAACATCCAGGGCCTTGAGGTGCTCAGGGCGAATCTCGTCCGCCCCTGGGGCCCGCCCACCAAGGAGATTTTTAACCACCTTGGCGACCTCAGCCCCTGTGATAGGGAAGTCGTCCCCCTCGTCCTCAAGCTCTGCTTCCTCTGTGGAAGGCGTATCAGTGGGATTGAGGAGATCCTCGAAGTATCCCTTTCACCGCCTGGCGATATCCCCAGTCGAAGTCAGCAGCACCCCATCCGCACTATACACAGTGTGGACAGGGAGCTGCTTCCCCCTCCTGAGCCACCGGACAGTTTGCCAGAATCTCTTGGAGGCCAACCGAAAGTCTTGTTCCATGGCCTCACCGAACTCCTCCCATACCCGGGTTTTTGCTTCAGCAACCACCCAAGCTGAACTCCGCTTGGCCTGCCGGTACACCTCAGCTGCTTTGGGAGTCCCACAAGCCAACCAAGCTTAATAGGACTTCTTCTTCAGCTTAATGGCCCCCCTCACCACTGGTGTCCACCACTTGGTTCGGGGGTTGCCACCATGAGATGCCCCGATGACCTTGCCACCGCAGCTCTGGGCCGCTGCCAGTGTAGTTTTGATATCCTCTATATCCTGCTGTGAATATTTTAAACTATTACACAAATCTTGAAACTCCTTAACGATCCCATCAATCCTTTTATTGGTTGAGTCCATAATCATTTGTGTCAAACATCTAAATGATGTCTTCTGCCTTTTTAAAAGCTCCTCATAGAATGTCTTTTGTTGATCCAACAGCTCCTTAACTATGTCCAACGTTACAAACTCTGGTTCTACCTCAGTTATATTCCTTTGATGTTTACGGGTAGCCATCTTCACTTTGTTGTATTGTCCCTTTAACTTGTAGTAAAGAAAATCTGTGGATGTACCAGCAGTGAACCTCACTTAGCTGAGATGGTGCTTCTTAACTATGATGTCATCAACCAGGAAATGCCCAGGCTGTGTGGCCTGCTAGCACATTGCTTGATGTTAGTCAACAGTGAAGATGCAGACTGAAGCAGTTGGAATTAGCCAGCAGTTTAGTCCCAGGCTAAAGCAGTTGGTGTTAACCAGCAGTGGAGGCCAAGGCTGGAGCTGTTGATGTTAACCAACAGTGAAGATCTAGGCTGAGGCAGATGGAGTTAGCCAGCAGTTTAGTCCCAGGCTGGAGCTGTTGATGTTAGCCAGCAGTGGAGGCCAAGGCCCCATGGTTTGGGTCTCCTGTTTCAGTCCAAATTGCTCTCCCTCCTCACTTCTGATTTTATCTTTTTAATGAAAGCTTCTCTCTCAGAATGAGTCTTCAGCGGAACACTTGAGACAAAAAGTCATAAGGAAACTGTGAATGGAATAAAAATCTTCAGATGGACACACTTCTCCCATGCACTGCATTGATTCCAAAAAACAGGTAATTGTACTGTAAATATATTCAGTGTGCAGGTAGTTCAGCAGACAGCTACACACTTAAAGCAGCTTGAGGCTTTCCATCAATGGTGTCTGCACTCCATCTGCAAAATCAAGTGGCAGGATAACAAATAATGCAGTCCTGGAAAGATGCAAAATTACCAGTGTTGAATGCATGCTCATCAGAGCCCAGTTCCGCTGGTCTGGACATGTTATCCGCATGGATGATGCATGCATACCAAAACCGATATTCTGTGTCCAGCTCTCCACGGGCATCATGTCCAAGGGTCGACCCACACTGCGATATAAGGACACCTTGAAGAGCAATCTCAAAGCATGTCACATAATCATCATTGGGACCGGACGGCATCAGCGCAAAGCTCCTCAAGTCCTGTGCAGACCAGCTGTGTGGGATTGTGACATACATCTTCAACCTGAGCCTGAAGCTGGGGAGGGTACCACAGCTGTGGAAAACATCTTGTGTGGTACCTGTACCAAAAACTTCCCACCCCAAAGACCTGAACAGCTACAGACCGGTGGCCTTGACGTCCCACTTGATGAAGACCCTGGAGAGACTGCTCCTTGCTCACCTCCGCCCCCTGGTGGAACCAGCGATGGATCCACTCCAGTTCGCCTACCAGCATGGCATTGGGGTGGAGGATGCGGTGATCTTCCTCCTTCACCGTTCTCTGTCCCACCTGGAGAAGCCCGGGAATATGGTGAGGATCATGTTCTTTGACTTCTCCAGTGCTTTCAACACCATCCAACCGATGATCCTGAAGGACAAGCTGCTGCGCGCAGGGGTGGACCAGCACCTGTCATCATGGATCCTGGACTACCTCACGAACCGGCCTCAGTTTGTGAGAACCCGGGACTGTGTGTCCGACACGATCATCGGTAGCACGGGGGCCCCCCAGGGAACGGTGCTGGCTCCCTTCCTGTTCACTCTTTATACTGCGGACTTCTCACACAACACAACACACTGCCATCTACAGAAGTTCTCTGATGACTCTGCGATCGTTGGCCTCATCTCCAATGGAGATGAAGCTGAGTACAGAGGGCTTATCCAGGACTTTGTGGACTGGTGCCATCGGAACTGCCTCCAGATCAACGCGAGGAAAACTAAGGAGCTGGTGGTGGACTGCCACAGGCATGGGCAGCCCCTCACAGCACCAGTAAATATACAGGGAACAGACATCGAGATGGTGACATCCTATAAGTACCTGGGTGTTCATCTGAACAATAAACTAGACTGGTCACACAATACTGACGCACTCTACAAGAAGGGACAGCGCAGGCTGTTCCTGCTGAGGAGACTCAGGTCTTTTGGTGTACAAGGGGCGCTGCTGAAGACATTCTATGACACGGTGGTGGCATCAGCCATCACTTTTGGAGTGGTCTGCTGGGGCAGTGGCATTACTGCAGCCGATAGGAAGAGACTGAACAAACTGATCAAGAAAGCTAGCTCTGTCCTGGGGCAGCGCCTTGATCTGGTGGAGGAGATAGGAGAGAGAAGGACGGTGGCTAAACTGTCATCTCTGCTGGAGTCCGAGTTCAACCCTATGCAGGACATACTGAATGCACTGAGGGGCTCATTTAGCAGCAGACTACATCATCCCAGGTGCACAACCAAGAGGTTTCGCAGGTCCTTTCTACCAACGGCTGTCAGACTGTACAACCTAAGCAGGGCTGCTCGCAGAGATAGCAAAAAGACGTAACAAAGTAATAGTTTTTTGAATGCAAAAGATGCAATAGACTTACACAATGGTCCCCTCCGGCATACAACTAGGAAAATACCAGTCACTATGGAGGGTGAGAATATGAGAATATGTATGGGCACATAATCATACCATGTAGGATAACTAAGTAGACGGTTATGCTGTTTCATCCCATCTAGCAACAATGCTCTGCACTGTGTGTGTTTATATATTTACATATTTATTCCATCTAGCTACAATGCTCCGCACTGGGTGTGTTTATATTTATATATCTATATATTTATTCCATCTAGCTACAATGCTCCGCACTGTGTGTTTATATATCTACATATTATTCCATCTAGCTACATTGCTCCGCACTGTGTGTGTTTATATATTTACATATTTATTCCACCTAGCTGCAATGCTCCGTCCTGTGGGTGTTTATATATTTACATATTTATTCCATCTAGCTACAGTGCTCCGCACTGTGTGTTTATATATTCATATATTTATTCCATCCAGCTACAATGCTCTGCACTGTGTGTCTGTGTGTGTGTGTATATACTGTATATATTTTATAGTAATACTGTATGTACATATGTATATTAGCTGCTCTTGCTTGCTTGTTTTTTTTCTTGCCTTCTGATTGTTGCTCTGAGTGTTGCTATCCCTGTGCTGTTGCAATCCTGGAATTTCCCCGTTGTGGGACTAATATAGGCTTATCTTATCTTATCTTATAAGTCTCAAGGACTGGCAGACCCAGACAACAGGTAGACAAAAGTGGCAGGCACTATATCATCAAGCTGTCTTCTGCTTTGAAGACGAGAGAATTTAGAAGCTGGCAGGCTAGCGGGCAGAATACAAAGCAAGAGCCCTGCTACCTCCAGCAGCTGACATCCACACGTCATATCTGCAGCCGACCATGCAAATCCAGGATAGGTTTAACTTCCCGTTTGCGAACACACCAACCAAGAGTCACATAAACATGAACTGCTGAACCCTCATTCATCGGTTGGCGATGAGAGAATCCATTATATCCAGATTGTCCAGACTGTTATCAGAGCAAAGTTCAAAAACCACCATCTATGATGGTATGAGGGTGTGTTAGTGCTCATGGCAGGGGTAACTTGCACATCTGTGAAGGCACCACTAATGCTGAAGGGTACATACAGGTTTTGGAGCAACATCGACTGCCATCCAAGCAACGTCTTTTTCAGGGATGTCCCTGATTATTTCAGCAAGACATTGCCAAGCCACATTCTGCACGTGTTACAACAGTGTGGCTTTGTAGTAATAGAGTACAGGTACTAGACTGGCCTGCCTGCAGTCCAGACCTGTCTGCCATTGAAAATGTGTGGAGCATTATGAAGAGCAAAATACGACAACTAAGACCTCGGACTGTTGAGCAACTGAAGTCATACATCAAGCAAGAATTGGAAAGAATTCCACCTCCAAAGCTTCAACAATTAGTGTCCTCTGTTCTTAAATGCTTACTGAGTGTTGTTAAAAGGAAAGGTGATGCAACACAGTGGTAAACGTGACCCTGTCCCAGCTTTTTTGGACCGTATTGCAGGAATCAAATTTAAATTGAGTGAATATTTGCAAAAACCAATAGTTTATCAGTTTGAACATTAAATATCTTGTCTTTGTAGTGTATTCAATTGAATATAGGTTGAAAACAACTTGCTAATCATTGTATTCTGTTTTTAATTAACATTTTACACATCTTAACTTCATTTTAATTTCAGTTTTTCAATTAACATGCAGAGTGCATGTTAATTGAAGTGCAGCTGTTTCCTCAGTGGAATTAAACCCTCTAGATGTGTGTAATACATATATAATACCGGTCGCTTTGGAGGGTGAGAATATGTATGGGCACAATCATACCATGTAGGATAACTAAGTAGACAGTTATGCTGTTTCATCCCATCTAGCAACAATGCTCTGCACTGTGTGTGTTTATATATTTACATATTTATTCCATCTAGCTACAATGCTCCGCACTGTTTTTATATATCTACATATTATTCCATCTAGCTACATTGCTCCGCACTGTGTGTGTTTATATACTTGCATATTTATTCCACCTAGCTGCAATGCTCCGTACTGTGGGTGTTTATATATTTACATATTTATTCCATCTAGCTACAATGCTCTGCACTGTGTGTTCATATACTCATATATTTATTCCATCCAGCTACAATGCTCTGCACTGTGTGTCTGTGTGTGTGTGTGTATATATTTATTTTATAGTAATATGTACATATGTATATTAGCCGCTCTTGCTTGCTTGTTTTTTTCTTGCCTTCTGATTGTTGCTCTGAGTGTTGCTATCCCTGTGCTGTTGCAATCCTGGAATTTCCCCGTTGTGGGACTAATAAAGGCTTATCTTATCTTAATTTGTTTAATTTTACAAATAACTGTTTAAAGGTGGCATCTTACTTATTTCATCTAGCAAAAACATTATTGAGATTCTGTATATATCGTGTATCGAGATATAGAATATTTATAGGAAGATATAATTTTTGACCCGTATCGCCCAGCCCGAGCCTAGACTATAACAATCAATGAAATGACAGAATGAGTGAATGCTTGGCTCTGTTAGCTGCAGGTAACTGCTGCTGGTGAAGGAGCCAGGGTTTTCAGAGTTATACATTTATAATTTGCACTTCAAATGAGTTTTTCTTTTGGTTCAGTGTACCAGGTGGAGGAATTGTCTGCTCTAGCCAGTTAGCCATTAGCTGCTGCTAGCAACTCCAACAGGAAACAGTGCAGTATTGGTTATTTGTACATAAAAACACCATAGTGACATGTTCAGAAATAGAAGTTGAACAGCGCTGTGTGTATGACCAACTAGAAGAGATGTATAAAACAGAATTAAATTTAATTTAATTCTGTTACTAATAAATAGTACATTTTATACTACTGTCGATGTGCTGGGCATGGCCTCACCATCACATCACAACTGGTGATAAATCAGAAATGTTCACTGTAACAAAGAAACAGGGTTGTTGGGGGGTTTTTTGTGTTTATTTTTTGTTGATAGCCACTCCAGGTAGACAAATTCATGTGTAAAAACAATGAAGAAATAAAGTTTTCATCCTGTGCCCCCTTTTAGACCTCAGGGAACCATGTTAGCATGTGGAAAAATAATTTTGTCCTCTTTAAATAACTTGTTGAATCTGAAAGAGATTCGTCACTACTGTAATTATCACATACACAGATAAGAACTATTGGTTACCAGGTGGTGACTTTTTTGGTCAGTCAGTGTATTTATTCTTTCTGGTTTTATTTCATTTCAGTGAACCTGTAACCAAGTGACACTGATCCTCGGGGTAGGAGCATTATACTAATTAACCACAACCGTGGATGGACACCCTATATACAGTGGTGTGAAAAAGTGTTTGCCTCCTTTCTGATTTCTCATTTTTTTCTATGTCACACTTAAATGTTTCAGATCATCAAACAAATTTAAATATTAGACAAAGATAAGACAAGTAAACACAAAATGCAGTTTTTAAATGAAGGTGTTTATTATTAAGGGTAAAAAAAAATCCAAACCTACATGTCCCTGTGTGAAAAAGTGATTGCCCCCCTGTTAAAACATAAATTAAGATTCAAGATTCAGTCTGGTTGTCCTGCATGAAAAACTCCTTCTTTCCCACTGCCATCAGACTCCTGAACAAAAAACAAATTCCCAAAACTCCGTAACACAGCTTTGCAAATAGGAACTCACACACCGGTTGCTAAATTTGCACATTGCTCATTTGTACAGTGTACATTGTCTCACTCCGTCTGATATCCATATTAACTCTGCTGCCAATTATCATGTACAGTGTATTGGTATTATCATTACAGAGAAATTTGGACACTGGGTGATAATTTGTCATTTGTATACTGCTTATTTGCACAGTGTACGTAGGCTTATGCCATCTCAGGTTCATATCATCTCTGATATCTAATTATCAAAATTTACTGTAGTTCATCACAAATTTGGAAAGCTGAGTTCAATTTCTCTAGCCACACCCAGGCCTGATTACTGCCACACATGTTCTCAATCAAGAAATCACTTCAGTAGGACCTGCCTGACAAAGTAAAGCAGGCCAAAAGATCCTCAAAAGCTAGACATCATGCTACGATCCAAAGAAATTTAGGAACAAATGAGAAACAAAGTAATTGAGATCTATCAGTCTGGAAAAGGTTATAAAGCCATTTCTAAAGCTTGGGACTCCTGTGAACCACAGTAGCCACGGTTACATGAGCAAAATTTCTTCAATCTGATTTACATGGATCCTGAAAAAGCTGATCTGGTTAGGATGTGCGTTTCCATGTGCCACACGTTTGAACCGACTAAATCATTTTGACATGCGCACGTCAACATTTCGACATTCCGAAAATAGTAGAAGAAGAAGCAACTTCCGGTGATAGCAAGCCCCGCTTTGTGTCTTTCTCTTTTTGAAATGGACCTGTATTGTGCTATTCAGACTGTACTTTTGTTTCTGCTGGTCTCTGTAATGAAGCTAGTCTGCATATGACGAACAGAGGGAGACAGCAGGGTGATACAGATCAGTTTTGTTTTACTCCCGCTATGTCTTCTGCTAGCTGCTGTAAAGGCAGAAATACGTCGCGTCGACGTGTGGCTGACATACGTCAGCACGCAGTAAACATATTTTCGGCCCAACCTTCGGAATAAGTGTTTTCATGTCCACCAAGCGGAATAACAATCGGCATAATCCACCCGTCTCAATCGGAATGAAATTTTGATCCGAATGAACGTGATCGGGTCAGAATATTCAGATTGGCATGTTTACATGAAACATTTTTATTCCCATCAGGCTTTTAATTTGGTTACTTGTGTCCATGTAAACATGGTCAGTGAGAGCCATTATCCACAAATGGTGAAAACATGGAACAGTGGTGAACCTTCCCAGGAGTGGCCAGCCGGCCAAAATTACCCCAAGAATGCAGTGACGACTCATCCAAGAGGTCGCAAAAGACCCCACAACAACATCCAAAGAACTGCAGGTCTTACTTGCCTCAGTTAACGTCAGTTTTCATGACTCCACCATAAGAAAGAGACTGGGCAAAAATGGCCTGCATGGCAGAGTTCCAAGATGAAGACCACTGCTGAGCAAAAAGAACATAAAGGCTTATCTCAATTTTGCCAAAAAAAACATCTTGATGATCCCCAAGACTTTTGGGAAAATATTCTGTGGACTGACAGGACAAAAGTTGAACTTTTTGGAAGGTGTGTGTCCCATTACATCTGGCATAAAAGAAACAGCATTTCAGAAAAGGAACATCATACCAACAGTAAAATATGGTGGTGGCAGTGTGATGGTCTGAGGCTGTTTTACTGCTTCAGGACCTGGAAGATTTGCTGTTGTAAATGGAACTATGAATTCTGCTGTCTACCAAAAAATCCTGAAGGACAATGTCCGGCCATCTGTTCGCAACCTCAAGCTGAAGCGCACTTGGGTTCTGCAGCAGGACAGTGATCTAAAACACACCAGCAAGTCCACGTCTGAATGGCTTAAGAAAAGCAAAATGAAGACTTTGAAGTGGCCTAATCAAAGTCCTGACCTGAATCCGATTGAGATGTTGTGGTATGACCTTAAAAAGGCAGTTCATGCTCGAAAATCCTCCAATGTCGCTGAATTACAACAATTCTGCAAAGATGAGTGGGCCAAAATTCCTCCACAGCACTGTAAAAGACCCATTGTCAGTTATTGCAAACGCTTGATTGTAGTTTTTGCTGCTAAGGGTGGCCGAACCAGTTATTCGGGGATGAGAATCCTCCGCAGATCCGCGGAATTCCTCGGATTTGATCATGTCTAGGGTCATTCTCGTGAATCGTCTAAATTCGAGGAGAAAATTTTAGTGGGGGAGGGGGTGAGGTATGTTATGAGCGGCGAGTCGTATTTTCGATCGGCTGCTAAAATCCACTGCGCAGAACGCGCTACCCAGCGAGATCAGTAATGTAATGTAACAAGGCCACTGATTGGCTGATACTTATTGAAGCAACCAGTCGGCGATTTTGTTATTCCTTTGTCATATCCAACACGTGGAGCGAAATGCAAATGGCGGACAGTTCAATCAACTGAGTTTTTCCGATTTCGTGAAAATGGTGAACCTAAAACTCAAGAAAGACAACAAAACAAGAATTTTAGAAATCGACAAAGGGATAAGGAACAAGTTTCGTTTGGAATGGCTTGAAAAAACTGTCAATGACTGTAAAGATTGGTAAAAATACTGAAGTTGTGGTTGAAAAAATGGCCGACTTCATAGCGAAATGCGAAGTACCAGGGAAAGCCCAGTGTGTTTATTGCAACGATTTCTTGAGTTATGGATCTCGTGGTTGTGTTGCCTTAGTTGAGCACTGTTCAAAACAGAAACATCTCAAAATTGTGGCTACAAGAGATCGAACTACTCGCTCGTGCTGTGTTCAAAACGATCGATGGACACGGTCAAATTCAGATGCCAGTCAATCAAAGTTCATCACAATCAGCCCCGATTACAGCAATTAGTGATTGGAAGACACATTCCGAGGTAAGATTTCTTTCTCGTTATAAGTAATGTACTTGAGAATTTTTGCGTAATGAATTTGTTATGAAATAGCATGTGTAAGTTGTGACGTCATGCCTGTTTTGAAACACTAATTGCATTTGAATGCTGATTATCGATTGTTAATAGATAAATGTTATTACATATTTTCTCACAATTTGAAATGCAGTCTAAGAATTGTGAATATAATTTATCATTTTTTGTTTCACTAGGAGGAGTTACATAATGCATGTGTAAGTTTTTTTGTCATGGGTGGTGATGGGTTGCTTTTCCTAAGATATCTTTGCTTTTATTAGTAAACATAATTTCTTTATGGTCATTGCATAAAAATATTAAACATCTTTTAGGTTTTACTTACTTTCTTAGATTATCTTTCAAATATTAAAATATACTAATATGCAACTTTTTTATATTCCTAGTAACACTAACAAATGCACACATTAATAAATCAGAATGTTTGCAGAATGTCAGTATATTTGCCCCCAGACCCCCCACCAAGGCTCAGCCTTGGATCCGGCTTGGGGACCTGCGTCCCCCAGACCCCCGGCTTAGTTTCCTCTTTTTTTCCCAAACTCCATTCTCATCCCTGGTTATTAGGTTTAGGGGGAATCACTTTTTCACACAGGGCCACGCAGGTTTGGATCTTTTTTTCCCTTCATAATAAACACCTTTATTTAAAAACTGCATTTTGTGTTTACTTGTGTTATCTTTGTCTAATATTTAAATTTGTTTGATGATCTGAAAAATTTAAGTATTACAAACATTGAAAAACATGAAAAATCAAGAGGAAACAAACACTTTTTCACACCACTGTCTTTCCCCTGCATCCACTCACTCTTCCACTTTCTTTTCTCCTGGTACGGTAAGAGCTTATACCGTCTGTTTGACATTATGCTTTGTACTGCTTGGGTTGCCTTACTCTGAGTACCCCATCGCTGTGTCATAAAATTGTTGTGGTTTTCTGCTGAATGAGAGGTTTGCAGCGGCAGTATAACGTGGCATTCACGGTTCGTGCCCGCCTGGGGTGTGTAATATACACTTGCTGTCTTTTCAGCTGGAACTGTTGACAAATTTAGCAGTGTGAGGTATGTCTACCCTTACCTGCTAAAGGTTTGTGATGTATTTTGTGCCTTCTCTTCAGGCATAAGAACTGTTTTTACAGCTTACCAGTATGCAGTATGCTTATCTGCTTGAGATATGTGATATATTTATGCCTTCGTCAAGGAGGAATTACTTAACAGTTAACAGCATGATATAATTTGCTGTTAAATCTGTATTGTTGCTTCTTCTCTACTGACAGTTGTCTTCTCAAAAAAAAAAAAAAAGGAGACATCTTCTTTGTCCTGGTACTGAGCGCTCCAGTGCTTGGTGCACTCTCGCTACCTTTTGTGGGGGAGTGGTACTGCATTTAGGTGGGAACTGAAATCTGATATTTCTGTGTTGCCTTATGACAAGCAGGCTTGTACCTCATGGAACAGCTCTTTGGCCTGTTTATGATAACAATAATAATAATGAGAATAACTGTCTTGTTTTCTCTCCTACTGTTCTTCTGGAGGAGTGATAGCTTCTCCGGGAGTGAAGGGGGAGGAAATAGCCCAGACACTGGTATGCACCAGCCCAGGGCTCTATTCCTCCAGCCTTAGTTGCTCCAGCTGGAACTGGGAAGGCTAGCAGGAAGCGGAAGCGGATTGAAGAAAGCCAGCTGCACGACCCATGGGTGGACTTCATGCAGAGGCAATTGGAGGAGATGCGTAAGACCATTGAACATATGGCGGCCAATCAGTGCATAAGACCAATGGCATTTGGCGGCAAATCAACATTGCCTTTTGGGTATGCCGCTCAGGTTCCCGTATGTGCCCTGGGACAGTATCCTGATGCAATGTCCCTCATGGCCTCTGATAACTTGGTAAGACCATCAGCTCCGGCTGTGGCTCCGATGGGCAGCTGGCTGTCTCTGAGGAGGAGGACAACAGTAAACCTCCGGTCAAGAAGGACCTTCCTGAGCCCTATGAAGTGCCTCTCAGGGCATTGCTCTCTAGAGCAGTATCAGCTGCTGGGCTTCCTACGCCATCTTTTCCACCTAGGGCTTCGACTTTGGACAGGGGTCATGCAGCCCGCAGGCAGGTTTCCTTGCTAGTTATCTTGACTTTGTGGGCTGTCTTCAGAAGTTGTGGGCTCATCCAAGGAAGGCTGCTGCTGCTCCTCGTTCTGGGCTTAGTGTTCTGAGTGGTGCTGCGGAGCAAGGCTTGGATGGTGCGTTGTAGGTGGGCCCTACCTTTGCATTGCTGGCTGGAGTGCCCTCCACAGGCAGCAAGTCTATATGTCACCCTAACAGTAAGTGTCATGCCACTGATGGGTTAGTGGCTAGTGCCTACCAACCTGTGGCTATGGCCTCTAGGCTGGCAAATGTTAATACACTTCTTTTAGTGTATTTAGAAGGTCTGATAAGGGACCAAGAGTCAAAAGTGGAACTGACTTTCTACTAGAGTTTGTAAGGATTGTGGACACTGTGATTCAAGGAGCTAGCATTCAAGCTACAGCTCTTAGGAATTCCTTGGCCAGCTGACCGTGGCCGGCGGTATGTGTGGCTGAGCCAGTCTGGATTGGCGGATACGGACAGGGCCCGCAGCAGAGGCGGTGTCGGTTGAGGTGCAGAAGGCAAGACTGCAAACACAATTCTTTCTTTAGCCAGGACCACCTAGTTGAGTGTCCGGAGACCACTTGAGGGGTGTGAGAACCCACAATGGCTTCGTTTACAGAGCCAGGTTCCTTTCAGAGCTCAGGTCACCCGAAGCAGAGGGCCCCTTTGGCAGCGGGTGTAGGTTCAGCAGCACTCACGTCCACACTCTCGGGAGTGTGTAGGCTGTGGTTCTGCCAAGTCCCGCCAGCGTCTCTGACGGTACGCTTCCTCTGATGTTAACGTTCTTCATGGTGTACCTCATGAGTTGTCGTCAGTGCACCTCAGGTCCATGGGTGATCGATACACTGGTGTGTGGATACTGCCTACAATTGAGATCGCTTCCCAACTTCAAGGAGTTCTGGAAGCAGAAGTAAGGAGGACTCTCTTCTGCAGTTCTGGGCAGCAAGGTCTCTGCCCTGCTGGGAGAGAGTGTGATATGGTCTCTGTTTCCAGGAGAAGAGAGGCGAGGCTTTTACACTGCCTAATCCTTGTTCCCAAGCAAATTGGAGCGTGATGCACAGAACTACCGGAGGACTGACCCCCCCCCCCCCCCAACTGTAGTTTCACTACTTACAGTGGCTGTGTGGCTCAAGGTCAGAGGAATGGGATAAGCACTGCCCTATACACCTTATGGTGTCCCACGTGCTGTGGGAGAGAATTAACTAACTAAACAAACTGGGGGTCTCCGTCCAGTTTTGGACCCAAGACGGTTTTGCAGATTTTCAAGGCACTCCCTTGTCCGGTGCTCAGGCTGAGGACATTATTCAGGCCATAGGGCCAGGTGATTGGTTCACAGCAATAGACCTTTGCGATGCTGATTCCATATTCCCATAAATCCGGCCACAGGAAGTTCCTCAGGGTTCCTTCAGGACAGCCTTCGGTTACGATGTCCTGCCTTTAGGCCTTTCCCTGACCTCGGAGGTTCACCATGTGCATGGACGCTGCACTCGCCAGCTGCGGCAGAGGGGTGGTCGAGTTCAATTATCTGGACAATTGTCTGGTTTGAGCACCACCAGAAACCGTAGCAGGGAGCAATATGGAGACCATATTGGCTCACCTGGTGGCACTCAGGTTGCATTAGAATGTGGTGAAGGCTGCCTGGTTCCAACCAGGGTGGTCAAGTACTTGGGGCTCACCTTGGATTCAGTTGTCATGAGGGCATCCCTGACTCCAAAGAGAAAGCATACTATCAGGGAATGTATCAGGAGCTGCGCCTCGCAGAGGTCTGTCTCAGTGCAGCAGTGCCAGAGGATCTTGGGTCTCTTTAATGCAGCTGCCCAGGTGGTGCCACTGGGTCTTTTACATGTTTGTCCCCTTCAGCGGTGGTTTACGCTTCAGAAGGTGGTTTTGCCCAGAGACAAAAGGAGGAGGCTAGTTCTTCTGAAGGAGCCTCATGGTTCTCAGGTGGTGGAGACACTCATCAGTAGTCCGGGATGGTGTTCCCCTGGGCCAAGAGGGCCGCAGGGTGACCATTATAACTGATGCCTCCCAAGTAGGCTGGGGTACAGTCTGGGAGGGCAGGTTGTTCGGGGGCACTGGGCTCCAGCACAGCAGTCTTGGCATATGAACCATCCCAAGATAGAAGCGGTGTGTTTGGTTCTGGGGCTTTTTCTCCCAGTCATTCAGGGCAGAAGAATTATGATACAGACGGACAGCACGGCTGTGGTATTGTACATCAACCGGGAGGACGAACTGGAGTTCCCCTCTCCATGCGAGAGTGCGTCATCTGCTCGTGTGGGCTCGAGCCTGCTAGGTCCACTAGCTACAGATGCTCTGAGCATGCCTGACCTCCACTGAACTGTTTGCATTTCCATTACTGCCTCTTTTGTCAGCTTTCCTCGCAGAGGCGAGACTGAAGTGAGACTGCTGTCTGTTCAAGTAATTTTGATGGCCCGAATTTACCACGAGACCATGGATATGCTCTCGCAGGCACAGGGTGGGAGTTGGCATCTGAATTTCCAGCTCCTGAGGTCTCAGGTATGGCCCTTAAATGGGAGCAATTGTGGAAACTGGGCTTGGAGAAGGAGGTCATAGACACCACGCAGGCTTCACAGGCTCCATCTACCCAGCTGCGATGCAATGTGAAGTGGAGAGTGCTTTGAACTGGTGTCGGACCAAGGGGAAGGATCCCTTGTCATGTCACATCTCTTTCATCTTGTTTTACCTGCAGTAACTGTTCGCCCGAGGTCGGGCGGAGTCCACTATCAGGGGCTACCTGGCGGCAGTGTCAACTGTCCATGAGGAATGTGATGGCTTATCTCTTGGGGTGCAACCCTTGGCAAAGTAGTTCTGAGAGGCGTGAAACGGAGCCATCCATCTCGGCGTCCGCTGCTGTGCACTTGGGATCTCCAGACAGTTATTAGGGCTCTATAGATTCTCTCATGTGTACTACTTAACAGACTCAGTAAACACATCTCGCAGAATGTACTACCGGAAACCCAGTGCGGCTTTAGAAGTGGAAGAAGCACAATGGACATGATTTTCTGCTTGAAACCGGTTCAAGAAAAGTGTATTGAACAGACCATGCCACTTTATGTAGTCTTCATAGACTTCAGTAAAGCCTTCGATACTGTTTCGCGACAAAGACTTTGGCAGGTACTCAAGAAATATGGTTGTACAGAGAAGTTTGTCAGCCTGATCAAGGCACTCCATACAGGTATGCAAGCAAACGTGGCAATGAGTGGTTCAGCATCTAAAGACTTTTCAGTAAGCAACGGGGTGAAACAAGGGTGTGTGCTGGCACCTACACTCTTCTCGCTATATCTGACAACCTTGCTTGAGGTGGCCTTCAAAGACACTTCAGAAGGAGTATTCATTCAAACAAGGAAAGAAGCAGACTTGTTCAGTGTGGCACAGTTTAAAGCCAAGAGTAAGACATCAATAAAGGTAGTAAGAGAAATGCTCTTTGCCAACGACAGTGCTCTAGATGCACACAGCGTGGGAGATATGCAATCTTTAGTGGATAAACTTGCAAGAGCAGCTAGCCAATTCAGCCTCCAAATCAACATCAAGAAGACAGTATGCTTTTATCAACCACCAAAGTTCCAATTATCAACATCACTACCAGAAGAGATCACCATTGGTACGGAGCCACTAGTCGAGTGCAAGACTTTCAAGTACCTAGGGAGTACTGTTTCAGAGAATGCTAGGCTGTAGGATGAACTATCTCTCAGAATGGGAAGAGTGAGCGCTGTGTTTGGAAACTTGAGGGAGAGACTGTGGAACAATCGACATGTGTCTATCCGTGTGAAATGCAAAGTGTACAGAGCGACTGTACTGGCTACTCTATTGTACGGTGCTGAAACTTGGCCTGTCTACAGAGTGCAGGTGAAGAAACTCCACGCGTACGTGATGAGACCCCTTCGAGCCATAATGAACATCTCATGGAAAGACAAGATAACCAACATAGAAGTGTTGAAACGAGCTGGTCTACCATCAATGGAGGACATGCTAATACAGATGAACCTGAGATGGCTCGGACATGTTGAGAGGATGGACCACCAGCGTCTCCCTCGGCAGTTACTCTACTCACAGTTATGCAAGGGCAAACGCAATCAGGGTAGACCAAGGCTCAGATTTAAAGATGCTGTAAAAAGAAACTTGAAGAAGTTGGACATAGACAGGAGTTCCTGGCAGCGGAAGGCTAAGGACAGAGCTGTGTGGAGGAATCTGATCAGACCTAAATGAAACAGTCCTTGTCACCCACGACAGACTGCGATGATGATGATGATGCTTACCCCCTTTTGAGCCACTCCCCAGTGCTGACCTTCATCTGCTCTCTTGGAAGACTGCTTTTCTCTTGGCAATTGTCAAGAGAAAAGCCAAGAGGGTCAGTGAACTGAATGCGCTCTCTGTGGACACAGCATGCCTTAGGTTGGATGGTGATTAAGTGGTTCACCTGCGGCCCAGCCCAGCTTTTCAGCCCAGGGTGCTGGCTAATGGGTTGTTTCCTGCCCTGTTGTGCTTGAGGCCTTTTACCCACCTCGCACACCTCTTCAGAGGCTGAGAGGCTTCATCGTTGTGCCCAGTGGGGCCCTTGAGCTTTATGTTGATCGTACGAGGTCTGTCCGTTCTTCAGAGAAGCTTTTTGTGTCCTATGGGGAATCCACGATGGGCAGGCCTATTCCTAAGCAGTGCCTATCCCATTGGAGAGTTGACCTGATTGCTTCACATATGTACAGGTTTGAGCGGGACCACCAGAGGCTGATTACTCACTCGACTCAGGGAAAGGCCACGACATGGGTGTTGTTCACGGTTGCATCCCTCGGAGGATGTATGCGCAGCCGCTGGCTGGGCTTCTTCCTCAAACATTCACCCGCTTCTATATGCTCAATTTGGCCTCATCAGTCATCCTCTCATCTGTTCTAGGGGTCGCAACAGATTCTTAGTTGTATCTTAGTTTGCCCTTGTTGAGCCGGCAGGTGTGCCTTGTGCTCGGAATGGTTTTTGTTCAGCTCCAGTTGCCTGGAGGAACCTGCTTGACTTGTAGGTATCCAGTTGAGTGTAATAAGAAGTCAAACTCATCTGTCTGGGGGTCACAGCAGATTCTTAAGCTGTATCTTAATCTCCCTCATGTGAGCCGGCATGTATGCCTTGTGCACGAAGAAGGTTGTTTCAGCTCTGGTTACCTGTAGGAACCGGCTTAACTTGTAGGTATCCAGTTGAGTACGACCAAGGAGTCAACTCATCTGTTCTGGGGATCGCAATGGGTTCTTAAGTTGCGTCTTTGTCTCCTTCATGTGAGTCGGCATGTGTGACTTGCCCTCGAAGAGGTTTGTTTCAACTCCAGTTACCTGTAGTAACTGGCTTAACTTGTACGTACTCAGGTAAGTACAATAAAGGAGCCAAACTCATCTGACTGTGTTGTGCATTGTCCTCCATTGACCTGTGGGTGACGTCCTCCCCATTTCGCCTCAGGACTCATTTGGTATACGGGTGTCACTTGATTACAGGTTCACTGAAATGAAATAAAATGTACGTTTATGGATGAAAATGCCGTTTTATAAATGAAAGGGAACCTGTAACCATTCATTGTCCTTTGTTGGTGGAGGCAGGCTCCTTTCAGTCGTCAGAAAGAGGAAGAGTGAGTGGCTGCAGGGGATATATATATACTGTACCCTCCCTTTTCACGTTCCCTTCATTTGAAATTCCTACAGGACCGCGCAAAGTGGTGCAGCAGGCCACATTTCCCACAGTGCTTCCCCCTGAGCCGGATACTCTCTGGACTTATACTTGTGTCTAGCAGACCCACAGCCATAACATCTTGGCGTTCCCAGGGTAGACCTTATTTTGACAACGGAGGAGTACTCTTTATCCTCAACATCGTCTTCATCATCAGGGCCCGCTGTCAGCGCCTTTAGTCAAGGCTCATTTAATGCAGAAGAAGAAGACTCTCTGCTGAGGTTCCTCGCTAATACTTAAGTCGCCTCAAACTGCTGGACAATCTCAATAGCGGCAGCCAGAGTCAACTCACCCGAGTAGGTCAGGAGCCGTCACCAGGCAGCTGGGCAGCAAACATGCTCCGCCAACTGATCCCGGACCATCTCGTCCTGTAGAGCCCAAAATTTGCACTCCGCCGCCAGTTGGTGTAGGTCTGCCACAAACCTCTTCACCAACTCTCCCGTCCTCTGGCGGCGCTGTCGGAGCTGAATATGCCAAACAATGACATTGTGTGGTGATCCGAGTGCTGAGCTCATCCGCGCTCGGGTTACTCAGTATTTTCCTTTTTTCTCCCATATTATTTCTGTTTGGTTATTATTGGTGTTCCCAGGGATTTTACTGTGACAACGCCGCGGCTGAACTTCCGGCTGTCAAAGTCGAGCCAGCACTGTCACAGCTGAGCATGATTTTGGTCATTATGTTTCCTCCTCTCCTGTTTGGTTCTTGGCTTTTTGTTATCAGTATTAAGGGAGCAGCTGAGGCTCACTCCTCGCTGCGACCTGCGTCTGTCAGAACTGGTTCCTCTAGTCTTCTTTCTGTGTTTAATTGGTCCTCACTTAATCATTCGTAAGTATTTATTTTTGCTTGTAGTGAATTAACTGTAAAGATAGTCAGCATTGGATAACGGAATTTTATGAACTCTAATTAAGGGAAAATACATCTGCATTCTGCATAAGCAACAGCGACTTTATAGTAAACACAGTCAGCATAAAAACTTTGTTTAAACTCTGATGAACAGAAAAGACCGGAGCATTCCGCATCAGGAACACCCTGACAGTTTAGTCAGGTGGCATGATGGGAGCTGTTGCTGCGAGTCCTTTAAACAAAAACTAAAGTTTACATGACAGCCGACAACTTTTTTTTTTCCACAATATTTTTATTGAACCTTTTTACAAACATAACACAAACAATCAAACACTAACACTAAAAATAATTTTTAAAAAAGTACTAAAAACACCAACAACCACTAACAAAGGCAGGTCTTCAACAATGCTCCTCTATTTAGTCTAGGCAATCCATTACATAAGTATACATACTATTCATTCACCAGTTTGGAATTTACAAGGTCCACACATATCATTCACCTTCTTCTTCAAAAGTTATGTTTAAATTCTTTACATAATCAATGAAAGGTCTCCATATATTCTCAAACACAATTTCTTTTGATTTCAGTATCCGGTTTCCTCCCACATGCCAAAAACATGCAAGTTAGGTTAACTGGCATCAAAACTGGGGATTCTAAATTGTCCTTAGGTATGGATGCGAGAGTGAATGGTTGTCTGTCTCTCTGTGTTGGCCCTGCGATGGACTGGCGATCTGTCCAGGGTGTACCCTGCCTCTCGCCCAAAGATGCTGGGATAGGCTCCAGCCCCCCCGCGACCTGAAAGGATTAAGCGGTAGAAGATGGATGGATGGATGGATGGATGTTATTCTTTCTAGTGGAAGGTTTGTTAACATCTGTCTTAACCACTGAGTCACATCTGGTCTATGAGTCTTTTTCCACAATAGTGCAATACATTTTTTGGCGTTAAGCAAACTGAGGTCTATGAATGCTCTCTCACTCTTGTTAAAGTTATGCTTTTCTGGATAAAGACCCAACAAAAACAGTTTAGGATTCAATATGATTTGTTTTGAAATTATTTTTTCAGTTACCCTCACCTCTTCCCAAAACATTCTAATTTTCCTACATTCCCATAAACAATGAAATAGGGTTCCTTTACTTTCCATACATTTTGTGCACGTATCTGGTATGTTTTTGTTATATCTATTTAACTCCACCGGTGTAACATACATCCACATTAACCATTTAAAATGTATCAATTTAAGACGTACATTTATTGATTTGGTTTGAGCTTCTGCACAAGCCAGTTCCCACTGTTCCTCTGAAATTTCAGTTTGCAGGTCTTCTTTCCAATAATTCAATCTTTTCCGTGAGTTTTCACTCGAGGATAATGTGAATGAGTTATAAAACTCTGAAATAATACCCTTTCTCTTACTATCTTTCGTGAAGATTTTTTCCAAGGATGAATAAGTAGGTCAAATGAGAGCATTATTTTGATTTGATCGAATAAAGTTCCTAAGCTGAAGATATTTAAAAAAATGTGTTCTATTAAGATTAAATTTGATCCTCAGTTCTTCAAAAGACATTATGTTATCTGAACCTGACAAATATAAGTCTCGAATCTTTTGAATCCCTTTTAAATTCCATACTTTAAATACAGCATCCGCTCTCCCTGGTTTAAAATATTGATTACCCCATATTGGGCTAAATTGTGACAATAAGTGTGGTTCTTTTAGATATTTTTTGGTTTCACACCATATTTTGATCATATGCTTTACAAATGGATTTTTAACTTGTTTCTGTAATTTTTTTGCCAAGTCTGAGTATATGAATATGGGAAGAGGTAAAGGTAAATTGTTTGATTCCATTTCAGTCCAGTGAGGGAGATCATTTGATGAAAAAATAATATGTCATAGACCTCAGTTGTGCTGACCAGTAATACAACAAAAAGTTTGGACATTTCAGACCTCCACGATCAAATGGTAAATATAGTAAGGACAGACGTAATCTAGCCTTCCTATTGTTCCATATAAATTCCACTAACTTTTTTTTAATTCTTAAGAATAGATCTGAAGGTGGTGGTAAAGGAATGTATTGAAATAAATAAAGCATTTTGGGTAAGATATTACTTTTAAGTATATTAATTCTCCCAATCATCGACATTGGTAGTGACATCCATCTCTGAAGTAACTCATTAATGTCTGTCATTAAGGCTTCATAGTTGGCACTGGCGACTAATTCTAGCTTAGGCAAAATTTGGATTCCTAAATATTTAAACTGATTTACAACATTGAATTGATTTACCTCAGGGGCTGGGTAATTTCTCTGGGTCTCATTTAGCATTAATATTGAAGATTTAGTTTTATTTATTTTATATCCTGATATTTCCCCAAAATTCTTTATTAAATTCAACAAAGTCGGAATTGATTTTTTTAAGATTTGACATGAACAAAATTGTCATCGGCATACAGGGAGATTTTATGTTCTGTTGGTCCTACTTTAATTCCATATATTTGTGGATGTAAACGTACTGCCATCGCTAAAAGTTCAATTGCCATAGTAAACAGTAAAGGTGAAAGTGGACAGCCTTGTCGACATCCTCTATTGATTTTTATTGATTTTGAGATATTGCTGTTTGTTAGGATTTCTGCTGTAGCATTATTATATATTATCTGAACCCATTTTATGAAATTATTTCCAAATCCAAACCTTTGTAGGACTTCAAAAAGAAAGGGCCATTCGACCCTATCAAAGGCCTTTTCGGCGTCCAATGGTAGGAGAGCTGTATCCAGTGTTTCTTTATTAGAATAGATAATATTAAATAGTCTTCTTACATTATGGAAGCCTTGTCTTCCCTTTATAAAGCCATTCTGATCTCGGTTAATAATATTTGGTAATATTTCTTGTCGTCGTCTTGCTAAAATTTTACAGATTATCTTAAGGTCAGCATTTAATAGGCTTATTGGTCTCATATTTTCACATTTATTAGAGGGTTTACCTGGTTTTGGCAAAAGTATAATTAAGGCATTATTCATGTGTAGTGGTAAATTACTATTTTGAAATGCTTCTAAAACCATTTCCAAAAATGGTTTTATTAATTTATTCTTAAATTTTTTATAAAGGTCAACTGGAAGACCATCTGGTCCTGCACTTTTTCCTGATTTCATATCATCAATGGCTAGCCCAACTTCTTCTTGACTAATTTTAGACTCCAGTATCTCCCTGTTTTCATTTGGAATACAAGGTATAGATAATCCGTCCAAAAACCCATTTAGTTTTGTTAAGTCAGTTTCATTTTTTGTGTCATATAGTTTTTCATAATAATCCCTAAAGGCACTGTTAATTTCTAAAGGATCTACAACTGCCTGTCCGTTACTTATAATACTGGTAATTGGTGTTTTAAATTCTAATTGTTTAATCTGCCATGCCAATAATTTCCCTGATTTTTCACCTTGTTCATAAAAAGATTGCTTCAATCTTAGAAGACTCGAGGCAACTCTATTCGCTGATTTTTTTGTCATATTCAGCTCTCAGAATCAGTAATTCGTTCTCTAACTTTGGGTCACTTCCTGCATACACTTTTTCTTGGAGAATTTTTATTTTATGTTCCAACTGGAGCAGGGTGCATGATCAGAGATCACAATGTTATCATAGAAACAGTTTTGAATCTTGGACCTTAATTCTGTGGAGATCAAAAAATAGTCAATACGTGAGAATGTCTTGTAGGTATTAGAATAACAAGAGTAGGCTTTAACTTGCGGTTTCATTTCTCTCCATATATCTAGCAGTCTCAGTTCTTTCATAAAATGATTAATGATCATCCTGCATCCATTGGGCGTACAGTCCAGTCCTGTTGATCTATCTATACTGGGATTCAATGTACAATTAAAATCCCCTGCTATTATATGTTGCCCTGTAAGTGATGATAAAATAAGAAATAAATTAGCAAAGAAGTTTTGATCATCTATATTGGGACCGTATAAGTTCACCAGATTTATATTTTCTAATAACAAAGATCCTTGAATGATTAGGTATCTTCCTAATTTGTCTCCAATTACATTTTTCACTTGAAATGGGACTGTTTTGTGTATGAGAGTCATAACTCCCCTGGCTCGAGATGAAAATGATGAGGTGAATACACTTCCCTGCCATCTTTTTTTTAATTCTTTTTACATCCTCCTCTATTAGATGAGTTTCTTGTAAAAACACAATTTTTGAACCTATGTCTTTTATTTTATTCATAACTTGTTTAAGTTTTTTTAAATTTTGTAGACCTCTGCAGTTCCATGAAGTTAAATTAAGATTAACGCTTTGGTCTATGATCAATAAGGAGTTTGGGATTACCTCGCAATGTAAACATGCTCATACAGAGAAGCAAAAACATGAGTGGTTGAACATTCATCCTACAAGCTACACACAAACAAATTCCCCCTTCCCACATTCGTGGTAATCCCCCCAAAATCAAAAAAAAAAAATTCTGTCTCCCGTTATAGCCATTGACTGCTCCTCACTCACAAGGATCAGACAAAACCACTCTTTCTTTCCCCTCTCAATCACCCTGACTCTACTGCTTTTAATGACATAACATTAACTCTCTTCTGTAGTTTTCCAACTTAACTCCCAAATTTTATAGCAACTTTGTACATCATAGTTTGTTTGTTTTTTTTTACAATACAATCTGTATTTTGTGAACTTGCTATTTGCTTCAGATCAGTCAGATGCCTGTGCAAATGCTTAAATATTCTACCTTATATCTTGTTCATGCTTCATGCTTAGCTCCCACCAGTCTCTTCTTGGATCTTCTTGATGAGCTCCTGCGCCTCCTCTGGGGTCTTGAAGGTGTGGGTTCTCCCTTTATATGTCATCAGCAGTCTTGCAGGATAAATCACTCCATGACGAATCCCAAGGTTGCGTAGCTCTTTACGGGCGGAGTCAAACTGTTTCCTTAATTGTTGGATTCCTGTGGCCAAATCTGGGCAGAACCGCACCTGTTGATCCTGGTATTTAATTTCTCCTTTGGCTTGCGCCGCGTTGGAGATCGTCATCTTGTCTCTGTAGCTGAGGAACTTCATAATCAGCGTCCTCGGTGATGCCTTATTATCTCTCAGTGGGCCAATTCGGTGGGCGCTTTCCAGAACGACCGATGACTGCAGCTCTGCGTTGTTCAGCGCTTCTGGAATCCACTTTTCCAAAAAGGAACATGAGTCCCACCCCTCCGTACCCTCCGGGAGACCCACCAGCCTCAGATTGTTCCGTCTCGACCGGGATTCTAAATCCAGGACATTATTTTCCAGACGTTTATTGTTTAATTCCAATGTGCGCACCTTTAATTGTAGGCTGGTGACGTCATCCTCAGCGCTGGAAATTCGGAGCTCCACCTGCGTTACTCATTCCATACAGTCGCTTAACTCCTTTCTCATTCCTTCTATCGCTGCTATAATCCCATCAAATTTAGTGGAGAAGTCTGCTCTCATTGAGCCAATGGTAGCGAGCACCGCACCTGTGCCGTCGCCAGCAGTCACCGCTCCTCCACTAGCTTGCTCCGCCATATCTGGGGATTTTTCTGCTTCGTCACGGACGTGAAAGTCCGTTAACTTGGACTGTTTCGGCGGTTCAGTTTTTCCTCCACCTGATTTCCCAGCCTTAGGCTTTACCGGCATGTCCTCGCCCAAATGCTGGGATAGGTTTTGTTCCAATTGAGAGGGTTATTTGCCGATTTTTTTATTTTTAAGAGCAGAGTAGAGTGAAGCACGTCCTCCTACGTGGTGGCCATAACCGGAAGTCACAGCCAACAACTTTAACAACGTGGAAAATTATCTTTTAAACTGACATACAGTATGTGTAACTGGCGGCAACATTTGATCAGGATCAAAAGATAATTTTGCTCTCGCCATTCATTTCTGTGGAGCTTTTCACAAATACCGCCATCTTTGACACACGCAAAGTATTATGGGATTGTTTGGGGGCATCAGAAGTTGGCTTGGGCTGGATATTTAATTTTTAGACATTATTTGTGAGTATTTTGGCTTTTCCAGCAGACAAGAAGACTGATTGTTGCAGAGAAATAAGAGAAGAAAAAATCATGTTGTGTGGCAGCCTCAGAAGTCACATTTATTTCTAAAGAACCCTGTTTAGGAGGAGACAGGTGCTGCACAACACCGTTGGGGGGACCAGCTGAGGATTAATACAATAATAAAGCAGGGTGTGCTGCATTAAAACTGTCACTGAAGGCAGAAGACAGACGGGGGAAGCAAATCCATGATGAGCAACACTGGGGTGAACTCAGGCTGATGGAAGGATTTAAGTTGATACAGCCGTGATGGAAATGAGTTCATAGGTTTGCTGACAGGCATCGGTGAAGTGACTGAATCAAGTGTTTTGAGTGTGAGTTGCCTGCTCATTTTAAACGTGTCAAACATCAGAATTTCTGCTTGCATCCTAGAAGAGATGAAGTCATGTCTCCCCCTCCTCCCGTCCCTCAGCTGTGCCCACAGCTGTTCTGCACCGTTCTCTGTCTGATGTGATTCAGAGTGGCAGTGGAAATACTGTTATGACTTGTTCTATCCTACAGCATTCATACAGGCAAAGTTATTGATTTATTTAACCTGATATGGTGACTGTATACAGTCACTGCAGCGGTGCTGTCAGCCTGATGGAGTCAACCAGAAAATCCATGATGGAGACCGCGGATTAATTAGTAACACCAGACTTGATCACAGAAATGTCTTCTTAGAACAGGCTCATTTACCACAGACTGATCACTGCTCAGTCGAACCTCAGTATAAGGATGCACTGCTCAGTCTAACCTGATGTGAGCTAATAATTCTGGCTGCATCAGAGCTGAGCACCAGCATCACCTTCAGACTGATAAATACTGAACTTTGCATTGAATTGGTGTAAGACCATTTTTCTGTTAGATAAACAAGTTATAATCTTATAAATCTACTGTCATGTGCAAAAATTAGGACACCCTGTACAAGTTTGTGGTTGTTTTTTTTTCAACATATTTGGACATATGGATATTTAATATCAATAATAAAAATACTGGGAGATTCAGGTAATACAACTAAACAATTAACAATGAATTAAAGACTTTTTTCAAATTTTCTGTAAAATGTAATTCTAAACAAATAGTGAGGAATAAATTAGGACACCCCCACATTCATTCCCACTTTCAGTGGCTAAAATAAATGTTAAAAAAATGCAAATAAGAACAAAAACAAGGTTGGACATAGATATGTGAACATTTATTAATAAAGAACTGGCTATTTAATGGGGTGTCCTAATTTTTTCACATGGCTGTATGTTTATGGTAATCCATAGCTGAGTATATTCTCCACTCAGGTTAAGTGCCAGTGGATACTCGTGTACTGGACAATCATCTTTAAGCTGCCATCCAAGTTTACACATTAAAATCAAAAAAAATTCTAGAAATATGTAGTCAGCATGCATTTGCGAAAAGGTCCATGGAGAATTTTTTGATTTCAGGTCCCATATGCAAAAATGTATGTGTGTGTGTGTGGGGGGGGGGGGGGCTTAGGCTGGGAGCTGGGAGAGTTGTCACACAGGCAGCAAAGCAAGCCCAAATCAACAACGACACGTTCACAAACAAGCCCAAAAACCCACGCCCCACGGCTGATGGCATCAGCAAGCAACTTCAGAGAAAAACAAGCCCAAAGTCGCTTAGAATAAGCAGACTTGGCAACACTGATCTGTGGAAGACCAGACTGACCAGCAAAAATGAAATACCGAGACATTAATAATTATTATGAATGATGAATTATTATTATTATTATTAATGATGAGTTCCAAGGTTGTCATAGCCAGGAGCGGCACTGGGGTTAAGCTCCCAGTGCTTATAAAATGCTCCTTATGGCATGCGTCTCAAAAAGCCTCTGACAACTAAGTCCAACTCCTAGCCTGCCCGTGTGGTTTAGTTTCTAAGCCCGGCGGAACTGCTTTTACTAATAGGAGAAGGGGCGAGGGCGGATTTCTGGCGCCTTAAAACCAGATGCTTTGGGTAGATGGTGGCCCGTTAACCTGGGAAGGTAGCCCATCTAGGGGATGGTAAACCCTGATTTCAAACCTCCGCTGCCTTGCGGCATACCCGGTCACGGAAAAGGCTTCGGGAGTCAACCCTGAGGAAAAATCCGGAGTCGGAGTCCCTAAGGCAGTTGTCTGTTGTGCTCAACATCGTTCTGGCAGCTCCTGCGACGGCGCTGGTGCCAAACTGTAGCAGCCTTGCTGTTCTTTTGGATTCATCAGTAACGTGGAGAGGGGGGACTTGCTGTATGGGCAACATCTTGTCTTCCATATCTTCCTGCCCAGGCTTGAATCCTACCAACGCCCAACACTGAAAGGTAGAACACCGGACTACTGGAGAGGACACTCCAGCTTTGCCTTCGGCGTAGACAAAACACGGGGAATGACAGTTACCGGTTATAAGCCACCGCTCAACTGGCGTAGAGCGTGGCGCCAGGGGTTGTTCCCGACGGTGGGAGGGATCATCTGATCTCACTGGACAGCTACCGCCCATCTCAAGCTGGGCAGCCCCCAGCCAATAAGGTGTTGTCCCGCCACAGCCTGCTTTCCTCATTGGGTGCATGGGGATGAAGTGAAGTCCGAATGGCAGGCTGAGAACCTTGCACCAGGCAAGATAACAAAACAAAAGAGACCAAATCTAAAACTGGGAACTTGGAACGTCCGCACTATGATGACAGGACTTGCTGCTAACCTCAAGGACATCAGTGACACCAGGAAGACTGCCGTCATCAATAATGAGCTGAAGAGACTGGAAGTGGATATCGCCATTCTCCAGGAAACACGGTTGGCTGACGCAGGCACACTGAGAGAGAAGAACTACATGTTCTACTGGCAGGGAAAGGGCAGCGACGAACACAGGGAACATGGAGTGGGCTTTGCAGTGAAGAACACCTTGCTGAAGATGGTGGAACCGGGCAGCAATGGCTCTGCACGACTCCTCACCGTCCGCCTTAACACCACTCAAGGCCCAGTCACCCTCGTCAGTGTGTATGCCCCAACACTGACAGCCACGCCAGAGGCAAAAGACGAGTTCTACGAGAATGTCGCAACAACTGTCAGGATCATCCCCAACTCTGAACAACTTATTCTCCTTGGAGACTTCAATGCCAGAGTGGGTGCTGACCACGACTCCTGGCCCTCCTGTCATGGACCATTTGGCGTGGGCAGAATGAACGACAACGGACAGCGGCTGCTCGAGTTCTGCACACATCATGATCTGTGCATCATAAACTCGTTCTTAAAGACCAAGCCCCAACACAAGGTTTCCTGGCGACATCCGCGTTCAAAGCACTGGCACCAGCTGGACTTGATCCTGACCAGGCGCACCTCACTGAAGAACGTGCTAACCACCCGCTTGTTCCAAAGTGCAGATTGCGACACAGACCATTCATTGGTGTGTTGCAAGGTCAAGCTGCAGCTGAAGAAATTCCACCACGCCAGACAGCCTGGAAAGGCACGGATTGACACCAGCAAGATGGCCCAACCAGAACTTGTTGAGCAGTTTACCTCCACCTTTGTGAAGGAACTTGGTGAACTACAAGAAGGAGAGTCTGCAAAGCAGAAGTGGGAAGAGCTGCGAAACATCATCCACCGCACAGCCTTGGCTACCTTTGGGAGGAAGACCTCGAAGTCACAGGACTGGTTTGATGCCAAGTCGACCGTGATGACCCCCGTCATTGAAGCCAAGTGCTCAGCACTTGCTGAGTACAAGAAGTACCCAAACGAGAAGAATCTCCAGATCCTCAGGGCTGCAAGAAGCAAAGTTCAACAGACTGCTCGGCGCTGCGCCAACGAGTACTGGACTCAGCTCAGCCAAGACATTCAAACCGCTGCCATAACAGGGAACATCCGTGGTATGTACGACGGCATCAAGAAAGCACTTGGTCTGGCTCAGAGCAAGACGGCCCCCCTCAAATCCTCCACTGGGGAGATGATCACAGAAAAGAACAAGCAGATGGAGAGATGGGTGGAACACTACTCCGACCTCCACTCCAGACAGAACACCGTGACACCATCAGCCCTTGATGCCATCGATTGCCTGCCATTCATGGATGAACTTGACGCCAAGCCAACCATCGACGAACTCAGCAAGGCCATTGATAGCTTGGCCGCTGGCAAGGCACCTGGCAACGATGGCATACCCCCCGCCCTGATCAAGCACTGCAAGACCGCCCTACTGCTGCCACTGCGTGACGTCTTCTGCCAGTGCTGGAAGGAAGGTGCTGTACCACAGGACATGAGGGATGCCAAGATCATCACCCTCTACAAAAACAAAGGGGAGAGAAGCGACTGCAACAACTACAGGGGCATCTTCCTCCTCAGCATTGTTGGCAAAGTCTACGCACGAGTTGTCCTCGTTCGTCTACAGAAGCTTGCCGAACGTGTCTACCCCGAGTCTCAGTGTGGCTTCCGCGCTGGGCGATCGACAGTGGACATGATATTCTCCATCCGCCAACTCCAGGAGAAGTGCAGAGAACAGAATATGCCCCTGTACGTTGCCTTCGTCGACCTCACCAAAGCGTTTGATCTGGTCAGCAGAGAGGGCCTTTTCAAGATCCTGCCAAAGATAGGATGCCCACCAAAGTTGCAAAGCCTCATCGAATCGTTTCACACCAACATGCAGGGAATGGTGCAGTACGACGGCAACGTCTCAGAGCCATTCAATATACACAGCGGAGTGAAACAGGGCCGTGTACTTGCGCCAACCCTCTTTGGGATTTTCTTTGCTATGCTCCTGAGGCATGCCTTCAGCACAGCAACAGAGGGAATCTACCTGTATACAAGATCTGACTGCAGGCTTTTCAACCTCGCCTGCCTGAAAGCCAGAACCAAAGTATGTGAGACTCTAATCAGAGATATGCTGTTTGCAGACGACGCTGCAGTCGTGACCCACACACAGCAGGAGCTTCAGACCCTGATGGACCGCTTCTTCCAGGCATGCATGGACTTCGGGCTTACCATCAGCCTGAAGAAGACTAACGTCTTGGCGCAAGGTACGGAAGCACCACCAACCATCACCATTGACGACTACGAGCTGGAGGTCGTGAATCAGTTCACGTACCTGGGGTCAACGATCAGCAACAACCTCTCCCTTGATACAGAGATCGACAAGAGGATTGGAAAATCAGCCTCCACACTCGCTTGCCTCACCACACGAGTGTGGGAGAATCCCAAACTCTCTGTCAAGACGAAGATGGCAGTGTACAACGCCTGCGTCATTAGCACACTGCTCTATTGGAGTGAGACGTGGACAACATACGCCTGGCAGGAAAAGAGACTGAATTCCTTCCACTTGCGCTGCATTCGGCGCATCCTGGACATATCCTGGCAGGATAAAGTGCCCAACACATTAGTCCTGTCCCGCGCTGGCCTTCTCTCCATGTTTACTCTACTCAGGCAGCGCAGGCTTCGCAGGCTAGGCCATGTTCACCGTATGGAGGGTGGCAGAATCCCCAAAGACGTCCTCTACGGAGAACTGGCTACTGGCAGGAGAGACGCTGGCCACCCACAGCTGCGCTTCAGAGACGTCTGCAAGAGAGATATTAAGGCCCTGGAGATTAACACAGAGTGCTGGGAGGACCTTGCAACGGACCGCTCCAGATGGAGAGGCACCCTGACCAGACAGCTCAAGGCAGGTGAAGAGAAACTGACTGCTGCAGCAGATGAAAAAAGGACCCGCAGGAAGAACCGCCACAGACCCAGCAGCACGGAGACCATCCACAAGTGCGACCTGTGTGACAAGGACTGCCATTCGCGCATCGGCCTGTTCAGCCACAGGCGGTGCTGTTCCAGCAGAGTAGACATCTAGGATTCTCTTCCATGGTCATCATAGACCGACAGAGGCCAATGATATTCTATAGTGTCTGGTTCCGCCCTCGCTACTTTCTTGCTTTGATGTTTGAGTTCTTTATTTTGTGTCCTAGTTGGGTGATCGTCACTTCCTTGTGGTAACGTATCGTCACTTCCTGTTTTGCTGTCTGCCTGTGTGGTTTGCTCTCCAGCTCTCGAGCCACTAGCTATGGCTACTAGCTCTCTTTCCTCTCCTCCTCTGGTGTGCTCTCTCTGTCAGATGTTTAGCTACACCTCTGCCTCTTTTAGTGATAACGGTAAATGTAATAAATGTTGTCTTTTTGAGGCGCTCGAGGCGAGGTTGTCTGATTTGGAATCCCGGCTCCGCTGCATTGAAACACCGTCTGCGCCAGTTAATCTCAACGGATGCCCATTAGCTGCAGCGGAGCTAGCTAGCTTAGCCCCCCCTGTCACCGGTTCCCCGGCTCTCCTCTGCAGCGAGGAGACTGGGTGGGTGACGGTGAGAAGGAAGCCTAGTCGCAAAGCCCCGGTTCACCACCAACCTGTTCACGTTTCTAATCGTTTTTCCCCGCTCAGCGACACACCCACTGAGGAAAAAACTCTGATCATTGGCGACTCTGTAGTCAGAAACGTGAACCTAGAGACTCCAGCGGCCATAGTCAAATGCATTCCTGGGGCCAGAGCAGGCGACATCGAGTCAAATTTGAAAATGCTGGCTAAAAGTAACTGTAAATATTCCACAATTGTTATTCACGCCGGCATTAATGACATCCGTCTCCGGCAGTCGGAAGTCACGAAACTTAATATAGAATCGGTGTGTGACTTTGCAAAAACGATGTCTGCCACTGTAGTATTCTCTGGGCCCCTCCCCAATCTGACCAGTGATGACATGTTTAGTCGCTCGTCATCCTTGAACCGCTGGCTGTCTGTGTGGTGTCCTAAAAATGACGTGGGCTACATTGACAATTGGAGCTCTTTTTGGGGAAAACCTGGTCTTATGAGACGAGACAGCATTCATCCCACTTTGGATGGTGCTTCTCATTTATCTAACAATCTGGCATCTTTTTTATCCAAATTTCCAAAACCATGACTACTCAGAGTTGGGACCAGGAAGCAGAGTCGCAGTCTTACACGCCTCTCTGCAGCTCCTCTTCATCCGCCACCCCTCAGCTTAGCCCCTGTCTTCCCCATCAGAGAATCGTTGTCTGCTCCCTCCAAAGTAAATAAAAATATAATGTATAAGCATCCCAAAGTGATAAAGCAAAATATTGGTAAAACTCAAATTAAACATAAAGCCTCTAAATTGAATGATTTGGCCTCTGTTCCTCCTCATAATTTAAAAATTAAATGTGGTTTATTAAATATTAGGTCTCTAACTCCCAAGTCTCTGTTAGTCCATGATCTGTTAATTGATCATCAGATTGATTTAATTTCCCTTACAGAGACTTGGTTAGGACAAGAGGATTATGTTGGTTTAAATGAATCAACTCCCTCTGGTTATTTAAACTGTCAAAATCCCAGAAGTTCTGGTCGTGGAGGAGGAGTAGCATCAATTTACCATTCCAAATTACTAGTTAATGTAAAGCAAAAAACATGTTATAATTCCTTTGAGGGCCTGGTCCTCAGTGTTGGGCACTTTAGCAATTCCAGGTTAAACCCAATTTTATTTGCCATAGTTTATCGTCCCCCATCAACCTATTCAGAATTTTTATCCGAATTTCCTGATTTCTTAGCTGATTTAGTGCTGAAATCTGATAGAATAATTATAGTAGGGGACTTTAATATACATGTGGATGTAGATAGTGACTGCCTTAATGTGGCTTTTAATTCAATATTAGACTCGATTGGATTTTCTCAGAAAGTAGGAAATTCTACTCATTACCTCCACCATACATTGGACCTTGTTCTGACATATGGCATAGAAATAGAAAATCTTGTAGTGTCTCCTCATAACCCTGTACTGTCAGACCATTGTCTGTTAACCTTTGATTTTACTATTTCTGACTATTTGGCTCCTAAAGAAAAATATTATCACAGTAGATGCCTCTCAGATGATGCTGTTTCCAAATTTATGCAGATTGTTTCCTCTATGCCATGTGTCAACACAACGGAAATAAGCTATAGACAGCTTGCTCCTTCTGTAATTGATAACATGGTGGATAGTGTTTCAGCTTCTCTGCATCAGGCTCTAGACTTGGTGGCCCCCTTAAAAAAGAAAAAGTCTAATCAGAGATTTTTAACTCCTTGGTTCAACACAGAAACTCGTAGCTTAAAACAGAAGACTCGTCAATTAGAAAGAAAATGGCGCTCTACTAATTTAGATGAAATCTATTTAGCTTGGAGAAATCATCTTTTAATTTATAAAAAATCTCTTAGAAAAGCTAGAACGAGTTATTACTCTGCATTAATAGAAGAGAACAAGAATAATCCCAGGTTTCTTTTCAGTACTGTAGCCAGGTTGACAAAGAGTCAGGACTCTGTCAATCCTAGCATCCCCTTAGAGCTTACTAGTCAGGACTTTATGAACTTTTTCAATAATAAAATTTCATCCATCAGAGATAAAATCAATCAGATTCTTCCCACAGTTAACTTAAATACTGTAACTACTACAACTCCTTCTATTGATGTCTGTCTTGATGAGTTTACTCCAATCAACCTTTGTGAGTTAGACAAAATAGTTTCCTCATCCAAACCTTCAACTTGTCTTTTAGACCCTATTCCTACCAGGTTATTTAAAGAAGTCTTCCCACTTATTGGTAGCTTTATTCTTCATATAATCAATTCTTCATTAACTTTAGGCCATGTACCACAGGCTTTTAAAACGGCTGTAATTAAACCCTTACTCAAAAAGCCAACGCTAGATCCAGGAGATTTAGCTAACTATAGACCAATCTCTAATCTCCCTTTCATTTCAAAAATCTTAGAAAGAGTTGTTGCTACGCAATTATTTGACCACCTGCAGGGAAATGGTTTATTTGAGGAGTTTCAATCTGGGTTTAGAATCCATCATAGCACTGAAACAGCCTTAGCGAAGGTCACTAACGACCTCCTCATTGCATCTGATAATGGACTAGTTTCTGTACTTGTCCTTTTAGATCTTAGTGCAGCTTTTGATACTATTGATCATAATATTCTACTTGATAGATTAGAACACTATGTTGGACTTAATGGAACTTCGTTGCAGTGGTTTAGATCTTATTTATCTGATAGGTTCCAGTTTGTTCATGTAAATGATGAGTTTTCTCTCAGCTCAAAGCTTAGTCATGGAGTTCCACAGGGATCTGTGCTTGGCCCTACTCTTTTTAGTTTATATATGCTTCCGTTAGGCAACATTATTAGAAAGCACTGTATACATTTTCACTGTTATGCAGATGACACACAATTATACCTGTCAATGAAGCCAGATGATACTAATCAATTAGCCAAGTTAGAAGCCTGTCTTAAGGAAATCAAAGTTTGGATGACTTGTAATTTCCTGCTATTAAATTCAGATAAGACTGAAGTCATTCTTGTTGGTCCAAAAAACCTTAGAAATTCCTTTCCAAATCAAACTTTCAGTTTGGATGCAGTTACTCTTTCTCTTAATAGCTCTGTGAGGAACCTTGGAGTTATTTTTGATCAGGATTTGTCCTTCAATTCACATATTAAATTTGTTTCTAAGACTGCCTTCTATCATTTGCGTAATATTGCCAAGATTAGGAGCATCTTGTCTCAGAGTGATGCTGAGAAGCTGATCCACGCTTTTGTTAGCTCGAGATTAGATTATTGTAATTCTTTATTATCAGGCTGTCCTAAAACATCTTTAAAAAGTCTTCAGCTGATCCAAAATGCTGCAGCAAGAGTTTTAACAGGTACTAGAAAGAGAGATCATATCTCTCCGGTTCTGGCCTCTCTTCATTGGCTTCCCATAGAGTTTAGAATTAAGTTTAAAATCCTTCTTCTTACTTACAAAGCTCTAAACAATCAGGCTCCTTTTTATTTAAAAGATCTGATACTACCGTATCATCCTAACAGAGCACTACGCTCCCAAAATGCAGGTTTACTTGTAATACCTAGAATCTCCAAAAGTACAATGGGAGGCAGAGCCTTTAGTTATCAAGCTCCTCTCCTGTGGAATCAGCTGCCAATCTGGATTCGGGAGTCAGACTCGATCTCTGTTTTTAAGAATAGGGCTAAAACCTACCTTTTTGATATAGCCTACAATTAGGGAGGGATCATGTGTTTCTGAACCCTCCCTTAGTTATGCTGCTAATAGGTTTAGTCAGCCGGGGGACCTTCAGTAATGCACTGGGCCTCACTCCTTTCCTCACTCTCTATGAAATATTTTTTTTTTTTTGCTGGTCATTAACATTTGTTTGTTCTCTCCCATAGATTGAGTCCCCATCGTGCTGTTTGCTCTCTACATGTCTGTTCTTTTCTTCTTCTCTGTCCCCTCACCCCCCAGCCAGTCGCAGCAGATGACTGCCCCTCCCTGAGCCTGGTTCTGCTGGAGGTTTCTTCCTGTTAAAAGGGAGTTTTTCCTCTCCACCGTCGCCAAGTGCTTGCTCACAGGGGATCGCCTGATTGCTGGGGTCTTTCTGCAACTGTGGGGGTCCTCCCTACAGTTGATAGTGCTATGAGATGACTGTTGTTGTGAAATGGCGCTATATAAATAAAGTTGAATTGAATTGTTCTAGTTTAATGTGTGTGTTTTGCCCCACGTGGCTCTTTATTTTGTTCCTCCTGTAAATAAACTAGCAAACTCTCTGGTGGTATCTGGCACCTCATTAATGCCCTTAAAGGGGCAAACACAACAATAGGTCGCAGTCAGTGAGGTGGCAGCCACAGTAGTTTGTTTTTTTGGCTTGAGTTTTTTCCCTTTTCCGGGTGCCCGTGTTATTTGGAGAGATGGCGTATTGTTTTGAGTTGTGGTGGACCACTCCCAGTTACACGGGGTGAGACTGGACATCCTTGCAGATAACCACATCTGTCGCAAGGTCTGTGGTGGACTTTTGCCAGTCGGTGCATCATGACATGCACTACATAAAGAGCAGAAATAAACAAACCTATCATCTTGTCAGTCACTGCAACAGATACTGGAGTCAGTTTGTCTTGGCCTGTCATTGCCACTGATAATACCTCTATCTGCCAAGAATGTGTTGCTAGTCCAGCAAAGGCTAGCGGTACTCAAATACTTTGCAAGCAGTTTCAAGAAATGGTCAGTCAGAGAGCAACTCATACCGGCTCGGAGGTCGCCTGGGTTAACAAGGTCAGGAGTTCCTGGCAGCGGAAGGCAAATTACAGAGCTCCGTGGAGGAATCTGATCAGACCTAAATGAAACAGTCATAGTCGCCCCCGACAGACTGCTATGATGATGATGATGATATATATATAGGGTGTGCGTCCACATGTGTGGTTAATTTGGTATAATGTTCCTACCCTGAGGATCAGTGTTACTTGGTTACAGGTTCACTTTCATTCACAAAACCGTGTTTACAACCGTAAATGTACGTTTTTCTATGACAAGCAATTTCTGTCTCTTTGTTCCTCTAGATGGTCCACAGCTACATGACTGTAAGGAGGAGGAGGTTGTCACTGTCCAGCAGCTCTGTAACCAGGAGAGGAACTCCAGTCTGGACCAGGAGGAACAAGATGGTGCACAGGTTAAAGAGGAAGAAGGAGGACTCTGTAGTAGTCAGGAAGAAGACTTTGGACTGAAACAAGAGACTGATACCTTCATGGTGACTCCTACTGATGAGGACAATGACAACAGTGAAACTGAACCAAACAGTGAGCAGCTCCTCTTTCACAACGCTTCTGACACTGAGAGCCAAGACCAGGGAGCAGGTAAGAATGTAAAGCCAGGATCAAGTAAAGATGAAGAGCCAAAGCCAGAGAGGAGACTTCACAGAAACATAAGTGACTGTAACAATGTAGACAACTCCTCTATGTCAGAGAATCAGTGTGATACTGACACAGGTGAAAAGTCCATAAAATGTTGTGATAATGACAAAGACTGTAAAAATGAGTCTCAGAAGAAGAAACATCACACAGTTAAGTCACATGTTTGCAACACCTGTGGGAAAATATTCAGGAATAAGAGGGAATTTTCAATTCATGAGAGAATCCACACAGGTGAGAAGCCATTTTCTTGTGAAACATGTGGGCAGAGCTTTAATCAACATTGTAATTTGAAAAAACACATTAGAATTCACACAGGTGAGAAGCCATTTTCTTGTGAAACATGTAAGCAAAGTTTTAATCAACATAGTACTTTGAAAAAACACATGAGAATTCACACAGGTGAGAAGCCATTTTCTTGTGAAACATGTGGGCAGAGTTTTAATCAACATAGTACTTTGAAAAATCACATGAGAATTCACACAGGTGAGAAGCCATTTTCTTGTGAAACATGTGGGCAAAGGTTTAGTAGATACAATATTTTGAAAACTCACATGAGAATTCACACAGGTGAGAAACCATTTTCTTGTGAAAGATGTGGGCAAAGATTTAGTAGATGTGATACTTTGAAAACTCACATGAGAATTCACTCAGGTGAGAAGCCATTTTCTTGTCAAACATGTGGGCAAAGATTTCGTCACCGTTGTACTTTGACATATCACATGAGAATCCACACAGGTGAGATGCTGGTGGCCTTTTCCCTCAGTCTAGCCAGCGCGTCTCCCGGGTTGCGGATGGGGGCACCCCCTCACTATGAGTAATCATGGCGAGGGCAGCTTCTAATAACCAATAAGAAGCCGTGGACAATGAGGAACCCAATATGAAAAATGAATAAAACAGGAAAACGATGCTGGAAAGGTACTGACCAGGATAAAACAGTCCCCTCAGCTCGTTTTTGCACCAGGCGGGCTGTTGAGAGAGATGGTGCAGCTTCATCTTCGAGTGTCACAAACACTCAGCCAGGATTCCCATCACACCAGCACAGATCTGGACCCGGGCCCCAACAAGATCAAAAAAGGACTAAAAGGTATACAAGAAAAGAAGAAACTGTAAAATGGTCCCTTGAAGAGAAGAAAATTATTCTGTCATGCTTCGCCTATTCAAGGTATGAGAAGTGGGGCAGAAGAAAAAAGCAAATATTTGAGGAAAAGATCAGAGACTCCGAGCTACCACCAGAAAAGAAAGCGGCCACCACCACTTCCAAATTAACATCTATTGTCTCTCAGGTCTCAAAATACCTAGGACAAGAGGAAATTTAAAGGATCAAGTCTGAAGCTGAATTCCAAGCAATAAAAGACTATCAAGACGCCAACCTATCAGAACAAGAATACAAGCAAAGTCAGTGGAGCATGGAGGAAAGATGGGTTTTAATATGGGCAACCGAGTACGCCAAGATGAAATGCAGCAACCAGTGGGAACGTTGCAATGAATGGCAGCGGATCTTCTACCATCACTGCCTGAATAAAATTGGCGTACCCCGAGCCAAACTTACAACCCAGAGACACAACTTCCTCACCCAAAGGTGAGGAAGAGCAACAACTGAGCAACACAGAGCAACAACTGGAGCACATGCACACAGAAATAGGAAAAATGGCACAGAACAACATATGCCCAATTGAGTGTCCGCTGCCACTACCTGAAAAACCTCTGATGGAACAACTCTATCAAATGCAACCTATAGAGGTGCCACCAGATCACCCAGGCGATTTCCCTGCAACCTCTAGCTCAGAATTAGAACACCCTGATGAAGCAACAAGGGGGCGTGCAGGCCAGGCACCACTAAGAAAGCAGATTAACCCCCAAATAGAACTAAGCCAAGAACAATTAGAAATAGAAGAGGATCTTGCCAACAAAATAAAGGAAACAAAAAAAAATGACAATGAAAGCGCGTCTTAAATTAATTAAGCTAAAAGAGAATAAAGAATTCAAATTATTACTGCAAAAGGTCAACAGAGGCCTAACTGTACTTGTACCTCCAGGGGTCAATCTGACAGAGTTGAACTGCATAAACTTGGGAGCAGCGTGGTATATGCAGAGCAAGCTAGCTCCAGAATATAAAGGAAAAAAATGAATGTCGAACCAAAACAAAAATCTTCCACCTGTTTGGAAAAAGAAACTTCAAAGAAAAATTAATCAATTTAGGGCTGAAATCTCTCGAATGACTAATTACATACATAACCAAAACTGCACTACCAAATTACTAAGAGTAATCAACAGAATCCAAAACAAATATAACATTAGGAAAGAGCATCCATCCATCCATCTTCTACCGCTTTTCCGGAGGTCCGGGTCGCGGAGGCAGCAGTTCAAGCAGAGAAGCCCAGACTTCCCTCTCCCCAGCCACCTGCTCCAGCTCTTCAGAGGGGATACCAAGGCGTTCCCAGACTAGCTGGGAGACATAGTCTCTCCACCGAGTCCTGGGTCTGCCCCGGGGTCTCCTCCCAGTGGGACGTGCCTGAAACACCTCAAGTGGGAGGCGTCCAGGAGGCATCCTAATCAGATGCCCATACCACCTCAACTGACTCCTTTCAATGTGGAGGAGCAGCGGTTCTACTCTGAGCCTCTCCCGGATGACTGAGCTCCTCACCCTATCTCTGAGGGTGAGTCCAGCAATCCTACGGAGAAAGCTCATTTCAGCCGCTTGTATCCGCGATCTCGTTCTTTCGGTCATTACCCAAAGCTCGTGACCATAGGTGAGAGTAGGAACGTAGATTGACTGGTAAATCGAGAGCTTTGCCTTAGAACTAAGCTCCCTCTTCACCACAACAGACCGGTACAACGTCCGCATCACTGCAGATGCTGCTCCAATCCGTCTGTCGATCTCTCGCTCCATTTTCCCCTCACTCGTGAACAAGACCCCAAGATACTTAAACTCCTCCACTTGGGAAGAGCAACTTATAGGAAAAATAGCAGAGCACCAGGTGCAAGTCAAGGCCCTAGCAGCCCAAATTAGAAACAGGCAAAAGAGAGAGAACTCAAAACTGATAAACTATTTTTTGCAAAAAAACAAAACAGATCTATAGGAGGCTTGCAGAAGAAACCATACAAGTAGAGGTACCTGAAAAAATACAGCTGGAAACATTCTGAAGAAACCTGTTTGAGGACCCAGTACAACATAAAAGTAATAATTGGATTCAAACTATTGCCGATAAAAATAAAGGAAAACGACAGATGCCGTCATTAAAAATCACAGAAGAAACTGCTCAAGAAAAAAAATCAGGAAATATCTCAACTTCAAATCCCCTGGAATAGATAAAATACCAAACTTCTGGCTCAAAAGATGACAGCACTGCACAAACACTATGCAGAGGCATTTGACTTATTAGAGGAGGAGAAGCACCAGAGTGGCTCACATATGGAAATACCATACTCCTGCCAAAGAGCCCTGAAACCCAACAAGTTAATAAATACAGACCCATCTGTTGCCTCTCCACTACATACAAATGGGAAAAAATAGGAAACTACTTGCAACCACAGCAAAAAGGCTGCATAAGAAATAAGCTGGGAGCCAAAGAACAACTGCTCATTAACAAAACCATCCTGGAAGACTGCAAGAGGCGTGAGAGAAACTTAAGGATGGCGTGGATAGTCTACACAAGGCATTCGACAGTGTCCCCCATTCCTGGATAACACACTGTCTGGAGCTGTATAACATCAACCCAGAAGTTAAAACTTTTCTGGAGGTCCAGATGGCAAAGTGGAAAACCACAATTACACTTAACCATAAAGAAGGGCAAATAACAATCCCAGACATCAGGATCCAACGAGAAATATTCCAGGGGGACAGCCTCTTGCCATTGCTCTTCTGTCTGTGTATTGACCTTTTAAGCAAAATCCTATCAGATCTTGATATCAGGTATGATTTAAGCAAAGGCAGAACAAGAAAAGGGAACAAGAGAGTGAATCATCTGCTCAACATGGACGACCTCAAACTTTATGCAGAATCTGAACAGAAACTAAATCAACTTGTCAATACCGTTCGCATGTTTTCAAAGGACATCTGCATGGAATTTGGACTCAACAAATGCACAAAATGTACAATAAAAAAAGGAAACAAAACAGCATCAGAGAACATCCAAATAGATGACAATAAGCACATCAAAGACCTGGCAGATGAATTGGCATATAAATATCTGGGCATAGATGAAAACACAACTATGGAACACAGGAAAATGAGGGAAATAATAAAAAAAGAATACCAACAACGTCTAAAGAAAATCTGTAAATCAAACTTAACACCTAAAAATGAAATCACTGCAATAAACCAGCTGGCAGTACCAGTTGCCACATATGGATTTGGGCTGATAGACTGGCCACAGGGGGAACTGGACAAGTTAGATGTTAGGATCAGGAAGACCCTGACCCTGCACAAGGTAACATATAAAAATCAATGCTTAGATAGGATAAATATACCCCGTAAAGAGGGAGGGCTGGGCCTAATTGAAATAAACCAGGCCTACAGGGCAACAATAATAAGCATTGGTCAATACCTAAAAAGCTCCAATGATGAGACGATGGAAAAAGTCACCCAACACCATGAAACCCTTAGTCACTTCACATCCATAACTAAACAAGCTGAGGCCTTTGCAGGAGTCTTATTAGACAACATAAAAGCCAGTCAACAAAACTCAGCAACAAAAATAGCTAGAAAGACACAGGGAAAAATACAGCAAAAGGATGCAGGAGGAAAGAAAAGAAAGATGGAAAAAGCATAAACGACCAGGGTGCTTTCAGGAGGAACTCAATAAGGATTATACTGATAGGGAAGAGACATTGCACTGGATCAGGAATGGAGATCTGGGGTATGATGAGGAGAGACTAGTGGTGGGAGCACAAGACCAGGGACATTTGACTAGTGGCTTTAAAAAAATGGCAGGACAGAGTGACAAATGTCAATTCTTTCATGCAGCGGTGGAGAGTGCAAGCCACCTACTCTCCGGCTGCCAGATCCTAATGGCCGATGGACACTACACTGCTCGTCACAATAAGATCTGCAGTTATATACACTGGAAAATATGCAAAGAATTTAAAATAGAAGTTAAAGGACCAGTATGGGAGCACGCTCCAGAGCCAGTCAGCTCTAACTGAGATATTAGTCTTTTATGACAAGGAAATTCCAACTGGAAGACACATAGAAGGAGGAGCAATAAAACCGGGCATTGTTATCTTGAACAAAAAGGACAAAACTGCCACATTAATTGATGTAACCATACCAATATATGGCCTCAATAGAGCAGAAAGAGGGAAAAATAACAAAATATCAAGACCTCAAAAACGACCTAAGGATCTCCTGGAAACTGCAGGAAGCAGATATTATACCTGTGGTGGTGGGAGCAACTGGGATGGTGAAGAAGAACCTGAAAAAATTGACAGGCAATCCCCAGCTGCCCTAGCATCTGTGAAATGCCGATCTCAGCAATCAGAGGACCAGTCTCCATCTTGAAGAGAGCCCTCGGATACAAAGCTTTTTGATTTAAAGTGTAACCATAGATCCCTGGCTGGGGCCCATTTCACTTGTAATGAAATGTGATGCAATTAAAACAGTGAGAAGCCATTTTCTTGTGAAACGTGGGCAAAGATTTAATCAACATGGTTATTTGAACTGTTGTTTATCATGGAGAGACAAAATGCAAGAGAGAGAAGGTTGGCAGCAGAAAGATGTGAATAGTACACCTGTTTTTTCCTCATCCTTGTAGTAACACTTTTGATTTGGGTACTCACACTTTGTTACCCATGTGCATCATGACTGGCTAGAAGGGCCAGACTATGATGACCATGTTTATGCTGGCAGTGTGTGGTAGAAGTATGCTAACCACACAGCCAAAACAGCTAATCGTTCAAATTGTTATTTGTGTTCTTTGCTCCCACTGTTAGCTGGTCAAATATCTGTTACTGCTAAATCAATGGAACTGTCAGAAACTGGGTTTTTTTGTTTGTTTGTTTTGTTTTGTTTTTTTGCAAGAGGCTATGTATGGAAATAATACAGCAAGCATTAACTTGGATCACACCTGTCCCATTGTCTATGACTCCACTGACCGGAGACACGATGACACCCCTTACTCGGTGAAGGCAAGATTAACTGCACCAGGGAATTTTTCCTTTTGTCTAAAGGGGTGTGGAAATGTCTCTTTGGGCAGTTTATCAGTTTACAGGTGTGCAATGGTGCATAGTACATCTCGCCCCTGTACTGCCACCTGCCAGACTGGCAGAGTGGGCAAAAGTTGTCCTGAAGATCCTTAATGTCAGTCTAGAAGTTTGGAAGGTGATGTCACCCTGCAGGAGCTCTGTAGCGCCGCAATTTGTGATTGTCACAAGTACGGCACATACATGGTGACGGGGTTGGTGGCTGTGTGGCCATTGTGGGTACTCACACCTGCCCATGAACTGGAGAGGGGTGTGTGCCCCAGTGGTGGTGACTGACCATACCATACCATCATAATGTCGACAGGACAGATTTGGGTGAAGAGAGATGTCTCTTTTTCACCACATGATCCCATCTGGGGCTCAGATGTGCTGGAAGAATTCAAGTTAGAAACCACTGGGCAGAAAGTACTTCATTCCCTGTTTCCTTGGGTGGGAGTGGCTAAGAATACCTTATGGATTGAAACAACTAGTTATAGACTACAATCATTTGTGAATTTTTCTTTGTCTGCTTTTTCTGGAATAAAAGAGGAGTTAACAGCTCTTAGACTTATGCTGACCCAGAATAGGATCGTTCTTGATCAAATAACTGCCGCCCGAGGGTGTGTGTGTGCAATTGTGGGGGATTATTGTTGTACTTTTATCCCTGATAATGATGCAGATGGTCATGTGATTGCCTCAGCAATACGGAACCTGACTGCTTTGCAGGCTGCCATGGCCAAGGACAATGTCACTGATGAACATACTTGGTTAAGTTGGTTATTCTCTTCATGGAGCAGTCTCATCATGAACCTGTTAGTGATTTTTGTCATAATATTTCTGGTCTTTTCTTGTGTTATCCCCTGTATCCGTAATATGATGATGAAACTTGTGCATGTTAATTTAGTGATGTATCATGGAGCGGTTGCCAAGGGTGATGGGGATGATTAACAAACAGTGTGAGCTCAAAGTGTCTCTCCATGATGACAAGTACAGAGTAAAAGTATGATTGACATGCAGAAAACCAAGAGGAGTTGCATAATCATGATGTAAAGTTGAAATGTACTACCTGTAAATACATTTATGAAGTTTGAAGCGTTACTTTTATTTTATTTTTATTTTTCTGTTTTAATATTTTTATTTTTGTTTTTATGTTTTGTTTTCATCCTTTATCTTTTGTCTTTATACAAGCTGCAATGAAGCATATAGCAGTGGCACACATTTCCTTATTATATCTTTATTATCACCTTTACTTTATTATCATTTTGATTTTAATGTTTACCATTAATTACTTTTACCATTAATTAATACGTTTTACTGTTCTATTTTCCTCCTAAAGGACTAATTGTTAGCTAGTGCCTGGGGCAGCAGGGCCAGTGGTGGACTTTCCCCGTCACTACCTAGTTAGGGTCTGTTGCACATCAATGCACTGGAGCTAAGCACAGCTGACAGATGGAGTTTTAGATGCCATAACTTATCACTTTTCTTTTATGATGCCTTACATGGCATCAAAGGGGAAAATTTAATATTTTGTCATCTTTTAAAATTTAATATTTTGTAATCTGCTATGTGTCAGAGTCTGTGAAATATACAAGGGCACAGGGCAGCTGTACACTTATCTTTTTGTTTGAGACAGTTTGTACTGTATTGTTATGAGTGTGCCTGAGAAGGAGACAGTTTGGAAGAACCAGTCTGAACCAGATGTACTCAGCATGGACAATCTCAAGATTGTAGGAGGGCTTCAAAGACCGAACGATGTGTGTTTGAACCAGAGTGATGCGCGGATAGACTCTGAACTATTTATTGTATTGTTCCAACTGGCCAGTGCTTATTAAATTTGCTGAAACTTTAATCCTGCCTGATTTTTGACTACTGGTTGAAGGAATTTTTCCAACAGTTTCTCATTTGTTCCTGAATTTCTTTAGGTCGCAGCATGATGTCTAGCTTTTGAGGATCTTTTGGTCGACTTCACTTTGTCAGGCAGGTCCTAATTAAGTGATTTCTTGATTGAGAACAGGTGGGACAGTAATCAGGCCTGGGTGTGGCTAGAGAAAATGAACTCAGCTTTCCAAAGATGTGATAAACCACAGTTAATTTTTTTTTTTTTTTGGGGGGGGGGTGTTACTTTTTCCACACAGGGCCATGTAGGTTTGGATTTTATTTACTCTTAATAAATACCTTCATTTATAAACTGTATTTTTTGTTTACTTGTGTTATTTTTGTCTAATATTTTAATTTGTTTGATGATCTGAAACATTTAAGTGTGACAAACATACAAAAAAAGGGGGGGCAAACACTTTTTCACACCACTATATGTTAATGTAACAGAGTCAATAAAAGTATTCCTACTTGGCTTGCCAAGTGGGTCGACCCTCTTGGTGACGCAGGTAGAGTGCTGGGGTGGGAGGTTGTGAGTTCAAACCACCAGTTGGGCTTAATGGGCTGTCCCCTTGGTCACATTAATATTTATTTTATATTGATTTAATGTAATATTTATTTTATTGTCTTTTATATAGGCCTATATGTTGTAACGTCAATCAAGGAATGTCATGCTGCAAATGCAGCTTTCTTTTTTGTGTTTCTTTTTGAATCTGTAACTGTAAAAAGTACAAGTGTGTGAACAAATTACAATTCCCTTTTAGGTAAATCTTTAGGCTTTATTTCTTTTTTGAATTTAAAGTATATTGTTGTCAGTTTCATACATATGTGTAATACCAAAGTAATGTGGACGTTCACAGCTTAAAGTCAGTATCAATCAATCGATTGATATGATAAATGAAGAAATGTAAAATATTACATGTACCTTTTTTGTATTTTAAAATATATTTGGGCTTTATTTCTACAGCAGTGATGTAATGACTTATTTATCTTTATTTTATTTCTTCTTAAGCAGAGGTTGACTAATTGCAGTATCCAAAGACATGCATGCTAGGTTAATTGGTTCTAAATTGTCCCTCGATATCTGTCTCCTATAGGCCCTTAGAATAGAGGGTTAGTACTAGTGAAGCGCGAGTGGTCTTTGAGACTAGAAAAGCTCTATATAAGTACAGGTCCTTTTCCCTTATTTACCCACGTGGACAAAATTGTTGGTGCCCCTCTGTTAATGAAAGAAAAACCCACAATGGTCACAGAAATAACTTGAATCTGACAAAAGTGGTAATAAATAAAAATTCTATGAAAATTAACCAATGAAAATCAGACAATGCTTTTGACAATGCTCTCATACTGTACATACTACTGCACCTATGGACATAATGTATATTATTTGTATATTATAGTTCTGGTTAGTTTTCAAGTATGTCTCAGGGAAGTGTGAATGGCTGTGTTAGGGTGGGGGGTGAGGGTGTGTGTGTGTGTCTTAAATTATGTTCTTTTTACTTATATGTATGCCGAGAGAAACGCAATTTCATCTAGCCTGCACAACAGTTGTATGTACAGCAATTTGACAATAAAGGTTGATTTGATTTTGAATTGTGGTTCAACAGAATTACTTTAACAAACTCATGAAACAGGCCTGGACAAAAATGATGGTACCCCTAGAAAAGATTGAAAATAATGTGACCATTGGGACATGTTCAACCAAGATGTGTCCTCTAATTAACATCACAGGTGTCTACAAACTTGTAATCAGTCAGTCGGCCTATTTAAAGGGTGACAAGTAGTCACTGTGCTGTTTGGTGACATGGTGTGTACCACACTAAACATGGAGCAGAGGAAGCAAAGGAGAGAGTTGTCTCAGGAGATTAGAAAGAAAATTATAGATAAGCATGTTAAAGGTAAAGGCAATAAGATCCACCTCCAAGCAGCTTGATGTTCCTGTGACTACAGTTGCACATATTCAGAAATTTAAGATCCATGGGACTGTAGCCAACCTCCCTGGACGTGGCCGCAGGAGGAAACTTGATGAAAAATGGAAGAGATGGATAATACGAATGGTAACAAAAGAGCCCAGAACAACCTCTAAACACATTCATGGTGAACTCCAAGGTCAAGGTACATCAGTGTCAGATCGCACCATCTGTCGTTGTTTGAGCCAAAGTGGACTTCATGGGAGACGACCAAGGAGGACACCACTGTTGAAAACAAATCAGAAAAATGCCAGACTGGAATTTGCCAAACTGCATGTTGACAAGCCACAAAGCTTCTGGGAGAATGTCCTATGGACAGACGAGACAAAACTGGAACTTTTTGGCAAGGCACATCAGCTCTATGTTCACAGATGCAAAAATGAAGCATACCAAGAAAAGAACACTGTCCCTACTGTGAAACATGGAGGAGGTTCTGTTATGTTCTGGGGCTGCTTTGCTGCATCTAGCACAGGGTGTCTTGAATCTGTGCAGGGTACAATGAAATCTCAAGACTATCAAGGTATTCTAGAGAGAAATGTGCTGCCCAGTGTCAGACAGCTTGGTCTCAGTCGCAGGTCATGGGTCTTGCAACAGGATAATGACCCAAAACACACAGCTAAAAACACCCAAGAATGGCTAAGAGCGAAACATTGGACTATTCTAAAGTGGCCTTCTATGAGCCCTGATCTAAATCCTATTGAACATCTGTGGAAGGAGCTGAAACATGCCATCTGGAGAAGGCACCCTTCAAACCTGAGACAACTGGAGCAGTTTGCTCATGAGGAGTGGGCCAAAATACCTGCTGAGAGGGGCAGAAGTCTCATTGACAGTTACAGAAATCGTTTGATTGCAGTGATTGCCTCAAAAGGTTGTGCAACAAAATATTAAGTTAAGGGTACCATCATTTTTGTCCAGGCCTGTTTCATGATTTTTTTTTTAAATAATTCTGGTGAACCACAATTCAAAAGCATTGTCTGATTTTCATTGATTAATTTTCATAGAATTTTTATTTATTACCACTTTTGTCAGATTTAAGTTATTTCTGACAATTGTGGGTTTTTCTTTCATTAACAGAGGGGTATCAACAATTTTGTTCACGTGTGTATAAGATCTTTAACATCACAGGGGGTACACAAGCAAATGTACTCGTAGTGCCGGTCCCAAGCCCGGGTAAATGTGGAGGGTTGTGTCAGAAAGTGTATCTGACGTCAAACCTTTGCCAAATCAAACATGCCAATTAGGACAAATGAGACTTTCATACCAGATCGGTCGAGGCCCGGGTTAACAACGACCACCACCTGCTCTATTGTATAGTCCATTAAAGAATGAATTCCCTAACATTTCAATTGTTGGGAAAAAAAATTTCTTGATTGCTCATGTAACAATCGACACATTAGAAATATTAGGCTGCGTGTCCACCAAATGCATTTTTTTCCACTCTGAGTGGCTATTTTCCGTTCATTCTCTATGTAGTCCAGCATTTACAGCGCTGAGTGGCCTCGGCGCTGAAACGCTCTCGGCGGTGGCCATTTTTTGTTGTGGCGCTCAGAGTTGAAAAACTTCAACTTTTCAGAGACTGCAGCTGAGCTCGACAATGTCAGACCTTAAGCAGCCAATCAGAACTGCTGCGTGGGTGGGACTTAGGACGCCGGTACTAGTCTGTAGTCAGACTCCTGCTTTCCGTGTCAGCATATTTTACATCCAGAGCTGCTAGAAAATGTTTCCTGTCCATTGTTATTTAGAGACTGCTATTAAAAAAATCAATAGAAAGTCTGTCGATAGGAAAAGCGGAAGTGCTGAGCTGACAGTGACAAGCTGTTGCTGGGATACAGGGCACAGACATTTTTCCCCCAGAGCGCCGCACACAAACACAGCCGCAAACGATGACAAGAAATGCTCAGGGTGGTCGGGCGACAAAAAGCGCATTTGGTGGACACACAGCCTTGTCACTGCAGATCAGAGCTGTTCCTCTAATTCTGTAATGGTATGGAAGATATCTTTCCCTAATGTAGATACAAAAAATATTTGGACACACCCAAACAAATGCCTGATCCCTAATAAAATCGAAGAAATGCAATTTAAACCTAAATTTACCCCTGTAACAAATTCTTAAGCAAATTTACAGACGTCTCCCCTTTATGTTCTTTTTGCAGTAATAAATCAGAATCTATTTCCCACTAATTTTTATTGCCACGTTTCACTAGAATTTTGGAAAGAGGTTGTGTTGTATATACTTTAGACTTTTCTCTGTGACGCATGGGTGGCGGCGGAACCGGAAGGTGGAGCCACGACCCATGGCTATAAGAGGGCAGTGGGCAGGAAGGGCGGTCTCTTTGTTACCTCTTCTGCCCGACGGCTGTAGCTGTGTGATATCGTGCCTCTTTAATAAACGTGTTCAGCTCAACATCTGGCCTCGTCCTTGGCTCCATATACAGACATAACATTTGGCAGCGAGGATAAAAGTGGATTACAACAAGATATGGAAGCGTGCGGGTTAGAAATTCGGCAAGTTTTGGAGCCCCCCGGTGAGCCACCGGTCCCTTGGCCGAGATGGTGCACCATTTTCCAGACGTACATGGTGGCACTGGACCTTTGGAAGGCACGTGAGTTTTTGGTGCGCAATTTTGCAGTGAAGGAACAGTGTGTTATAAGCACACTGGGTGACTGTGATAGTTTTGATGAAGGGATTGAGCTTATGGCGTGCTATTTTCGTGGCCTGAAAAATGTCATGATTGACAAAATTCAGTTTTGACAGTGCCGCCAATGGGTGGGCGAGTCTCTTCAGCAGCTTGTGACAGACTGGGAGCTGTTGGTTGGCTGGTGCCAGCTTGGACTATTGGAGAAAGGAATGATTTGCGACCAGCTGGCAGAATATATCAATGGTGCTACAATCTGGTCGAAGCTGCTTACGTTTTCGGGTGAGTTGGTGCTGCCCACTGCCATCGAGTTAGCTCAACTGCTGGAAGCTGTGGACGAACTGTCACAGGAGCTGAGTGAGAGCTTGTCACACCAACATCTGGGATCATCGTCGATCACATATGCAGTGGACCTGGTCAGCGTGGGAAGCGTGGAGGACGACGCCAGCGCCGTGAATGTGAGATCTGCCCCGAGAAAGCCCAAAGGTGAGGGCTGTGGGTCCACGAAGCTCCGTTTGAAGGCTAAGGGTTGTTCGGCAAGAGCAGAGCGCTGCGGCACGTGTGACTACGTGAAGTCTGTGGCACAAAGTGGGCTCTCACACCCTCACAGTTGTTCATGCTGTGTCCCCGAGTACCAACGGTCAGGCGTACTGTATGATGGAGTTGGACAGGATGGGATGGAAGTATTGTTGTGGATTGACGCGGGAGCGGTGGGCTCCGTGCCGGATTGGATGACCATGAGATGTTTTTCCCTGCACATTAGAATTGAGAGTGACCTGGCACCACTTTGTGATTGTGGAGGTGGATGGCTGGCCACGGCAGGAATGTTGGAATCAACAGCTTGGTACAAATTGGCCGAGACGTGGGACTGTCCGACCCTGAGAGTGATAGATGGTGCGGTGCGGAATGAGGAACTGCCTGGCACCCTAGAGAGGGAGCAAGACCAATATCACCCAGGGCCATCACAGGAGGGTCCCTGTGCCAGAGCTCAAGTAACCCTGGATGAGAGAACTGGGCCGCACGGCGGGACGCATGTGACAGCGGGTGGCGGCGAGTGGCTGGCTCCATCTGTTCCTGGATTTTGGCTGGAAGGTACTGGTGAACAAGGGGTCACAATGGCGATGGCAAAGTTGAAAGAGGTTGGGGCAGGACCGGCTTCCACGGTAGAATGACATGCCAAGCAGAAACACTGCAAGCTGAACAGAACCCCTCTGGGAGCCGCGGACTGGATTCGGGCTCAGGGGGTGGTGGAATCAGGGCAGTTCAGGACCAAATGGCAGGTGGAGGAGCACCAGGGATGGCTGCGTGTTGTGGCCAGATGGGAAGACGCTTTTCCCCAGCTGTTGGATGGTTTGTGGGGGCACTCGAACGAGCTGCAACGTGCCCGGGAGGAGACTGTGAGTGGTGGGCCTGGACGAGTGAGACATCCGGTGGTGAAGAAGAGGAAGCGCACTGGTACCAAGGCAACGTGCTGTGGCCCAGGAGGCAGTCCGCTTCCATGAGCGGACTGATGAAAGGACAGTCCGGGGGGCCCCACGGGCTTATTTATCCTTCAGCCATGTGTATATAGTTTAATTATTGTGCATGTGTGTGGTGTATTATTGTGTATATAGTTTGGGATTATTTTGTGTATTTTAGTTTAGTTTAAGAAACACGGCGATGTTTTAGTTCATAGACTGTTTCTTATTTAATACCTGCAGCAGAATAATAATAATCCGGTCGTTTGTCGAACCTCGGATTCAGGAGGAGCAATGTGGTTTTCGTTCTGGCCGTGGCACATCGGACCAGCTCTTTACCCTCTTGAGAATTCTTGAGGGTTCGTGGGAGTTTGCCCAAATAGTTTACATGTGTTTTGTGGACTTGGAGAAGGCATTTGACCGCGTCCCTCGTGGATTTTTGTGGGGGGTGCTTCGGGAGTATAGGGTATCGGGCTTGTTGTTACGAGCTATTCGGTCTCTGTACGACCATTGTGAGAGTTTGGTTCGTATTGCCAACACTCGGTCGGAGTCATTCCCAGTGAAAGTTGGACTCTGCCAGGGCTGCCCTTTGTCACCGATCCTGTTCATAATTTTTATGGACAGGATTTCTAGGCGCAGCCAGGGAACGGAGGGTGTCATGCTTGGTGACCACAGGATCTCATCTCTGTTGTTTGCAGATGATGTTGTCCTGTTGGCTTCATCCAGCAATGACCTACAGCTCTTGCTGGGACGGTTTGCCGCTGAGTGTGAAGTGGCTGGGATGAGAATCAGCACCTCCAAGTCCGAGTCCATGGTCCTCAGCCGGAAAAAGGTGGATTGTCCTCTCTGGGTTGGGGACAGGCTCCTGCCCCAAGTGGAGGAGTTTAAGTATCTTGGGGTCTTGTTCACGAGTGAGGGGAAAATGGAACGAGAGATCGACAGACGGATTGGAGCAGCATCTGCAGTGATGCAGACGTTGTACCGGTCTGTTGTGGTGAAGAGGGAGCTTAGTTCTAAGGCAAAGCTGTCGATTTACCAGTCAATCTACGTTCCTACTCTCACCTATGGTCACGAGCTTTGGGTAATGACCGAAAGAATGAGATCGCGGATACAAGCGGCTGAAATGAGCTTTCTCCGTAGGATTGCTGGACTCACCCTCAGAGATAGGGTGAGGAGCTCAGTCATCCGGGAGAGGCTCAGAGTAGAACCGCTGCTCCTCCACATTGAAAGGAGTCAGTTGAGGTGGTATGGGCATCTGATTAGGATGCCTCCTGGACGCCTCCCACTTGAGGTGTTTCAGGCACGTCCCACTGGGAGGAGACCCCGGGGCAGACCCAGGACTCGGTGGAGAGACTATGTCTCCCAGCTGGTCTGGGAATGCCTTGGTATCCCCTCTGAAGAGCTGGAGCAGGTGGCTGGGGAGAGGGAAGTCTGGGCTTCTCTGCTTGAACTGCTGCCTCCGCGACCCGGACCTCCGGAAAAGCGGTAGAAGATGGATGGATGGATGGATGGCCATTTTAGTAGAAAAGTCCATTTTCGCCAAACGCCATCGTCAGGATGAGGGTTTGGACCGGGTCGGCGGGACAGCACGGCGCAGGAAGGAGGTCCTGAGACGACGTGGTGGGCATGGGAGACCGGGTCGGGTTTCCCTGCAGGTCGACGGCGGGGTTCGGCCCAGAAGAGAAAAACCAGTTTGGAAGGTTGGAGAAAGATTGGCCAAAGAGGGCTGTTTTGACCCTGGGGGGTGGCAGCGGCCGAGACGTTGGGGTTACCTAAAATTTTATTTTCATGATGTGGCTGTGTGTGTATATGTGAACGATATGTGTTTTACTGCTGGTATGGTACCCCGATCTAAATTCAAAAAAGGAAAAGTCAGAAGACGTTATAATGTGAAAAGTGGGGTGTTGTGTGACACCTGGGAGTTATATTTTGTTTTAAAGAGGCCTGGATTGTGAATGTGGGATCTTGTGGGCTCTGTGACAGTAATTTAACTGAATTGAATGATATTAATGTGCTGATTTTATGCCAAGTTTGGGGTGGTGGGGTGTGTCTATCCGTTTGAAATGTTTATTCGTGCAATTTACATACCCAGTGTTTGTAGTGTTGTGATATACCCATTGTGGGGGTGAGTGTTGTGGGGGGGCTCACCAGTAGTGTGTGCATTTTGTGATTGTCTGTGGTGTATATGTAACAGTGTTAAAGGGATTGTTTTGAGATAGAAACACGGCTTTATTTTATTTTGTTAAATTGTTTGGGGTTTTTTTAGCAGCAGAATATCCCGCTAAGCCGTGTAGTGGGTGCTGGCAGTCTGCCCGGCCCCAGCCTTGGTTGTGTGAATGGATAGGAGTTTATTTATTTTTGTACATATGTCCTTCCCTCTTAGTGTGTGAATTGGGTGACAAATTAGGGTGGGTTGTTTGCGTGCCTGACATTTTTTTTGAAGGGGGGGGGGGTTGTGTATGGGATTTGGGTGTCTGGGATGCCGTGCCCACCCACAGGATGACGTCAGGCGGGCATGGCCCATTCTGTATATAGTTGTGTTCTCCCAAATAAAGTTCAGTTTGATGTCCCTCTACAAGCTCTCCGTCTCGTGTCATTTTCCCAACATAACAGTGGCGCCTTGCATGGCAGCGGCCCCAGTGATTCGAGATGTGATTAACATTGTAGATAAGAGAAACATTTTGTTCTACTGTACATGATTGGCTGTATGGATTGAATGACAATAAAGTTGACTTTGTGGTGGACCACCAGGCGGTCCCACTCTCACCCAGTGACTTGGGGAGTAGGGGGAAGGGGCAGGAAGTGTAAATGTATGCGCCTTGGCACCTGGGGCAGGAGGTGTAAATGTAGGCACCGTGGCACCCACGGGGGAGAAATGTGTGTGCCTGGGGCAGGAGGTATAAATGTATACGCTCTTGGCACCAAGGAGGAGGAGGCAGAAGTTATAAATGTATGAGCCTTGGTGCCAAGAGTTCAGTCTTTTTGTTGGAGTGAATAAAGTTCTGAAACAGCAGCTCTCATGTCTCGTCACATCATTCCTGCACACTGGTGACCTATGACATGAAAATGCTCAGGCTGGAAAACGAAGCAAGCTCCTCTTCGGGAACACCCACGCTAGAGTTTCCCCCCAAGACCCCGGCTTCATTCGCCCTGGTGATCAAGCTCCTGGACTTCTGGTTTCATGAACCAGCTGCCTGATTCATCCACGTGGAAGCTCAGTTTGCTCTCCGTGGAATTTCTGCAGACAACACGAGGTACCATTATATGGTGGCTTTGCTAGACCTGCGCTTTACTCAGTGCGCAATGAGCCTGCTCCGAGACCCCCACCACCCCGGGGGAAATACGACACTCTCAAACAGCTGCTGTTACGGCATTACAGTTGCTCCTGGTGGGTCAGGCTAGCTCCGGTGTATGGTAGTTATGCCGCCATCAGTGTGTGAAAGTGTGAATGCGTGGCTAGCAGGATCTGTAAAGCGCTTTTGGTCATCTAAAGATGAGAATAAAAAGCGTTATATAAGTGAATGCCATTTACCATTTTACCATTTAAACCCTCTCCGATGGAGAGAGAGCGGAGAAGCTCCTCTCCCACTCGGAGTTAGGCGACGGCTCGGCTGTGGAGTTAATGGAAAGTATGCTGGCTTTGCTGGGCACAGATGACGGGTCTTTTCTCTTTGCCCATCTCTTCCTGAGGAAACTGCCGGTTTCGGTGTGGACAATTTTGTCCAACTTGCCGCGGCTGGCTGCCAGGGACTACCGCTTGCTGGCGGAAGAAGCAGACCGCATTATCCTGGCGAATAGGAGTTTGGGCTTCCAGCCGGTGAGACCAGGATCTTTGGAGGAGTCCACTGGGTTTGAGGAGCAAAAGGTGGCTGGGACAGCCACTCAGAGATGCCGGAACAGGACAGTGTTGTTGTGTCCATAATTATAGGAATAATGAGCCAGTAGTAACTCGGTGAACAGGGCTTTAATCAGGATGCCAACTATGTACAAACAAAGGCTTACGGCACACGCCTGCAGGCCAGGTGGCTCCCACGACGAAAGAGGACTTGCCTCATCCACCTACCTCCTTTATACTAGGGATGGCGTCACCACCAGAAACCAGCAGTTAACCTCCCCAGTCTATCCCATGTCCAACCCGGCCGCCATCTTACTCATACCGTCTATTTCCTTATCTAACATTTCTCCCCCCTTCAAAAAAAATGCCAGGCACACAGATAACCCACCCCAATTTGTCTCCTGACTCACACTCTATAAGGAAAAAAAAAAAACGCGTACAAAAAGAAACAAACTCCTATCCATTCATACAACGAAGGCTGGGGGGCCAGGTAGACTGCCAGCACCCCCTACACGGCTGGGCAGGTTATTCTGCTGCCAAAGAGAACAGTTCAATTCAAATAAAATAAAGCTGTGTTTTTAATTAAAACAATCCCATAAACAGTTATACATAGACAAGACACACCATATCACAATATACATATAGGCTACTGGCGGCCCCCACCCCAACACCCACCCCATAGTAGATACTTACAAGAGAGACAAAATTGTGTTGGGTCTAAACCAATATAAATAACCAATTGAATGTTTCTCAAACCAAACTATTGGTGGACTAAATTTCACTATACACAATTCAGCTATTACAAATTCACCACCCTCTTGGTTAATAAAATTTCAAAACACAAAATACCATAAATTAATCCAAATCACGACACATTCTTCTCACTTTTTTTTCTTAAAAAAAAAAAAAAATTACCGGGGCACTAACACAATAACACTTACACAAATCAGGACCTGGGCAACACAACAAGACACATACAAAACCCTCAGTCCTTGGATGGATCCTTCTCCAGGCGACTCCGTCTTTTAACATCGGGGCTCCTGCTGCACTGTCTCCTCTCCATCACCAGCAGCCTCAGCTCACTCGGGTGCCTCCAGATATGAACAGACCTACGACGGTGTGCCTCCATCCAACTGGGTTCCACCTGGAACCACCTCTGGTCGTCCCGCTGCATGCGTGGACTGTGATCCCATCATACTTGAGCTTCAACCTTGGTCAATGAGGAAGCCCTCCTCTTACTGTCCGGATCACCCTTCCTGCGACTGGCCTCCTTCACCGATCTGGTCAGCTCCCGGACCCGGTTCGATCTCCTCTTGGCAGGCCAGCGCTGGGAGCACTTTACCACCGCGACGCTCCACGGTCTCACCCCTTTTTCTTCCGGCGAGGGCGCCTTGTCCTTAGGGGCCGCATCGGGGGTCCCGGCATGCCGTCCAGCACCCTCATTCAGGACAGCCTGAAAACCGGCATCGGGTCCATCCCGAGGCGGCACCACATGGCACTGAATGTGCTCTCCAACAGTTACTCTGTCCAGCCAGTCTGAATCCCACACCTCAGCACCCTCCACGACTGGAACAGATCGGCCCCAAAGTCCACATCCTGACCACTCTTGACCCGACATGTTGGCTATGGAGAACCTTAAGTTGTAAAAAAGGTTGCATCCCATAATGTTGACTCCCGTTGCAGAAACATTGATGCGGACTCTGGGCGCTACGATCTCCTTATATTGGGCCTCCATTTCCACATACCTGTCATGGCCGCCAATCACGGCACCTGTGTACGCACCTGCCTGTCATCTCCTGCGGCCCTATTTATTCCCATCAGGACCAGTGCTGGGCACGGAGTCGTCTGATTCTTTTCGTGAATCACGCCACACCCTGCCTCTGTGCTTACCTGCACTGAATTCTCCAGCCATCGGCTTCCAAGCCCAGCTGTACGATGTCCGGGTCGGTTTCGCCTGGACCAACAACCAAGTAAGCGCTATTGCTTCTAAACCTGTCCTTTCCCCTGTGCACAGGCGGAGCCCGCAACGGCGGACCTCCTTCTCCCTCCAGGCGGCGGACTTTTATTCCACCTCCAGCTGACCTGCCCGCAGACACTGTCTCCCTGGTTGCAGCTTCGGCACCACCTGAAGACACTTCAACATCAGTTAACAGGTTGCCAGTCAGTACGGTGCTCTGCCGGCCCAGCTGGAATACACGGATTGCACTACACAACATTACACCATATAACCGCACTCACGCACCTACTCACTCACGTTAACAAAATAAGGTACGTTAATTGTGTTAATCCTGAGTCGTGTCTGTTCTGTGGGTCACCTGAACCATGTCAGTATGACTCCGCCAAAGTGACCCGGCAGACAGCGCACTCGTGCACCGTATTAACCATCTTGAGGCTCGGGTAGACCAATTAGCGTACCAACAACAGGTGATGCTAACTCAGCTAACCTACATCACCGATAGGTTAGATCGCTTAGCTAGCCCACAGGGGTTCCCCACAGCACCACCTAGCTCCTCAGCTCCCGCTAGTTCTACCGCTAGCTCCACCACTAGCTCTTCGCCTAGTCCTCACTCTACAGGTTCCGCTAGTCGGCTCACTCCCGTCCCTACTCCCGCCCGCTTTAAAGGGGTGCTGGGAGAAGCCAGGGGGTTCCTCATGCAATGCGAAATCATGTTCCAACGGGTCCCCGGAGATTTTCCCACTGACCAGAGCCGCGTTGGCTATATGATCAATCTGTCAGAGGGGCGGGCTTTAGCATGGGCTTATGCGGTTATGGCTAGGGCCGATTATGCTTCTATGACATATGTTCAATTCATCCAGGAATTTCAGGAAGTGTTTAGTCACTCGAACCGGGAAGATGTACTCACCTCTCGCCTGTTAAACCTTCGGCAGGGGTCGAGGGCAGTCGCCGATTACGCTGTTGACTTCTGGGTCGTAGCTATGGAGGTCGGGTGGGAAGATGCCTCCCTGAGTAGTATATTCCTGAGGAGTTTGAGCCCTAGCCTGCGGGACGAGCTGGCCCGCCTGGAGAAACCCTCCACGCTGCATGAGTGTATCTCCCTGGCCATTAGCCTTGACAACCATCTGAGGGAACGAGCTGCGGAGCGTAAGACTTCCGGCCGCGCGGAGAATAGGCCACGCCGTGCTCTCCAGCCCCCCCTAATGGCCCTTCCGTCTACTGACCTCTCTGAGGACCAAGAACCAATGATAGTGGGGGGGTCGAAACTTCCTGCAGAAGAGAGACAGCGCCGCCGAGAGTTGGGGTTGTGTGTCTATTGCGGGAGCGAGGAGCATGACCTGAGTTCCTTTCCTAGGTGGCCAAAAGGGGAGGTCCGTGCGTCGAAGTAGGGGGACTCACGGACGTAAATGATAACAATCCCCTCACCCGCTTTCTCATTCCTATTCGGTTTTGCTTTGGTCACAAAGAACATAAGACACATGCACTCATTGACTCAGGGGCCGAGCAGAGCTTCATTTCTAGGAGTCTGGCAACCCGTCTGGGTCTACCTATGCAGCCGTTAAAAACTCCCCTTAAGATTGTTGCCCTGTTGAAGGTGGCGTTGGCCACTGTCACTCATCGGGTCACCTCGGTGCCAGTCATCATTTTGGGCAACCATCGGGAGGAGTTAAATCTTTGTCCTACTGGTGTTATCGTCCCCGGTCATTCTGGGCTACCCTTGGCAGCATCTGCATAACCCTTCAATTGACTGGCGTTTGGGAAGTATCGTGTCGTGGAGCCCTTTCTGCCTGAGTGCCTGTCTGCAGTCTGCTGCATGCTTGCCTGCCACGCCTTTGGATGTCCCTGCCTCTCCTCCCCCGGATCTGTCAAAAGTGCCACCGTAGTGCCATGACCTTGGGGCTGTCTTTAGTAAATCCCAAGACCTGTCCCTCCCCCCTCACCGACCATATGATTGTGCTATTAATCTGCGGGCCGGCGCTCCTCTGCCATCTAGCAGACTTTACAACCTGTCTGCTCCGGAGCGCGCGGCCATGGACTCATATATTAAGGAGTCTCTCAGCTCAGGGATCATTAGACCTTCATCTTCGGTGGTGGGGGCGGGGTTTTTCTTTGTGGGGAAGAAGGACGGCTCCCTCAGGCCCTGCATTGACTTCCGGGAACTTAACAACATCACTATCAAGGATAAGTATACTCTCCCCCCCTCCTTAACTCTGCATTCGATTGCCTCCGGGGGGCTTGCTGCTTTACTAAATTAGATCTGCGCAATCCCTATCACCTGGTGCGGATACGTGAGGGGGATGAGTGGAAGACGGCCTTTAGGACCCCTAGTGGGCATTTTGAATATCTGGTCATGCCGTTCGGGCTGACCAATGCCCCGGCTGTCTTCCAGCGTCTTATTAATGAGGTTTTGAGAGATTTTCTGGGCACCTTCGTGTTTGTCTACCTTGATGACATTCTAATCTTTTCTCAGTCCATGGAGGAGCATCGCCTGCACGTCAGGCGAGTCTTGCAGCGGCTGCTGGAGAATAAGCTCTATGTCAAGGCAGAGAAATGTGAGTTCCACGTCTCCAGGACCTCTTTCCTCGGCTTCATTATTGCCCCGAAGGAGATCATCCCGGACCCAGTAAAGGTGAAGGCGGTGGTGGACTGGCCTACCCCTGCATCGAGGAAACAGTTGCTGCAGTTCTTGGGCTTCGCTAACTTCTATCGCCGGTTTATTAAGGACTACAGCCGTATCGCCCTCCCCCTCACCAACTTGACCTCCACCAAGGTTCCCTTTCGCTGGACGGAAGAGGCGGACACCGCGTTCTCAGAGTTGAAGGTCAGATTTTCATCATCGCCTATTCTGACGCAGGTGGATCCCACCCTTCAGTGCCTGGTGGAGGTGGACGCCTCTGATTCTGGGGTGGGTGCTGTGCTGTCCCAGCGTTCTCCGGCAGACGGTAAGATCCGCCCCTGCACCTACTTCTCTCGCCGCCTGTCCCCAGCAGAACGAAACTACGACATAGGGGATAGGGAGCTGTTGGCAGTGAAACTGGCCCTGGAGGAGTGGCAACATTGGTTGGTTGGAGTCGTCACAGCCATTCATCGTCTGGACCGACCACAAGAACCTGGAGTACCTTCGGACCGCCAAGAGGCTGAACGCCCGACAGGCCCGCTGGTCGCTGTTTTTTGGCCGGTTTGACTTTACCATCACCTACCGCCCTGGGTTAAAGAACACCAAGCCCGACGCCCTGTCTCGTCAGTTTGCCCCAGAGACAGCAGAGAAGGCCGAGCACCCCATCCTCCCTCCAGCATGTGTCGTGGGCACCCTCGCTTGGGGCATTTGGGATAAGGTTTTAAGGGCGCAGTCTGATGAAGCTGACCCGGTGGGGGGGGGCAGTGGGCAAATTATTTGTTCCCACAGCGGTCCAAGGGGAGGTCATCCAGTGGGGGCATACCTCCAAATTCGCCTGCCATTCAGGTAGGGCACGCACAGCGGCGCTCCAACAAAGGTCGTTTTGGCGGCCATCCCTCCAGAAGGACGTGGGGGAGTACATCCGCGCCTGTCCTGAGTGTGCTACTGGGAAGACATCCTCATTGCCGCCTGCTGGGCTGCTCCACCCCCTCCCCGTTCCGGGTAGACCATGGTCCCATGTGGCGCTGGATTTTGTCACAGGCCTCCCCACGTCCAATAACTTCACCACCATCCTTACGCTGGTGGACAGATTTTCCAAGGCGGCTCATTTCATCCCTCTGCGGGGGTTACCGTCTGCCAAGGAGACAGCTGATCTGCTGGTTCAGCCTGTGATTCAGCTGCATGGCATCCCTCAGGACATAGTATCGGACCGAGAGCCCCAGTTTATCTCCAAAGTCTGGAAGGCCTTTTGCACCACCTTAGGGGCTACGGCGAGCTTGTCCTCCGGCTATCACCCGCAATCCAACGGGCAATGTGAACGAGCCAACCAGGAGGTGGAAGCAGCGCTGCGGTGTGTCACTGCCGCCAACCCATCATCATGGAGCACACACCTCCCTTGGATTGAATACGCCCATAACACAGCGGTGTCCTCGGCCACCGGCATGTCCCCCTTCGAGGCATTGTTGGGTTACAATCCCCCGCTGTTCCCTGAAGAGGAGGGGGACATTGCCGTTCCATTGGTTCAGGCTCATCTAAAACATTGTCGGCAGATTTGGAAGGCAGCCAGAACGGCACTGCAACGGACGGCGGAACACAACACTGCGGTGGCAAATAGACGCAGGGTTCTGGGCCCGGCTTATCAGGTGGGTCAGCAGGTATGGCTGTCTACTAAAAACATCAACCTGAAGGCGGAACGCAAGAAGACCGCCCAGCGGTTCATTGGCCCGTTCCCTATAATGTCGAATTATTAACGCAGAGTCTGTGCATCTAACTCTCCCCCCCCTCCGCATCTGTCCAATGTTTCATGTCTCTCAGGTTAAGCCTGTCTCCTCCAGCCCGTTGTGTCCTCCTCCCAGGTCTCCACCTCCACCGAGGGTGTTCGACGGCAACCCGGCGTGGCCCGTCTCCTCCATCCTGGAAGTTTGCCGCTGGGGGCATGGCCTGCAGTACCTGGTGGACTGGGAGGACTATGGACCGGACGGGAGGTCCTGGGTGCGTCCCGCCCTCATGCTTGACAAGCAGCTCATCAGGGACTTCCATCGGACGCACCCGGGTAGGTTGGAACGCACACCGAGAGGCGTGCTGTAGGGGGGGAGTACTGTCATGGCCGCCAATCACGGCACCTGTGTACGGACCTGCCTGTCATCTCCTGCGGCCCTATTTATTCCCATCAGGACCAGTGCTGGGCGTGGAGTCGTCTGATTCTTTCCGTGAATCACGCCACACCCTGCCTCTGTGCTTCCCTGCACTGAATTTTCCAGCCATCGGCTTCCAAGCCCAGCTGTACGATGTTCGGGTCAGTTTCGCCCAGACCAACAACCAAGTAAGCACTATTGCTTCTAAACCTGTCCTTTCCCCTGTGCACAGGCGGAGCCCGCAACGGCGGACCTCCTTTTCCCTCCAGGCGGCGGACTTTTATTCCACCTCCAGCTGACCTGCCCGCAGACACTGTCTCCCTGGCTGCAGCTTTGGCGCCACCTGAAGACACTTCAACATCTGTTGACAGGTTGCCAATCTGTACGGTGCTCTGCCGGCCCAGCTGGAATACACAGATTGCACTACACAACATTACACCAAATAACCGCACTCACGCACCCACTCACTCACGTTAACAAAATAAAGTACATTAATTGTGTTAATCCTGAGTCGTGTCTGTTCTGTGGGTCACCTGAACCATGTCAATACCCCAAAATAGCCAACCTGTTCCGTCCATAACCAAAATACTCTTCATGTTGCCTTCTAATCTGCCGGTGGGGAAACAGACTTCTCATGGTCACCAGGTTCAGAACGGAAACAACCGCTCCAGTGTCCACCAGCAGTGGGACCTCGACGCATCATCTCCAGTGATACCATATGCACGGTGGTTAGAGTCTTCTGCGCAGCACCTGGTTCACCCCTACGGTCCCTGCGTTCGAAGTTCGTGCACATCCTGGCAAAGTGGTTCAACACACCACACTTCCTACAACACTTTCCTTTTGCCGGGCACATCCTGGACTTATAGCGGTGATTAGTGGACCCACATTCACAACAACGAGGCGTACCTGGGGCGGACCTAATCTTGACCATGGAGGCAAAATCTTGCTCCCCACATTCGCCAACACCAGGGTCCAGGAACAGTGTCTTAGCGCGAGACTCACCCTCATCCAGAGAAGCCCCTCCAGTAAGGCCTCTCGTGATGGTCTCTGCTGCATCGAACTGTTGTGCAAGCTCAATAGCCGCAGCCAACGTCAACTCTCCTGGGTGTGTTAACAACCTGAACCGGGCCACCAAGCAGCGGATGTGCTCTGCCAGCTGGTTCCGAATCATTTCATCCTCCAGGGGCTCGAACTTGCACTCCCTCACCAGCTCTCGGAGGTCCGCCAACAATCTCTTCACTGGCTTTCCCGACTGCTGGCGGCACTATTGAAACTGGATGCGTCGGACCGTGACGTTTTCTGGCGCACGAAAGTAGCGCGCCATTAGCTCCACCACTTCATCAAAGCTATCTGCACCTCCAAGGTTCTCCAGGATCCTCTGCCCTTCCATACCTAAATTATGGACCAATACCGCTCTCGTGCGAAGCTTCTCCAGCTCGTCGAGGTTCAAAACTACGAGGTAGTTTGTAAAAGCAGCAAACCAGCATGGCCACGGCACGGGCAGCTCACCCGGGGCCTCCAAAAACGGCTGAAAACTGGCAACAGATCTTTCCATTACCACTTTTACCTCATCGCCAAAATGTTGTGTCCATAATTATAGGAATAATGAGCCAGTAGTAACTCAGTTAACAGGGCTTTAATCAGGATGCCAACTATGTACAAACAAAGGCTTACAGCACACGCCTGCAGGCCAGGTGGCTCCCATGATGAAAGAGGACTTGCCTCTTCTGCCCACCTCCTTTATACTAGGAATGGCGTCACTACCGGAAACCGGTAGTTAACCACCCCAGTCTATCCCACGTCCAGCCCGGCCACCATCTTACTCATACCAGCCTATTTCCATATCTAACAGGTGTGTTTCTACCATCAGTGTTTTGCCGCCGACGCGCATCATTGTCTCCCGCCGTGCTGTTTCAAGATGCCAAGGAAACAGGCCAGCCAGCGGTGAGTAGCAGCTATGACCACTGGCAACAGGGGAAAGCTGCTTTTCACCGAGGACACACATTCCAGGAGACGGTTTTTGGTTGATTCTGGTTCCCAGAAGAGTCTTATTTTGCCGGTTGGTGCTGAAAGGCTGGCTGAAGGCCACAGCCCGTCATTAACGGCCACTAACGGATCCCCTATCAAAACTTTTGGAGAAAGGTCAGTGACTGTGTGTTTGCATGAGCGCAACTACAAGTGGGGACTTCGTGGGAGCTGCCTGCTCACTTCCTATCTTAGGTGCTGATTCTGTGTGCTTATGGTCTCCTTGTAGATGTTGCTTCATCCATCCAGGTGGTGGATCACCCTCAATTTCCCCTCTGGGGATCAATAAAGTATACTAAATCTAAATCTAATAGATGTTTGGTGGATGCTATGTCTTTTTCTGCACTGCCTTGTATAACTCGGGGAGCTGGGCCACTAACACATGCTAATTTTTTAGCCTCAGGGGATGTGTATCATTTGTGTTCTGATTTCCCCATGCTCACGGTGCCTACCTTTTCTGCTACTGTGACCAAGCACGGAGTCGAGCATTTTATCACTCCAAAGGGCCCGCCAGTTTTCGCATGCCCATGTTGCCTGGACATGGCTAAGCTAGCTATCGCACAGGAAGAATTTGCTAACTTGGAGCGTTTGGGGATTGTTAGGCACTCCAATAGCCCTTGGGCGTCCCCACTGCACATGGTGCCCAAGTCCGATGGTTCGTGGCGGCCGTGCAGTGATTTCCGTCGCTTGAACAACATCACTGAGCACGACCGCTACCCCATCCCACACATTCAAGATTTGTCAGTGCACCTGGATGGAATGTGGATTTTTTTCTAAAGTGGATCTGGTCCGCGGCTACCACCAGGTCCAGGTTCGCGCTGAAGATGTCCCAAAAATGGCAGTGATAACTGTAAATGACCCAATTTTATATTTTAAATGCATGCTTTATTTTGAAGGCTACTCCTAAGGTTAATGAGTATTTCCTGTAAGATACAGCGAAGAGGCCCATGCTTAAGCATTAAACTGTAAATAGTAACTCGTGTTTTTGGTCAAACACCCTGCTGTTTGGGCCACAAGGTTCGTATTTAATGTGGTTTAAATTGGCATTGCTATGAAACTCCCTTTAATCACTTTATTTTGCTTTGTTATTCTTTATCATGTTAGCTTCACGTATAAAGCTCCTGCATCTCTCAACATTAGCATGGCCAGGTGGATACGTGTGTGTTGTTTCTGCAAGGAGTATAAGAGTTCATAAATAAGGTTAAAATGTATTATATGTGTAAATTTCATGATTTAGGCGAAGGGAGTGACATATAAATATATCTTTAAGTGATTACTTCTGCATTCTAAGTTGAAATTGTCATTGATAGAGAAGAGAAACTGTTAAAATCTCCTATAGCAATAAGTTAAATTCATAGTTATTTTTATTCTTTAAAATTAGGTACATAAAAGTATTTTTTATACATTAAAGCATTAAAGGAGCTAAGGTGATATATGTATGTTTATATACATGGATGGTAATTTTTTTTTTTTTTTTTGTCATTTTCTTTTAGCTCTTACGGTGTTGTCACAATATTTTCATTCAGTACAAATGTTAAAGGAACTTCATGAGAAAATAAAACTGTGTGAAACATCAGTTTGAGAGCCAGACCATCATTCAGCATGAGTTGCTTACAGTAAGAGCTTCACCCCATCAGTCCCATTTAGTAGAGTCATTTTTGGGGGTTTCGTGACCAACCTCCCAGGACCTTTTTTTCTCACTGGATTTAGCATTCTAGACCCATTTTAATGAAAATAAGCTCCCATGTACCTCCCAAAAATTACGGGAAACCCTTTTTTTGCCCAAAATTCAAAATGGCCGCCAAAATGCATACCACTGCAGCGGCATGAAATAAAGCGGCGTTGTTGGAGGTTTTAAGTAGAGTTTTATTATCATACCGCCGTCACGAGCTCCGCTCCCGGCGCCGTGCATGAGCGCCGAGAGCGAGCCCACGGCTCTCAGAGAAGGAGAGGAGGAGAGGCGGGCACAAAGCTTGTGCCCTACCAGTTGCAGGATCAGAGTGAGAGAATGAGAGAGTTTGCGTTACAGAGTTGCAGCATATATACTCGACCACAACAATACATCAAAAGGACATACCCCAGCAGTTAGTATGATCAAAGAGATAACAGAACAGGCATAAGACATTTGCATTTGAGAGACATATTGATCTCAGTCCCTAGGTCACAGTGAGGACAGGACTCATGAGTACAATGCCTGAAAGGCAACAATTAACATCACAGAGGTGAGCCAGACGAAACGCGTCTGCCTGTAGACATTAATACACATTACACTGTTCTGTTATTTGCTCTAGCCGAGCGCTGTGTTTGACCAGTCTTTTTGTGGAGATTTACCTCAAAGCACATCTACATATGTAAGATGCTCAGAAGAAGCACAGTAAGGACAAAATGCATGAACACTTTAACTTCATGGCTGTAAACGCAGCATGCAGCGGGAAAACCCAGGAGTGCGAGCTGACTGTCTCTGTGTTCTGTCTGTGTGTTGTGGGGGGTTGAATTAACCCGCTACACTGCTCCCCCCCCAGAGGGAACGGTAGGGGACCGTGACCTCGATGTTGCAGTCTGGGCAGCGAGCAGGGAAAAGCTCTGTGCAGGAGGAGGGGGGGGTAGTACATGCTGACCGGGCGTGGGAAAATTGTTCCAGTCGCGCCAAAAGTGTTTGCTGCTCCGCGATGTCCCGTCTGAACATGCAGAGATCAGAAGAAGGAAAATTAGTCTCTGGCTCCTCTCGTGGCCATGAAGAAAAGCAGGAGCGGCTGTAAGAAAAAAATAAACAAAAGCAGAGGGACTGGCGTGCTGGCTTTAGGTGCAGAATTAACCCGCTACAACCACCACCTATATCTCAGTAACTAATTCAGCTAGGAGGTTGATTTTGGTGTCTAGACATAGGTTTTTGGGGTCAAGCATTCCATTAATGCTATTAGTTTACTTGTGAAACAAACCCATCACGATGAAATCCAATATGGCCGCCAATATGGCCACCGATTAACATTTTTTTTGTGTCTTGACTACTAAGCCACCTAGAAAGCTGATGTTGGTGTCAAAACAGAGGTTTAAGGGGTCATACTATCTGTTTATTCCAATAAAAGTGTGTTTAAATGATTACATAATCAAGAAATCCAAGATGGCGGCCGGCTGTCATTTTCACATGCAATGGACTTTTTCATATCCGTCACCAAATGAGCTAAAAAAAGTCAAGTGAGGCTCCTGTGAACCATCCATTGTGTTCATTAGTGCCCTCATTGTCTATCAAGCTCAAAATGGCCCCCAGCCGCTTTTCTGTGGTCCCTTATTGCACCACACGCATAGGTTCTTGTCATGCACAATACCAATGCTGGACCGGAGCCTCTTCGGTGAAAAGAGAGAAGCAGATGGAGATGGATCCCCCTGAACTGATTGATTGTCTCTTTCAAGATCTACCTCTAATTTATGCTTACGTTTCTCGGCTTGAGATAGACAACGCTTGTTAGATAACGTGGTGTAACATGTCTGGTGCATATAATGCCCTTTTGGCCCTTTGGCCCAATCAATATTCCCACATTGAAACCGATCAAGTCCTTTCCATCGTAGAGTTTTTTCACGAATTGAATTCCGTTTTTGGTCCTTGGTATTATCCAAAGAGTCACTTTTGGTACATGGTTGACCACAACGTAGAATGCATTCGTATTCACCGGAAGACGTTGATGGTAATTCATCGTTGTCACTTGCAGTATCCATTTTATCCCTCACTTTATATGAATAAGTGTCTGAAAACAAAAACAAATTTGTCATTATCAGAACAGAGGAGAGAAAAAGGAGGGATGACAAGACCTAGAGTCAAAGGCCCTTGTACTGTCTACTGTCATTACGGTAGCATTAAGCAAGCAGCATGGTCAATATGCTAACATTACCTGACTATACAGTATGGAACAAGATTCAGAATTCTAACCTCTCCAGATAAGTTTAAAGCTAAATTTATACATACCTGGCAACCTTGGTTAAATTGGAAAGATTAGGACTACATGTTATGGCAGCACAGACGTTACAAAATCACTGCATCCTCTCTCTTGCTATGCAAAAAGGAATCAATGAATCAAGCATAGGATTCCGGGAATCCTAAGGGGATTACCCAAGTGTTCCTCAGTGAAATCACTGAATCAATGCAGGAGCTTTCTAATAATTATTAAAAATTGTGATATCCTACCGTGTAGCAATGATCACACTTGAGTTATTTCTTTGGCTAACTCTGCCATTTATTCTGTAACACACACAACAAGACTGAACATGGATTCTGCGCGGGGTTTTCACACTCTTGTTCTAATGTGTCCCCTTAATAGTAGTGCTAAACAATACAGGTAGTTCCCCCTAGAGGCATGTGCCAGTAATGTTTTAAATTAGACTTGCAGTCTACCACAAAAATGAATGTAAGGATACCTCATTTGACATTTTTAGCTCATTTGGTGACGGATATGAAAAAGTCCATTGCATGTGAAAATGACAGCCGGCCGCCATCTTGGATTTCTCGATTATGTAATCATTTAAACACACTTTTATTGGAATAAACAGATAGTATGACCCCTTAAACCTCTGTTTTGACACCAACATCAGCTTTCTAGGTGCCTTAGTAGTCAAGAAACAAAAAAAATGTTAATCGGTGGCCATATTGGCGGCCATATTGGATTTCATCGTGATGGGTTTGTTTCACAAGTAAACTAATAGCATTAATGGAATGCTTGACCCCAAAAACCTATGTCTAGACACCAAAATCAACCTCCTAGCTGAATTAGTTACTGAGATATAGGTGGTGGTATGCATTTTGGCGGCCATTTTGAATTTTGGGCAAAAAAAAGGTTTCCCGTAATTTTTGGGAGGTACATGGGAGCTTATTTTCATTAAAATGGGTCTAGAATGTTAAATCCAGTGAGAAAAAAAAGGTCCTGGGAGGTTGGTCACGAAACCCCCAAAAATGACTCTACTAATTGTGCTACGTTGTGATGCCAAGACTACATGAGAGGAATTGATGTAATGGTCTAAGGCAGTGATCTTCTCCCACAAAATGGAAGCATCTAATACCCTTCCCTTTGACACTGGAGAACTAAAAGAGGAAAAGGATCCCCGTCGGACCAGTGAGGAGGAGGATCTTCATCGTTTTAGTCGCTTACGGATTCCCACAGAAAAGATGCAAGCATTTCAGAGGGAAAAGGCTCACAAAAAGGAGAAAAGGCTCATTCACCTCTATGAACAATGGGAAATTCAAGCATGTATAGAGAGCAACTAAAGCAAGATTTAACTGAAAGCCAACTTGCATGTCTTGTGGACATTTTAGAAAACAGTAAAGAAGATGTCACCAACATTTATGTTGAAGTTAGAGATCACATTACTCCATCCAGTGACACACGTCATCATATTGATGCATGTGAGGCGGTGACAAGAAACATTGTTAAAATTGCCTTTGAAAGGATAGCAGGTGTAGATGGAGAATTTGACAGTGAAACAGTGAAGCTATGTCTATGTGAGCTTGTTAAAGGGACTATGCTCACTCCATCTATGGCTCTGTTGTCACAACTCCAAACCAACACTCTGTAAGTACCATTGTAGAAGCAAAAAGAGCAGAAGCTGCAGCTGAGTTAGCAGCAAAAGAAGCAGAGTATGAAATGATGTTGCAGGAGGAAAAACAAAGAGAAAAGATTCAGATCCTTGAAGAACAGAAAAGAGTTCTTGAAGCTCAGAAACATGAGCTTGAAAGACTAAAGGCAGAGAAAGTTGTTAAAGCATCACGAGCTGGATTGGCTAGTTACAGTCAAGAAAGTCAGAAGGAAGTGTCAACTCAGCTAATCACAACCCGAGGACACGGCAACATGTACCTCCACTACCACCTTTGTCTTCAGCTCCCATCTTACAGTCAACAAGTCTTCCGAGCGCCGCACCACCTCCACAGACAGATGTATTATATCTCGCTAACACAGGCCAAGATGGTTTATTGTTAAACAGGTTTCCTATACCTGAACCACCTGTGTTTACCGGAGACCCCATCTAGTTTATTGAGTGGAAGGCTTCATTTACAGCACTCATCGACAGAACATTTCCTCAGCAAACAAACTGCATTATTTGAGAAAGTACATTGGTGGTCCTGCACGAAATATACTTGATGGCATCTTTTACAGGAGTGATGAGGAAGCTTATGAGGATGCATGGAGACGTGTCAACCATAGGTATGGTCAACCTTTTGTCATACAAAGAGCATTCAGAGAGAGGCTGGCAAAATGGCCAAAGATTCAGCCAAGTGATGCTGAGGGATTTAGGACAATTGCTGATTTTCTACATGCATGTCAAGGAGCAATTCTTCATGTTAAAGGTCTTGACATTTTGAATGATTGCGAGGAGAACCAAAAACTGGTCCAAAAGTTACCTGACTGGGCAGCATCAAGATGGAATCGCCAAGTCACCCAAGTCATGAAAAATGAACAGGAATATCCCAGCTTTGCAGAGTTTTTTTGCATTCATGTTAATGGAAGCAGAAATTGCCTGCAATCCTATTACCTCTTACAAGGCTCTTCACTCAACAGAGTTACCTATGGAGAGACGCTATGTTCAAGACAAGAAGACAAAATCCAGTGTTGTTCACATGCAGACTATAAAGGAAACAGATAGACATGCGAAGTCAAAGACAGAGATAAAGTCACCATGCATTTTCTACCAAGATAATTAAACATCACTTGTCCTCCTGTCCTGAGTTAAAAAAAAAAAAAAAAAAAACTTGGATGAAAGAAGAAAATATGTAAAGGAAAAGAAACTGTGCTATGGCTGCTTGAAGTCAGGCCACAATGCAAAAGACTGCCGTTACAGACACTCATGTGACATCTGTAAAGGGCAACACCCAACCTGTCTTCATGATAACAGCTACAGCAAAGCCAAAGAAGCTGTTGTCTCACCTCAAAACACTGCAGATGAAGCAGCAACCACATTGCCTCTCAATATTGAAACTGAGGAAGCATCCAGCAACACGTTAGTGGTTGTACCAATATGAATTTCTTCAGTCAACAAGCCAGGTATTGAAAAGCTTGTATACGCCCTGCTTGACACTCAAAGTGATGCAGTCTTCATTGATAAAGATGTTAGCAGTGACTTGCAAATCAAAGCACATCCTGTCAGATTAAAGCTAACTACTATGATTGGAAAGGATGAATTAATGCAAAGTAAAAGGGTGTCAGGTCTCACGGTGCATGGTTACAACTCAACAGTTCTCCTTCATCTCCTTCCGGCTTACACCAAAGACTGTGTAGCAGAGTCAATAAAAGCATTCCTACTTGGCTTGCCAAGTGGGTTGACCCTATTGGCAACACAGGTAGAGTGCTGGACTCTGAAGCCAGAGGTCGTGAGTTCAAATCCTCCGGTTGGATGTCGCCAGTTGGGGCTTGGTAATCGCCCTCCACTCGGTTATACTTGGCGTTGTCAGCAGAATTTACTGGCGGTGTATCACTTCCCTTCTCCATATCCCTGCAAGTGTCAGAAGGCGGCCATGGGGCCTGAAAAGCTAAAATGCACCTCTGACATCAGGACGAGGTATCCCCGCAAGTGTCAGAAGGGCGGCCCAGAGCCTGAAAGCTGAAATGCACCTCTGACATCGGGACGATGTCAAAAAATCAGACGGAAATATGTAGCAGAGTCAATAAAAGCATTCCTACTTGGCTTGCCAAGTGGGTTGACCCTATTGGCGACACAGGTAGAGTGCTGGACTCTGAAGCCGGAGGTCGTGAGTTCAAATCCTCCTGTTGGATGTCACCAGTTGGGGCTTGGTAATCGCCCTCCACTCAGTTACACTTGCCGTTGTCGGCAGGATATACTGGTGGCGTGTTTCCCCCAGTTACCACCAGTGTGTCGGTCCCGCAAGTGGTGTTTGGTCCCCACCACAAGAGATGTCGCTGGTAGGACTCACTGGTGTTGACGTAGTCAGAAGGCGGGTATCCTTAAAGCTAAAATGCACCTCTGACATCAGGACGATGTCAAAAATTGGAGGGAAATATGTAGCAGAGTCAATAAAAGCATTCCTACTTGGTTTGCCAAGTGGGTTGACCCTATAGGTGACACAGGTAGAGTGCTGGACTCTGAAGCCGGAGGTCGTGAGTTTGTATCCTCCGGTTAGACGTCGCCAGTTGGGGCTTAGTAATCGCCCTCCACTCGGTTACAACTGCATTCCATTGAATCGAACAAACATTCCCACCTGTGAAACGGCAAGGCATTGGTGTCATCTCAATGCAGTTGCAGATGAAATTCCACCACAGCTAGAATGTGAAGTTGGCCTCTTGGTAGGTTACAACTGGTCAAGGGCACTGGCTCCACGGAAGGTAATCTTGGGAGGAGTTAATGAGCTATATGCAGTCTGTACGGATCTTGGTTGGAGCATTGCCGGTCGTTCATCACCTAATCCACAGTCATCAAGCATCACCAGCACGTGTCACAGAGTTGCTGTCCGAGAGCTTTCCCCAGTAACTCCTTTAGATGTTCTGAAGGTTCTTGAGTCTGACTTTCACGACAACAGTAAAGACACTAAGACTGTGTCTCAAGATGACATCCTCTTTCTAAACATCTTGGAAGAAGGCATTCAGAAGAACTCAAACGGCCATTATGAAATGTCACTCCCCTTTAAAAAGAGACCTTACCTCCCTGACAAGCAAAATGCTATTGTATGACTAAATCATCTCAAGAGAAAACTGCTAAAGGATGAAAACTACAAGAAGCAGTATGTAAAGTTCATAGAAGAGGTCATAGAAAAAGGTGAGGCAGAAGAGGTTTGGGAACGCTGGAAAGGTGACCTTGCAAACTTGGAAAAAATGCACATACCTCACTGTTATGTACCAGCTGACTTTGGAACCACCTTGAGAAGAGAGCTACACTATTTCTCAGATGTGAGTACATTTGGTTACGGCCAGTGTTCGTACTTAAGGCATGTAAGTGAAGATGGCAAGTCCACTATGCTCTCGTAATCGCAAAGTCCAGAGTAGCTCCCATTAAAGTTATGATACCCAGGTTAGAGCTTTTACAGCTGCAGTTGTCTCAGTCACAGCAAGCAACACACTAAAAGAGGAGCTTGATCTGAAGAACACTGATGAATACTTCTGAACAGATTCTAAAGTAGTTTTGGGTTATATCAACAACGAGGCACGTCGCTTTCAAACATACACTAATATGAATATACAGTGGGGCAAAAAAGTATTTAGTCAGGTTCAGGTTCAGGTTACTTTATTTGTACCCGTAGGTAGATTTGTTTTGCAGTTGGTGACATCCATATTTACAAGCCACTAATTACATTCAACATAGACACAAACACAGGCACACATCTTACAAAATAGGTAAATATAGAATATGTACAATATAATTTTATAGCTTGTTCAACTCTTTGACAGCAGCAGGGACAAAGCTGTTTTTGTAGCACTGGGTTCTACTTTTTGGGACAGCAAACCTCCGTCTGGAGGGAAGAAGCTGAAAGTTGCAGTGCAAAGGGTGGGAGTCATCATTTAAAATCGAGTCGGCCATCCTCTGTACTTGTTTGGCGTACAGGGATGCCAGGCTCAGCTGTGACTCACCAAGCAAACGACTGGACCATCTGACTACCTGATCCAAGGATTTCCTCTGTTTCAGTTTTATCTGACCAAACCATGACATTAAAGAAAAGGATAAAACAGATTCAATAAAAGCCCGATAAAACATAGTCATTATGGGTCGGTCAATTTGGAAGCGTGCAAGTTTCCTCAAACAATGCAAATTTTGCTGACCCTTTTTGCACACCCTTTCACAGTTCACCTCAAAGTTCAATCCACTATCAATAATCGTCCCAAGATATTTGTACGATTGTACACATTCGGTGGTCTGGCCTTTTAGTATGGTGACTTTGTGCCTGGGAGTTTTCCTCCTAAAGTCAATAATCATATCTTTCGTTTTTGTTGTATTCAGCTGCAGGTAGGAATCCTCACACCAGTGAACAAAGTCATCAACTACTGGGCCGTGGCCACTCTCACCATCCTGGAGGAGACTGACAATGACTGAGTCATCAGCATACTTTATAATGTGTCTGTTGTCATGTCTACTCTGACACATGTTTGTGTACAGGATGAAGAGTAGTGGTGACAACACACACCCCTGAGGGGAGCCAGTAGAAGAGCACTTTAGGTCAGACAATGTGCCATTGACCCTTACTCTCTGCGTCCTGTTGGTTAAGAAATCCAGAATCCAACCCACCAGATTATTGCTTAAATCAAATTGTTGCAGGAGCCTTTCAACTAAAATATGAGGTTGGATTGTATTAAAGGCAGAAGAAAAGTCCACAAATAAAAGCCTGGCGTGTGTCCCATTAAAATCCAGATGTTTAAAAAGCATGTCAAACAGAGTGACAGTGGCATCCTCCACTCCTCTGTGAGGCCTATAGGCAAACTGCAGAGGATCCAATGCATGTTCAGTCTGCCTTAGGACCTCACATCTGACCAGTTTTTCAAAAATTTTCCTTAAAATTGAAGTCAAAGCAACTGGTCTAAAGTCATTTACCGTTTTAGGACAGCTGGATTTTGGAACGGGAACAACCACGGCATCTTTCCAGATCTTAGGCACATGTTGTGTCTGTAAGGACTTATTGAAAATGTAATGAAATATAGGACTCAGTTCATGTGCACAGGACTTTACCAAGCGCCCACATATATTATCAGGGCCCTGACTTTTGTTCACTTTTACAGCGCAGAACTCCCTTTCAACATCCTGCATCTCAATATTAAAGTGCTGATTGTCTTTGAGTTTCTGTTTCAAATCTTGGATTTCTGTGCTAAAATCAAAGGAGTCAAAACGACCATAAAAACAATTAAGAGCATTAGCCAGCTCTGTGTCTGAACTAAAACCATCTAAAAACACACGATTACTGCGCTCTGTGCTCTGAAGGCCTGCAATAGTTTTCATACTGGCCCAGGCCGAACCCAGTTTATTTGCTGCCATCTTGCTTTCCAACTCTGATTTATAATTCTGTTTTGCTCTTAAAATTTCAGCCTTCAGCTCCTTAGTGGCAACCTGTAGTTCAGAAACAGACCCCTGTTTAAAGGCAAGAGCTTTCCTCTGTAAGCAGGATTTAACTGATTTAGTAACCCATGGTTTGTTGTTGGGGTATATTTTGACACGTTTACGTGGAACAATCTTATTTTGACAGTAAGCCATGTATGAGCAAGTGAGCTCAGCCAGAGAGTCCAAGTCATCCCCGCAGGCCATTATGAACATCTCCCAGTCTGTACAGTCAAAGCATTCCTGGAGGCTGTGCTCTGAATCTTCTGTCCACACATCAATGTCTCTCATCTCCACCTTGCCTCTTCTGAGAGCAGTTTTATATGTGGGCAGCGAATGAACACAGTTGTGATCTGATGATCCTAAAGGAGGAAGGGGGAGTGATTTATAGGCCCTCTCTATGGATCCATAGCACAGGTCCAATGTCTTTTTTCGCCTGGTTGGGCAGGAGACATACTGATGAAAGTTTTTAAGTGTCTTCTTTAAAGAAACATGGTTAAAATCCCCAAGAATGAAGTTTGGCGCCTCTGGAGAAATTGACTGCAGCCGCTGCACCACATCAGAGATGGTGCTGGAGGCGGAGTCAGCGTCTGCCCTCGGATGAATGTACACAACTGTGATGAAAAGTTGGGAAAACTCTCGAGGCAAATAAAAGGGGCGTAGTGACACAGACAGCAGTTCCACATCGGGTGTACAGATGCGCTCTCTGACCGTGACAGATGTGCAGTACTGCTTATTAATGTATAAACATACGCCGCCCCCCTGACGTTTCCCTGTTACCTCTTCCTGCCGATCCGAGCGCAGCGGGGCTCCAAAGCCGTCAATCCACAGCTCTGCATCTCGATCATGCGCAGTAAGCCAAGATTCAGTGAAAGCCATGACGCAGCAGTTCTTAAAATCCTTCTGGTAACGTACGTTGCCTTGAATTTCCTCCACCTTGTTTCTCACAGACTGTGCATTCCCAAAAATGATCGAAGGAAGAGGAATGTTACCAAACTGACGTCTCCTAAGGCGCAATTTCACACCTCCACGTCTTCCACGCTTCCTTCTGCCGTCTTTCTTTTCACCGCTGTGTCCATCTCTCAAAATAAAGTCCGGCAGCTGAAATTTGGGCGCAATCAGAGACTCTGCACCAGCTGTGTTAAAGCGCAGCAACACGTCCCTGGAATATTGTATTGTGCCCGCTATTCTGCTCACCATGGAGCCGAACGCGTTTACTTCAGAGACAAAGAGCCACAGCACAGATAGCAGCAATGCGAGATAGGAAAGGAAATCCATGTTATGGATGCCAGGGCGCTCTTCGCCATATATTCCACAAACACTCCAGGGCAGAAACGACACAGAGGATTTTCTAAAAACGTAAAAAAGTACAAAAAACACACACACGCACACACGCACTATATCATCAGCTGCAGGTCGCTGCGTGCGCATGCGCCCAACACATCAGTCAGCCACCAATTGTGCAAGTTCTCCCACTTAAAAGATGAGAGAGGTCTCCAATTTTCATCATAGGTATACCTCAACTATGAGAGACAAAATGAGAAAAAAAAATCCAGAAAATCACACTGAAGGATTTTTAATGAATTAATTGGTAAATTCCTTGGTAAAATAAGTATTTGGTCAATAACAAAAGTTCATCTCAGTACTTTGTTATATACCCTTTGTTGGCAATGATGGAGGTCAAACGTTTTCTGTAAGTCTTCACAAGGTTTTCACACACTGTTGCTGGTATTTTGGTCCATTCCTCCATGCAGATCTCCTCTAGAGCAGTGATGTTTCACCCCCCAGCCAGTCGCAGCAGATGACTGCCCCTCCCTGAGCCTGGTTCTGCTGGAGGTTTCTTCCTGTTAAAAGGGAGTTTTTCCTCTCCACCGTCGCCAAGTGCTTGCTCACAGGGGATCGCCTGATTGCTGGGGTCTTTCTGCAACTGTGGGGGTTCCCCCTACAGTTGATAGTGCTATGAGATTTATTTTTTTTTTTTTTGTTACTTATTTGTACCCGTAGGTAGATTTGGTTTGAAGTCTGGTGACAAGCCACCGGCTGCTGGTCGCTGCGTGCGCGAGCGCCCTAAACCTACATGTTTTTGGTGTGCGGGAGGAAACCGGAGAAATCCCGGAGTAAACCCGCGCAACACGGGGAGAACATGCAAACTCCACACAGCTCACTGTTGGTCGGGGGCTGGGATCGAACCCACGATCTCATGATCCCCGCGATCCCCCGGCCGAGGGTGAAACTGTGCTGCCACAGTGCTAAACCACTGCGCCAGATGAGATGACTGTTGTTGTGAAATGGCGCTATATAAATAAAGTTGAATTGAATTGAATTGAATGTTTTTGAGATGACTGTTGTTGTGAAATGGCGCTATATAAATAAAGTTGAATTGAATTGAATTGAATGTTTTGGGGCTGTCGCTGGGCAACACGGACTTTCAACTCCCTCCAAAGATTTTCTATGGGGTTGAAATCTGGAGACTGGCTAGGCCACTCCAGGACCTTGAAATGCTTCTTACAAAGCCACTCCTTCGTTGCCCGGGCGGTGTGTTTGGGATCATTGTCATGCTGAAAGACCCAGCCACGTTTCATCTTCAATGCCCTTGCTGATGGAAGGAGGTTTTCATTCAAAATTTCACGATACATGGCCCCATTCATTCTTTCCTTTACACGGATCAGTCGTCCTGGTCCCTTTGCAGAAAAACAGCCCCAAAGCATGATGTTTAACCCCCATGCTCCACAGTAGGTATGGCGTTCTTTCTCCTCCAAACACGACAAGTTGAGTTTTTACCAAAAAGTTCTATTTTGGTTTCATCTGACCATATGACATTCTCACAGTCCTCTTCTGGATCATCCAAATGCTCACTAGCAAACTTCAGACGGGCCTGGACATGTACTGGCTTAAGCAGGGGGACACGTCAGGCACTGCAGGATTTGAGTCCCTGAGGGCGTAGTGTGTTACTGATGGTAGCCTTTGTTACTTTAGACCCAGCTCTCTGCAGGTCATTCACTAGGTCCCCCTGTGTGGTTCTGGGATTTTTGCTCAACGTTCTCGTGATCATTTTGACCCCACGGGGTGAGATCTTGCGTGGCGCCCCAGATCGAGGGAGATTATCAGTGGTCTTGTATGTCTTCCATTTTCTAATAATTGCTCCCACAGTTGATTTTGGTGGCTAAACTGTCATCTCTGCTGGAGTCCGAGTTCCACCCTATGCAGGACATACTGGATGCACTGAGGAGCTCATTTAGCAGCAGACTACATCATCCCAGGTGCACAACCGAGAGGTTTCGTAGGTCCTTCCTACCAACGGCTGTCAGACTGTACAACCTAAGCAGGGCTGCTCGCAGAGATAGCAAAAAGACGTAACAAACTAATAGTTTTTTGAATGCAAAAGATGCAATAGACTTACACAATGGTCCCCTCCGGCATACAACTAGGAACATACCGGTCGCTATGGAGGGTGAGAATATGTATGGGCACATAATCATACCATGTAGGATAACTAAGTAGACGATTATGCTGTTTCATCCCATCTAGCAACAATGCTCTGCACTGTGTGTGTTTATATATTTACATATTTATTCCATCTAGCTACAATGCTCAGCACTGGGTGTGTTTATATTTATATATCTATATATTTATTCCATCTAGCTACAATGCTCAGCACTGGGTGTGTTTATATTTATATATCTATATATTTATTCCATCTAGCTACATTGCTCCGCACTGTGTGTGTTTATATACTTGCATATTTATTCCACCTAGATGCAATGCTCCGTACTGTGGGTGTTTATATATTTACATATTTATTCCATCCAGCTACAATGCTCTGCACTGTGTGTCTGTGTGTGTGTGTGTGTGTATATATATATTTTATAGTAATATGTACATATGTATATTAGCTGCTCTTGCTTGCTTGTTTTTTTCTTGCCTTCTGATTGTTGCTCTGAGTGTTGCTATCCCTGTGCTGTTGCAATCCTGGAATTTCCCCGTTGTGGGACTAATAAAGGCTTATCTTATCTTATCTTATCTTTCTTCACACCAAGCTGCTTACCTATTGCAGATTCAGTCTTCCCAGCCTGGTGCAGGTCTACAGTTTTGTTTCTGGTGTCCTTTGACAGCTCTTTGGTCTTGGCCATAGTGGAGTTTGGAGTCTGACTGTTTGAGGTTGTGGACAGGTGTCTTTTATACTGATAAAGAGTTCAAACAGGTGCCATTAATACAGGTAACTAGTGGAGGACAGAGGAGCCTCTTAAAGAAGAAGTTACAGGTCTGTGAGAGCCAGAAATCTTGTTTGTTTGTAGGTGACCAAATACTTATTTTACCAAGGAATTTACCAATTAATTCATTAAAAATCCTTCAATGTGATTTTCTGGATTTTTTTTTCTCATTTTGTCTCTCATAGTTGAGGTATACCTATGATGAAAATTGGAGACCTCTCTCATCTTTTAAGTGGGAGAACTTGCACAATTGGTGGCTGACTAAATACTTTTTTGCCCCACTGTAACTCAAAGGATCACACAAGTGATCTACTAAAAAAATAAATAAACAAGCGGTTTATTTTACAGTGACTAATATTGGATGACTAATATTACTAATTACTAATATTACTATGACTATACTACTTTCCACTGCTGGGATAAATAACGTATTACTATGACTATTAATATGACTAATATTACTAATTGGATGACTAATATTACTAATATTACAGTGACTAATATTGGATGTTCCATTCATTTTCAGTTATTCTGTAATTAATATTCCTCTACAGGAATATTACTGGGCAGAGAGGTGGCCCAGCTGGCGTCCTGGTGCAGCCACAACAACCTGCAGCTGAACGCTTTGAAGACAGTGGAGATGATCGTGGACTTCAGAAAAGTCACAGCCCCTCTGCCCCCCTTACCCTCACAGGCTCTCCCATCACCACTGCGGATTCCTTCCGCTTCCTGGGCACCACTATCACCCGGGACCTTCAAGTGGGAGCTGACCATCAGCTCCCTCATCAAAAAGGCCCAGCAGAGGATGTTCTTTCTGCGGCAGCTGAGGAAGCTCAAGCTACCCACCAAGATGTTGGTGCAGTTCTACACGGCCATCATCGAGTCCATCCTCATCACCTCCATCACCGTGTAGTACGCAGGAGCCACCACCAGGGACAGACTAAGACTGCAGCGCGTTGTGCGCCCTGCTGAGAAGGTGATCGGCTGCAAGCTCCCATCCCTCCAGGACCTGTACATCTCCAGGACCCAGAGGCGTGCAGGTCGGATCATAGCCGACCCTTCACACCCTGGACACGCACTGTTTGCCCCCCTCCCCTCAGGCAGAAGACTTCGGTCCATTCAGACTAAAACCTCCCGCTATATGAACAGCTTCTTCCCCTCTGCCATCAGACTGCTGAACACTAAGTGACTTATTAGACTCTCGTGCACTACGTACAGCAGCTCAACCGGACTCATGACAATTATCACTGTTTTCTTTTTGCACTACCGACTGCACTATGTGGAACTCCACAATATCTGCTGCTTGTTAATATATTTAAAAATTGCATAGATTAGTATTACTTATTCATATTCTACCTTTTATTGCATGCATAGTTGTTTTATTTTTATCTTTAGTGCTACTCCATGTTTAATGTTGCAGCATTGCACCGAGACAAATTCCTAGTTTGTGTACTACATGAACAATGGCAATAAATCTCATTCTGATTCTGATTCTGAATATTCACACAATCAAATAAATCTCAATTCAGTCCCTTTCATATTAAGTGGAAATTGTGCTATAATTTTGGCACTTTACCTATACTTTACTTTTAAAAGCAAAGGATTTGAGTATAAATAACAGGATGTGCAACTCACCACTCATAACACATTGCTGTGTTGTGCCGAACGTTGTCACAGCAGATGCTGGTTGGACTCTACAATGAAAATAAACACAACTTAAGTACACGCACAGCACGAAAGTGTAACATGTAAAAAAAACACCTTTTTAACCAGAATTACAACTAGCTTATTTCATCAGATATTGTCAACAGCACTGAGCATGGAGTTAGCATTGACGGCTATCTAGCTAGGTCATTGTTTGCGCTGAAGAAACGTTGCAAAGTGAACTTTCCACTGCTGGGATAAATAACGTAAAAGACGCATAATATCACATCACTCACCATCCTCTATATCCGAATATCACAGCTTTTAACTGCTGAAGTTGGGTGCGCCCGCGGCCGTAGATTCATTTCGGGTGGCTCTGTCTAGTTCTCTCTGGATTCTCCCATCAGCCGAAATGCACAGAAAACTGCTGGACCGTGGTGTTGATTTCTGTGAAGCCATTCTATCGTTGTTGTTTATATCGATTGCTGGCTGGCTGGCTGGCTCATGGACGAATCTTTGCAAATGGCGGCCCGCAATTCTGTAAACTCAGCCTCAAATGCCGCTCTCGTGACTTTACGCCCAGACCAATCAGTGGCCTGCAGTGTTTTTACGTCACATTTTCATGTTGGAACAGTGCGCTTGGAACCCCTCTTCTGCGGGTCCAAAACATCGGGACGGTAACCATTACAGTCCCTAATGGAAAAACCGACAAACCGTACCATACCAAACTAGGCCAAACTGACACTAGTGGAAAAGGGCCATAAAAGATCATCGGATTGCCTATGATGTGCCTATGATCTCTACATGATGTCCACCATAGTATAGAGTGATTCAAGAAAATCTGTGTGTGTGTCTGTGTGTGATCAAAGGCAGGCATCACTCACGATTATAGGACTCGCTCAAGTAGGTTCATTTTGTCTTCTTTTAATTATTTACCTTTTGCTCTTATTAAAGACAAAAATAGAAAGATGTTTTTACCTTCTTTACATGTTTCGACTGTTCACTGCAGCCTTTGTCAGAAGTCTTCTGACAAAAACATCTCATTTCTATTTTTGTCTTTAATAAGAACAAAAGGTAAATAAATGATCATAGGACTCGCTATGACACCATCAAAGATCAAAGGCAGGCATCACTGAATGAGTGCTGACGTGCTTTCTTACACCTGCTTTCTACGGGCATGCAGAAATACTTGCTTATACGCATTTTCTATGGGCATGCACAGGTATGCACTAGTATACTGTAATTTATTTGACGGAAATTATACTGTAAAAAGACAGTAAGCTTTTTCCACTGTATTTTTATAGTATAGACACTGTTATGATACCGTTTAATGAAATTACAGTAAAGGCACTGTAAAAAAAAAAAAAAATCAGTAAACTACTGGCGCCCCTGCTGCCAGTATTTTACTGTTATATAAAATATTAGCATGTGGTGACCCCTACAACCTACGGGGCTGGCAGAGCGCTCAGCGTGAGCAATTATCAGAACAGTGAGAGGTATGGACTGATCATTATGCAGATGCGCCTCGCACCCTCTTTTGTCCTGCAACTCCGGAACAGAGAGGAATTCCGGCGCCAGTAATCCTGCGGCTGATATGTGTGACTCTAATGCAAATGTCCATGCTTTCCTGCTGTATACTGTGATGCTAACATGCCATGCATGCATTGTCTGTAGCTGGGTATATAAGCTGACTGCATAGCTCTTGCTGTCTCTCTTTTTGATCACTCGCATTGCTTGTTGCTGACCTAGAGACGCAGGGCTCGCTCCAGCGCGCTGCCACGGCGCTGAGCGAGCCTTGTGATGGAGGATGAATAAAGCACCCTTTTAACCTTCAGTTCGCCGTGTCCGCCTGCACTTATTTCGTTCCTCCACAAGCAGTGTATTGCTGTATATTGGACTACATTAGGACCAACAGGTAACTGTTGGTTTTACTGTAATTTTACAGTATCACCAGTGTCCTACTGCTTATTTGCTTAAATAAAATGGATAGTTTAACACTTAATCCATAAAAATCTCAACTTCCTATAAAGTACAAACCAAGACAAAATCATTCATTCAAAGCTTGCCGTTTATTCAAGTTTGCAATTACTTGAACTGAACTTGTGATACACATGCTTTCTTAAAATAGTTTTTTTTAAAACAGTGTCACACTTAATTAAAAATATATTAACAGTCCAATGCTGTGTTAAAGAATAGCATAAACCACAGAGCAATTCTGTATTGAAAGTACTATCAAAAGTGTAATGCTGTGTTAGTTGCATTAACAGTGTAACATTAACAAGTACTATTAACAATAGTGGAACAGCATTGTATCAATGTACTACCAACAACAATGAAATACTATATTAAAGTAGTAATAACAATCTAACACTGTACCAACTAGCATCAACAACAGTAATAAAAGCACTACAAAGCAGCATTAACCAAAGCGTTACAGACCTTTATTACAGCCTCGCTTAATCTAAGACGGCATCCAAATTTCCACTCTAATGTACTATTTTAAACATTAAATGGGTATGCAAGATTTTTTAGTATGAAGAGTGTTAATTTGAACACAATAGTACCCAATAGTACACGGGGTGAGACTGGACATCCTGGCAGATAAGCACATCTGTTGCAAGGTCTGTGGTGGACTTTTGCCAGTCGGTGCATCGTGATATACATTACACAAAGAGGAGAGATAAACAAACCTATCATCTGGTCAGTCACTGCAACAGATACTGGAGTCAGTTTGTCTTGGCCTGTCCTTGCCACTGATAATACCTCTATCTGCAAGAATGTGCCGCTAGTCCAGCAAAAGCTAGCGGTACTCAAATACTTTGCAAGCAGTTTCATGAAATGGTCAGTCAGAGAGCAACTCATACCGGCTTGGACGTCGCCTGGGTTAACAAGGTGAGGAGTTCCTGGCAGCAGAAGGCGAAGGACAGAGCTGTGTGGAGGAATCTGATCAGACCTAAATGAAACAAGGTTCCTACAGTGCAATACAGTAACATGGAAAAAATGTGGCCATTGCAGCAGTTAGATTAATAATTTTTCAATTTGCCTGTGGTAAAAGATCTATTAAATTAGTTCATTGTTTTCAAGCCGTTCATGTAGAATTGATGTCAAAATTCATACTCTTAAGGTATGGCAAACTATAGTTCACAGTATGGAATTTCAGATGAAGCTCAAGTCTCCAAGTCACATGCATGTGCAAATGTGAACTGACTGAGAGATAAAGTAACAGAGAAAGACAAGAGTGAAAACAGAGATTGAACGGTAGTTGGCTTAACTGCTGTGTTTGGCTGGCATCTTCAATCACCACTGACCAAGGAATGCCTGTAAAACAACATAACATTTACAGTGCCACAGGTAAAATAAATTAATGGAGGGAGAGAGAGGCAAACATAAAAGAGGGTACACAAAGGAGCTCGAGAAACAGAATGCATTCCAGGAAGAGATGGAAAGTTACATCCAGAACAAGAAATGCAAAGATGGGAGACCACTAATTCTGTTTTTACACATGTACTCCTGCTCTTAAATTTTCCAAATACTTTCTAGAGCAGTTACATGTGAGAGCACAAATGCTCACATCAAATGGATTGGACTTTCCGTGGAGTTTACCCAGCCAGCTCCTTAGTACTAAGCCTGTAAAATTACATTGAGGTGTTATTAATGTGTTATTATGGTAGGTAATTTACTACAAAATTCACACCGAGTGTGCAAACTGTTTCCAGTTGCTGCTTTATACTTTTTTCTTATGGATGTAAGAAATGTATGTATGTTGCTTTTTTACTGCTTGTCCGTACTGCAGATACAGTTGAAACCGTTTGGTTACAGACACTTTATAAAAAGATTTTTTTTTCTCAATGACATTAACTCAAACTAAAGTTTTCCTGTTTTAGGTCAGCTAGGATTACCAAGATTATTTCTATTTGCTAAATGCCAGAATAATGAGAGAGAGATTTTTTTTAAACTTTCTTTAAAGTAAGGAAATCTATGTAAACTTCTGAACTTTGAAGTAATAAAAAAAATCGCAAAAAAATCTCTCATTATTCTGGCATTTAGCAAATAGAAATAATTTTGGTAATCCTAACCGTCCTAAAACAGGGAAAGAACCAGCCAGCGAGAAAACAATGGTTTTGTGTCTTTTTATACAGTGTATGTAATGGAATAGAATACAAAGGCTTTATTGTCATTGTACAGTTGTACAGTACAACAGAACTGTGGGTGCTCCACCAGGCTACTGCGTAGTAAAGTAAGAGAGAAGGATCTGAATAAAACACAGTTACAGAACACACGATTAAACATACAACAGAAATAAAAAAAAAATAAAAATAGCCCACAGGTATATACACAGGTATGGTAGTGGCTTCATGGGTGGAACTATGTACATAAGAGTGCAGAACACATAATAAAGTAAAATGGCCCAAGGATTATGGAAAATATGTACAGTAGTGATTTCACAGATGGGCCAATATATGTACATGAAAGAGAGGAGTGCAAAGACAGATGAGTTATAGTGATAATTAAAAGGTCCTCAGTTCAGTGCATGTGAGCATTCAGAGGGAGGGGGTGAGGCCTCTGACTGTTTGCAGTTAGGATGGCCCAGAGGAAGAAACTGTTTGTCAGTCTGGAGGTGTGGGACCTGATTGATCTGAACCGTCATCCAGAGGGAAGCAGGTCAAACAGGTGGTGGGCGGGATGTGAGGGGTCTCCTGTGATGGCCTTGATCATTCTGAGACAGGAGGCTGTGGAGATGTCTTCCAGGGAGGGCAGAGGGCTGTCCAGGATTTTTTTTTTTTTGGCGGTGTTGACCCTCTGCTCAGCCTGCACAGTAAACATCTGGTTTCAACTGTACATCCAAATACATTAAAGGCCAAATGTCACGTAATTTTTTTTTCTAAATGATAACGAATTTAGATAAAATACACATAGCTTAAACCAAATATTCATACCGGAGACCATATCACCCACCTGTATTTACATAATTGCACAAAATACACCAGGTGAAGGCCCCACCTTGCTTGCTGGCTTGTGACAGCTAGTCCAGACCACGCCCATGTTTTTGACATCACCAGTTGTACCCTGGCTGCCCTGCCTATCCACATTCACACTTATCAACATTGGACAATCATGACGGAAAGTGACAGTGATTGTGAACAAATTAGTTTAGTTTTGTCTTTTTTTTTGTCTTTTTTTTTGTCAGTGGTTCAGACAGTGACAGAGGCATAGAAACTTACCGGTTCGAGCCGTCCGAGACGGAATCAGATGCTTTGTCTGATGACAACAGTTCCAACGATGACCAGAGAGCAGAACCAGTGGAAAATGTCATTGAACTGGACATTAATCGCCTCCAGAATTGCGAAGCCGAAGGGGGTCTGTCGAGGGCGCCCCATAAATATTGATTTTTCGGAAGCCATTATTATTACAGTGGAGGAGAGCCGCTGCTGTCAAGAAATTGACCAGATCAATATGAAAATGGAGGCGCATACCTGTCAAGTGAGACGTTTTCGCCGTATTTTGGTGCCAAGCGCGGCTGTGGGGGACGGCGGAGTGGTGGGGGACACTTTTCTGGGAAATGTTTTAAATGTAGTTCGTGTTGTTATTGTCAAATATTTTAAGGAAAATATGGGGAAAATGCAATTTTAGCAAAAACGGGCATATTGCCATTTCTGTACGCCCAAAACAAAAACATACGGGAAAAAAAATTGAGTGTGTTGAGGAACACGTCCTGTGTGTGATCCCCCACAGCTGGTGCTGGCAGATGGCTCAGCCTGAGCTATTATCACTACAACGAGAAGTGTGGAGTCAATCATTAGTTTGATTGTCGGGGCGGGCTGATCGCTCAGCGTGAGCTATTCTCACTACAATGAGAAGTCATTAGGACAATGGTTTAACACGTTCAGCTGTGCAGCGGTTGCGAAACAGAGAGATCGCCTTACAAATACAGAATTCTGCTTTTTTTTAATTTTGCGCCGGACGCTGAGTTGTGTTGTTATTGTCAAATATCCATGAATCCTTAAAATATTTGACAATAACAACACGAGTTGCATTTGGGGCATTTCACAGAGAGGTGTCCCTTGTTGCTCCGCCGTCCCTTATAGCCGCTTTTTACGGTGTTGAAGTACGGCGAAAACGTCTCACTTGACAGGTATGAAAACATTTCCCAGAGAAGTGTCCCTTATTACCTAGCTGTCCCTGATAGTCCCGTTTTAAGGTATGGGTGAAATATCCATTTTTTTCTTTCTTGTTGCTCACTTCAACCTTCCAGTCTCCATATAAACAATCAATTGAAATACCCCAAGCATCAAACTCGGGTACAATCGATTTCGTCACTTCCGCCTTCTTCCCTAGGCGATTCCAGGGGCTGTGTCAGGCCAAGCGCGGCAGTTTTAAATTAACGAATATTCCGTTGTTACTGAAGCATATGCACCAAGACCCGAACGGATCGGTTCCCTTTTATATCTAGTTTCAAGATATATAAAGTACCCTGTTACGTGACATTTGGCCTTTAAAGTACAGGTGTATCTCAACAAATTGGGATGGCATCAAAAAGCCAATTCATTTCTGTAATCCAATTGAAAAAGTGAAACTCATATTACATACAGTTGAAACCAGATATTTACATACACTGTATAAAATGACTTTTTTTTCCCTCACTGTGTGGCGGTTCGGTTAACCCCCACAACAGATAAGGACACTCAGCTCTCTTGTCTCTGTTTTTCCCGCTGCACTACTGAGATGTAATGTGCCATTCATGTATTTGTGATGCAATGTGCCATGCATGTATTGTGATGTAATGCGCCATTCATGTATAGTGTTAATGCGTCTTGTCCTTACTGTGCTTCTTCTGAGCATCTTACATATGTAGATGTGCTTTGGTGTAAATCCCCACAAACAGACTGGTCAAACACAGCGCTCGGCTAGAGCAAATAACAGAACAGTGAAATGTGTATTAATGTCTACAGGCAGACTCGTTTCGTCTGGCTCACTTCTGTGATGTTAATGTTGCCTTTCATGCAAATGTCTCATGCCTGTCCTGTTATCTCTTTGATCAGACCAACTGCTGTGAATGCTTTGATGTATTGTTGTAGTTGGGTGTATATATACTGCATTGTAACCATGCTCTCACTCTCTCAATCTCACTTTTGCAACTACAGCTGCTGGACACAGACATTGTGTCCTCCTTCTCTGAGAGCCGTGGGCTTGCTCTCGGCGTGCATGCACGGCGCCGGGAGCGGAGCTTGTGACGGCGGTATGATAATAAACTCTACTTAAAACCTTCAACAACGTCGCTTTATTTCATGCCGCCGCACTGGTGACCCCTTGAAGACGCACACGCTTTGTGCGACGCAGCCTTCTGATTTGGACGGCCACGCTGGTGAACCGACGCTGAAAGAAACACGCTGCCAGCGAACACAGCACACTGACGCAAACGAGCTGTTCTCCGGACATCACCCACGACCGGGAAAATCTGCAGAAAACGTCATGGCGCGACCCTTGCCTGAGATCGGGATGTCCACGCTGGACCAGCCGAGGGACTCCACCCTCAACCCTTTGCGGAGTTGTCGCAGATGACACAAAGTACCATCATGTGGTGGCATCGCTGGACATGTGCGCCACGCGGTGCACCATGCGTCTAGTCTGAGCCCTGCCAGCCAATGGAAAATACAGCGCTCTCAAGCAACTGCTGCTGCACCGTTATACCCTTTCACATGCAGAGAGGGCAGAAAAGCTCATGAAGCTGGGAAACAGGACAGCCAGTGGTCAATAGCAGCTGCGACCGCTGGCGACAGGGAGAAGCTGCTTTTCATCACGGACACACGTTCGGGGAGACGTTTTCTGGTAGACTCTGGCTCCCAGAAGAGCCTCATTTTGCCAGTCAGCGCAGACAGGCTGGCATAAGGTTGTGGGCCATCTTTAACGGCCACAAACGAATCTCACACCAGGACATTCAGAGAAAGGACGGTCACTGTATGTTTACATGGATGCAACTACCAGTGGGACTTTGTGGTAGCTGCATGTTCGGCCTCAATCTTAGGTGCTGATTTTCTGTGTGCTTATAGACTACTTGTTGATGTTGCCAACAGGCATTTAGTGAACACTGTATCTTTTCCTCTTTGCCCTGCACAGCTCAGGGAGTTGGGCCACTAACACACACAAATGTTCTAGCTCCAGGGGGTAAGTACCAGCATTTTCTTTCTGAGTTCCCAGCGCTCACAGTGCCCACTTTTTCTGCTGTGGTAACCAAGCACGGGGTCGAGCATTTTATCACCACAAAAGGTCTGCCCATTTTTGTGTGCCCTTGCTGCCTGGATGCAGCTAAACTAGCCATCACGCGCGAGGAGTTTGCTAACTTAGAATGCTTAGGCATCGTTGGGTGCTCTAACAGCCCTTGGGCATCCCTGCTGCACATGGTTCCCAAGTCCGGTGGGTCGTGGCAGTCGTGGCAGTCGTGGCGGCCATGTGGCGATTTCCAACGCTTAAACAATGCCACAGAACATGATCGTTACTTGATCCCGCACATCCAGGATTTGTCCGTGCACCTAGTCAGGACGTGCATTTTTCAAAAATGTATCTGGTCCACGGTTACCACCAGGTCCCGGTGTGCACAGAGGATGTCCCCAAAATGGCAGTAATAACTCTCTTTGGTGTTTTTGAGTTTTTGCGCATGCTGTTTGGGTTAAAAGGCACTGCACAAACTTTCCAAAGGATGATGGGCACGGTGCTCTGTCATTTGCCGTTCATTTTTGTCTACTTAGATGACATTTTGGTGGCTAGCGCGTCAGAGGAGGAGCACCTTGCCCAGCTCCAAAAAGTTTTCCAACGGTTGGAAGCTCACAGGCTGATAGTTAACCCAGCAAAGTGTCAGTTTGGGCTGCTGGTGATTGACTTTCTGGTCCATCACATCTCGCCGGAGGGTGCAATCCCATTGCCGAACAAAACACGTGCAGTGTCAGATTTTCCACATCCGAAGACCGTGAGGGTACTACAGGAATTTTTGGGGAATGGTCAGTTTTTACAACCGCTTCCTCCCCTGCACAGCCCAGCTGCTGCAGCTGCTCTACAGCGTGCTCAAGAAAAAGAAGCCAGCGGATAGCATTGACTGGACCCCCAAGAGGATCCAGGAGTTCACAAATGCCAAAACAATGCTCGCTAACGCCGCTTTGCTGGCCCACCCTGCCCCGTCAGTATGCATAGTGCTTGCCATAGACTCGTCTGACGCTGCAGTAGGAGCTGTAGTGGAGCAGTACATCTCCAGTTCGTGGCAACTCCTCACCTTTTTCAGCCATACTTTGCATGACAATGAGCGTAAGTATAGCGCTTTCGACAGAGAGTTGTTGGCTCTCCACCTCACTATGTGTCATTTTCAGTTCTAGCTCGAGGGTTGTGAGTTTACCGCATTTGTCGATCATAAACCACTGACCTACACGATGTCCAAAGTCTCGGAACCATGGTCAGCTTGGCAACAACGGCACTTTGCTGCAATTTCAGAGTTCACGACCGACACCCAACATGTAGCCGGTAAATTGAATGTCGTGGCAGACTGCTTGTTACTCGTGCTCGTCTCTCTGGCATACATGGGCATCGATTTTTCCGCACTGGCCACCGACCAAACCGGGGATACAGTCATTTGCGCGCTCGAGTCCACAGCTATCTTATTAAAACTTGAAAGCAGGGTGGTACAAGAAGGGTGCCCCCCCCCCCGCTCTGCTGCATCTCCACCAGCTGCATCTGCCCCGTGGTTCCGAGCTCCTGGCGCCTCCGTGTTTTCGAGTCCGTCCACTCCCTTTCACATTCCAGCGTGCAAGCATCAATTAAACTAGTCGGGTCCAAATTCATCTGGCCTCACTTATGCAGGGATGTGAAAGAATGGGCTGCAGCATGCATTGCGTGTCAATGGGCTAAAGTGCACAAGCACACCAAAGCCCCCCTCAAGCCTTTTCAAATTCCAGCCAGGAGGTTTGACTACGTACACATGGATTTAGTGGGTCCCTTTCCGCCATCACAGGGATTCACACACCTTTTAACAATCGTGGTCCGCACTATGCATTGTCCAGAGGTGGTTCCGTTGAGTTCCACCAAGTCTGCTGAGATAACCCGTGCATTTTTGTCAGCTTGGGTCATGCAGTTCGGATCCCCATCAAACATCATTTCCAACAGGGGTCCACAATTTGTTTTGGAACTTTGGTCCATGATGGCTGACAGCCTGGGGATCAAAATCCACAGCATCACCACGTACAACCCACAGGCTAATGGTCTGTGTGAGCACTTTCACAGGTCGCTTAAAGCAGCGCTCAGAGCCTCGCAAATGGATGCAAATTGGGTTGACCGCCTGCCTTGGGTCCGATTGGGGTTGCGCTCCGCACCTGAGGAAGATTTGGCAGCTTCCCTGGCAGAACTCGTTTTTTCTCAGCCGTTGCTGATCCCAGGGGAATTTTTGCCGAAGAGCCCTATGCCCGGTACCGATCCACCCGTGCGCTTTTTTTCTGGTACAGGGGCTGCCAGTGTTCCAGGCCCAGCGCACCATTGTTTTCCCTGTGCTTTTATTCCAAAGCGCTTAGAGAATGCCAAATTCGTTTTCGTCAGGCACTACACCCACAGAACCCTGCTGGGTCCGCCATACAATGACCTGTTCAGGGTGCTGGAAACTGGGGAGAAACATTTTGTGTTAGACTTGGTGGGGCAAAAGGAAACCGTCTGCATAGACAGGCTGAAGCCCACTTATGTGCTGGCAGACGAGCAGGTGGTGTTTGCTCAAGCTCCCCGGCGCGGGCACCCTCCTACAGTAGGTCTGCAGGTTAATGTTTCCCCGACAGAGGACTTTTTTCAGGAAACTTTTTCCCCTCCCCACCCTTTCCCCTTCCAGAGACCAAGCCTTTCCCCTACCCGCCTCGACAGGGAGGCGCTTCGACTGGCCCACGTTACAGCCGCTACGGGCGCTTGCTCAAGCCCAAAGATCCGGCGGGTTAGGATCCTTCTGGGTGTTTTTTTGGGTGTTTGGGGGGTGGGGGGCTGTGTGATGACACAAAGGAGATGATACGCCACCCAGTACTTTGGGGTTTTGGGGGTGCTAGCCAGGGGCGCCAGAGCACCGGGGGGTAGGTAGTAAATAAAGATGTGCCTTCGCCCCTGCTGTGCCAGGCTCACACCTGAGGACGCAGGGGCGCAAATGTGTTAATGTGTATGTTGATGCGTGTTCACACTTGGTAACTGGTATGTAAATGTATTTACCCTGAGTGCCAGAGGTGGGGAGAAAATGTATAAAGCAGTTCGCTTTGGCACTCAGAGTCAGTCTGTGTCTGTGTTGGAGTAGAAATAAACCTCTGTGTCGTCAGATCCTTTCTTGTCTGCTTTCATCCTCCATCGCTGATTAATTTTCTGTCCATCAATTAGACAATTAACCGACTAATCATTGCAGCACTATGAGCAAGCGCTTCTTTCACTGTGTGGATTTGATTTGGTCTTGGGGAAAAAAAATTCAGTCAAAAGATTTTCTTTTTTTAATCCCTGGGGACATGAACAAAACTTGAGGAGGGTTATTTTACGGTTTAGACTTGTACTTTGAAACTCCTACCGGATATGACACTAGCTATATGCTACTTCCGGTTAGCTTGTTGAACGGCAGCAGGGTCCAGAATTTCTGTCAAAGTCTGGTTCTGTGGACAGATCAGAGGTGGACCCACACCGACAATAGGCTGATGTGTATTCAAGATCTGAAATGAAGCCGAGGGGAGAAGGTTAGTTTACTTCCTGTTACCATGGAAACGCCAACCGTAATGCTAAGCTAACGTTAATCTCCTGTATTTATATAGTTATCTATTTCTGTTATAAAACAATTGGCTAAAAGCCTGTTAACAGATTGAGTCTTTCATCATATCACCTGTCATAACCATAATACTTATGCAGTGAACTAACAATCGATTTTTAAAAGCATTTTCTGACGGTGCAGCAACAATATGATCAGGGAGCCGATTCCAAGAGTTCACTGCCCTTATAGTCACAAAATTTTGCGTCTACCATTTCTTTGCCAAGTCTCTTAGAGTGACCTCTTAGTCGGTCTTGTTTCTACAACTTTATAAACTTAGCATCTACTGAACACCATCCTGATATACATCACTCACAAAAAGTTGGGATATTTGGCTTTCGGGTGAAATTTCAGGATGCTCCTAAAATGCACTATAACATTTACAGGTGTACTCAGTTTGACCTTCTCTACCCTTTTGAATACACATGTCAAGCTGTTCAGTGTTTCAGTACTTTTTGCAAAACTTGCTGCTCTCTAACAAGGTGTTTAAAACCTCTTCCACTCTGGTCAATTTCCCTAAAAACGCCTAAAAGTAACGTACCCAAAGTAAATCAAAAGCTGTTCTTCAACCCTTTGCAGCATCTTCATGGGGTTGGTCTCATTTAAAAGAAAACACTCTGAATTTTTTGGCAAAACAGTCATAATCTCTCTAAGTGCTCCTGCCACTAACAGTCATCTAAACATACTGAATTTGAAGAAAATAAAGTTCGCCTGGGTGTTTTTTTTAGATACAAATGCTTGCAAATAACACACAGCTGTCAGATACTGGCTGGAAAACACAGCAGAAATGTAGAACCAAGGGTTTTCAAGCTCATGTTAAAATTTTGTAAAAATACCACAAAAAAATGAATATATTACACAGCTTTTTTCTCAGGTTGTAACAAGGCGTTCTTGAACTGTGCCAAACTGTGCCATTTACAGTTTGGAAAACTGTGTTCCAGAGTTCACTATTTCAGCAGTTTGCACAGTAAAACCAAGGGGTAATAACCCAGACATACACAGCACAGTTCCTGTTTTTTTACAGGCAAAAATAGCCTACAGTGTAAGAAAAATTATACTAAAAATTAATACATTTCACTAAAATATACACAAAAACAACCCTCCCCCCCTCCAATTTTTCCAAAGATCACTATCTCACCAGTTTACACAGATACAGGTCAACTGGACCCCTGACCAAGTGCGCACCCCAAGTGGACCACGGAATCCAATCTGTACATGTACAGGTGCATTCTCCATCCAGTGATTTATAAATGCTGCCCCAGATGAAAACCAGTCTGTGGGACGATAATGTTCTGAATGAGGCTTTAAGAAAATTATAAATCACTTTGTAAATCATTGGATTGAAAATGTACTTGTACAGATTGAATACCGGGGTCCATACATTAGTGTGCTCACTTGGTCAGGGGTCCATTTCACCAGATCACGTTTACACAGTAAAACAAAGGCATAATAACCCAGACATACACAGCACAGTTCCTTTTTTTTACAGGAAAAAAATCGCCTACAGTGAAATAAAAATTATACTAAAAAATTATTAAATTTTCTGCAATATACACAGTAACAAATAACACCCCCCCCCCCACTACAGAGGAACACGGTGCACACAAAAACTTGTCGTCATGCGGGACCCTTGTAATTACGATTGCTCAAAAGTTATTTTCATTACTATTTTTATCGATAAAGAATAATTTAGATTATAAGACTTACCTGTCCACAACCGCACTGTTGCTGGTACTGTCTGCTGGCATCTGACGATCGTCAGCTATTGTTCTGTTGTTGCAACCTCCAATTGTTCTTTTACTGATTCGTTGTCCCGGTCAAGCCATCTACGCTTTCATGCATGCCCTTTCAGTTTAATTTGTGAACCATTTTTCAAAACAAGTAAAATAATGGCTAATGTTACCCTGACCCTTCCGCACAGCGTCACATAGGACTGCGCATCACACAGCGGCTGAGTCAAAAGAGATTTTACGCAGGGAACGCATGGCATTTTACCGGAAATATAAACACGGAACAAGTGCATGTAGGGTATCATTGAAATCAGAAACTGATTGGCTAAACGACACGTCCATCATCAGATTACTCAGCTTCAGTTGGCTCGTATTCGCGGTCGTTGATGGGCAGGTCCTTCTTGCTAGGTTTTCGATCATTGGTTATTCAAGGTTTAAAAACCCAAATCAAGGCTCTTATTGGTCAAATGAAATGTCAATCTCATTCTAAACGAATCAAACACTCCTTTGGCTTTCTGTTTATAGCTGTGTCTGTACTGGAAGACCAGAAATACAGCTTTTTTTTCATTGCGCACTGAGACGCACTGAGACGTGCCCGCCCGCGGAATTGCTGAGTGGGAGAGGCTAACAGCAAAAATCACGACAGGTGTTTGATCCATGAATTGACCAATAAATTTTCTGGTTCAATTAGAATTGGTATTTAAACAGTCCTCTTCATCATGCTGGTCACATTTTGACATCATGAGACCACGACGATACTGAACAAATGATGAACAGTACCTCACCATTGAGTCTTCAACCAGGATGTTCTCACAGGGAATTGGCCACTGAGCTTTGAGTGTCACAGTGTCATCAGCAGGTTGCAACAGAGAGACTGGAAGAGTCACAGAAAGACATAGAAGTGGGCATCCTTTGGCCACATCCTACGCTAATGACCGCTTCACTGTGAACAGTGCCCTGCGGAATCGAATGATGAATACCATTCAAAACTGTTTACATCAGTGTGGTCTGCGTGCTAGATGACCTGCAAGGGTACTTGACTACACCACCAGGCACAGGCATCATCATTTACATGAGCCAGGGCGCATTTACGCTGGACAAGGGACCATTGGGCCTCAGTGCTGTTCTCTGATGAAAGTTGATTCACGTTGAGCAGAAATGATGACCGGCAACCATGTTGGAGATATCAAGGAGAGCCATTGTTGCCACGAGATGAGCCTTTGGTTGTGGTGTTACAGTCTGGTCAGGTGTGTCTAATCAATACATAACTGCCCTACACCTTGTGAATGGTACAGTGACAAGCCAGTTGCATTTAACTTGTTTCATTTGTTTATTTTTGGTAAAATGCTTCCATACTTTGGAAAGTTTTGGCCTCTTCTTCTCTGTGATTTTCTTTCTTCTTTGTCACCATGATGCGCTCCTCTTCTTCTTCGCTGGAACAGTTAAACTGAACATTTCCACAGCATCAATAAAAACTTTAAACTTGAACGATTCGTCGACAATAAAAATCTGCGTCAACAAATTTTTATGATCAACGTCGTCTGGGTTTCTCCGCAGTAGAGTTCTGCTCCGCCGCATGATACCAGAGAACAGAGGAGAAGAGACAGAAATGATCTGCTGTGATGTAAATGAGATAAATAACTTGAGGATATTTAGTTTGTTTAATTAAAGGACAAGGTAAAGACTTGTTCGATAGTGAACGCATCTTTAAAATGACTTCTGTTGTGATCTGGCGCTATATAGAGAAATAAAATTAACTTGACACTCTAGCGGGGGAGGGGGCGCCCTGCTCAACTTGTCGCGTTTGGAGGAGAAAGAACACCATACCTACTGTGAAGCATGGGAGTGGGAACATCATACTTTGGGGCTGGTTTTCTGCAAAGGGACCAGGGCGACTGATCCGTGTAAAGGAAAGAATCAATGGGGCCATGTATCGTGAGATTTTGAGTGAAAACCTCCTTCCACCAGCAAGGGCATTGAAAATGAAACGTGGCTGGGTCTTTCAGCGTGACAATGATCCCAAACACACCACCCAGGCAACGAAGGAGTGGCTTCGTAAGAAGCATTTCAAGGTCCTGGAGTGGCCTAGCCAGTCTCCAGATCTCAACCCCATAGAAAATCTTTGGAGGGAGTTGAAAGTCTGTGTTGCCCAGCGACAGCCCCAAAACATCACTGCTCTAGAGGAGATCTGCATGGAGGAATGGGCCAAAATATAAGATAAGATAAGATAAGATAAGATAAGCCTTTATTAGTCCCACAATGGGGAAATTCCAGGATTGCAACAGCACAAGGATAGCAACACTCACAGCAACAATCAGAAGGCAAGAAAAAACAACATCTAGTAAACATATGTACATATTACTATAAATGTATATACAGTATATAGACACACAGTGCGGAGCATTATGGTTGGTTGGTGAATGTGCAGCAGAAAGTCTAAGTTCTCTCTCCGCGGATGCGGCGGGCCAGCTGGAAGTCTTTGGGCATGATGGTGACCCCCTTAGCGAAGAAGAGACCACCAGGTGGGCCTCGCTGGTCTCCTGCAGAGCCATGACGGCGAAGCTCAGGAAACGCAGGACGGTCTTGAAGTCCTGAGCGATCTCCCTCACCAGGCGCTGGACGGGCAGCTTATGGATGAGCAGCTCCATGGATTTCTGGTAGCGACGGATCTCTCTCAGAGCCACGGGCCTGTGACGGCGAGGCCTCTTCACTCTGCCGGTGGCCGGAGCGCCTCTCCGAGCAGCCCTGGTGGCTAGCTGTCTCCTGGGGGGCTTCTTCCTCCAGTAGATTTTACGGGCGGTCTGCTTGGTTCTTGCCATCGCTCTTTATTATTCTGTCTTATATTTCTTGCACGCCGCCTAAACTCCAGCCCGGCACCCGCGTTGTTTTCGCTACAGCTCCCGGTATGTCGAGTTTCCCATTAGCGCCGGGCGGCGGCCAAGTGCTAGCTAGCACTAGCTCCTCCCCGCTGTAACGTCTCCCGCTGCAAACCGTGGCTCCGTCCGCCGACCCGGGAGACCCCCGGGGCGATCCGTGCGTCCATGATATATATACAAAGTGAAAGGTGTAGAAAGAAGAAGGAAGATTAAAAAAAAGGCTGTTGCAACGGGCAGCCTACTCGTGTGGCGCCACCGGTCCGGCGGAACCGGAACCGGAAATGTGGGAAATGTGTGCCCCATGTGAAATATCAGCAACAGTGTGTGAAAACCGTGTGAAAACTTAAAAACGTTTGACCTCTGTCATTGGCAACAAAGGGTATATAACAAAGTATTGAGAAGAACTTTTGTTATTGACCAAATACTTATTTTACTGAGGAATTTACCAATTAATTCATTAAAAATCCTTCAATGTGATTTTCTGGATTTTTTTTTTCCTTATTTTGTCTCTCATAGTTGAGGTATACCTATGATGAAAATTGGAGACCTCTCTCATCTTTTAAGTCGGAGAACTTGCACAATTGGTGGCTGACTAAATACTTTTCTACCCCACTGTGTACACACACACACACACACACACACACACACACACACACACACACACACACACACACACACAGTGGACATAAAAAAAAGTCTACACATCCCTGTTCAAATGCCAGGTTTTGGTGATGTAAAAAAATGAGACCAAGATAAATCATTTCAAAAAGTTTCTCCACCATTAATGTGACCTATAACCTGTACAACCCAATTGAAAAACAAACTGAAATCTTTTAAGGGGAAAAACAGAAAACTTACAAGAACCTGTCTGCATAAATATGCACACCCTGTTATAACTGGGGATGTGGCTGTGCTCAGAATTAACCAGTCACATTCAAACTCATGTTAATGGAAGTCAGCACACACCTGCCACCATTTAAAGTGCCTCTAATTAACCCCAAATAAAGTTAAGCTGTTCTAGTAGGCTTTTCCTGACATTTTTGTTGTCACATCTTACAGCACAAGCCATGGTCCACAAAGAGCTTCCAAAGCATCAGAGGGATCTCATTGTTCAAAGGTATCAGCCAGGAGAGGGGTACAAAAGAATTTCCAAGGCATTAAATATACCATGGAGCACAGTGAAGACAGTCATCATCAAGAGGACAACATATGGCACAGCAGTGACATTACTAAGAACTGGATGTCCCTCCAGAATTGATGAAAACTGGTCAGGGAGGCTGCCAAGAGGTTGATAGCAACATTGAAGGAGCTGCAGGAATTTCTGGCAAGTACTGGCTGTTTAGTACATGTGACAACAATCTCCCATCTTCTTTATATGTCTGGTCTATGGGGTAGGGCGGTAACGTGGAAGCCTAATGTTACGAAGAAAAACATCCAAGCCCGGCTACATTTTGCAAAAACACATTCGAAATCTCCCAAACGCTTGTGGGAAAATGTGTCATGGTCCGATGAAACCAAAGTTGAACTTTTTGGCCATAATATATTTGCACAAGCACAACACTGCTCATCACCAAAAGAACACCATACCTACAGTGATGCATGGTGGTGACAGCATCATGCTTTGGGGCTGTTTTTCTTCAGCTGGAACTGGGGCCTTAGTCAAGGTGGAGGGAATTATGAACAGTTCCAAATACCAGTCAGTATTGGCACAAAACCTTCAGGCTTCTGCTAGAAAACTGAAGAGGAACTTCATCTTTCAGCATGACAATGACCCAAAGCACACATCCAAATCAACAAAAGAATGGCTTCACCAAAAGAAGATTAAGGCTTTGGAATGGCCCAGCCAGAGTCCAGACCTGAATCTGATCGAACATCTGTGAGGTGATCTGAAGAGGGCTGTGCACAGTAGATGACCTCACACTCTGACAGATTCGGAGCATTGTTGCAAAGAAGAGTGGGCAAATATTGTCACATCAAAATGTGCCACGCTGATAGACTCCTACCCCAAAAGACTAAGTGCTGTAATAAAAGCCAAAGGTGCTGCAACAAAGTATTAGTTTAAGGGTGTGCATATTTATGCAAACAGGTTATTGTAGTTTTTTTTTAATTTTTCCCCTTTATAGATTTCAGTTTGTTTTTCAGTTGGGTTGTACGGGTTATAGGTCACATTAATGGTGGAAAAAGTTTTAAAATGATTTGTCTTGGTCTCATTATTTTACATCACAGACAGCTGGCAATCGAACAGGGGTGTGTAGACTTCTTATATCACACACACACACACACACACACACACACACACACACATTATACAGCTGTGGACAAAATTGTTGGTACCCCTCTGTTAATGAAAGAAAAACCCACAATGGTCACAAAAATAACTTGAATCTGACAAAAGTGGTAATAAATAAAAATTCTATGAATATAAACCAATGGAAATCAGACAGTGCTTTCGAATTGTGGTTCAACAGAATTACTTAAAAAAACAAACTCAAGAAACAGGCCTGGACAAAAATGTTGGTACCCCTAGAAAAGATTGAAAATAATTTGACCACAGGGACATGTTCAACCAAGATGTGTCCTCTAATTAACATCACAGGTGTCTACAAACTTGTAATCAGTCAGTCGGCCTATTTAAAGGGTGACAAGTAGTCACTGTGCTGTTTGGTGACATGGTGTGTACCACACTAAACATGGACCAGAGGAAGGAAAGGAGAGAGTTGTCTCAGGAGATTAGAAAGAAAATTATAGACAAGCATGTTAAAGGTAAAGGCTATAAGACCATCTCCAAGCAGCCTGATGTCCCTGTGACTACAGTTGCACATATTCAGAAATTTAAGATCCACGGGACTGTAGCCAACCTCCCTGGACGTCGCCACAGGAGGAGACGGATAATACGAATGGTAACAAAAGAGCCCAGAACAACCTCTAAACACATTCATGGTGAACTCCAAGGTCAAGGTGTCAGTGTCAGATCGCACCATCCATCGTTGTTTGAGCCAAAGTGGACTTGATGGGAGACGACCAAGGAGGACACCACTGTTGAAAACAAATCATAAAAAAGCCAGACTGGAATTTGCCAAACTGCATGTTGACAAGCCACAAAGCTTCTGGGAGAATGTCCTATGGACAGACGAGACAAAACTGGAACATTTTGGCAAGGCACATCAGCTCTGTGTTCACAGACGCAAAAATGAAGCATACCAAGAAAAGAACACTGTCCCTACTGTGAAACATGGAGGAGGTTCTGTTATGTTCTGAGGCTGCTTTGCTGCATCTGGCACAGGGTGTCTTGAATCTGTGAAGGGTACAATGAAATCTCAAGACTATCAAGGTATTCTAGAGAGAAATGGAGGAGGTTATTGTAGTTTAAAAAAAAAAAAACCTTCCGGCGCCACACAAGTCGGCTGCCTTTTGCAACAGCGGCTCAATTCTGAGTTTTTTTTCTTTCTTTCTTTACACACTTTATACATCACGGACACACAGATTGCCCCAAAATGCCTCCCCAGCCGGCGGACGGAGCCACTGTTTACAGCAGGAGACGGTACAGCAGGGAACAGCTGCTTGCACTTAATCGCCACTCGGTGCTGACGAAAAAACTCGACGTACCGAGAGAAATAAGGTGAAAACGACGTGGTTGTCGGGCTGGTGTTAGACGGCGGACAAGAAGTATAAGGTACAGACCCACCTTCCCATCCGTTATTATGGGGAATGTACGCTCTATACTGGGAAAGGTAGATGAGCTAGCGGCTATCTGCCGTTACGATAGCACATACCGGGAGTGCTCTCTCCTTTTGTTTACTGAGACGTGGCTAACTGAACTAGCAGCAGATGCTAACATTGAGCTGGAGGGTTTCCACATGATACGGGCAGACCGAACACCAGACAGTGGCAAAGCAAGGGGCGGTGGAGTGATAATGTATGTTAACAACAACTGGTGCAGACCGGGACATATCACTGTTAAACAACGTCACTGCAGCAAAGACATTGAGTTGCTAGCTGTTAGCATGCGGCCTACATATCTCCCGAGAGAACACTCACACGTGATCTGCATTGTTGTTTATGCACATCCGACGGCGAACACTGGGACAGCGCGTGACGTCATCCATTCAGTAACCAGCAGACAGAACACCCAGATGCTCTTCTCCTCATCTCAGGCGATTTCAACCATGTTTCACTGTCTCCCATTCTACCCATGTTTACCCAGTATGTCACATGCCACACTAGAGACAATAAAACACTGGACTTATTCTACACAAACACTAAGGAGGCGTACACCTCATCACAACTCCCCCAACTCGGGAGATCGGATCACAACTTGGTTCATCTCCGGCCGGTGTACAAACCCCTAGTGCACAGACAACCCCCGGCCATGCGCACAGTGATGTTATGGTCTGAGGAGGCAATGGACACTCTAAAGGGCTGTTTTGAAGCCACCGCCTGGAAGCAGCTCTGCGATCCACATGGTGAGGACATCGATGGCCTCATTCACACCTTCACGGGCTACCTCAGCTTCTGTGCGGACAAATCCGTTCCCACCAAGACCATATGGTGTTGCTCAAACAACAAACCCTGGATCAACCCTGAGATTAAAACACTTCTGAGAGAGAAGAAGAGGATCTTCAGGTCGGGGAACAGGGAGATGCTGAAGTCCGTACAGAGGGAGCTGAGGAGAAAGATCAGAGAAGGCAAGGACAGCTTCAGGAGGAAGATGGAGGACAAGCTGCAACAGAGCGACATCAGCGGGGTCTGGAGAAACCTCAAAACCATCTCTGGGCTCCAGAATACCTCCCCCCAGGCCACGGGGGGCAGGGAGTGGGCGAACAATCTGAATTTGTTTTTCAATAGGTTTGACCAACCGCCCTCCCCCCTGACTGCACAACAACCACTGCTGCCTGTAAAGACATCAAGTCCTGCTGCCCACTCCCCACTCCACCAACACCCCCCCACTCCCAACGCACAGCCCCCCATCCTGACCCTGACCAGGACCCAGGTGAGGACGGAGCTGAGGAAGATCAAGGCGAGGAAGGCGTCGAGACCGGACTGCATCAGCGCAAAGCTCCTCAAGTCAGAATCAGAATCAGAATCAGATTTATTGCCATTGCTCATGTAGTACACAAACTAGGAATTTGTCTCGGTGCAATGCTGCAACATTAAAACATGATAAGATAGAGATAAAAACAAAAAAAAAAAAACATGCAATAAGTGTAGAATAAGAATGAGTAATACTAGTCAAAGCAGTTTTAAATATATTAGCGAGTAGCAGATATTGTGGAGTAAGTACCACATAGTGCAGTCGGTAATGCAACAGAAAAACAGTGATGATTGACATGAGTCTGGTTGAGCTGCTGTACATAGTGCACGAGAGTCAATAAGTCACTTAGTGTTCAGCAGTCTGATGGCAGAAGGGAAGAAGCTGTTCATGTGCCGAGAGGTTTTAGTCTGAATGAACCGAAGTCTTCTACCTGAGGGGAGGGGGGCAAACAGTACGTGACCAGGGTGTGAAGGATCGGCTATGATCCGGCCAGCACGCCTCCGGGTCCTGGAGGTGTACAGGTCCTGGAGAGATGGGAGCTTGCAGTCGATCACCTTCTCAGCAGAGCGCACGACGCGCTGCAGCCTTAGTCTGTCCCTGGCAGTGGCTCCTGCGTACCACACGGTTATGGAGGTGGTGAGGATGGACTCGATGATGGCCGTGTAGAACTGCACTAACATCTTGGTGGGTAGCTTGAGCTTCCTCAGCTGCCGCAGAAAGAACATCCTCTGCTGGGCCTTTTTGATGAGGGAGCTGATGGTTGGCTCCCATTTGAGGTCCCGGGTGATGGTGGTGCCCAAGAAGCGGAAGGAATCTGCAGTGGTGATGGGAGAGCCTGTCCTATGCAGACCAGCTGTGTGGGATTGTGACGTACATCTTCAACCTGAGCCTGAAGCCGGGGAGGGTACCACAGCTGTGGAAAACATCTTGTGTGGTACCTGTACCAAAAACTTCCCACCCCAAAGACCTGAACAGCTACAGACCGGTGGCCTTGACATCTCACTTGATGAAGACTCTGGAGAGACTGCTCCTTGCTCACCTCCGCCCCCTGGTGGAACCAGCGATGGATCCACTCCAGTTCGCCTACCAGCATGGCATTGGGGTGGAGGATGCAGTGATCTTCCTCCTTCACCGTTCTCTGTCCCACCTGGAGAAGCCCGGGAATGTGGTGAGGATCATGTTCTTTGACTAATCCAGTGCTTTCAACACCATCCAACCGATGATCCTGAAGGACAAGCTGCTGCACGCAGGGGTGGACCAGCACCTGTCATCATGGATCCTGGACTACCTCACGAACCGGCCTCAGTTTGTGAGAACCCGGGACTGTGTGTCCGACACGATCATCAGTAGCACGGGGGCCCCCCAGGGAACGGTGTTGGCTCCCTTCCTGTTCACTCTTTATACTGCGGACTTCTCACACAACACAACACACTGCCATCTACAGAAGTTCTCTGATGACTCTGCGATCGTTGGCCTCATCTCCAATGGAGATGAAGCTGAGTACAGAGGGCTTATCCAGGACTTCGTGGACTGGTGCCATCGGAACTGCCTCAAGATCAACGCGAGGAAAACTAAGGAGCTGGTGGTGGACTGCCGCAGGCAAGGACAACCCCTCACAGCACCAGTAAATATACAGGGAACAGACATTGAGATGGTGACATCCTACAAGTACCTGGGTGTTCATCTGAACAATAAACTAGACTGGTCACACAATACTGACACACTCTACAAGAAGGGACAGCGCAGGCTGTTCCTACTGAGGAGACTCAGGTCTTTTGGTGTACAAAGGGCGCTGCTGAAGACATTCTATGACACGGTGGTGGCATCAGCCATCACTTTTGGAGTGGTCTGCTGGGGCAGTGGCATTACAGCAGCCGATAGGAAGAGACTGAACAAACTGATCAAGAAAGCTAGCTCTGTCCTGGGGCAGCGCCTTGATCCGGTGGAGGAGATAGGAGAGAGAAGGACGGTGGCTAAACTGTCATCTCTGCTGGAGTCCGAGTTCCACCCTATGCAGGACATACTGAATGCACTGAGGAGCTCATTTAGCAGCAGACTACATCATCCCAGGTGCACAACCGAGAGGTTTCGCAGGTCCTTCCTACCAACGGCTGTCAGACTGTACAACCTAAGTAGGGCTGCTCGCAGAGATAGCAAAAAGACGTAACAACCTAATAGTTTTTTGAATGCAAAAGATGCAATAGACTTACACAATGGTCCCCTCCGGCATACAACTAGGAAAATACCGGTAGCTACGGAGGGTGAGAATATGTATGGGCACATAATCATACCATGTAGGATAACTAAGTAGACGGTTGTGCTGTTTCATCCCATCTAGCAACAATGCTCTGCACTGTGTGTGTTTATACATTTACATATTTATTCCATCTAGCTACAATGCTCCGCACTGGGTGTGTTTATGTTTATGTTTATATTTATATATCTATATATTCATTCCATCTAGCTACAATGCTCCGCACTGTGTGTTTATATATCTACATATTATTCCATCTAGCTACATTGCTCTGCACTGTGTGTTTATAGTATATGGGTGTTTTTATTTATTAGGGGTCCAATGTGTGACATTGGTGGCAAAATTTAAAACTGATCAAATCTGCACATGAAATTGACTAATCACTATCCAGTTGTGTCAGGTTTATGAAACTATTAACTATTTTCATAACGGCATTCGCGTTCAGGAACTCTTGAGGGTGAGCGCTCACTTCAACTATTTGTAAATGGAGACGTAAACGGGACACTCGGGCTTTTGTTTCCCCGTGTGCCAATGCAGTTTGCAATGGCACACGTTTTACACGAAACAACTTCAACACTTCCAGTATTTTTCACGCATCAAAACTCATCAACAGCTACATTTTCATGACATATTAAGATGTGATAATGTGTATACATACCTTCAAATTCTCCCTGTTTGTTGGATAAGACGTAAAATCACAAAAGGCGTAAATGCGGGACACGGAAGTTTGGACCTTCGATAACTTCAATATAAAGTGACCACGGTTAATCCTCTCCACATGGGTTGAGCACATCCAGGGTAGAGAAAATAAAAGTGCTTTCCCAGGGCGGTCACCTCGCCAGACGGGGCTGCGCGCGGCCGACCAAGACCGAAGACGTAAATTTTTTAAAGGACACCATATTCGATGTGTCATAAATGTTTGAGATTTTATTGAAATATTCTACATCTGAGCTTCACAAAGACTGATCTCCTTTTTACGTGTATGGTTTGGGATTTGAAAGGTGCAAAGTGAAAAGCATCAGCACTTCCTTTTTTCTTGTTACTTTACCAAATAACTTGCATGTTGCTGCGTAAATTTGGGGACACGGAAATTTACGTCGTATGAGTAAATTTGCAGGGGTCGCCGTACAAAAACCATAGATCCAATCACATTGGGGAATGTTTTATTTTGAATTTGCATTACAACTCTGTTATCTCTTGCATAAATGAGCAGAAAGAGTTACTCAGAGATCACTTTACAGTACTTTGAAATTGATGCGATTTTCATGTCACACAAAAACTGGGAAAAATGAGGGGACACGACCAATAGTTTCGATTCTAACTGCAAAATCAATGATTTTTTTAAAAATTGCAATGCAAGTCTGAGACTCTTTTATGTTCCCTTGCATATTATAAAAACGAAACCGACATCTGCAAATTACAGAAAAAGAGAGAGCGCTTGAAAGTCGGATACCCCTGATATAGTGCACTGGACCCCCCCCCCCCAAAAAAAACACCCATATTTACATATTTTTTCCACCTAGCTGCAATGCTCCGTACTGTGTGTTTATATATCTACATATTATTCCATCTTGCTGCAATGCTCCGTACTGTGTGTTTATATACTCATATATTTATCCCATCCAGCTACAATGCTCTACACTGTGTGTCTGTGTGTATATACGTATATATATATATATATATATATATATATATATATATATATATATATATATATATATATATTTATAGTAATATGTACATATGCATATTAGCTGCTCTTGGTTGCTTGCTTTTTTTTTTTTTTCTTGCCTTCTGATTGTTGCTCTGAGTGTTGCTATCCCTGTGCTGTTGCAATCCTGGAATTTGCCCGTTGTGGGACTAATAAAGGCTTATCTTATCTTATCTTATCTTAAATGTGCTGCCCAGTGTCAGACAGCTTGGTCTCAGTCGCAGGTCATGGGTCTTGCAACAGGGTAATGACCCAAAACACACAGCTTAAAACACCCAAGAATGACTAAGAGCCAAACATTGGACTATTCTAAAGTGGCCTTCTTTGAGCCCTGATCTAAATCCTATTGAACATCTGTGGAAGGAGCTGAAACATGCCGTCTGGAGAAGGCACCCTTCAAACCTGAGACAACTGGAGCAGTTTGCTCATGAGGAGTGGACCAAAATACCTGCTGAGGGGTGCAGAAGTCTCATTGACAGTTACAGAAATGGTTTGATTGCAGTGATTGCCTCAAAAGGTTGTGCAACAAAATATTAAGTTAAGGGTACCATCATTTTTGTCCAGGCCTGTTTAACCTCTTGCACTCCGGTGTACTGCGGGCGGGCACGTCTCTGCGTCCTAGGGCGCACGAGGGGCGTCCTAGGAGGCACTGAAAAAAAAAAAAAAGCTGCATTTCCGTTCTTCCACTACAGACACAGCCGCGAACAGAAAGCTAAAGGAGTGCTTTGATTGGTTTAGATGTGATTGACCTCTCATTCGACTAATAAGAGCCTTGAATTGGGTTTCTGAAACCTTGAAGAACCAATGACTGAAAACCTAGCAAGAAGGACCCCGCCTACCAACGGCTGCGAATACAGCCAGCCAATTGAAGAACAGAAGTTCGAAAGCTGTTTTGTGTAAGGCTGGGTGACACACAGGCGTTCGCCAGTCTTTTTTTTATTACTAGTGTTCTTATTTGTTTTGAAAAATCGTTCGCCAAAACCGCAATCATGGAAGCGCAAAACCGCAATAATGGAATTATGGTTTGACCGGGTCGCGTGACCAGAACCACGAGTCCGTAACAAGCGGACCAGCTTCATGTTCGTCTAACAATGAGGAAGAGAAGTTTGCCAGCGACTTTGCTGTTGTGGACAGGTAAGTGTTATAAGCTAAATTATTCTTTATCCCTGAAAATTGTAATCCAAATGACTTTTGACCGATTGGTAAATTACAACTGTGCGTTATCGCAACATGACGGACCCAGACTGCTCCGGTCCGGGTCCATCATGTTGCAATCGGCCCCCCTGTCATGTTGTGAACGCCCCCCCCCCCCCCGCTACTCTTCTGTAGCGGATTGCAGATATATTGCAGATATTTTAGTCCAACTGTGCGTAGTAGACTGCGGCACACCGTCACCGCTTTCCGTCATGTAGCTATGGGCGATGTCCGTCCTCTGTAGCGGGGGTGGGGGGTGGGGGGGTGGGAGTTGTTATCTTCTACATTACAAATATTTTCGTATAATTTTTAGTGCACTGTAGGTTATTTTTTCTTGTAAAAAAAAAAGCCACACATTTTTTACGTGGTATGCTTCTTTGTGTGTGGGGGCTTGTTTGTTCATTCATTCATTCATTCATTCATGAATGAATAAACAACCCCCCCCCCCCCACACACACACACACAGCCCTTCACCTTTCATTAGAGCCCAAGATGAAGCTTCTATATTGAATCATTCAAAAGTTACAGACGTTTTTCCAAACTGTGCCATTTGGCACAATTTGGCACAGTTCAAATACGCCTGGGAACAACCTAAGAAAAAAGCTGTGTAATATATTCATTTTTTGTGGTGTTGTTACAAAATTTTGACCTCAGCTGGATAACACTTGGTTCTACATTTCTGTTGCATTTTCCAGCCCGGATCTGAAGCTGTGTGTTATTTGCAAGTATTTGTATCCAAAAAAAACACCCAGGCGACATTTATTTTCTTCAAGTTCAGTATGTTTAGATGACTGTTACTCAGTGGCAGGAGCACTTAGAGAGATTATGACTGTTTTGCCAAAAAATTCAAAGTGTTTTCTTTTAAATGAGACCAACCCCATGAAGATGCTGCAAAGGGTTGAAGAACAGCTTTTGATTTACTTTGGATACGTTATTTTTTGCTGTTTTTAGGGAAATTGACCAGAGTGCAAGGGGTTAATGAGTTTGTTTTTTAAAATAATTCTGTTGAACCACAATTCAAAAGCATTGTCTGATTTTCATTGGTTAATTTTCATAGAATTTGTATTACCACTTTTGTCAGATTCAAGTTTTTTCTGTGACCATTGTGGGTTTTTCTTTCATTAACAGAGGGGTACCAACAATTTTGTCCATGTGTGTATATGCATGTGTTTACACACTTAAATGTTTCAGATCATCAAACATTTTTAAATATTAGACAAAGATAACACGAGTAAACACAAAATGCAATTTTTAAATGGTGTTTGCTATTAAGGAGAAAAAAAAATCCAAGCCTAAATGGCCCTGTGTGGAAAAAGTGATTGCCTCCTAAACCTAATAACTGGTTGGGCCACCCTTAGCAGCAACAACTGCAATCAAACGTTTGCGATAACTGGCAATGAGTCTTTTACAGCACTGTGAAGGAATTTTGGTCCACTGGTCATTGCAGAATTGTTGTAATTCAGCCACATTGGAGAGTTTTCAAGCATGAGCCACCTTTTTAAGGTCATGCCACAGCATCTCAATTGGATTCATATTAGGGCTTTGACTAAGCCACTCCAAAGTCTTCATTTTGTTTTTCTGAAGCCATTCAGAGGTGGACTTGCTAGTGTGTTTTGGATCATTGTCCTGCTGCAGAGCCCAAGTGCGCTTCAGCTTGAGGTCACAAACACATGGCTGGACATTCTCCTTCAGGATTTTTTGGTAGACAGCAGAATTCATGATTCCATTTACCACAGCAAGTCTTCCAGGTCCTGAAGCAGCAAAACAGCCTCAGACCATCACACTACCACCACCATATTTTACTGTTGGTATGATTTTGCTTTTCTGAAATGCTGTTTTACTTTTACACTGGATGTAATGGGACACACACCTTCCAAAAAGTTCAACTTTTGTCTCGTCAGTCCACAGAGTATTTTCCCCAAAGTCTTGGGGATCATCAAGATTTTTTCTGGCAAAACTGAGACTAGCCTTTATGTTCTTTTTGCTCAGCACTGGTTTTCATCTTGGAACTCTGCCAAGCAGGCCATTTTTGCCCAGTCTCTTTCTTATGGTGGAATCATGAACACTGACCTTAACTGAGGCAAGTGAGGCCTGCAGTTCTTTGGATGTTGTTGTGGGGTCTTTTGTGACCTCTTGGATGAGTGGTCGCTGCGCTCTTGGGGTAATTTTGGTCGGCCGACCACTCCTAGGAAGGTTCACCACTGTTCCATGTTTTCGTCATTTGTGGATAATGGCTCTCATTGTGGTTCGCTGGAGTTCCAAAGCTTTAGAAATGGTTACATAACCTTTCCCAGGCTGATAGATCTAAGTTACTTTGTTTCTCAATTGTTCCTGAATTTCTTTGGATTGCAGCATGATGTCTAGCTTTTGAGGATCTTTTGGTCTACTTCCCTTGATCAGGCAGGTCCTATTTAAGTGATTTCTTGATTGAGAATAGGTGTGGCAGTAATCAGGCCTGGGTGTGGCTAGAGAAATTGAACTCAGCTTTCCAAAGATGTGATAAACCAGTTAATTATTTTTGGGGGGCAATCACTTTTTCACACAGGGCCATATATGTTTGGATGTTTTTTTACCCTTACTAATAAACACCTTCATTTAAAAACTGCATTTTCTGTTTACTTGTGTTATCTTTGTCTAATATTTAAATTTGTTTGATGATCTGAAACATTTAAGTGTGACAAACATCCATCCATCCACCCATCCATCTTCTACCGCTTTTCCAGAGGTCCGGGTCGCGGAGGCAGCAGTTCAAGCAGAGAAGCCCAGACTTCCCTCTCCCCAGCCACCTGCTCCAGCTCTTCAGAGGGGATACCAAGGCGTTCCCAGACCAGCTGGGAGACATAGTCTCTCCACCGAGTCCTGGGTCTGCCCCGGGGTCTCCTCCCAGTGGGACGTACCTGAAACACCTCAAGTGGGAGGCGTCCAGGATGCATCCTAATCAGATGCCCATACCACCTCAACTGACTCCTTTCAATGTGGAGGAGCAGCGGTTCTACTCTGAGCCTCTCCCGGATGACTGAGCTCCTCACCCTATCTCTGAGGGTGAGTCCAGCAATCCTACGGAGAAAGCTCATTTCAGCCGCTTGTATCCGCGATCTCATTCTTTCGGTCATTACCCAAAGCTCGTGACCATAGGTGAGAGTAGGAACGTAGATTGACTGGTAAATCGACAGCTTTGTCTTAGAACTAAGCTCCCTCTTCACCACAACAGACCGGTACAATGTCCGCATCACTGCAGATGCTGCTCCAATCCGTGTGACAAACATACAAAAAAAAAATGAAAAATCAGGAAGGGGCAAACAATTTTTGACACCACTGTGTGTGTGTATATATATATATATATATATATATATATATATATATATATATATATATATATATATATATATATATATATATATATATATATATATATATATATATATGGGGGCAGGGGGGTTGCGGGGGTCGCCCCCCCCCCATCCTTCAGGGCCTGAGTGTGTGTACACAAGCATATGTGCAGATGTGTGCGAGTGTGGGTGTGTGGTGCAGGTGGATATATGTGATGGTATGTGTGAAGAAGTGATGGCGAGTAGGAGGCTTTCAATCAATTTTCCAATATTTTATTTCAGTTATAACTTACATTTAAATCGATCCAGACATCCGACACGATTCTCAAGCTCTGCTTCAACAACAATGATCGCCTATGATGATGATTAAGGTCACAATCATCACACCTGTTTTATACTAACAGAGATAATTAGGGCTGATTAGCCCCTACCATAATCCCAGGTAAAACAATAAACCTTCTATCATTTACACATATCCACTAATCTCTAAAATACATAAATATTTTCCCAACTATACAATATAAATAACATATAATAAATAACAATCACTAACAACAATAACAATATAAATAATTCAATAAATAATTCAAAACCCTTATTTACAAAGCGAAACCACCCCTCTAACTTACCATAGATGTTTCCTTCCTGCTGGTGTCCTATAAAAGGCCTTCAACTCCTAACGGAGTCTTTTGCCTGGACACCCACAGGAAACCTATTGGCAAAGGTATGTGAAATAACTCATCATCCATTATTTTACCCAAAATACTTAACCATACCAATTATCTCCCAAGGGCATTCAAAATTAAACAAAGACAGATCCCAAATAAATGTGTGTACTTTAACAAATAATCATAATAACATTTACCATTACAAATATAACATGATCACACAAACAATAAGTCATAACAGTGGTGACATCCCATCGTCACAGTATGTATGTGTGTGTGTACACATGAGGGTGGGCGTATGTGTGTTGGGGGCAATTACCTGTGGGTGGATGCACGTTTGTGGAGGGTGTGTATATGAGGGGAAGACCTCGTTGGGTGGAAGGGAGTGGGGCGGGCCGTCTGGTGGCTGGGGGGATAGTGGTTTGGTTTCGCTCTCCCTGGCCGTCCTGCTGTTGGGTCCCGGGGCGGGGTGCTTTGCCCACACTGCCTCCAGTGTTCGGTGGCAGGGGGCGTTGGCATGGGTTGGCAGCCACGTTTCCGTTGGTTTGCCCCAGGGCGGCTGTGTCTGCAGGGGTAGTCTACCGCCGACGATGTCTGGCTGGGGTGTATGGTGTATGGACTTGCGGGGGGTGCTTTAGAATGTTGCTGACATATGGATCACCATATTATTATTATTATTATATATGTTTGTGTATGTGCATACAGGGTGTGTACAAGATGCATGAGTGTGAGTGTGGCTGCCCCATCATGCCTGGGGTGCTGGACAGTGCTGGGGTTTGACATTTATTGGGTCCTAGGTTGCACAGCCCGGGCCTCGACCAATCCAGTATGAAAGTCGCATTCGTCATGATCTGCATGTTTGATTTGGCAAAGGTTTTACGTCGGATGCCCTTCCTGACACAACCCTCCCCTTTTACCCGGGCTTTGGACCAGTTTTAGGAGTACACTGGCTTGTGCACCCCCTGTGGCATCCCCATCTCTGGTGCAATTATGTGCACTAATGTTCTACTAACTGTCACTGAAAGTCACTGCCTTCACCAGCTCCTCCCACAGCAGAACAGCCTTACATGGCCTTCAAGGGGGCCATGGTGGGACAGTTTTTTCCTTTAAAACTTGCAGCTTTTCTCATAAATTTGTAAGTTTTTCTCATTAAGTTACTCCATTTATTTGTAAATGTAAAACTTTTTGTTGTAAATTTGCTACTTTTTCCTCATAAATCTGCTGCTTTAGCATCTTAAATCTGAAAATTTTTTCTTGTAAATTTGTAACCTTTTTATAATAGGTGTGAGTGTAGTAATATTTGATTATAAGGGTGATAATTATGAGGATTATTTAACTGAGTTAGAAGTGGGTGTGCGGAAGGATGTTTGATTCTTCCACAAACACAAATTATGAGAGGAATACTCTAATCAGAATGGGGCACCCGTCCAGTTTTAGATGATTTATTAACCTCTTGCACTCCGGGATACCGCGAGCGGTCACGTCTCTGAATCCTAGTGCGTGTCAGTGCGCACTGTGCGTCTCAGTGCACAGTGTGGGGGGGGGGGAGTTGTTATCCTCTACATTGCAGATATTTTAGTATAATTTTTATTGCACTGTAGGTTATTTTTTCTTGTAAAAAAAAGGCCACACATTTTTTACGTGGCATGCTTCTTTGTGTGTGGGGGGGCTTGTTTGTTCATTCATTCATTCATGAATGAATAAACAACCCCCCCCCCCACACACACACACACAGCCCCGAGTGTCACCTTTCATTAGAGCCCAAGATCAAGCTTCTATGTTGAATCATTCAAAAGTTATAGACGTTTTTCCAAACTGTGCCATTTGGCACAATTTGGCACAGTTCAAAAACGCCTGGGAACAACCTGAGAAAAAAAGCTGTGTAATATATTCATTTTTTGTGGTATTGTTACAAAATTTTGACCTCAGCTTGATAACACTTTGTTCTACATTTCTGTTGCATTTTCAAGCCAGTATCTGACAGCTGTGTGTTCTTTGCAAGATAAGATAAGATAAGATAAGATAAGATAAGCCTTTATTAGTCCCACAACGGGGAAATTCCAGGATTGCAACAGCACAGGGATAGCAACACTCAGAGCAACAATCAGAAGGCAAGAAAAAAACAAGCAAGCAAGAGCAGCTAATATACATATGTACATATTACTATAAAATATATATATACACACACACACACAGACACACAGTGCAGAGCATTGTAGCTAGATGGAATAAATATGTAAATATATAAACACCCACAGTACGGAGCATTGCAGCTAGGTGGAATAAATATGCAAGTATATAAACACACACAGTGCGGAGCAATGTAGCTAGATGGAATAATATGTAGATATATAAATATAAACACACCCAGTGCTGAGCATTGTAGCTAGATGGAATAAATATGTAAATATATAAACACACACAGTGCAGAGCATTGTTGCTAGATGGAATGAAACAGCATAACCGTCTACTTAGTTATCCTACATGGTATGATTATGTGCCCATACATATTCTCACCCTCCATAGCGACCGGTATGTTCCTAGTTGTATGCCGGAGGGGACCATTGTGTAAGTCTATTGCATCTTTTGCATTCAAAAAACTATTAGTTTGTTACGTCTTTTTGCTATCTCTGCGAGCAGCCCTGCTTAGGTTGTACAGTCTGACAGCCGTTGGTAGGAAGGACCTACGAAACCTCTCGGTTGTGCACCTGGGATGATGTAGTCTGCTGCTAAATGAGCTCCTCAGTGCATTCAGTATGTCCTGCATAGGGTGGAACTCGGACTCCAGCAGAGATGACAGTTTAGCCACCGTCCTTCTCTCTCCTATCTCCTCCATCGGATCAAGGCGCTGCCCCAGGACAGAGCTAGCTTTCTTAATCAGTTTGTTCAGTCTCTTCCTATCGGCTGCAGTAATGCCACTGCCCCAGCAGACCACTCCAAAAGTGATGGCTGATGCCACCACCGTGTCATAGAATGACTTCAGCAGCGCCCCTTGTACACCAAAAGACCTGAGTCTCCTCAGCAGGAACAGCCTGCGCTGTCCCTTCTTGTAGAGTGCATCAGTATTGTGTGACCAATCTAGTTTATTGTTCAGATGAACACCCAGGTACTTATAGGATGTCACCATCTCGATGTCTGTTCCCTGTATATTTACTGGTACTGTGAGGGGCTGCCCATGCCTGCGGCAGTCCACCACCAGCTCCTTAGTTTTCCTCGCGTTGATCTGGAGGCAGTTCCGATGGCACCAGTCCACGAAGTCCTGGATAAGCCCTCTGTACTCAGCTTCATCTCCATTGGAGATGAGGCCAACGATCGCAGAGTCATCAGAGAACTTCTGTAGATGGCAGTGTGTTGTGTTGTGTGAGAAGTCCGCAGTATAAAGAGTGAACAGGAAGGGAGCCAGCACCGTTCCCTGGGGGGCCCCCGTGCTACTGATGATCGTGTCGGACACACAGTCCCGGGTTCTCACAAACTGAGGCCGGTTCGTGAGGTAGTCCAGGATCCATGATGACAGGTGCTGGTCCACCCCTGCGCGCAGCAACTTGTCCTTCAGGATCATCGGTTGGATGGTGTTGAAAGCACTGGAGAAGTCAAAGAACATGATCCTCACCATATTCCCGGGCTTCTCCAGGTGGGACAGAGAACGGTGAAGGAGGAAGATCACCGCATCCTCCACCCCAATGCCATGCTGGTAGGCGAACTGGAGTGGATCCATCGCTGGTTCCACCAGGGGGCGGAGGTGAGCAAGGAGCAGTCTCTCCAGGGTCTTCATCAAGTGGGACGTCAAGGCCACCGGTCTGTAGCTGTTCAGGTCTTTGGGGTGGGAAGTTTTTGGTACAGGTACCACACAAGATGTTTTCCACAGCTGTGGTACCCTCCCCAGTTTCAGGCTCATGTTGAAGATATACGTCACAATCCCACAGAGCTGGTCTGCACAGGACTTGAGGAGCTTTTCGCTGATGCCGTCCGGTCCCGGCGCCTTCCTCGCCTTGATCTTCCTTAGCTCCGTCCTCACCTGGGTCCTGGTCAGGGTCAGGATGGGGGGCTGTGTGTTGGGAGTGGGGGGGTGTTGGTGGAGTGGGGAGTGGGCAGCAGGACTTGATTTCTTTAGAGGCAGCAGTGGTTGTTGTGCAGTCAGGGGGGAGGGCGGTTGGTCAAATCTATTGAAAAACAGATTCAGGTTGTTCGCCCACTCCCTGCCCCCTGTGGCCTGGGGGGAGGTATTCTGGAGCCCCGAGATGGTTTTGAGGTTTCTCCAGACCCCGCTGATGTCGCTCTGTTGCAGCTTGTCCTCCATCTTCTTCCTGAAGCTGTCCTTGCCTTCTCTGATCTTTCTCCTCAGCTCCCTCTGTACGGACTTCAGCATCTCCCTGTTCCCTGACCTGAAGATCCTCTTCTTCTCTCTCAGAAGTGTTTTTATCTCAGGGTTGATCCAGGGTTTGTTGTTTGAGTGACGCCGTATGGTCTTGGTGGGAACGGATTTGTCCACACAGAAGCTGAGGTAGCCCGTGAAGGTGTGAATGAGGCCATCGATGTCCTCACCATGTGGATCGCAGAGCTGCTTCCAGGCGGTGGCTTCAAAACAGCCCTTTAGAGTGTCCATTGTCTCCTCAGACCATAACTCCACAGTGTGCATGGCCGGAGGTTGTCTGTGCACTAGGGGTTTGTACACCGGCCGGAGATGAACCAAGTTGTGATCCGATCTCCCGAGTGGGGGGAGTTGTGATGAGGTGTACGCCTCCTTAGTGTTTGCGTAGAATAAATCCAGTGTTTTATTGTCTCTAGTGTGGCATGTGACATACTGGGTGAACGTGGGTAGAATGGGAGATAGTGAAACATGGTTGAAATCGCCTGAGATGAGGAGAAGAGCATCTGGGTGTTCTGTCTGCAGCCTGCTGGTTACTGAATGGATGACGTCACGTGCTGTCCCAGCGTTCGCCGTCGGATTTGCATAAACAACAATGCAGATCACGTGTGAGTGTTCTCTCGGGAGATATGTAGGCCTCATGCTAACAGCTAGCAACTCAATGTCTTTGCTGCAGTGTCGTTGTTTAACAGTGATATGTCCCGGTCTGCACCAGTTGTTGTTAACATACATTATCACTCCACCGCCCCTAGCCTTGCCACTGTCTGGTGTTCGGTCAGCTCCTATCATGTGAAAACCCTCCAGCTCAATGTTAGCATCTGCTGCTAGTTCAGTTAGCCACGTCTCAGTAAACAAAAGGAGAGAGCACTCCCGGTATGTGCTATCATAACGGGAGATAGCCGCTAGCTCATCTAACTTTCCCAGTATCGACCGTACATTTCCCATGACAACAGATGGAAGGGAGGGTCTGTACCTTATATTTTTTGTCCTCCGCCTTACTCCAGCCCGGCAGCCGCGGCGTTTTCGCCTCAGTTCTCTCGGTATGTCGAGTTTTTCCAATGGGACCGGGTGGCGGTTGAATGCTAGCAGCTCTTCTCTGCTGTATCGTATCCTGCTATAAACAGTGGCTCCGTCCACCGGCTCAGGAGACATTTGGGACGATCTGTGTGTCCGTGATATAAGTGGGGTGAAAAAAAAAGACAGATCAAAAGAGAGAGGAAGGGAAAAAGACTCGGAATCGAGCCGCTGTTGCAAAAGGCAGCCTACTCGTGTGGCGCCGAGAGAGAAAAAAAAGCATTTGTATCTAAAAAAACACCCAGGCAAACTTTATTTTCTTCAAGTTCAGTATGTTTAGATGACTGTTACTCAGTGGCCGGAGCACTTAGAGAGATTATGACTGTTTTGCCAAAAAATTCAAAGTGTTTTCTTTTAAATGAGACCAACCCCATGAAGATGCTGCAAAGGGTTGAAGAACAGCTTTTGATTTACTTTGGGTACGTTATTTTTAGGCGTTTTTAGGGAAATTGACCAGAGTGCCAGGGGTTAATGATTAATCCTCATATTTTATCAATCAATCAATCAGTCTCAAACAATTCATGAGTTCTTTGATGTAGTGACTTAGAAAAGCGTATATGCAACAGAAAACAATTACGACTTCTCTCGCTTACAAGTTTATTAATCAAACTAATTCAGGTTTGACATTGCATTCAAATGAGTTGTAAGCAGGTTCAAATGATCAACAGGTGTCAAATATCACATCAACTGTTAATGGATTCCTGAGCGTAAAAGCTACAGTTAAACCTTTGTGGAACCAAGAGGAAACCAGATTTTATATTTCATCTGTATTGCAATGGAAGGCTGAGGTAACTAACAAAATCGTACATAAAAGTGAATGCAATTTTATGGAGAAAAATTACATAAGCTTATTATCTGAAAAAGGAAACTTCTGAATTAATCTACAAAAATGAACAGAGGTTACTGAAAAAGAGAATAGGAATTTTACTTCAGTTTATAGCTTGTCCTACGGCTGGCAGACTAATTATACCATGAAATAGTGGTTGTGTTCACTTATAATTGGTATTTGGGACATCTTGTTTAAACCCAGCAGATAGGAAAGTGGGAGTCTCACTTATGAACACAGCTGGGTCAGCTGATTTCCAGTGGCGATCATAAACACCAGTAAGGTGGCAAACAGGGGAAAGTGACTGCCAGTCGTCTTTCCAGTCATTCACAGCTGTGAGAAGTGTAGACTCGACTGGGGGCTTCCCGGAGCATGTGGCGTGTAGCCAGCAGCAGGATGAACGGGGCTCCAGGAGCAGACGTGACATCTTTTGGCAACCAGTCTGACAATTTAGGATGTCCACAGCACACAGGAAAACCCCAAAGGCTGAAGGAAGATGTATTTAGGCGGTTTCACCCACGAGGTCTGAGTTCTTCTCCGTGGGAAAACAGAAAAGTCCAAAATCTCTATTAGTCCACTTTAAAGGGCAGGAAATGAAAAAGTCCAAGAAAAAAACGTTCAATAGGATAAGCACGGCTTGTGAGGCAAAGAAGAAAAGGCTTTTTGGAAGTTTGACTTCCACAGAGAGGTGAGCTCACTTAAAAGGATGGTTTCTCCTCAGTTGCCAGAAAAACAGGCAAACTTAACAAAAGGCGGTTTAAGAAGACTAGCACAGGGCTTGAAAAGATTCAGACACACAAAGACAAAAGCAACTCACAGAACTGAACAGACTCACAGAACTGACTAGACTGTCGTTCTGTCTGCATTTAACTGAAGTGTGCTGCTGAGTCATAAAATATGACTGTCAGCAAGACGGACCAATTATCAGCTACCATAATAGATTTGAATGGGCTAAGAGCCAATCAGCAGGCAGTTCTTTGTCTGTAGCCCACCAATAGGATGAAAGGAAGGGCGTCATCTAACCGGGGCAGCCTGTGGTTGACTGATACAGTCAGATGACTTACCAGTTCAGAAGACAATCATACATTTCCTATGAAATTCATTTTATATACTTAATGTAATATCTAACTAGCTTCAGTGATTCAAGACTAATATTCAGTGACTATGCATTTATACTGTTACTAATAAGTTTAACATAATTTGAATAACATTCATGTAAAAACAAACATTCCTAAGACATGCAATCACATTTAAATCAAGGATTAATGAATTATTGCAAACCATTATTGTCCATCACAAAGGAGTTCATCTTCACAGTGTCCTTAGAATTCCTGAGGAATGTAAACTTGAAAAAGAGTTAATGTTCAGAGAAATAAAGTTCCAGATTGCACAAGTAATGAAACATATTCCATAGATGTCCACTAGGAGGTACTGCTGAGCTGTAGATAATTTTTAGATGACCTGAACATGTCCCCAGGACCTGGCATGCAAAAAGGGAGACAGTTTGAGTGTTATGGAGCTTCTGGGATATGTCCCAAAAAGGGAGTCAGCTTAAGGAGTAAACCCTGGGGAGTTTATGACTTTTAAGAGTATCAGTTCCTTGTACAAATGGATGCTATCAGCATGAACTGTCTGATTGGAGGGGACTCCAGAAGTTTTATGGTGCACTTAATCTTTTAAAAGCAATTCTTATTGGGTTTCTCTACAAAGGAAATTATTTCCATTGGGGTTATGATGATGAAGAAAAACAGCAATTCTTGACCAGACGTTGAGTGAGAGTTTCTTTAAGATGAAGAGTGATTTCCTGAATTGGCCTGAGGAGAAGCTGGTGCTACATGAGTTTTTTCTTGTAAATTTACTTGTGGTGTTGGCGTTATCCACGACCTCCTGGTCGTGGGGCTGATGCTCTACCAACTAGGCCACCACTCCAGCTGGGTCATATCAAAGACCATATAAAAATGGCCCTTTCCACATTCTAGCTTGGGGCTCAGCCAAATAGAACAGGGAAAGGAAAGTTAATGCACAGAGCTACCAGAGGACTGACCCCCCCCCCCCCCATTGTAGCTTTCACTACTCACAGTAGCTGTGTGGCCTAAGCTCAGTGAAACAGAGATAGCACCCCATATACCACATGGCATCCCACGTGCTGTGGAAGGGATTAACTTACTTAAGATGGCGTTATCGTGTTAATCGCCTGTTAATGCGTTGCCCCCGTTAACGGCGACAAATTTTGTGATCGCTGCAAACAGCAGTTAACGACAGAAAGCGCAAACAGTACTTTTTGGCCTAGCGGCTCTCTGTACCAAAGCTGCTCTGGCCACAGACACTGTGTGTGCCATGCAGACATTGCGAAGTCAAACAAGCTGGATTACCGCCATGGAAATCCCCAAAGGGCTGTCATGTTTAAGTTTACATCATCTGTCTGAGCTCTCACCTGGATAATTGTTACAGCCTGCTCCAAAACTTCACCTGGATGTTGGGTTGTTCTTCTGTGGAAACTGGCTAGCTGGCTAGTAACTACATGCTAGGTTGTAGCTGACCTCCAGGCACTGACATGGACAGAAATTTGCCTGTTTTCATCCTATAGTTTTGGCTCCAACTGTTGGTGAGTACCAGTGTAAAACAATTCTCAAGCTGTGTTCATAATGTCCATTCCACCCCCTCCCCATTTTTGCAACACCGTGGGGTGTCATCACAGGCGAGATAGTTGTTTGTTTATGTTTGCAATTTTTCTACTAAAAAAGAAATTGTGTCTGTTGTGACACACGAGGTCAGTGGTTTTGTGTTGATCTGCTTAAAAGTTGTGGATGTTTGCTATGGGAGAAGGAGCAAGGTCCATTTGTGGCTGCTGGCTGGTTGGATGCTGAGTTGTGTTGCAGTGACATTAATGAGGGCTGGCATTCTCTTGTTTGCACATGCAGTCTACTTTTGAGAATTTTCTAGAGAATATTCTGGATAGTTTTTGTCATTTTGGATATATTGAGAGCTTTAATAAACTTGCAGGTGAAGATAGCAAGCATACTTGTCCACTCCCATGTTTATAATAGTATGACAAACTTGAAAAAATTACCAACTTAAAGTGCTGATGACACGTTTTTGACATTTTTCAGTATGTTGTGTAAACCCAAAAGTCATTGTCTATGATCAATATAATATTTACAACAGCGCCTGCATAAACTAGTTATCATCTAAAAACCACAGCCGCTGACTGGACTGTAGTGCCACCCACCGAATTAAGGGCGGCACCCCAATGACTTAACGACAGAATGGACTCCGGTGTTGTTAACTAGAATGACAGCAGCTTTGTAGCTCACAGTTTCTCTGGTTTCTTGTTTTAATTTTACGGCTATGCCTTCACGTTATGTCTCAGGCTTAGATAAACACAGGACCACATCACATGCTTCAGCTCCAACTGTCATAAGCCTCCTGGTGCACTTTTAGGCAGGAGGAGCGCACGGAGGAGGGGAAGGATTAATGGATTTACGCACAGCTTTGACCTACTTTCTGTGATCGCATGCTTACATCTCACTGGTCCGGACACGTCCCCTCTCTCATTATCACCAGCTGATTGAAACTCCCGCTGATTATGTTTCCCGGTCCTCGCCCAGGTGCTTCTCATCACACATCACCAGCAGTGCGTGTACATATTGGTGGCCATTTGCCATTAACGCACTGCTGGTCAATAGTATTGTCATCTGTGCTGTTAGTCCGCCAGTGTTTTCAGCACTCTCACGATGTGTTAGTCGCTCCATGTTCGCCGTGGTTCTCGTGCGTCCTTGAAGCAATGTTGGCTCTGGGGCGCACCTGTGGCTAACATATTTCCTCTCATTCGTTCTCTGGGCGATGTCTGCCCCCGAACGCCATCAGTAAGTGTGTTTTTTGTACGTCTTCACTTTTTGGTAATTGTCTGTCGTTCTATATTAAATGTGCTGTGGTTAACCCTACACATAAATCCTCGTTATTTCATGCGCCCTCTCCCTGCCCTGTGTAAGACCGCACGGAGGGGGAGGATTTACGCGTAAATAACGAGGATTTAAGCGCAGGATTCACCACAGCACATGTATTGAACATAAAAACTGATCCCAAAAGGTGAATACTTGCAAAAATTACACAGAAACACAAACAGTAGGCATTCGGGGCCGACATCGCCCAGTGAACATGGAGAGGAGACGTGTTAACCACGGTTGCGCCCCAGAGCCGACATCGCTACAAGGGCACAAGAGAACCATGGCTGTGTGGAGTGGCTAACATGTCGTGATAGTGTTGGCAATATTGGCTGGCTGACAACACAGCAGATGATGCACACAAAACATGAACAGCTGACTGTCACTGAGTCTGACTCGCTAGGCGCAATGCCCACTTGGCACGGCTCAAACCTGTACGGTTTGATGCCCCCAGATTCGTCATTGTCATCCAATTCTTTGGAACTATAATCATCTGAAGGTTGGACAACACAAACCAATTCCAGACTACATGTGCTGGAACCATCGTTGATGTTTTCAACTGCTTCCATCCTGTGTGTACAAAGGGCAGCCAAGCACTGTGTTCCGTCGATAACGTTACAACATGGCTGGGGGGGTTTCAAGCCACTGATGCAATGTGTGACGTTGTGCTCATGAAAACATCGGATGTTGGCGTGAAAAAAAAGCCTGTTTGACTTAGAACTGCACAGACCAACCTATTTTGTAATATTGTATTATGTGTTGAAAAATTAGAGGAAGTCAAGAATGTGTCATCAGCACTTTAAGGTATACTGTATCTGTATGGAAAAACACGATAAACGCGTTATTAATCACGATTAACTCAACATTCCAAAAGATTAATTGCAATTTAAAAATTTCAAAACCACTCAAATTTACATATTTTTCTCACTAAATTTGCAACTTTTTTCTAGTAAACTTGAATTTTTGTAAATGTGCAATTGTTTCTTTTAAATTTGCAATTTTCTTTCTCATAAATGTATAACTTTTTTCTTATAAATATGCAGCTTTTCTCCCATAAGTGTACATTTGTACATTCTTTCTCATAAATTTGTGACTGACAACAATAATACTTAGTGTCACCTCAACATTTACTCTGGAGAAAATGTTCTGTTTATTGTCCTTCCCAATATAAAAATGAAATATCCACCCATACAGCATATTGGCACTGCTCCAGACCTCTGGCCCACTGTAAAAAATAAAAGTGGACCCCTGAACTAGAGGCTAATGCTAACCATGGAAAACTTGGAGAAAGTGGATCTCCCACAGCTGGAGGATACCAGTGCATCTCAGAAAATTAGAAAACCATGATTCATGATTTGATTCAAAAAGCTGAGTCATGATCATCAAAATTTTAAACAAAAAGGCTTTAAATGGCTCACTTTGTGTGATGAATATAGAAACTTAAAGACTTTCAGCTTCTTTGAATTGAATTATGTTCACAGTATTCTAATTTTTAGCTTAATTTTTTAGCTTGTGATGATGTGAGGTCCGTCCATCCACATGTCACAGGAATCCTCCTAGGGATTTTCCCCAATGCTCACCAGACTCACTCACAATGATCCTCAGGTGGGCCTGCATCCAAGTTGTGCTCAAGGTCATTATCAAAGGTCAGGAGATCTGGGCATTTATGATGTCACCAAAAACGTTACTCCTCCTAGGCCATTGACCTTGACCTTTGTCGTGTATCGGGCAGGCACGGAGAGTTAGACCCAAATGCAGGCTGTTTCAGTTCACAAGGGCTTATTATCTCCAATGGAGATGAAGCTGAGTACAGAGGGCTTATCCAGGACTTCGTGGACTGGTGCCATCGGAACTGCCTCCAGATCAACGCGAGGAAAACTAAGGAGCTGGTGGTGGACTGCCGCAGGCATGGGCAGCCCCTCACAGTACCAGTAAATATACAGGGAACAGACATCGAGATGGTGACATCCTATAAGTACCTGGGTATTCATCTGAACAATAAACTAGACTGGTCACACAATACTGATGCACTCTACAAGAAGGGACAGCGCAGGCTGTTCCTGCTGAGGAGACTCAGGTCTTTTGGTGTACAAGGGGCGCTGCTGAAGTCATTCTATGACACGGTGGTGGCATCAGCCATCACTTTTGGAGTGGTCTGCTGGGGCAGTGGCATTACTGCAGCCGATAGGAAGAGACTGAACAAACTGATTAAGAAAGCTAGCTCTGTCCTGGGGCAGCGCCTTGATCCGATGGAGGAGATAGGAGAGAGAAGGACGGTGGCTAAACTGTCATCTCTGCTGGAGTCCGAGTTCCACCCTATGCAGGACATACTGAATGCACTGAGGAGCTCATTTAGCAGCAGACTACATCATCCCAGGTGCACAACCGAGAGGTTTCGTAGGTCCTTCCTACCAACGGCTGTCAGACTGTACAACCTAAGCAGGGCTGCTCGCAGAGATAGCAAAAAGACGTAACAAACTAATAGTTTTTTGAATGCAAAAGATGCAATAGACTTACACAATGGTCCCCTCCGGCATACAACTAGGAACATACCGGTCGCTATGGAGGGTGAGAATATGTATGGGCACATAATCATACCATGTAGGATAACTAAGTAGACGGTTATGCTGTTTCATTCCATCTAGCAACAATGCTCTGCACTGTGTGTGTTTATATATTTGCATATTTATTCCATCTAGCTACAATGCTCAGCACTGGGTGTGTTTATATATTTATATATCTACATATTATTCCATCTAGCTACATTGCTCCGCACTGTGTGTGTTTATATACTTGCATATTTATTCCACCTAGCTGCAATGCTCCGTACTGTGGGTGTTTATATATTTACATATTTATTCCATCTAGCTACAATGCTCTGCACTGTGTGTTCATATATTCATATATTTATTCCATCCAGCTACAATGCTCTGCACTGTGTGTCTGTGTGTGTGTGTGTATATATATATATTTTATAGTAATACGTACATATGTTTATTAGCTGCTCTTGCTTGCTTGTTTTTTTTCTTGCCTTCTGATTGTTGCTCTGAGTGTTGCTATCCCTGTGCTGTTGCAATCCTGGAATTTCCCCGTTGTGGGACTAATAAAGGCTTATCTTATCTTATCTTATCTTATCTTATCTTATCTTATTAAACAATGAAACAAAATCACAACACAGTGGCTGGAAAAATACTACACTAAACTCAAAGGAAATAAACTAAGAGCAAGGGACTAAAAATTACAAACCAGGACCTTGGAAACACAGGAGGATACCATAACAGGTACAATGTCGTAGCACAGAGCAGGAGGGGAGAGCTCATCAGAATCAGAATCAGAAAGCTTTATTGCCAAGCATGTTTACAGTGTAAGCAAACGAGGAATTTGACTTGACATTGGGCGCGCGATAAGCGCCTCCAATGATGCGGCTGCCATGAGGACGCCTGTCATCAGTGGAGGGTAAAGAGGGGGAATGGGGGAGGGAATGACACAATAGGCAGAGAGAAAAAACATAGTTAATCAAAATAAAGATTACATAGATAATCAAAATTGTGATTACATAGAAAAAAACCCTCTAAGCACAATTAGCAGACTAATACTATCTTATACTAAACTTCATGATTAGACATACAGAACAGCTGGGACGCACAGAGGAAAATCATCAGAGTAATGAGGTTGCATAACAAAGCGTAAATTGTGAATTATAACTACAAAACGGAAAGGAACACCACAAAAATAAAACTAAACAAGGACAAGACAGAAAGTACTTCAAAATAAGACCCAAGATCAAAAATAAAACAAGATAACAAAACAGACAAGGCAGACAATACATGAGGGATGTAAGAACTAAGAAGCTAGACAGGGGTGTCCAATCATGTGCCATGGAGGTTCAAGATCCTGCAGGCTTTACCTCCAACCAGTGTCTTCAACAGCAGATTCCACTGAATTTCTTCCCACTGATTGCTGATAAGTGAAAACACCTGCTGAAGAGACTGGGTAGAAGAGAAAACCTGCAGGGACTTGGCCCTCCATGGCACATGATTGGACACGCCTGAGCTAGAACATAGTAAAGTATAAACTAAAGCCTAAACAGAATAACCCAGGGTTTCCTCTGGTAATGTTTCTGGGTGGCGGCCCGCCGCGCTTATGAGGATCTATAAATTGAAGAAAAATATTTGAAGCAATGACTTTCCGCAAGCGCGCACATGAACAACGCATGTGACCGTCATTCACGCGTGGAGTTTAGAAGCGCCCCGCCCACACGAGCTTTCCAGTCAGTCACCAGGCATAATGTCTCACTAGTGTGACTGTCTGAGAGAAACATGAGTTTATTAAAGTACTTTAAACATGGAAAAAATCAGAAGAAGTATGTAAGCACTGGCGTTTATCATGGTTTTAATCCGTTGGAAACGGGAGCAATAATGGAAGAGTCGCTTAGCTAAGAGATGTGGTTAGAATTCATACGCAGCCGGCTCCGTATGAAGGGAAAGGCAAGGGGGACTGATGAATTGCTGAGGATATACTTCACCAGCCACTACAATATTAAGTTATGTTCCCTATTTTGTACCTGGCAAGTTAAGATGACCAAAATTCACAAAGTCAGTGATGTTAATCTGTCAGCAGCCTTCAGACAAACTGAACGAGCCAACATTTGGATTTCAAAATAAGGGACGTTTTTCCCGCTGTCTGGGTGGTGAGATTTCTAAAATAACTATAAATATAAAGAAATATTATAACCGAAATAATGAGATCCTTGGTCATTTAAGTAAACTTATTTAATTAAATACAATTGTTTTAATGTTTTTCTCTTTGTAATCAGAGTTAAATTATTGTTCTGTTCTGACTGCAAAGTTATGGTCAAAAATATAAATTGTTATAAGTAAAAAGTAAAAAAAAAATTACCACAGTCTGTTTCAAATTTATTTAAATTTTTTTTTAAAAAATAGACAAAAATTAGCCATAAAATAATCCACAACTTTATTATAAAGTCTCAAATGTACAAGAAAAGTCAATTTTACAAGAGGAAATTACCAATTTAAGGAAAATGGTTGCAAATTTAGATAAATTTACAGAGAAAAGTTGAAAACTATAAGAAAATAGTTATAAATTTTGGAGAAAAACCTCAAACCTTCAAGACTGAAGTCATTTCTCAAGTTTGTAATTGGGTGCTCTTTGTACCCTTAACTAGAAATTTTTTGTTGTCTATTTGTAATTACCATGACACTTGATATCTTCTAACCTGTTTGTGTACCACCATAGACAGAGAGAGAACCTGAATTAGACAGAGCTCAGAGAAGGCAAGATGAGACAGAAGAGAGGAGCCAAGGAGAAGGAAGTGTTCAGACAGAGGAAGGAGAGAAGGATAACACCACTAAAACAGTTGAAGTACTGTACAGTTGTACAGTACTTCAAATGGTAAGTTCCATATGCATCGTTACTGTGCAAAATTTAAAAAAGAAATAAATAGCATCAAATTAACATATTCCGGTTTACACCCCCACTTCCCCCGGAAATATATGTTGCCATCGCGCCAAGGTCTTGAAGCCAGAGGAAACACTGATAACCCATAACAATAAACAGACAATCTGAAAGGGTGGAACATGATCCAAAAATCACGCTCCCCTGACAACCTGAAGCACATCCTAGATGGGTCTGTATCTAGAGTGTGCTTAAGGTTAATGTTCCCGGTCAGTAGATCTGAGCACCCTCAGGGTGATTTCGCCAGGCTAGAATGAGCTCCTCCATCATTGATAGTCTGGTTTGAGATGACCAGTAAAGAAAGCGTCACAGTTAAAGAAAAAGGAAGCATAAATGAAACTGTCTCTTATATCTGCCAGGTGGATCATAATGAAGAATGTTTGTCTTCTCTGATTGTTGCAGGAACAGGTTGGTGAGAACGTTTAGCTGGTTGGTATTGGTGGTTCGGCTCCTGTTCTGCTCCTCATAGATGAATAGCTGATGTAGCTCTGTGGAGACCTGCCATTGATGGTCTGTGCTAAGTGCTGGAGAATAAAGAACCAACATAGAAGTCCACATTCTGAGTCTGAGGACTTTTATTGGGCCTTCAGACAAACTGAACTAGCCTCATCCTGCTAGCTCTGACCATCAGCAGCCACATCACAACATCTGGAGGAAGTAAACAAACCGTAAAGATGTTTTCAGGTCGACGTCTGAGAGAGTTGGTCAGAGAGCGACTAGCTGCTGCTGCTGAAGAAATAATAACAGAGTTTGAACAAATCACCAACCAGTATGAGGAAGAGATCGATCGTCAGCGCAGACTACTGAATATGCGCTGCTGCTCCCACATAAAAATCCACAGAATAGGTATGTGGGACAATAATGGTCTGAATGAGGCTTTAGAAAACTCTGGATATGGTTTTCAATCATGGTTGTGTCTAAAATGTGCAAATTTGAAAATTTTCTTTCAATTTTTTTTTAAATCCTAAATTTCATACTTTATTTCATAAATTTGGAAAATGAAACTCTTGTTTTCCCCAACTTCTTTGTCTTTGTTCCTCCAGATTTCCCACAGCAACTTGAATGTAAAGAGGAGGAAGTTCTGACTGAGCAGCAGCTCTGGAACCAGGAGAGGAACTCTGTCCTGGACCAGGAGGAACCAGAACCTCCACAGGCTAAAGAGGAACAGGAGGAACTCTGCATCGGTCAGGAGGGAGAACAGCTGGTCATGAAACTCGAGGCCGATACCTTCATAGGGACTCTTATTTCTGAGGAAAAGCAGCTGAGTGAAGCAGAACCAAACAGTGAGCTGCTACTCGCTCACAACTCTGCTGGAACTGAGATCCAAGATGAGGAAGGAAGCCAGCATGTAAACTCAAGAGCAACTAAAGAAGAAGAAGAACCCAAACCAAAGAAGAGACGACTGAAAACAGGAAGTCACAGTAACAGTGATGACGACTCTCTGACCTCAGAGACTCTCTGTGAGAATGAAACAGGTAAAAAGTTAGAAAATGTTCAGGTTGAGTCTTTGAAAAACTGTCCTAAAATAAAATAGTATTATTAAAGTAATTTTTCCAGTAACTTCCTAAAACTGACGTACTTGTACTTTTCTCAGTTTTTGTTTGACTGATCTAACCCAGTCGAAAAATAATTTAATCTCTTTGACTATACAGTTTTAGTTTGCACTTCAAATGAGTTTTTCTTTTGGTTCAGTGTACCAGGTAGAGGAATTGTCTGCTCTAGCCAGTTAGCCATTAGCCCCTGCTAGCAACTCCAACAGGAAACAATGTAGTATGTGGTTATTTGTGTATAAAAACACCATAGTGACATGTTCAGACACACAAGTTGGACAGTGCTGTGTGTACGACTGACTAGAAGAGATGTATAAAACAGAATTATTAATAAATAGTACATTTGATACTATTGTTGATGTGCTGGGCACTGGCTCACCATCACGTCACAACTGGTGACAAATCAGAAATGTTCACTGAACGAGACCTAGGGAGATCATGGTGGACCCTAACAAAGCAACAGGGTTGTTTTGGTTTTTTTTAGTATTTTTATTGATAACTGCTCCACATAGACAAATCCATGTGTAAAAATACTGAAAAAGTACAGTTTTCATCCTGTGTGCCCTTTTAAACCTCAGGGAACCATGTTAGCATGTGGAAAAAGAATTTTCTCCCCTTTAAATAACTTGTTGAATCTGAAACAGATTCATCACTGCTTTAATTATCACATGCAAAGGTAAGAATTATTTGTTACCAGGTGGTGACTTTTTGGCCAGTCAGTGTTTTTATTCTTTCTGATTTTTCTACTACTAGCATTTTCTGTGTCTCTTTGTCCCTCCAGATGCTCCACAGCTACATGACTGTAAGGAGGAGGAAGTTCTCACTGTCCAGCAGCTCTTTAACCAGGAGCGGAACTCCAGTCTGGGCCAGGAGGAACAAGATGCTGCACAGGTTAAAGAGGAAGAAGAAGTCTGTAGCAGTCAGGAGGAAGAACATTTTGGACTGAAACAAGAGACTGATTCCTTCATAGTGACTCCTACTGATGAGGACAATGACAAGAGTGAAACAGAACCAAACAGTGAGCAGCTTTTCTCTCACAACTCTCCTGACACTGAGAGCCAAGACCAGGGAGCAGGTAAGAATGTAAACCCAGGATCAAATAAACACGAAGAGCCAACGCCAAAGAAGAGACTTCACAGAAACAGAAGTGACCGTAACCATGTAGACAGCTCCTCCATGTCAGAGAATCAGTGTGATACTGACACAGGTGAAAAGTCTGTAAAATGTTCTGATAATGACAAAGACTGTAAAAATGAGTCCCAGAAGAAGAAACGTCACACTGTTAAGTCACATGTTTGCAACATGTGTGGGAAAAGATTCAAGGATAAGAGTGATTTATCACGTCATGAGAGAATTCACACAGGTGAGAAGCCATTTTCTTGTGAAACATGTGGCCAGAGATTTAATTATCGTGCTCATTTGCAAACTCACATGAGAATCCACACAGGTGAAAAGCCATTTTCTTGTGAAACTTGTGGACAAAGCTTTAATCGATTTGATAGTTTGAAAACTCACATGAGAATTCATACAGGTGAAAAGCCATTTTCTTGTGAAACATGTGGGCAAAGTTTTAATCATCGTGGTACTTTGAAAACTCACGTGAGAATTCACACAGGTGAGAAGCCATTTTCTTGTGAAACATGTGGGCAGAGTTTTAATCAACGTGGTACTTTGAAAACTCACATGAGAATTCACACAGATGAAAAGCCATTTTCTTGTGAAACATGTGGGCAGAGTTTTAATCATCGTGGTACTTTGAAAACTCACATGAGAATTCACACAGGTGAGAAGCCATTTTCTTGTGAAACATGTGGGCAGAATTTTAATCAGCGTGGTAGTTTGAAAACTCACATGAGAATTCACACAGGTGAGAAGCCATTTTCTTGTGAAACATGTGGGCAGAGTTTTAATTGTTGTGGTAATTTGAAAACTCACATGAGAATTCACACAGGTGAAAAGCCATTTTCTTGTGGATCATGTGAACAAAGTTTTAGGCATCACGTTCATTTGAAAACCCACATGAGAATTCATACTGGTGAGAAGCAGTAGTCCTGTAAAATATGTTGTAAATGAGTCAGTGTTCTAGCTTAAATAACTCATGAAAACTTACAGATAAACTACTGTAGTCCAGCAACATTTGTAGATTTTTATTTTCTGTTTTCAGTCTCTTGTGTGAATGAAACATTCTTTAAATTGTTGAAACTGTAATGTAAATATAAATCAGTAAAGTCATATCATCCTACTGCCTTTTTTTTAACTGCTAATCAAGCTATTTAGCCAATGTTTGTGTACATGCAGTACATACTGTACATATGTTGTTCGTCCGTCGTCCTCGACGATGACCAAGGACATCACAGGGAAGAGGACTGCGTGCGGTGTGTTCGGCTTTGGCTGATCAGTCCAATGCAGGTACGGAAGGCTCTGCCACAGGTCGGGCACAGGTTGTTTGCGCAGGCAGAAGATACTGAGGTGGCTCTTGGCTTGCGACGCTCACGTTTTCTCTGGGCCTTGGCAATCCATATCTGTAATTTCCCAGTTTGGGATCAATAAAGTACATCTATCCTGTTCATCTCAAAGGAGGCAGCACCTTTGCTGGTATGGCTACGCCAGTCTGGTCGGTCTAGCGCTAGGGTCTCCCAGGTGTCAAGACTGATGTCAAAGCTCTTCAGGGAGGCCTTTAAGAGTGTCTTTTTAACCCTTCTTCTGACCACCTTGTGAGCGCTTGCCCTCTGCTAGTTCACCGTAGAACAGTCTTTTTGGTAGGTGTGAGTCAGACATACGAACGAGGTGGACAGCCCACCTCGTTACTGCCTTGTACACCCACCTTCAGTTTTGTGGTCAGCCTGATACCTCTTCTTTCCCATACTGTTGCATGCAGCCATCCAAATGCTGAGCTTGCCTTGGCAATGCGCAAATCGACCTCGTCATCGATGTTGACAGACCTAGAGTGTGCTGCCGAGGTACGTGAACTTGATGACAGTCTTGAGGGTCTCCCCATTGACAGTGATGGCTGGTTCCACATAAGTCTTCTGCGGTGTGGGTTGGTGCAGGACCCCACTTTTCTTCATACTGATTGTGAGCCCAAAGTTGTCGCAAGCTGTGGAGCGGCAGTTCATGCTCTGCTGCATCTGGGCCTCTGTAGTGGCTTTGAGTGCGCAGTCATCTGTGACCAGGAAGTCATGCACTGAGTTCCCTTCCACCTTTGTTTTGGCTCGAAGCCTTCGCAGGTTGAAGAGCCTGCCATCCATCCTGTACCTGATCCTGATGGCACTTTCTTCATCATTGCAGAAGGCATCAGACAGCATGGCTGTGAACATCATGCTGAAAAGTGTGGGCGTGAGTACTCAGCCCTGCTTGACCCCATTGGTGACTGGGAAAGCTTTGGGGGAGTCTCCATCGTCCAGTACGCGAGCAAGCATGCCGTCGGGGAACTGCCACACCATGCTGATGAACTTGTCCGGGCAACCGAACTTTGCCATGATCTTCCACAGCCCCTCAGGACTGACAGTATCAAAAGCCTTGGTTGAATCTACAAATGTTGTGTAGTGGTCCCTGTTCTGCTCTTGACACTCCTCCTGAAGTTGGCGTGCAGCGAAGATCATGTCAGCAGTTCCATGACCCTCTCTGAAGCCACACTGGCTCTCCGGCAGGTGACTGCCTTCCATGTACTGAATGAAGCGGTTGAGGAGGACTCTTGCGAGGATCTTGCTGGCGATGGCGAGGAGAGAGATCCCACGGTGGTTGTCGTAGGACTGCCTGTTTCCTTTTCTCTTGGAGAGATGGACAATGGAGGCGTCCTTGAGCTCTTGGGGGATAACTTCCTGCTGCCACATGGTCTGAAAGAGCTCGGTGAGTTTCTGTATTAGAACTGGTCCTCCTGCCTTGTAGATTTTAGCTGGGATGGAGTCCGAGCCTGGTGCTTTGCCATTCGAAAGGAGTTTGACCGCTTTTTGGACTTCTGATTCTGTTGGAGGTTCTGCCAGACACATGTTCACCTCTACTTGGGGCATGCGAGTGATGGCTTCTGCATTGATCGACAAAGGTCTGCTCAGGACACTGCTGAAATGTTCTGCCCATCTTTCCAGGATTACTTTCTTGTCGGTGAGGACAGTGGACCCGTCAGCACTGAGCAGTGGTGATGTTCCAGAAGACTGAGGCCCGTAGATGGTCTTAAGGGCATCGTAGAAGCGTTTGGACTTTTTTGCTGTCAGTGTACTGCTGTATTTCATCTGCCTTTTTGCTGAGCCAGAAGTCCTGCATCTTTCTGAGCTTTGCCTGCAGCTTTCCTTTGATGGAGTTGAAGATTGTGTTCTTAGAGGTAGATCTGCTGTCTTGCTGGTGCGCTCTTTGGGCTTCACGCTTCTCACCAAGCAGCTTTTGGATGTCCACATCATTTTCATTGAACCACTCTTGATGTTTTTGTGTGTTCTGGCCCAGATGAGTGAGTGTGGTGTCATACACCATGTCTGTGAAAGCTGCCCAGTCTTCTTCTGCTCTGTACGCCCCAAGGTCGAGCTGACTAAGCTTGCTGTCCAGGTCCTCACTGAGGTTCTGTCACACAGTGTGCTTTTCCAGCTTGCTAACATTGAGTCGCTTGTTTGCCTTTTTCCCCTGTGGATGCCGTTTGGGCTGGATGTGCATGTTGAGCTTTGAGATAATAAGTCTGTGATCCGTCCAGCAGTCTGTGCCACACATCGCCTTTGTCATTCTAACGTCCTGCTTGTCTCCTTCTCACAATGATGTAATCGATCAGATGCCAGTGCTTGCTGCGGGGATGCATCTAGGAGGTCTTGTTACGATTTGGCAAGCGGTAGACAGTATTGGTGATCAGAAGGTCATGAGAGGTGCATGTCTTCAACAGGAGAAGACCATTGCTGTTGCACTTTCCAACTCCATTTCTCCCAAGGACTCCCTCCCATGTCTGGTAGTCTGTACGAACTCTTGCGCTAAAGTCTCCAAGGACAGTGAGTTTGTCCTCCTTCAGTATGCCTTCAATGAGAGTCTCTAAGTCCTTGTAAAACTTTTCTTTGAGCTCATCTGGGTTCGTCATGGTGGGGGCATATGCACTGAAGAATGTGGCATGGCGTTTTTGTCAGAGGGAGAGCTGCAGGGTCATGAGGTGGTCGTTGGTTCCTTTGGGGATGCTGGTAAGCTTGATGATCAGATTGGCTCTGATCACGAAACCCACTCCTGCTTGGTGGCATTCTTTACTACTTTGGCCGCTCCAGAAAAAGGTGTAGCTGGCTTTGACTTCTGTCAGCTGACCTTCGTCTGCAAACCTGGTCTTGCTCAGAGCTGTGATGTGGATGTTGTACCTGCTGAGTTCTCTTGCGACAAGTGCTGTCCCTCTCTCAGGTCTGTCCACTTTGGAGCTGTTCATGAGCGTTCGCACATTCCAATTACCAATGGTGAGAGATGTCACCTTAGTTGAGTTCTGCTTAGAATTTTGACCGCTAGGGTGGGATTCCCGCCAGCCGCGGCTTGCTGGCCATTGTGTAGCAAAGCAGGCTGTGTTTAGGGCACCTTTTCTCGCCCCTTCCTCAGGTCATGGAGGTAAGCAGAGCGACTCCTAAAGAGGGCTGCTCAGACACCCAGGGGGCTGCTGAACTCCACTTCTGCTTCGGTCCAGTAGAGAGCGACCCTATGCCCTGGGCTGCCAGTGTGTGGGATTGTGGCAGCAGCTTCCAGTGTATCCGCATTTGCTGCTTTTTCATTTGCCCATCGCCACAGGTCTTGTGGGGGGGGGGGTGAAAGAAATTGGCAGGGGGAGGGTGATGCCTTGACTTGCGCGTGAATTTGATTTAAGTGAGGGAGAGTTGCGCAGGGTTGTCAGCCTCACTGTCTCGTCCCAGCCTATCTGGATCCAGAGGCAAGACATCGTCAAGATGGCTAGGGATAGGTTAGGATGCAGTGGATTGCCAGCAGTGTCTCACTGTGCCCTAGCTGCGCTCCACAACACTTTGCTGGGTTTGCCTTGCTGCCCATTGAGCCAATCTGGTGGTTTCCTCCACGCAGTCCGCCAGGTCCTGTCTGCACATGCGTAGGTAGACAAGCCCTACCTTACCGAGGGTTTCAAACCTGTCTGCTACCCTCACCTGGTTTTGTCCGCCAGTCGAAGCAGTTTACCGGGGGTGTGGCTGCTGTTGCATGCAAAGAGCTACTTGGAGCCACAGGTGAGAGTTGAGTGCCAAGTGGGAACCAAAGTGGACTGACCACCCGGAGGTGCAACTGTTGCCCCGTCAGAGGTACTATCCCTCCCTGACACTCCAAAATACACCCCACATATACTGTATGCATACATAACCATCCACACCCACATAAATTCATGATATAAAACAAAATTCACAACCCATCACAGCAATCTGCAATACTGAGGATTTGCAGCAACATCACCAAATCATGTAATGTTCTATCTCCGTCTCCATATTTGTAGGCAAGCTGTAAATGGGTGCTTCCTGCTACTAATGTGTTAGTACTAGCTTAGAGTGGCAGACATTTCAGTTCTGCCCATGGTCACAGCATGTGTCTTGGTAAGTTGCCATAACAGGCAACAGAAAGCCACAGAAATTTTTTTTTTTTTTTCATTTTCCATCGGATCCAGTTCTGAGAGCCAAGTGGGTAGGGGTAGTCGGATGGGAGAGTTGGCAGGCCTTCCACCACAAGTCAGATCTTCAGTGATCATTTCATCAAGAGTAAGTACATGTACAGTCATGTGAAAAAATTTGGACACCCCTTTAAATATTCATTCATTCATCTTCTTCCGCTTAATCGTTTTTGGGTTGGGGGGGGGGGGGTGCTGGAGCCTATCCCAGCATCTTTGGGCGAGAGGCAGGGTCCACCCTGGACAGATCGCCAGTTCATCGCAGGGCCAACACAGAGAGACAGACAACCTTTCACTCTCACAGTCATACGTACTGTAAGAACAATTTAGAATCCCCAGTTTTGATGCCAATTAACCTAACTTGCATGTTTTTGGCATGTGGGAGGAAACTGGAGAAATCCCAGAGTAAACCCACACAGACACGGGGAGAACATGCAAACTCCACACAGATCACTGTTGGTCGGGGGCTGGGATCGAACCCAGGATCCCTCGGCCAAGGGTGAGTTGCTGTGCTGCCGCAGTGCTAACCACTTCGCCACCGCACCCCTTTAAATATTTAGTTCTTAATAAGAAATGTTCACGTAGCTATGTCTAACCTTGTTTTTGTTTTTATTTGCATTTTTTTTTTTAGTTTATTTTAGCCATTGTAAGTGGGAATGAATGTTGGGGTGTCCTTAAAAAAGATGGGGGGGTGTCCTAATTTATTCCTCACTATTTGTTTAGAATATATTTTACAGAAAATTTGATAAAAGTCTTTAATTCATTTTTAATTATTTAGTTGTGTTACGTGAATCTCTCAGTTTTTTTAACATTAATTTTAAATATTAATATGTCCAAATATGTTTTAAAAAAACACAGGCTTATAAAGAGAGTCCTAATTTTTTCACATGACTGTAGGAACACATGGGCCTAGGCTGTGAATGATGACCCGGGGATAGCCATGGTGGATCTCAGACTTATATTTTGTGTTTTATTATTCAGGGAAACCCACGGTCTCCTGACTACGTTCCCTCACTGGTTAAACATCCAGATTCACCTCAAAAAAGAAAAACAAGACTGGGCCTGGATATTTTCCACTGAGGGACACGGATTAAAGTTCTCCAACACTGCCATGGATTTCTGTCAGTTTGAAGTTGAGGGAGTCTGTTTAATCTGCTTAATTTACAGTTAAAATTATCATTCAAAATAAAACCATATAGCTTCACACTAAATACACTGATAGATATTCAGGACGGCTTTTATTTTTCAGCCCTTTGATTTGAGCAAAACAAATTGTAATGTGGTCATACACTTTTACCATTTTGTGAATGAAGTTTTTAAATACATGCTTATAAAAACTGACTTCATCCTTTGTAATTCTGTGAATGTTTAATTACATTTCCTTGAAATTTCTATCATAGCTGAAGAAATATTTACTGTCCAGTGTTATTTGCACAATATCTGGGTGCATTAAACAACTTCTAAACAATAAAGTATAAGAATTTTAAAAGCTGTAAATATGGTCATAAGAATTCAAACCACAAAGGCTTGAACTATTTCACATCATGTATGATGAATTATAGATATGTCCAATTATGAAGAAAAATATTTTTGTTATACTTTTATGATACATTTTTGAGCTGCACCTGAAAATTTAGAATAAATCTGTCATGGCGGCCTCTGGGCCGTCATTGGCATCATTAACTCCAGCTGCGCACAGATCCACAGGTGTTAATCAGCAGCTGTTAAAAGCCAGCGTTGCTGACAGCCCGGCACGGAGTCATCTGTCCTCCTCGTCTGAGAAAGAACCAGAACTCGGTTCTCTGGCCTCGTCAAGGTATTCTCTTGTCTCGTCAGAATCTGTCTCGTCAAGAATTGTCTTGTCAAAAACTGCCTCGTCAGAAACTGTCTTGTCAGAAGCTGTCTTGTCAGAAGCTGTCTTGTTGGAAGCTGTCTCGTCTCAAGCTGTCTCGTCAGAAGCTGTCTCGTCAGGAACTGCCTCGTCAGAATCTTCTCTGGTCTCGTCTAGAATGTCTCTCGCCTCGTCAAGGACTTCAGTTCAAAGTCAAGCACGTAAGAGAGCTGTTTGCTACTCTACTCCTAACCTCTACCCCTGTGCACAGGTGGACTCCCTTGGCGGCGGACCTGCGTCCCCAGCTGACGGGGTTACGCCAACTCGCACACGTAGCGGTTCGCTACCACCACGACTACCGGTACGTCTGGCTCCACAAATTCCTGAATTGTTACTGTATCAGTTACAGGAGTACTGGCCACCGTTACCGGTGGAGTTTGTGTCATCGTCATCTGTTGTGTCATCGTCACCACGCTCTGTGGAATCACTCACCTCGTCATCGTCTGGATTGTCATGGTCACCACGCTCTGTGGAATCACTCGCCTTGTCATCGTCTGGATTATCATCGTCACCACGTTCTGTGGAATCACTCGTCTTGTCATCAGCTGGTTTGTCATCGCCCCGGTCTGTGGTGTCACAGCCAGAGTCACTGGAAGACCTGTCCTCGTCTCAGTCACAGGCGGAACCCCAGCTCGTTCCCGGACGCCTTCACCTCCACGTTGCACGGCCGCTGGTTCTCAGCAGGACGTAACCTGTGCTTCTCCCAAGTAAGCCTCACTACTGATAGCTTGTCATTAGCGTGGGACAAAAGTAATTGTCTGTGCTTATATGTTCCAGGGTTGCCGGGTCTCCGTCCAGAGTGCTCAGTTCCAGTGACCAGGATACTATCCACGCGCTCACACTTGCACTACACACCCTTTCACTCTAATAAAGATTATTGTTCACTAATTTGCCCGTGTCAGTGTCTGTCTCCTGGGTCCCGAAACATGTCAGTACGACTCCATCACGTTGACCCAGCGGACAGCTCACTGTCGCGCTTAATTAACACTCTTAGCGCCCGGGTAGATTTGCTAGCCCACCAGCAGACAGTAATCTTGAATCAATTAACTCAAATTAATGGTCGGCTGGATTGTTTGGAGGGACACCAAACGTTTCCCCTGACCGCAAATACCTCAACCCCTGCAGGCTTAGCGTCAGGACTAGCTAACACCTCCTCGTCCTCTCGCCTCACTCCTATTCCAACACCTGCCCGGTTCAGCGGAAAACTCGGGGAAGCTCGAGGATTCATTTTACAGTGTGAATCAGTTTTTCTGCGTGTGCCTGGGGATTTTTCTCTCGACTCTAGCCGGATAGGCTATGTCATAAATTTGCTGACAGGTAGAGCCTTGGACTGGGCATATTCGATCATGGCTAGACCTAGCTATTCTCTGCTTACCTACCAGGAGTTTGTGTCTGAATTTCTGTCTGTATTTGATCACACGGATAGGGGAGAGGTGTTGACAGAACGTTTTTTAAGCCTACAGCAGGGAAAGAGATCAGCTGCAGATTATGCCATTGACTTCCGGGTTTTGGCCGCAGAGATTGGGTGGGGGGAGCCATCTCTTTGTGGCATTTTTCTACGCAGCCTTAGCGACGAGCTAAAGGATGAGTTAGCGGCACGGGATAAACCAGATAACTTGCAAGATTTAATTGCTTTAGCAGTTAGTATCGATAGTAGGTTAAGGGAACGGGCGGCTGGTCGGCGAGTTACTTCCCGTCCGGTTAAACCCCGCCCTCGTGTCCCTGTCTCTCTTCCTCTCGCTTTACCCGCGTCAGAGAAGGCCCCGGATCAGGAAGCCATGATTGTTGGTCATTCTAAGGTGTCTGCAGCTGAGAAACAGCGCCGTAGGGATCAAGGCCTGTGTTTCTATTGTGGGAAGGAGTCACATGGGGTTTCCGAATGTCCTAGTAAGTTAAAAGGGAAGGCCCGTGGATCGCAGTAGGGGGATTCACGGGCAAGAACACAGAGGAACCCCTTACTTGTTGTCATTTACCCCTCAGACTCATTCATACTCACACAGAACACTCTACACTAGCGCTACACTAGCGTTAGTTGATTCTGGAGCTGAGCAAAATTTCATTTCTAGAGACCTGGCAACCCGGATGGGCCTTAGTTGTCAGACTTTAGAACCCCCTGTCAGACTGATTGCCCTGTCGAAGGCGTCGTTGACTACCATTAACCTTCAGACAGCACCTGTGTCTATAATTGTCTCAGGAAATCACAGGGAGGAGATTCAGTTCCTTGTGCTGCCCGTTTCCTCTTCGCCCGTTATTCTGGGATATCCCTGGCTGCGCCTACATAACCCCACTATTGACTGGCAAGCTGGGAGAATAACGGCATGGAGTACGTTTTGCCTTAGTGCCTGTCTCCAATCAGCGGCGTGCGCCCCATCTGTGAAAGTGCCTCTGCCCGATTCATCTCCACCGGATTTATCTAAGGTACCTGAGGTTTATCACGATTTGGGGCAAGTGTTCAGCAAATCTCGGGCGTTGTCTTTACCCCCCCATCGTCCGTATGACTGCGCCATTAATCTGAAGGCTGGGGCCCCTCTACCTGCTAGCCGCCTTTACAGCCTATCAGCCCCGGAGCGCGAGGCCATGGACACTTACATTAAGGAATCTTTGGCCTCTGGTTTTATTCGCCCGTCGTCGTCGGCCGTGGGGGCCGGATTTTTCTTTGTTGGAAAGAAGGACGGTTCACTACGCCCCTGTATTGACTTCCGGGGGTTGAATGAAATAATGGTCAAGGATAAATATACACTGCCCTTGATGAACACTGCGTTTGACTCCCTCCAGGGGGCATCATGGTTTACTAAACTGGACCTCAGGAATGCTTACCATCTAGTGCGCATTAGAGAAGGTGATGAGTGGAAAACGGCTTTCCGGACCCCCAGCAGTCATTTTGAGTACCTGGTAATGCCGTTTGGGTTAACTAACGCCCCAGCCGTTTTCCAGCGTTTAATTAACGATGTACTACGGGATTTCTTGAACTCATTTGTTTTCGTTTATCTCGATGATATCCTCATCTTCTCCCGCACACTAGAGGAACATCGGGTGCATGTCCGCAGAGTATTACAGCGCCTCCTGGAGAACCAGTTGTTCGTCAAGGCCGAGAAATGCGAATTTCATACTGATCAGACTTCTTTCCTTGGATTTATTATTGCTCGGAACCAGGTGCTTCCTGACCCTGCCAAGGTCAAGGCAGTGGTGGAATGGCCTGCACCCACCTCCAGAAAGCAGCTTCAAGGGTTCCTGGGGTTTGCTAATTTTTATAGGAGGTTCGTGCCTAACTTTGGTAATATTGCCCGTCCTTTGACTGCTCTCACCTCCCCTAAGATTCCATTTTGCTGGAGTAAGGAAGCAGCCGATGCATTTGAGAAGCTCAAGAGGGAGTTTGCCTCGGCCCGAGTCCTTACCCAGGTGGACCCGAAGCTTCAATGTTTGGTGGAGGTGGACGCGTCTGATGCGGGAGTTGGAGCAGTACTCTCCCAACGATCTCCCATGGATGGTAAGATTCGCCCTTGTGCTTTTTTCTCTCATCGTCTCTCCCCTGCAGAGAGGAACTACAGCATCGGGGACAGGGAGTTACTGGCTGTGAAATTGGCTTTGGAGGAATGGAGACATTGGCTGGAGGGGGCTGCTCAGCCGTTCGTGGTTTGGACTGATCACCGTAACCTGGAGTACCTCAGGACGGCTAAGCGCCTGAATGCACGCCAGGCTCGCTGGTCCCTCTTCTTTGGCCGGTTTAATTTTACCATCACGTACCGGCCGGGAAGCAAGAACGGTAAGCCGGTCGCTCTCTCCTGGCAGTTTGACCCCCCATCCTCCGAGGATCAGGAGACCCCTATCCTGCCGCCTTCCTGCGTCGTGGGTGCCCTGTCCTGGGGAATCTGCAAGATGGTTCACCAGGCCCAGAAGACTGAGCCGGACCCTGGGGGGGGGCCCCCGGGCCGCTTGTTTGTTCCACGCGCTGTCCGAGGCAAGGTGATTGAGTGGGGTCACGCTTCCAAGTTGGCTTGTCATCCTGGAGTGGGTCGGACTGTGGATCTTCTTCAAAGGACTTTCTGGTGGCCAGGGTTGCGGAAGGACGTTGTTGGCTACATCCGGGCCTGCGCTCAGTGCGCCACCGGGAAGACGACGTCATCTCCCCCGGCAGGCTTACTACATCCGTTACCTGTTCCTTCACGCCCTTGGTCTCATGTAGCAATGGACTTTGTGACTGGGTTACCCACTTCAGATGACTACACCACAGTATTAACCATTGTTGACCGGTTCTCGAAGGCGGCCCATTTTGTGCCACTTCGGGGTCTGCCTTCGGCCCAGGAGACTGCGGGCCTCCTGGTGCAACACGTGGTACGTCTTCATGGCATCCCTGCGGATATTGTGTCCGATCGAGGACCCCAGTTTGTATCTCAAGTTTGGAAGGCCTTCTGCACGGCACTAGGAGCCACTGCCAGCCTCTCTTCTGGCTATCACCCCCAAAGTAATGGTCAGTGCGAGAGGGCTAATCAGGAGCTGGAAGCCGCCCTCCGTTGTGTCATCTCCTCCTGCTCATCTTCCTGGAGCAAGTTCCTGCCCTGGATTGAGTACGCTCACAACGCTACAATCTCCACGGCCACGGGCGTCTCCCCGTTTAAAGCCTCTTGTGGGTTTGATCCTCCGTTGTTTCCTGAGGAGGAGAAGGAGGTAGCGGTTCCTTCTGTCCAGGCACATATTAAACGCTGCTGGCGAGTGTGGCTCCTCGCTCGCAAAGCTTTGTTGAAAACTACTGAACGTAATATCCAGGTGGCCAACCGGCATAGGAGACCCGCCCCGGAGTATAAGGTGGGTCAGAAGGTTTGGTTATCTACCCGGAATATTGGTGTGCCGGCTGAAAAGCGTAAGCTGACTAAACGCTTTATTGGTCCCTACACCATTAATCGTATTGTTAACCCTGTATCTGTGCGCTTGTCTCTCCCCTCTTCGATGCGTATCTGCCCCACCTTTCATGTCTCCCAGGTCAAGCCGTACGTCTCTGACCCCCTGTGCCCTGCTCCCGCGGCACCCCCACCCCCAAGGATGATTGATGGCCATCCGGCCTGGGGGGTGACTGCCATCTTGGATGTTCGTAGGCGGGGTTGTGGCCTTCAGTATTTGGTGGACTGGGAGGGCTTTGGACCGGAGGATCGGTCTTGGATTCGCCCAGCGTTGATCTTGGATAAGCAGCTGATTCGCGACTTCCACCGGGCGAATCCAGGTAGAATTGGGCAGGTGCCTGGAGGCACTGCTAGAGGGGGGAGTATTGTCATGGCGGCCTCTGGGCCGTCATTGGCATCATTAACTCCAGCTGCGCACAGATCCACAGGTGTTAATCAGCAGCTGTTAAAAGCCAGCGTTGCTGACAGCCCGGCACGGAGTCGTCTGTCCTCCTCGTCTGAGAAAGAACCAGAACTCCGTTCTCTGGCCTCGTCAAGGTATTCTCTTGTCTCGTCAGAATCTGTCTCGTCAAGAATTGTCTTGTCAAAAACTGCCTCGTCAGAAACTGTCTTGTCAGAAGCTGTCTTGTCAGAAGCTGTCTTGTCGGAAGCTGTCTCGTCTCAAGCTGTCTCGTCTCAAGCTGTCTCGTCAGAAGCTGTCTCGTCAGGAACTGTCTCGTCAGGAACTGCCTCGTCAGAATCTTCTCTGGTCTCATCTAGAACGTCTCTCGCCTCGTCAAGGACTTCAGTTCAAAGTCAAGCACGTAAGAGAGCTGTTTGCTACTCTACTCCTAACCTCTACCCCTGTGCACAGGTGGACTCCCTTGGCGGCGGACCTGCGTCCCCAGCTGACGGGGTTACGCCAACTCGCACACGTAGCGGTTCGCTACCACCACGACTACCGGTACGTCTGGCTCCACAAATTCCTGAATTGTTACTGTATCAGTTACAGGAGTACTGGCCACCGTTACCGGTGGAGTTTGTGTCATCGTCATCTGTTGTGTCATGGTCACCACGCTCTGTGGAATCACTCACCTCGTCATCGTCTGGATTGTCATGGTCACCACGCTCTGTGGAATCACTCGCCTTGTCATCGTCTGGATTATCATCGTCACCACGTTCTGTGGAATCACTCGTCTTGTCATCAGCTGGTTTGTCATCGCCCCGGTCTGTGGTGTCACAGCCGGAGTCACTGGAAGACCTGTCCTCGTCTCAGTCACAGGCGGAAGCCCCAGCTCGTTCCCGGACGCCTTCACCTCCACGTTGCACGGCCGCTGGTTCTCAGCAGGACGTAACCTGTGCTTCTCCCAAGTAAGCCTCACTACTGATAGCTTGTCATTAGCGTGGGACAAAAGTAATTGTCTGTGCTTATATGTTCCAGGGTTGCCGGGTCTCCGTCCAGAGTGCTCAGTTCCAGTGACCAGGATACTATCCACGCGCTCACACTTGCACTACACACCCTTTCACTCTAATAAAGATTATTGTTCACTAATTTGCCCGTGTCAGTGTCTGTCTCCTGGGTCCCGAAACATGTCAAAATCAGAGGAACAAAAATGTTTCAAAGTAAAACCGCAGTCACTATAACGATAGTGTTGAGTGTATTTATTTATGTGTTGCTGCATAATAATAGTTGGTTTAGTTTATATAAAGATAAATGAAAAAGTTATTTCTTTTTAACTTGTTTTCAAAGTATATTGTCATGAAAGCTTCATTTAACATCTAGAATCTACAGATAAAGTACAGATTTTTTTTCTTTGATTTCCTGGGGACATCAACAAAACTTGAGATCAGGCGAGTTATTTTACTGTTTTGGAACTGTGGTAGATTCTGATAAAATAATGTTGTCACACACCATGATAAACCATTTTCTGTCTTTGTTCCTCTCACAAAACTACCTACCAATGTGGTGACCCAAACAAACAGCACATGACCATTGAGGTCACTTGAAAATCCTCCATATTCATCTCATCTGACCACACTACATTCTCCCAGTATTTCATAGGCTTGTCCAAATACTGCTTAGCAAGCTTTCCACTAGTTTTAACATGCCTTTTCTTTAATAATGGAGTCTTGAGGGTTCATGGACCTCATGATGGTGGAGTGCATTGCCTTTTGTTTTCTCTATCACAACTGTATCTGCTGCCTCCAAGTCTTTCTGAAGCTCTGTCTCAGTTGTCCTTAGGTCTTGGGTTACTCTTCTGACTATCCTTCTGACTTCCTGGTCAGATATCTTGTGAGGAGCTCTTGTACGGGGCCAATTCATGGTAGAGAGATGTTCCTTCCACTTGTGGCTCATGGCCCCAGTGGTGCTCACTGGAAGATTCCGAAGTTTTGATATACATCTGTAAACAAACCCATCAATGTGTTCTACAACAATCAGGCTGTGAAGGTCTTGTTAGAGCAGCTTGTTGACACAAGCAGTGTTTTCGAGATCGTCACTTCCTTGTGGTAACGTATCGTCACTTCCTGTTTTGCTGTCTGCCTGTGTGGTTTGCTCTCCAGCTCTCGAGCCACTAGCTATGGCTACTAGCTCTCTTTCCTCTCCTCCTCTGGTGTGCTCTCTCTGTCAGATGTTTAGCTACACCTCTGCCTCTTTTAGTGATAACGGTAAATGTAATAAATGTTGTCTTTTTGAGGCGCTCGAGGCGAGGTTGTCTGATTTGGAATCCCGGCTCCGCTGCATTGAAACACCGTCTGCGCCAGTTAATCTCGACGGACGCCCCTTAGCTGCAGCGGAGCTAGCTAGCTTAGGTCCCCCTGTCACCGGTTCCCCGGCTCTCCTCTGCAGCGAGGAGACTGGGTGGGTGACGGTGAGAAGGAAGCCTAGTCGCAAAGCCCCGGTTCACCACCAACCTGTTCACGTTTCTAATCGTTTTTCCCCGCTCAGCGACACACCCGCTGAGGAAAAAACTCTGATCATTGGCGACTCTGTAGTCAGAAACGTGAACCTAGAGACTCCAGCGGCCATAGTCACATGCATTCCTGGGGCCAGAGCAGGCGACATCGAGTCAAATTTGAAAATGCTGGCTAAAAGTAACTGTAAATATTCCACAATTGTTATTCACGCCGGCATTAATGACATCCGTCTCCGGCAGTCGGAAGTCACGAAACTTAATGTAGAATCGGTGTGTGACTTTGCAAAAACGATGTCTGCCACTGTAGTATTCTCTGGGCCCCTCCCCAATCTGACCAGTGATGACATGTTTAGTCGCTCGTCATCCTTGAACCGCTGGCTGTCTGTGTGGTGTCCTAAAAATGACGTGGGCTACATTGACAATTGGAGCTCTTTTTGGGGAAAACCTGGTCTTATGAGACGAGACAGCATTCATCCCACTTTGGATGGTGCTTCTCATTTATCTAACAATCTGGCATCTTTTTTATCCAAATTTCCAAAACCATGACTACTCAGAGTTGGGACCAGGAAGCAGAGTCGTAGTCTTCCACGCCTCTCTGCAGCTCCTCTTCATCCGCCACCCCTCAGCTTAGCCCCTGTCTTCCCCATCAGAGAATCGTTGTCTGCTCCCTCCAAAGTAAATAAAAATATAATGTATAAGCATCCCAAAGTGATAAAGCAAAATATTGGTAAAACTCAAATTAAACATAAAGCCTCTAAATTGAATGATTTGGCCTCTGTTCCTCCTCATAATTTAAAAATTAAATGTGGTTTATTAAATATTAGGTCTCTAACTCCCAAGTCTCTGTTAGTCCATGATCTGTTAATTGATCATCAGATTGATTTAATTTCCCTTACAGAGACTTGGTTAGGACAAGAGGATTATGTTGGTTTAAATGAATCAACTCCCTCTGGTTATTTAAACTGTCAAAATCCCAGAAGTTCTGGTCGTGGAGGAGGAGTAGCAGCAATTTACCATTCCAAATTACTAGTTAATGTAAAGCAAAAAACATGTTATAATTCCTTTGAGGGCCTGGTCCTCAGTATTGGGCACTTTAGCAATTCCAGGTTAAACCCAATTTTATTTGCCATAGTTTATCGTCCCCCATCAACCTATTCAGAATTTTTATCCGAATTTCCTGATTTCTTAGCTGATTTAGTGCTGAAATCTGATAGAATAATTATAGTAGGGGACTTTAATATACATGTGGATGTAGATAGTGACTGCCTTAATGTGGCTTTTAATTCAATATTAGACTCGATTGGGTTTTCTCAGAAAGTAGGAAATTCTACTCATTACCTCCACCATACATTGGACCTTGTTCTGACATATGGCATAGAAATAGAAAATCTGGTAGTGTCTCCTCATAACCCTGTACTGTCAGACCATTGTTTGTTAACCTTTGATTTTACTATTTCTGACTATTTGGCTCCTAAAGAAAAATATTATCACAGTAGATGCCTCTCAGATGATGCTGTTTCCAAATTTATGCAGATTGTTTCCTCTATGCCATGTGTCAACACAACGGAAATAAGCTATAGACAGCTTGCTCCTTCTGTAATTGATAACATGGTGGATAGTGTTTCAGCTTCTCTACATCAGGCTCTAGACTTGGTGGCCCCCTTAAAAAAGAAAAAGTCTAATCAGAGATTTTTAACTCCTTGGTTCAACACAGAAACTCGTAGCTTAAAACAGAAGACTCGTCAATTAGAAAGAAAATGGCGCTCTACTAATTTAGATGAAATCTATTTAGCTTGGAGAAATCATCTTTTAATTTATAAAAAATCTCTTAGAAAAGCTAGAACGAGTTATTACTCTGCATTAATAGAAGAGAACAAGAATAATCCCAGGTTTCTTTTCAGTACTGTAGCCAGGTTGACAAAGAGTCAGGACTCTGTCAATCCTAGCATCCCCTTAGAGCTTACTAGTCAGGACTTTATGAACTTTTTCAATAATAAAATTTCATCCATCAGAGATAAAATCAATCAGATTCTTCCCACAGTTAACTTAAATACTGTAACTACTACAACTCCTTCTATTGATGTCTGTCTTGATGAGTTTACTCCAATCGACCTTTGTGAGTTAGACAAAATAGTTTCCTCTATGGCTGTGTTGTGAGACATGTATATGTTGGACACTGCATATGTGATTTAACCTCACGATGAAGGAGAGCCAGCCCCCTGCGGTGCGGAGCCACAGAGCCTGGACCCCCTGCGGAGGACAGGGGACAGACTGAGGCTCGAGAGGAGAGAAGGGGGAGTTATGTAAATAAAAGGCTAATGAATGTGAATAAAGAGACTTTGATATAGATGTGTGATTTCCCCCGCGAGGGAAATGGTTTGATGTGAGAATGTTTAAATGAGAGAACTTTGGTGTGTTCACTCTCTTTGTTCGCTGCTCAAGAATAAGAGCAGACAGTGGAATGATTTCTTGAATAAACTGAAATGGAAGACAATTCGGTTTCGTTATTCAAGTCTCCCCACGTTGGTGACTGACGACGTTGAGAATGAACGAAGAAATTCTCAGGGTCCCGGACTCACAGCGCTCAGAGCTGGCGAGCGCAGTGGCCGTTAAGCTGCCTGATTTCTGGCAGGATAACCCACGGTCGTGGTTTCTGCAAGCAGAGTCGCAGTTCGCGCTCGCAGGAGTAACGGTGGATGACACTAAGTTCCACCATGTCATCGCTAAACTGGACAACAGCACAGCTCGGTGCGTGCAAAGCTTGGTGGAGCAGCCACCCACGACCGACAGGTACGGCAAGCTGAAATCCACCCTCATCAAGTTTTTCACCCCCTCGGCTGAAGTGAGGGCGAGGAGGATCCTGTCTTTGCTAGACCAAGGTGGACACAGGCCGAGCGCCCTGATGGAGGAGATGATACAGCTGAGAGGTTTGGACAACGATGATTTCATTTTTCAGTTCATCTTCCTCTCCAACCTCCCGGCGCATGCGAGAAGCACGCTGGCCGGCAAAAAGTGTCACACCCTGGAGGAGTTCCGGGAGCTGGCCCAGGAGGCAGATGGGATCCTGGACGCCTGCGGCGGGCAAGCAACCACAGCAGCGACCCGAGACAGCGGGGAGCCAGAGGCGGCAGAACCAGACTGGCCGACGACGGCGGCAACACGACCGCGACGAGGGGGAGCCAATAGCCCGGCGACAGAGGCGCGGGCACGACACAGCGGAGGAGAAGATCTCTGCTTTTACCATCGGAGGTTCGCAGAGAAGGCACGCAGGTGTGTGCCGCCCTGCATCTTCAGGAGTTCGGGAAACGGCAAGACCGGGGGTCGCTAGCAGCTTCGACCCTCGGAGAACGCAACAAGCTGCTCTACATCACGGATGCGCGCTCCGGACGAGTGTTCCTCATTGACACCGGAGCACAAGTGAGCTTCATCACCCCAACATACGCGGACCGGGTGGCTGGACCCCACGGTGACGGAGCTACAGCGGCAAATGGCTCGAACATCAACACCTACGGGAGAAGGACCTTGCCTTTATGCTTACATGGCCGCACATATGAATGGACTTTTGTAATAGCGGCGGTGAGTTTCAACATGTTGGGCGCGGATTTTTTGTGTTCACACAATCTGTTAGTTGATCTTGCTAATAGACGGCTGGTAAATGCACTCTCTTTTTACTCTCTCCCCTGTTCAGCTCGAGTGTCCCCGCCACCAGTACAGACCCACGTTGCTACAGCAGGTGGTAAGTTTCACACACTCCTCACCCAATTTCCAGCGCTCACTGTGCCCACTTTTTCAGCGACGGTCGCGAAGCACGGGGTGAAACACTTTATCCCCACTTCTGGTCCTCCCGTGTTTGCAAAAGCTCGGCGCTTGGATGCAGTTAAGCTCGCCATTGCGCGCGAGGAGTTCGCCAGCCTGGAGAGGCTGGGCATCGTTCGTAGGTCGAAGAGCCCGTGGGCTTCGCCGCTGCACATGGTACCGAAAGCCGATGGCTCCTGGAGACCGTGCGGGGATTACCGCAGGCTAAACAACGCTACGGCACACGATCGTTATCCCATCCCGCACATTCAGGATTTTTCGGTGCACCTGGCGGGGGCGCGCATTTTTTCAAAGATTGATCTAGTTCGCGGCTATCACCAAGTCCCGGTCCAACCGGAGGACATTCCTAAAACAGCGGTAATAACCCCGTTCGGACTTTTCGAATTTTTACGCATGCCGTTTGGTCTCAAAGGGGCGGCGCAAACATTTCAGCGGATGATGGATGCCGTGTTACGCGATCTCCCTTTCGTGTTTGTGTACCTCGACGACATTTTGGTCGCGAGTACTTCAGAGGACGAACACGAAACGCACCTCACAGCAGTTTTTAGGAGGCTGGGAGAGCACGGCTTAATAGTTAACCCAGCCAAGTGCCAGTTCGGCGTTGAGCGGATTGATTTTTTGGGTCACCGCGTCTCCCCGGAGGGAGCGGTTCCGTTACCAGAGAAAGTACGCGCGGGTAGCGGATTTTCCCCGTCCACAAACGGTCAAATCACTACAGGAATTCTTGGGGATGGTGAATTTTTATAACCGGTTCCTGCCCCACGCAGCTCAAATCATGCAACCGTTATATGCCGCGCTCAAAAAACAAAAGCCGACCCAGGCGGTCGAATGGTCCCCGGAGCGGGAGCGCGCGTTCACAGAGGTTAAAAAAGCCTTGGCTGACGCTGCGCTCCTGGCCCACCCAGACCCTGCAGCACGTATCGCGCTGACGACAGACGCTTCAGATTTAGCCATAGGGGCCGTTATTGAGCAACAGGTAGCCGGAGTTTGGCAGCCTTTGGCTTTCTTTAGCAAATCTTTAAGCGCGGCTGAACGAAAATACAGCGCGTTTGACAGAGAACTGTTGGCGCTGCATTTGGCTATTCGTCATTTCCAGTTCTGGCTGGAAGGACGGTGCTTCACCGCTTATGTGGACCACAAGCCGCTCACATACGCCATGGCCAAAATTTCAGATCCGTGGTCCGGCAGGCAGCAGAGGCAGCTGGCCGCAATCTCGGAATTTACCACTGACATTAGGCACGTCGCGGGCAAATTCAATGTAGTAGCGGATTGTCTCTCACGCGCGTTCACGACCCCAACACGCGCAGAGGCAGAACGGGCCACCGTGACCGCGCCGCAGGAGAGCGGCACGGTGGCGCGCGCAGCCCCGGTGCACGTGGGTATAGATTACGCAGCCATGGCAGCGGACCAGGGGGCGGACGCAGACGTGCGCTCGCTCCAGTCTGGACCAACAGGGTTGAGGCTGGAGAGCAAGTGTTTACAAACCGGTATGCCCCCCCTGATCTGCGACATGTCGACGGGGCGCCCGCGTCCGGTGGTTCCGGCCACGTGGCGCCGCCGTGTTTTTGACTCGGTCCACTCACTGGCGCACCCGGGGGTGCGCGCGTCGGTGAAACTAGTGGCGGAAAAGTTTGTTTGGCCGTGCCTGCGCAAGCACGTGAAGGAATGGGCAAAAACCTGCATTTCCTGTCAACGGGCCAAAATTCACAGGCACACAAGAGCCCCGTTAGAACCGTTCCGCATTCCGGCCAGAAGGTTCGACCATGTGCACGTCGACCTTGTGGGCCCCCTACCGGCATCACAGGGGTTCACGTATCTTTTGACAATGGTGGACCGCACCACACGTTGGCCGGAAGTGGTCCCACTTGCGACGACCACGGCCGCGGAGGTGGCTCGCGTTTTTTTTAACGGCTTGGGTGGCGCGCTTCGGGGTTCCGTCGGACATTACGTCCGATAGAGGACCGCAATTCATCTCTGAGCTGTGGTCAGCGATGGCCAACGGCTTAGGAGCCAAAATTCACCGCACTACGGCTTACCACCCTCAGGCTAATGGTTTATGCGAGCGTTTTCATAGGTCTTTGAAGGCAGCACTCAGAGCGTCGCTCACGGATGCAGATTGGGTAAATAAACTTCCATGGGTTTTATTAGGGTTGCGTTCTGCGCCTAAAGAGGACTTAGACGCCTCCCCAGCGGAGCTGGTATTCGCACAAACTCTGAGGCTGCCGGGCGAGTTTTTACCAGAGCACCCAGAGCCCCCACCTCTCTCTGCTCTGGGACCGTTAGTCGGCACGGGGGCAGACACGCTCCCGGGTCCGGTTCATCACGCTTTTCCACGAGTTTTCGTCCCCAAGGCTTTGAAAAATGCTGATTTCGTTTTTGTCAGGCGCGAAGCCCTTAAAGCAACGCTCAAACCACCTTACGAAGGGCCATTTCGAGTGCTGGAGGCAGGTGATAAGCAATTTGTGCTAGATTTTGGAGACAGAAAAGAGACAGTCAGCATTGACAGACTGAAACCTGCTTTTGTCATGAAGGACGTTTCTGTACCGGTCGCGGTGGCGCCTCGACGAGGCAGGCCCCCGCAGAGGGCAATTAACCACTCTCTTCCTCAGTCAACAGACCCGAAGCAGAACAGCACCGCAGGCAAGGCGGGGCCAACGCACAGCAGATTCGGCAGACGGCTGAAGCCCAAGCGGCACACAGACTGAATGTTGGTGTTGATTATTCAGTAGTGAGTAAGGTGCTATTAAATTTTGGGAATTAGTCTGTTCTTCATCGTTTGGGGGGGGTTATATGGCTGTGTTGTGAGACATGTATATGTTGGACACTGCATATGTGATTTAACCTCACGATGAAGGAGAGCCAGCCCCCTGCGGTGCGGAGCCACAGAGCCTGGACCCCCTGCGGAGGACAGGGGACAGAAGACTTCCTGACCACTGAGGCTCGAGAGGAGAGAAGGGGGAGTTATGTAAATAAAAGGCTAATGAATGTGAATAAAGAGACTTTGATATAGATGTGTGATTTCCCCCGCGAGGGAAATGGTTTGATGTGAGAATGTTTAAATGAGAGAACTTTGGTGTGTTCACTCTCTTTGTTCGCTGCTCAAGAATAAGAGCAGACAGTGGAATGATTTCTTGAATAAACTGAAATGGAAGACAATTCGGTTTCGTTATTCAAGTCTCCCCACATCCTCATCCAAACCTTCAACTTGTCTTTTAGACCCTATTCCTACCAGGTTATTTAAAGAAGTCTTTCCACTTATTGGTAGCTTTATTCTTCATATAATCAATTCTTCATTAACTTTAGGCCATGTACCGCAGGCTTTTAAAACGGCTGTAATTAAACCCTTACTCAAAAAGCCAACGCTAGATCCAGGAGCTTTAGCTAACTATAGACCAATCTCTAATCTCCCTTTCATTTCAAAAATCTTAGAAAGAGTTGTTGCTATGCAATTATTTGACCACCTGCAGGGAAATGGTTTATTTGAGGAGTTTCAATCTGGGTTTAGAATCCATCATAGCACTGAAACAGCCTTAGCGAAGGTCACTAACGACCTCCTCATTGCATCTGATAATGGACTAGTTTCTGTACTTGTCCTTTTAGATCTTAGTGCAGCTTTTGATACTATTGATCATAATATTCTACTTGATAGATTAGAACACTATGTTGGACTTAATGGAACTTCGTTGCAGTGGTTTAGATCTTATTTATCTGATAGGTTCCAGTTTGTTCATGTAAATGATGAGTTTTCTCTCAGCTCAAAGCTTAGTCATGGAGTTCCACAGGGATCTGTGCTTGGCCCTACTCTTTTTAGTTTATATATGCTTCCGTTAGGCAACATTATTAGAAAGCACTGTATACATTTTCACTGTTATGCAGATGACACACAATTATACCTGTCAATGAAGCCAGATGATACTAATCAATTAGCCAAGTTAGAAGCCTGTCTTAAGGAAATCAAAGTTTGGATGACTTGTAATTTCCTGCTATTAAATTCAGATAAGACTGAAGTCATTCTTGTTGGTCCAAAAAACCTTAGAAATTCCTTTCCAAATCAAACTTTCAGTTTGGATGCAGTTACTCTTTCTCTTAATAGCTCTGTGAGGAACCTTGGAGTTATTTTTGATCAGGATTTGTCCTTCAATTCACATATTAAATTTGTTTCTAAGACTGCCTTCTATCATTTGCGTAATATTGCCAAGATTAGGAGCATCTTGTCTCAGAGTGATGCTGAGAAGCTGATCCACGCTTTTGTTAGCTCGAGATTAGATTATTGTAATTCTTTATTATCAGGTTGTCCTAAAACATCTTTAAAAAGTCTTCAGCTGATCCAAAATGCTGCAGCAAGAGTTTTAACAGGTACTAGAAAGAGAGATCATATCTCTCCGGTTCTGGCCTCCCTTCATTGGCTTCCCATAGAGTTTAGAATTAAGTTTAAAATCCTTCTTCTTACTTACAAAGCTCTAAACAATCAGGCTCCTTTTTATTTAAAAGATCTGATACTACCGTATCATCCTAACAGAGCACTACGCTCCCAAAATGCAGGTTTACTTGTAATACCTAGAATCTCCAAAAGTACAATGGGAGGCAGAGCCTTCAGTTATCAAGCTCCTCTCCTGTGGAATCAGCTGCCAATCTGGATTCGGGAGTCAGACTCGATCTCTGTTTTTAAGAATAGGGCTAAAACCTACCTTTTTGATATAGCCTACAATTAGGGAGGGATCATGTGTTTTCTGAACCCTCCCTTAGTTATGCTGCTAATAGGTTTAGTCAGCCGGGGGACCTCCAGTAATGCACTGGGCCTCACTCCTTTCCTCACTCTCTATGAAATATTTTTTTTTTTGCTGGTCATTAACATTTGTTTGTTCTCTCCCATAGATTGAGTCCCCATCGTGCTGTTTGCTCTCTACATGTCTGTTCTTTTCTTCTTCTCTATCCCCTCACCCCCCAGCCAGTCGCAGCAGATGACTGCCCCTCCCTGAGCCTGGTTCTGCTGGAGGTTTCTTCCTGTTAAAAGGGAGTTTTTCCTCTCCACCGTCGCCAAGTGCTTGCTCACAGGGGATCGCCTGATTGCTGGGGTCTTTCTGCAACTGTGGGGGTCCTCCCTACAGTTGATAGTGCTATGAGATGACTGTTGTTGTGAAATGGCGCTATATAAATAAAGTTGAATTGAATTGAATTGAATTGAATTAGAGCTCTTGGCATCATGAGATGTTTCTTGAATGACACCTTGGTAACATTTTTATAGCCCCTCATGAAGTACCTACCTAGCTGATATCAATTTCCACAGAGAGGAGGAAGAACTACTTTCTCCCAACTTTTGGATTTCAGCTGATTCCCTGCCTTACTGTGCCCTGGGATGCTGCTTTTTCTCAAGTGTTTACTACTTTTTTCTCTTTTTCATTCCACTTTATCAAATAGAACTTTATTCACGGATTTAAATGTTTTGATTTCTTTCTATGTGTGGATCACCTGAGTTAATGCCAAAGTCTGGTGAAAATGTCATGAGTAGCCTCATGAGAAATGTATGTACTGGCAAAACTGCTGACAAGTTCAATACTTATTTCCTCCATTGTGTCTTGTAGTTTTCATGTTATATTAATGTTGTTTTTAAAAATATACATGGTTCCTGCTGCTCACAGCTATGGCAACATTAAATAAATGATTATCAATCATTTATCAATACCTGTATGTGTTCATCCCTGTATCAGAGGCCATGATCTTGTACTGTAACACAGCTTCACTTTCTGTTGAGTCTCTTTTTAATCTTATCTGTGTTATTGGCAAATACAGTCATAATACTAGAGTGCTGTAAGTTGAATCTAAAATTCACCTGTTCTGTACTGAACTTTCGTATCTATATGACTATATCAAAGATGACAACAAACAAGAAGGTGTTTCAAACATTTTTTCTCTTGATAAGTCATGCATTCATATGTGTTTGTGGTGTAAGGAAATCATAAGTTTGGTCAGCGTGATGACGCGGCCACTTGGTGATGTCATCACGCCGAACATATAAATGTAAGGGACGGGCATTTTACAGTCTCTTTCTCCTCTCTTTTGATGCTCAGCCTCCCAACCAACAACACCACTTTAAATTAAAATTAAATCACCCTTTATTGTCATTCCACCATACAGCCAATCATGTACAGTAGAACGAAATTGTGTTTTTCCTATCTACAGTGTTAATCACACACACCCCATATGTAGAATCAGAAGGCCGCTGCCATGCAAGGCGCCACCACAGATTTCCCTCCTCCATTCCATTATTGCTGAGCACCAAGCTGGACGGCAGGAAGTTCTGTTTTTATATGGTCTTCGGCATGACCCGGCTGGGATTTGAACCTCTGCCTCCTGGGTGTGGGGCGGATGCTCTACCAACTGAGCCACCACTCTGGTTTAGTACTAATACTAGAGTGCTGTAAGTTGAATCTAAAAATTTTTTTATGGTTTACCACCATAATACGGTTTTGTAATAAAGTTCGTGTTTCCAGCAAACGCCACTCTCTGTCGGTCCTTTCCAGTTTCCCAGACATAACAAATGGTGATGATGATGACCCACACAGTATCGAATATAAAACCCTAACTGATGGAGAAATACTACAATGACGTGACCAACGTTACGGCCCGAAGAATCGTCTTCTTCCTCCACAAACCACATGTGGGTAAGTCAACTCAACGTTATACCACAGAGCTCCGAGTCTTAGCGAGCATTTGCGCCTTCAGGCCCTTAGAAGACAGGCTAATTCGTGATGAGAGATGGAAATTTGCAGTATTGCTAAATATGGCATACTCACATTTGTATTAATGTTCATTAGTATGTAATGTCCCTTTCAAATAAACATTAAACTTAAACTGACCCAACAAAAACGCAACAGAACCACCACAACTTGGTGGATGCCCCACAGCAGATGTGACAGCCACACCATCACAACCACGACACTGAGTGCAGATGAACAGAGTGCCACTCGCAGTGATGGACTGGGTTTGGGTCAGCAGATCCGAACGCCTGGACCCGCAGTTGACCTCAACATCGTCACCATCACTGACACGCATGAAGATCGCCGCACAGCTGAGACCAGCTGCTGTCCAGATGGCTGATGGTTCGGGATAGTGCCTGGGTCCGCTGCAGCCGGCGCCTCCAGGGGTGCGTCCACCACGGGCTTGCCTCAGGGCCCCTTGAACTGAACTGTCTTCCGTAATAAAAGGGACTGTTTAGCTAGGGGCGTGGCTGCCAGTGATATAGTGGCACAATAAACCACTCAGCTTCACCGGGTCAAGTGGCAGTCTACCCACTGGCCCTAGCTAATTTGGGATTCTTGTGTACCAAATTGGGGAGGGTTCATTCACTCATATATGTGTTGTTCTGTTTTACAAGGGGGGTGAATGTGGTGTAAGGAAACCACAAGTTTGGTCAGCGTCGGCGAGATGACACAGCCGCTTGATGACATCATCACACCGAACATATAAATGTAAGGGACTGTGGCGGTTTGGGAAAACCCCCACAAACAGACTAAGGACAGACAACTCGCTACTCCTGGTTTTTTCCGCTACACTACTGTGATAATGTCACCTTTCATGTATTGTGTTCATGTGTCCTGTCCTTACTGTGACCTAGAGACTCAGATCAATATGTAGATGTGCCTGTTAACCCCTTTGTTCTGCACCTAGAGCACAGTCTAGCAAATCTGCCTATTGTGATGTATGCCTCTCAAATGCAAATGCCATACTCCCTGCTGTGAATGCCTTTCTTGCATTGTTTGTAACTGGTATTTAAGCTGACTGAAATCCATGCTCTCTCTCTCACTCACACTTCAACCTCTGCTGCAGGACACAGACTTTGTGTCCCCTCTTCACTGAGAGCCTGAGGAATTCGGCTTCAGCCTGCTCACGCTATGGGCTGGAGCCGAGTTCCCGTGACGGCGGTATGATATAATAAAACTCTACTTAAAACCTCCAACAACGCCGCTTTATTTCATGCCGCCGCAGGGACGGCCATTTTACAGTCTCTTTCTCCTCTTTTTCGATGCTCAGCCTCCCAACCAACAACACCTCTGTACTACCATAAGGTTTTGTAATAAAGTTCGTGTTCCCTGCAAATGCTACTCTCTGTCAGTCCTTTCCAGTTTCCCAGACATAACCGTGTTTTCTTTGTTTTAATTCTTTAATCTTTATTCATGTTGTCATTGTATTCTTATTACAATGTTTACACACTTCTGTGTTTCTTTGTTGTTGAGAATTTTTCTGGTGTGTTGGGATTAATAAAGGCTTAATTATGTTGTGTGAACATGTTATTGATTATATGGTACTAGTGCATTGGCTGTAGAACACAGTTATTCCTGTCTGAAACAGGTATCCCAATCAGGCTTTACAGGCCCAGATGTAGGCTGTGTTTGAAAGGGGAAACAAAGAGATGTAGCCTAGATGCAGGCAATCACATGTTAGACTTTGACAAATATCCATCCATCCATCCATCCATCTTCTACTGCTTTTCCGGCGGTCCAGGTCACGGAGGCAGCAGTTCAAGCAGAGAAGCCCAGACTTCCCTCTCCCTAGTCACCTGCTCCAGCTCTTCAGAGAGGATACCAAGGCGTTCCCAGACCAGCTGGGAGACGTAGTCTCTCCAGCGAGTCCTGGGTCTGCCCCGGGGTCTCCTCCCTGTGGGATGTGCCCAAAACACCTCAATTGGGAGGCGTCCAGGAGGCATCCTGATCAGATGCCCATACCACCTCAACTTTTCTCCTAGCCTGGAGGAGGAATGGGCAGCAGACTTTATCCAGAGTTTTGTGGCTGAAGCTCTCGCCTCCCGCGGTCCCAAGAAGGTCTTGAAGAGCTTGTATGGGGTGATGGGCACCGTGGAGGCACATCCTGGGTTGTGGAAGTATCCACAGTATGCAGAGCTGCTGTCCACACTGTCCATGCTCCAGCGATCATTTCCTGGACTGACGTTTCCAGCAGAGCCAAGGCGGAGGTGCTCGCCTCGGCAGAAGTCCGTCCCCTCTCCAAGTTCAACAGCTCCAGCTCCACCAAAACGGCGTCATTCCACACTGGACCGCCGGAGGATGCCATCCTCCCCGTTGGTAGCCACTTCCCAGACGTCAAGCCCGACAATTCCCGCAGCAGAACCCCTCCTTTCTTCTCCTTCGCCTGCACCCTCTCCGCTGCTGCCGTAACTCCCGTCGCCTCGACTTTCCCTCCTGCTGCCAAGAGGTCCTCCAGGGCTTCCCCAGGTATGCCCACTTCTGTGTCCACAGGAGCGGCTCCTCCATGATCCACCGAGGGGCCCAGGTTTACCGTAGACACAGAGAGGGATGACTCACCTCCAGCTGCAGCAGGCAACATCACACACCAGGAGAGCAGACAAGTTTCATCTCTTTTCATTCGTAACTTTGATAATATGCCTTTCCTGATCCCTGGTAGAGAGACTCAGGGTGTGCAGTCTCATGAGCTCTCTCCACCTGCTACAACCAATACTTCCCCATTTGTCCTTTCCGTGTCTCCTCTGCTTATCCCTGAGTGTCTGCCGGCCCCTGAAGGAAGCTGCCAGACGAAGGAGGAGCCAACACAGAACCGACCCTCAACTGCCACGCTGGACAAGTCAGCAGCTTGGGTTCCTTCGCCTGGGGAAGACGAGACTGCACCAGCCATCATGCCTGCTGTGGAGGCTGCCGCATCAGAGTGGGAGCCAGAGCGGGAACCAGAGCTGGACCTCCAAGAAGCTGGGTCCAAGACACTGTCTCGACCGACGAAGTCCTGGACAGCGGAGGAGTCCGAGCTCAGGCAAGTGCTGTATTTCATTTTCCTCTTTTCTGTCCTGGAGCAATCTTGCCTGGCTCTTGGTGAGGAGATGGCTGCACCTGAGCTCACCTCACTGGGCTCCGCCACTGTCGGCGACCCTGACCATGTTTCTTTGCCTGTTGTCTCTGAGTCTTCTCCCAGGGTTGCTGGGAAAGATATACTCCAGCCAGAGGCCTCCGTGGATCCAGGTTCACCACCTGAAGATGTCGTGGGTTCAGCTTCCCCTCTGCCTGAGGCCATCATCTAGGTTCCACCTCCTTGGTCTGAGACTCCGTGGGTGCTGCGTCCCGGCTGGGGACCCTCATGGATGCTACACCCTAGCTTCAATCCAATGTGGGTGCTGCGCTCCGGTATGGGCCCGCCATGGGCGCTACGTCCCAGCCCGGTGCCCACCGTGGGCACTGCAGTGCTCCAGCCCGGAGCCACCGAGGGTGCTGCAGTGCTCCAGCCTGGAGCCAGCAAGGGTGCTGCAGTGCTCCAGCCGGGAGCCACCGCAGGTGCTAAAGAGCTTCAGCCGTGAGCCACTGTGGGTGCTGCAGATCCTTAGCCAGACGCCATCGGGGTCTCCCATCCTCCTCTGCTAAACATTGCCGTGGGTCCTCCTATGGGAGGGCTGCCTTCTGGGTCATCCCTGTTGTCCAGGTGGCTAAAGAACTAAGGCCGGCCATCAGATAGGCTGAGCCGCTGAGTTGGGTGGCCAAAATTCTCGGGCAGGCCACCCGACTCCTTCCACCTGACCGATCAGCTGGCCTGGGACTTCGGCCAGCCACCCGAACTGTTTTGGGGGTCCAAGACTTTGATGTAGCGTGGGTGCAGGTCCAGAGCGGGCCCTATGTTTTTGTTCCCCCCTACCAGTTCCCCCCACCTCCCACCCTGACTGATGTAGTACTTCTTTTTTGGGGGGGGGGGGCTTCTTTGGTGTTACCTGGGGGTGTCTGGATTCCACTCCCTAAAGGGGGGGCTCTATCATGTGTCTGAGTGTGTGTTCACAGAGCTCAGATGCTCACATTAATTTTAACTTTTGTATGTCCATCCATCTATCCATCTTCTACCGCTTTTCCGGAGGTCCGGGTCGTGGAGGCAGCAGTTCAAGCGGAGAAGCCCAGACTTCCCTCTCCCCCGCCACCTGCTCCAGCTCTTCAGAGAGGATACCAAGGAGTTCCCAGACCAGCTGGGAGACATAGTCTCTCCACCGAGTCCTGGGTCTGCCCTGGGGTCTTCTCCCAATGGGACGTGCCCAAAACACCTCAAGTGGGAGGCGTCCAGGAGGCATCCTAATCAGATGCCCATACCATCTCAACTGACTCCTTTCAATGTGGAGGAGCAGCGGTTCTACTCTGAGCTTCTCCCGGATGACTGAGCTCCTCACCCTATCTCTGAGGGTGAGTCCAGTCGAGGATCTCCTCAATCCCACTGATACGCCTTCCACAGAGGAAGCAGGGTTTGGAGACGAGGGGGATGACTCGCCTGTCACAGGGGCTGAGGTCGCCAAGGTGGTTAAAAATCTCCTTGGTGGCTGGGCCCCGGGGGTGGACGAGATTTGCCCTGAGTACCTCAAGGCCCTGGATGTTGTAGGGCTGTCATGGTTGACACGCCTCTGCAACATTGTGTGGAGGTTGGGGGCAGTGCCTTTGGCATGGCAAACCGGGGTGGTGGTTCCTCTCTTCAAAAAAGGGGACCGGAGGGTGTGCTCCAACTTTAGATGATCACACTCCTCAGCCTCCCTGGGAAGGTCTATGCCAAGGTACTGGAGAGGAGAGTCCGGCCGTTGGTTGAACCTCGGATTCAGGAGGAGCAATGTGGTTTTCGTCCTGGCCATGGCACATCAGACCAGCTCTTTACCCTTTTGAGAATTCTTGAGGGTTCGTGGGAGTTTGCTCAACCAGTTTACATGTGTTTTGTGGACTTGGAGAAGGCATTTGACTGCGTCCATCATGGTTTTTTGTGGGAGGTGCTTTGGGAATATGGGGTTTTGGGCTTGTTGTTACGAGCTATCCGGTCTCTGTACGACTGTTGTGAGAGTTTGATTCGTATTGCCAACACTCGGTCAGACTCATTCCCAGTGAGAATTGGACTCCGCCAGGGCTGCCCTTTGTCACCGATCCTGTTCATAATTTTTATGGACAGGATTTCTAGGCACAGCCAGGGAATGGAGGATGTCATGCTTGGTGACTACAGGATCTCATCTCTGTTGTTTGCAGATGATGTTGTCCTGTTGGCTTCATCCAGCAATGACCTACAGCTCTTGCTGGGACAGTTTGCCGCTGAGTGTGAAGCGGCTGGGATGAAAATCAGCATCTCCAAGTCAGAGTCCATGGTCCTCAACCGGAAAAAGGTAGATTGTCCTCTCCAGGTTGGGGACAGGCTCCTGCCCCAAGTGGAGGAGTTTAAGTATCTTGGGGTCTTATTCACGATAGAGGGGAAAATGGAGCGAGAGATTGACAGACGGATCGGAGCAGCATCTGCAGTGATGCGGACGTTGTACCGGTCTGTTGTGGTGAAGAGGGAGCTTAGTTCTAAGGCAAAGCTGTCGATTTACCAGTCAATCTACGTTCCAACTCTCACCTATGGTCACGAGGTTTGGGTAATGACCGAAAGAACAAGATTGCGGATACAAGCGGCTGAAATGAGCTTTCTCGGTAGGATTGCTGGACTTTTTTATGTCTGTTATCATTATTATTATGTTGTCTGCTTTGTTTATTTTATGGTTTTATGACAGAGCCTTTCCCCTTCCTCCAGATACTCTCCACCAGCTGTCTGCCTGCTGCCACCGCAGCTGTGGGGAGCTGTGATTAGGTCACCGGCCCGTTTGGGGGCATGCACCTGCAGCTCATTCTCGTTCATGTATTTAAGGACTGTCCTTTCACTGGGTTAGGGCGGCTAGATTGTGAATGCATGTTCCCAGATCATCACTCTAATCTTCTCCTCCTGAGTCAAGCAGGCTCAGATGTGCTCCATTGTTGTAAGTTATTATGTGTTCTCTTTTTTGTACTTGTCAGCACTATTTTTGGACTTTGTGTTTTTTCTGTTGAATAAATGTCACAGCACCATCCAGCGTGTGGGTTTGTCTCTCTGCCTCGTAGAGGCATTCATGACACTTTGCCTTAGAGCTTAGCTCCCTCTTCACCACAACAGATCAGTACAACAGCCGCATCACTGCAGATGCTGCTCCAATTCGTCTGTCAATCTCTCGCTCTATTCTCCCCTCACTCGTGAATAAGACCCCGAGATACTTCAACTCCTCCACTTTGGGCAGGAGATTGTCCCCAACCCGGAGAGGACAGTCCACCTTTTTCTGGCTGAGGACCATGGACTCAGACTTGGAGGTGCTGATTCTCATCCCAGCCCCTTCACACTCAGCGGCAAACCGTCCCAGTAAGACCTGTAGGTCATTGCTGGATGAAGCCAACAGGACAACATCATCTGCAAACAACAGAAAGGAGATCCTGTGGTTGCCAAACATGAAACCCTCCATTCTCTGGCTGCACCTAGAAATCCTGTCCATAAAAATTATGAACAGGATCAGTGTCATAGTGCAGCCAAGTCAGAGCCCAACTCTCACTGGGAATGAGTCCAACCGAGTGCTGGCAATACGAACCAAACTTTCTCAATGGTTGTATAGAGACTGGATAGCTCGTAATAACAAGCCTGATACCCCATACTTCAGAAGCATCCCCCACAAAAAAACACGAGGGACGCGGTCGAATGCCTTCTCCAAGTGCACAAAACACATGTAAACTGGTTGGGCAAACTCCCACGAACCCTCGAGGATTCTCGAGAGGGTAAAGAGCTCGTCCAGTGTGCCACAGCCAGGACAAAAACCACATTGCTCCTCCTGAATCCGAGGTTCAACCAACGGCTGAACTCTCTGCTCCAGTACCTTGGCATAGACCTCCCCAGGGTGGTTGAGGAGTGTGATCCCTCTAAAGTTGGAGCACACCCCCCGGACCCCTTTTTAAAGAGAGGAACCACCACCCCAGTTTGCCATGCCAAAGGCAGTGTTTCTGAGCTCCACGCAGTGTTGTAGAGGCGTGTCAACCATGACAGCCCTACAACATCCAGGGCCTTGAGGTACTCAGGGCAAATCTCGTCCACCCCCAAGGCCCAGCCACCAAAAAGATTTTTAACCACCTTGGCGACCTCAGGCCCTGTGATGGGTGAGTCGTCCCCCTTGTCCACAAGCCCTGCTTCCTCTGTGGAAGGTGTGTCAGTGGGGTTGAGGAGATCCTCTAAGTATTCCTTCCACCGCCCCACGATATACCCAAAGTCAGCAGCGCCCCATCCACACCATACACAGTGTGGACAGGGAGGTACCTCCCCCTCCTGAGCCACTGGACAGTTTGCCAGTATCGCTTTGACTCCCACTGAAAGTGTTGTTCCATGGCCTCACCAAACTCCTCCCACACCTGAGTTGTTCCTTCAGCAACCACCCCAGCTGCACTCCGCTTGGCCTGCCAGTACACCTCAGCTGCTTTGGGAGTCCCACAATCCAACCAGGCTTGATAGCACTCCTATCAAGGACTCTTATATCATAATTATTATTTTAGTTTATATCACTGTTCAGTGATGGAGTCCAGTGTAATATTGAATTTCTTCTGTGTATTGTCAATAAACTCATGTATTACTATGACAGGACACATTTACAAATATTTGAGACCCATTGTAGTGCATCAGTTTATATATGACTAATATTTCATTATTAAAAAGTCTTTTAAAACTTTAATGCTAAGATGAAGTGGTGCTTATACAGTATCATCGTGCTGGGGTGATACTGAGGCCAAATAATGATCTGAACCTTGAGGGCATGACTGGCAAAGACTAGCAATGTGAGCGCCGCGGCTCCAGTGTAAGCGTTAGTTTTTATTGATGTGAGAAGATTATTTATTAGGGCCCAAGCCACTGACAAAGTCAGTGGGCGAGAACCCTATTGTAATTGTTAGAATTTTTTTTTCTTCTTCTCCATCTAAGATCTCATTTTTGGAGTAGTGAATGTGCATGAAAACTCACCATTTTTTGCAGGGACCTCAATACTGGCCTGGCAGTACATATCCGGCAGTACTGGCAATACATATCCTGGCAGGACAAAGTGCCCAACACAGAAGTTCTGTCCCGCGCCGGTCTTCCCTCCATGTTCACTCTACTCAGGCAGCGCGGGCTCCGCTGGCTAGGCCACGTTCACTGTATGGAGGATGGCAGAATCCCCAAAGACGTCTTCTATGGAGAACTGGGGACTGGCAGGAGAGACGTTGGCCGCCCACAGCTGCGCTTTAGAGACGTCTGCAAGAGAGACATGAAGGCCCTGGAGATCAACACAGAGCGCTGGGAGGACCTTGCAATGGACCGCTCCAAATAGAGAGGCACCCTGACCAGACAGCTCAAGGCGGGTGAAGAGAGACTGACTGCTGCAGCAGATGAAAAAAGGACCCGCAAGAAGAACCGCCACAGACCCAGCAGCACGGAGACCACCCACAAGTGCGACCTGTGTGACAGGGACTGCCATTCGCGCATCGGCCTGTTCAGCCACAGGCGGTGCTGTTCCAGCAGAGTAGACGTTTAGGATTCTCTTCCATGGTCATCATAGACCGACGGAGGCCGTCTCGACTCGACAATACTGGCAAAAAAAAATTAATATTTTGGAGGAAATATGAATGAATGAATGAATGAATGTTTATTGTACATATACAATGCTGCGCATGAGCTACAGTCGCCACAGCCTTCTGGAGATCAGGAGTAAAGCCACAGATTGTGTCCTGGATGAAAGCAGCAAAGAGGATCTTTGTGGCCTAGGGATCCTCCACCAGTCCTCCACATCCTCGGACTCGACTGCCGTGCCCCATTCCAGATGGAGACGCCGTAGACGGTGTGAGAGGAGACAGAACCTGCACAAACCCCCTATCCCTTCACTGATTCTGGCCAACGTACGCTCACTTGACAACAAGATAGACCACATACAGCTCCTGAGATCCACACAACGTGATGCACTGAACTGCTGTGTTTTTATCTTTACAGAAACATGGTTAAATGACAATATACTGGACTCTGCCATTCACCTAGCTGGGCTAACATGCTATCGCAGCAACAGAGTGCTAACGGTAGGAGAGAAACCCGGGGTGGAGGCATGTGTGTACACATCAGTGATGCCTGGTGCCATGACTCTGTTGTTGTTCACAGACATTGCTGTCCTTTGGTAGAGTTTATGATCATCAAGGGCAGACCCTTTTACATGCCTTGAGAAATTTCACCGGTTCTACTTGCCGTCGTGTATGTCCCGCCCACTGGCACCAGGGAGAAGAGGGAAGCACTGAAAGTACTTTATCAAGCTATAAGTGAGACACAAACAGCGCATCCAGATGGATTTCTCATCACAGCAGGAGACTTCAACTACGCAAATTTAAAGGCCCTCCTACTGAGTCTATATCACAATGTAAACCTTGCAACGAGGGGAGACAACCTGCTGGATCTGGTGTACACAACCCATAAGAATGCATACAAACCCTCCCCCTCCCCCCTCTGGGCCTCTCTGATCACATCACCATCCTAGTAAGGCCGGCATGGAAACCCAGAGTGAAAGCCATTAGACCTACAAAGAAGCAGGTACGTGTGTGGCCAGAGGGGGCCTTGGATGCTCTTAAAGACTGCTTCAGCACCACAGACTGGGACACTTTCAAGCATGCAGCCACTCATAATGGACACACAAACCTAGAGGAGTACACTGAGGCTGTTGTGGCATACATAGCCAAATGCATTGATGATGTTACTCACTGCAAGACCATCACTGTTCATGGCAACCAGAAGCCATGGATGACAGCAGAGGTCCACAGACTCCTGAGGGCTCGGGATGCAGCCTTCAAGGCTGGCGACACTACAGGACTAACACCAGCTAGGGCCAACCTTTCCCGTGGCATCAAAGAGACAAAACGACAGTACAGCAAGAAAATATCTTGACACTTCAGCAACACCAGAGATGCACGTTCTCTCTGGCATGGCATACAGACCCTTACCAACTACAAACCTCCACCTCAGACCTGTGCGAGTGACATCACACTGCTCAACAACCTAAACGACTTCTTTGGCTGATTTGAAGCACAGAACAGCAGACCAGCACAGAAGACCACTCCTCCTCTGGACGAGCTGGCCTTAAGTCTGGATCTGGCTAGCGTGAAGAGGACCCTCTGCAGCATCAACCCACGTAAGGCAGCTGGCCCGGACAACATACCAGGCCGCATCCCGAAGGACTGTGCAGAGGAGCTTAGGAATGTCCTTGCCGACATCTTCAACATCTCTCTGTCTCAAACTGTTGTCCCCACATGCTTCAAGACTGCCACCATAATACCAGACCCGAAGAAGCCTGTCCTACAATGATTACCGGCCGGTAGCACTGACCCCCACTATAATGAAGTGCTTTGAGTGGCTAGTCATGCAGCACATCAAGTCCACCCTGCCTCCCTCACACGACCCATTCCAGTTTGCATACAGGTTGAACAGATCAACAGAAGATGCCATCGCTGTTGCTCTCCATCCAGCCCTCACCCACCTGAATTCAAAAAACTCATATGTGTGGATGCTGTTCTTGGACTTCAGCTCAGCATTCAACACAATCACCCCCCAGCACCTAATACAAAAACTCAGACACTTAGGACTCAAAACCTTTCTCTGTAACTGGGTGCTGGACTTCCTCACAAGGAGGCCACAGAACATGCGGGTTGGCAGCAACACCTCCCAGACCATCACGCTGTGCACAAGGGCCCCACAAGGGTGCATGCTCAGCCCACTGCTTTTCACCCTGCTGACCCATGACTGCATGCCAGCCTACAACATGAACCACATTGTCAAGTTTGCAGATGACACGATGGTAGTGGGCCTCATCACCAACAATGATGAGGCCAACTACAGAAACAAGGTGAGCCAACTGGTCCACTGGTGTAAAGAAAACAACCTCTTCCTGAACGTGGGAAAAACCAAGGAGATTGTGGTCACACACAGCACCCCCCTCTGATCATCGACGGTGCAGCTGTGGAGAGGGTGAGCAGCACCACGTTCCTGGGGGTGCACATCTCTGAGGACCTCACCTGGACCAACAACACCACATCACTGGCCATGAAGGCCCAAACTCGCCTCCATTTCCTCCGCAGACTGAGGAGAGCATGAGTCCCATCCCCCATCATGTGCTCTTCTACTGCAGCACTATTGAGAGCATCCTCACCAACTGCATCACGGTGTGGTATGGAAGCTGTACTGCCGCCTGCGGAAGACACTACAACGCATAGTGGAAGCAGCCAGCAAGATCATCGGTGCCTCCCTCTTGGACATCTACCCAACTCGCCTCACCCGCAGAGCCACCAACATCACAGGCGACACCTCCCATCCCCTACACTCCCTCTTCAGCCCTCTGCCCTCAGGGAAAAGGTGCCATAGCCTCTGGGCCTGCTCCACAAGACTGCTGAACTGCTTCGTTCATCAGGCCACCAGGACCCTGAACTCTGTTCACTGCCCCCCCCCCCCCGCTTCCCAGATGGTAATGTCACAGTTTTTAACTGCAAATTTACTGTGAATACGTAATTTAAAATATAAAATTCCCGGGCCACGACAACACAAACACTCAGAGGCAAAAGATCAGTTGGACGTTTTACATCACAAAGATAAAATGGTTTACAGAATACACCAATTCAAAATAAAACCCATAAGTTAAAAATGTGTACAGTCTAAAAAGATAAAATCACATTAAATCCTAAAATACCCAAGAATTTCTCCAGGGGGAAATAAATACCATCAATTCAATTGATCTAAACTAGAGGTTACCCCTTACACTAGACAGGGAAAAAGAGAAGCTTTGCCGTGTTTTACAACGGGACGGGTGTGTGTCCGCTATCTCTCGGAGCACGATCGGACACCGCCATTCTCACCAGTCCCAACACGACGTGCTGTTCGTCAGGGCTCGTCCATAGCCCTTGGTACACATCCCTTTGTGGGCAGTTCTGACACCAGGGGAAAGAAGCAGGCTGGAGGAAGGGAGAGGGGCAGGCGCCTACGTTTCCATTGCCGGGAATTACCTGCAGCACATACTGTATGCAGCACAAAACTCAACACCCCACCAACATCCCAGGTGGCTGATGATCTTTTACATACACACAGGTAATCAGCACGTTCCTTTCATTTATCTGTGTATGAGCCAACACAACTGCGTCTCCTTTGGCTGGACACTCTGGCATCCTCGCGGCCTCTCCAGTCCCAAGCCGTCGCTGCCAATCCCAGCACCTGCTGCGTTCGTCACATCCCACTCACACGAGCCTCCCCCCACGTCCACTCCTTCCACCTTGCCCGCGTCATCCCTCCATCCATCCATCTCTATCGAATCTACATCCCAACCCTTTTGTTCTCCCTCTCTGTCTTTCTTCCTTTTCTCCATTCCTTCCCTCATTTCCTCTGCTCTCCCTCCTTGACCTCGGACTGCTCTACCTGAGTGTCACCCCCTTCTTCCTCCTCCCCCTTCCTTCCTTCTCTCCCCTCTCAGTCCTTCCCTCCGTCCGTCCTTATGTCCCTTTCTGTCCTCTTTTCCTGCACCATCCTTTAATAGGTCCCACCGGGGAAGAATTTACAGCTGGAGCTCACTAATTGGCTCCTGCTGATTGAATCAGTCAGCTCAGGTGTAAACAATAATCAAACTATAACACAGAAGTAAACTCAAATTTCAAAGCATGCAAAAAGCTAAAAATCCAACATGCAATGCATTAAAGAAAATAAAATACACACTCAACCCTGAAGCTGCTTCCCTGACATTAACACCTGCACAATAACTACCTTAGATGTTGGCACAGAAAGACTGGCACACCAACAATAATACTGTTGTTCTGTTGTACTTTTGCTGCTATATGTCTCTGCACTTTAACTGCAACCATTTGCACAAATGCCATATCTGCTGCTGTCTGTATATCACTGCAATACTGATCATATGCAATCATATCTGTCACTATCTGCACTTACACAACCGCATTGATATGAATTATGAATATTCATCTCTAGCTGTCTGAATATAGGATTGCTGGGTTTATTACCACTAATCGTTTACCTAAACTAATCGTTTAGCTCTATGGAGGTCAGAGTCCTTCTGGCTGCCATTGGCACCATGGGTTGCATCACTATATACACACTGCTGCTGTCGCTGTTTGCTCTAGTTTTTGTTTTTTTTATCCAGACTAATTTCCTTTCTTTTTATAAAATGCACACCAATGTAGAGAGAGAGAAAAGCCATTTCAATTCTCCTGAATGTACTTCTTTTAGATTTGATTGGCGGTTGGCAACCAGCTTACAGGTGCATTACCGCCACGTACTTCACTGTATGTCCTGCACATATAGTCGTATTGACAAAAAAAATCTTTGAATCCTTGAATCCTTGAATGACCCCACAAAAATGGCACTACAGCGCTACCTAACATGTGAAGTCAATGGGGACTGGCACACGCTTACTTTTGGATAGAAAGATGAAAATCGGGTGAGGTGTTTATCATGTCAAGACATGCAAAAAACTCAATAGAAGTGATGGTCTGCACCCAACAGGAAGTCAGCCATTTTGGCAGGAAGTGGCAGTGACCTGATTTCCACCTCGCGGAACTGACGCGCATTTGATTAAATTCGTCCTAGGGTTTTTATCAGATTCACCTCATTTGTGGTGACAATCATCTATACCCATGTGCCATTAAAAGTTATTGAAAATGTCTCCAAAAGCTTAACGGTTTGGCCTTAGGGTCGTGGCAAAGTTTGATGCCTCACAATGATCATTCTATGACCAATCTGACGGCAACAACTCTGGTATGCATTGTCGGATTTCAACCAAATTCAATATTATGGATATCAGTCCAATTCCAAACTGTTCCATTGAACAATATTCATGGAAATCTACAGCGCTACCTAGTGGTTAAATGAAGACTTTCTGAAAACTCTTTTCTTTATTACTCACGTGCCCCTTACCAGAATGACGTGAAATTTTCTGAGATTCATCAGACCACAGGAATGATCATAACTGCACATCAATGTTGCCATGACATCACACTTGTTACCATGGACATGACCTCCTCGCCATTCAAGCTGTGATCTTGTGGAGAGGGTTGGGAAGGTCGTGGAGTCATGAAATTTGGAGGATAGGTAGAGGTGAAAGTCATTTGTAGTCCTATGTGGGTCGGCATCACATATCTGATAGGTAAGTGCTACTATGGTGACATGGCGAAGGTTTACTCCTTGCCATGGAACATGGGAAAGTTGTTACTTGGACAAATTTTGTCTGATTTTCACCAAATTTTCTACGATGGATATTAGTCCGACCCTGCACTCTCCTACTTAAAAATGGTTTGCAAAACTTGTAGCACCACCGACTGCTCACGGGAAGTACTGTGCCACTCGCATTTGAATGAACTCCTCCTGGGGGCCTGCTCCCATTGAACTCATTTTCACATGGCGGCATCTCTAGGCATTGGCCATTAAAAGTTATCAAATGTGAGTCACAATCTCAAAAGGCGTGGCCACAACACCATGACAAATTTTGACTCCTCCCCTTACAACATCAAACAGCTGTAACTCAAGCAAATCTTGTCCAATGTCCACCAAAATTTCCATGATGGAAAATAGTCCCGCCCCAAACGTGTCTACATAAAAATACCTGACAAAAGATATAGCACCACCTGGTAGTAAAAGGAAGAATTGCTGAAAACTTTTTTATTTATTAGTCACGTGCCACTAGCCAGAATTATGTGAAATTTTCTGTGATTCATCAGATCACAGGGATGATCATAACTGCACATCACATTTAGCATGACGTCAGTCTTGTTACCAAGGACACGCCCTCCTCACCATTCAATCCATGATGTTGTGGGGAGGGTTGGGAAGGTCCTGGAGTCATGAAATTTGGAACATAGGTAGAGGTGACTGTCATCTGAAGTCCTATATGGGTCAGCAACACATAATTGATAGGTAGCTGTTACCGTGGTGACATGGTGAAGCTTGACTCCTCGCCATGGAACATCGAAAAGTTGCAACTTGGACAAACTTTATCTGATTTTCACCAAATTTTCTACGATGGATATTAGTCCTACCCCACACGATCCTACACAAAAAGGATTGATAAAAGTTATAGTACCACCTGCTGCTCAGTGGAAGTACTGCGCCAAATGGTTTACTTTATTATTCAAGCAGCACTTACCACGACGACGTGAAATTTTCTGAGCCAGTTAGGTATGACGGGCGCCAGGGTCCCCGATTGCGCAGGGGGTGAGGGCCTTCTTACAGCTGCTTGCAGCTTTAATTAGGGCCCGAGCCACTGACAAAGTCAATGGGCGGGAGCCCTGTTTTAATTGTTAGAATTTTTTTTTTTTCATCTTCTCCATCTAAGATCCAGTCCATAAACAGATCGTAGCCCATCATGTTCGACCCACGCTCGGTCACCACGAACTGTATTTGGACATCACCGCTATCTTGTACCTCGCCGTCAGCTCCAGCAAACCCACGATGGCCAGCCTATTACTGCCATACCCACAAAATGGCATTGTCAGGCTTCTCACACAATGGTAGGGGAAATAACTCTTCACAGTAGACCAGTTCAACACGGACTTCACTGCACCCGTGTCCACCAACAACGGCACGTCCTTGCCGTCCAACATAACTGTCAAATAAGTATTGCCTTCTGTGCTTGGTGATACGGTGTGGATAACCGTAGGAGTCATGGCGGGGGAATCCATTTTACGTTGTCGCTCCCCTCACTCAAACGTCTTACAGGCCCTGGCGAAATGATGTAGGAGTCCACATTTGCCACATCGTTTTCCTTTTGCTGGACACTCTCTCACCTTGTACCGGTGCTTGGTAGACCCGCAGCCACAACATCTTGGAGACCCCGGGGCGGACTTCATTTTAATAGTGGTAGTGTATTCTTCTTTGTCTTTCACATTATTGTCGCTATCTGGGTCGACAGCCTGCGCTGCTGATTGTGAGCTGTGTTGCCCCACTGCTGTTCTCTCACCAAGGTCCTGTGACAGTTTATCCACTGCCTTGAACTGCTGGGCTATCTCCACTGCTTTGGCCAACGTCAGCTCACCGGAATGCGTAAGGACTCTTGACCGCGCAGCTGCACACAACGTGTGCTTCGCCAACTGATCGCGGACCATTTCTTCTTCCAAGGTCCCACACTGGCAACCCCCAGCCAGTTGGTGCAGGTCAGCAACATACTGCAGCACTGACTCTCCAGTCTGCTGGTGGCAGTGTCAGAACTGGATCCTCTGGACTATAACATTTTCCGAAGCGCGAAAGTAGCGCACCATTAGCCCAACCACGTCCTCAAAACTGTCGCTCACTCCTAGTGTACTCAGAATGCGCTGTCCCTCCATGCCAAGATTGTGGACTAAAATTGCTCACGCACACAATTTCTCCAACTCACCGAGGTTCAGTGCCACCAGATATTTCTCGAACGTGTCAAACCCCCTCTCCCACGGCACCGGCGGCTCACCCGGAAGCTCCAGAAATTGCCGAATGCCCGAAATACCTTTATCCATTCTTTTATCCTCATCGCCAAATGTTATGTCCATAATCCGTAACCCAATGATGAGGCTGGAGGTGCAATTGAACTCAACTTTACTGTGTAGAACTCACAGACACAAGGCACTCCATACAGGCAGAGGTGAAAGTCAAAAACAGACAGTGTCTTCTTCTTCTTCTTCTTTTCAGGGATGTGATTTTTCCGCTAATTCGCGGAATTCCGCTTTTTTTATTTTCCAACCGTAATGACCCGTAACCGTAATGAAACAACGCGCCTGATCGGCTGATCATCCTTGCAGTGACCAATGAACGCGGCTGTTTCATATCTTAAAGGCAATCCTTTGTTTTCCTTGCTCTCGCATAGCTGACTTGACTTGCATTGCAGTGATGTCAGTGATTGAACGTAAAGATGCTCCGAGAATTAAAGAAATTGACAAGATCGTGAAAAACAAATTTCGTTGGGATTGGCTAGAAAAGGAGATTGCAACGAATGTTGGGAAGAAAACTGTGACAAATTTGTTTAGAGATTTTATACGGAAAATCGACCGTGCCGGGAAGGCGATATGCACGTGGTGTCACGACACGATTGACTATGGTGGAAGAGGATTTAAGTCTCTCGAGAGTCATGCTAGGAGCAAAAAACATGTACAAGAGGTCAAATCGAGATCCACTAATTATTCAATTGCTGGAACTTTCGGTGTTCAGAAAAAAACATCGAAACCATATGGCCTCCACCCTTTGTTGATGACACGATCGGACACGGAAATCGAAAGGAATGATCCACCCCAACAACCGGTGCCAGCTGCGGATAGAGTAGTGAATTTTGAGGTATGTGAAGATGTATTTTTGTATACATGTCATCTAGTTAATATTTTCTTCATCTTGCCTGCTGAAGATGTTTTGGACTTTATTTAAAAAATATTTTTAACGCCACACATACTTAGAATTACGTTTATGTTTGTGCTTAAGCCGTTTATGTTCCTGTGCTAAGCCAGGAAGACCCACATTAAGGCACTGAAGTCCAAAATTAAAAAAATGTAATGTAGATATAGGGGAATATGCTGAAATGGACTTGGAACTTTGTATATTTTCTGTAGATATGTTGACATTGATGTTGAGGAGAAAAAAATAGCAAAACAATTTAGTTAGATTACTTTTATGATTCCAAACAGTTTGAAATTGACAGTGCACAGTCGACATTGACTCATAACTTTTGAATATTTCTAAGACTTGGCTGCATCAGTGATTGTGTAAAATGAACTGCTCAAGACTCAATGGAGCTTGAAACTGGTGATCTGAAATGAATGCTGAAATTATAAAAAGTAATGGTATGTTGGAATTTTATTTCTATTATGGAATAGATAAAATTAACTGATTTTGATTTGATCAAGAGTTAAAGCATGTGATGGATAATGCTTGTTGGAATATTTTAGGAATGCTATCTTCTTGGAACATAAGTCAATATTATACAGTAATAAGTGGCATTCAGCTGTTTGTTTTATGTCATTTAAGCACAGTTCTGGTACTTAAAAATCATAAAAACTCAGGAGCTTCGGGGGGCTTCGCCCCCCTTGCCCCCCCACCAGGGCTCTGTCCTGGACCGTGCTGGGGAACTGCGTCCCCCAGACCCCCTGCTAAATTTTCAGATAATTTCCCCAACCCCAAATCACATCCCTGTCTTTTAGATTTGATTGGCGAGTGGTAACCAGCTTACAGGTGCATTACCGCCACTGACTTGATTATCATCACTCTATATCTTTGTATAAGGTGTTCTGAACAACTCCCTGTGTGTGAAAAAATTATCCGTCCTTGGACTGTGTCCTTGGCGACATCACTTTGCTGTCTGCTGTATTCAGCAAGTTTGCTCTTCCGCCATGGTCTTTTATACCCAGGGTGGTGGCGGAACCAGAAAGGTGGAGCCACCACCCTCATCACACAATAATACATTCATTCATTCATTCATCTTCTTCCGCTTAATCCTTTTCGGGTCGCGGGGGGGCTGGAGCCTATCCCAGCATCTTTGGGCGAGAGGCAAGGTACACCCTGGACAGATCGCCAGTCCATCACAGGGCCAACATTTTAATATTTTAATATATCACAGTTCACTCTTTGTAACTGGTATGTTAATGTGTTTACCCTGAGTGCTAGAGGCAGGAAGAGAAATGTATAAAGCAATTCGCTTTGGCACTCAGAGTTATTCTGTTCTGTGTTGGAGGAGAAATCAACCTCTGTGTTGTCAGCTCGTGTCTCGTCTGCTTTCATTCTCCACAATTTACCATTAAAGAGCAGTTGAAACTCAACAGAAAGCCTCCTTAAACAAAAAAACCCCCTAAACTTTCAGCTGCTTTTAAAAAGACTCCACAGAGTCAGATAAACATAGCTGGAGCGGGAGTCTATTTCCAACAGCACCGTCCACTGCCCTCCCTGTGTGCAGAGACGTGTCTCCATGGAAAATGAAGCCCCAAAAATAGTTTGTTATATGAAAGAGATGTCAACAGTTTTACTTTGGGACATAGTTTGAGGTTGAATAAGGTGAAAAAAATTGAGATATATGGGATTGTGATACTGATTCTCTCTGATGAGAATCAGCACCTCCAAGTCCGAGTCCATGGTCCTTAGCTGGAAAAAGGTGGATTGTCCTCTCCGGGTGGGGAACAAGCTCCTTCCCCAAGTGGAGGAGTTTAAGCATCTTGGGGTCTCATTCACGAGTGAGGGGAGAATGGAGCACAAGATTGACAGACGGATCGGAGCAGCATCTGCAGTGATGCAGACGTACCAGTCTGTTGTGGTGAAGAGTGAGCTGAGATCTGAATCAAAGCTGTCGACTTACTGGTCAAGCTACATTCCTACCCTCCCTCACCTATGGTCATGAGCTTTGGATAATTACCAAAAGAATGAGATCATGGATACAAGCGGCTGAAATGAGCTTTCTCTGCAGGATTGCTGGACTCACCCTTAGAGATAGGGTGAGGAGCTCAGTCATCCGGGAGAGGCCCAGAGTAGAGCGGCTGTTCCTCCATATCGAAAGAAGCCATTTGAGGTGGTATGGGCATCTGATCAGGATGCTCCTGGACGCCTCCCACTTGAGGTGTTTCAGGCACATCCCACTGGGAGGAGACCCCAGTGCAGACCCAGGACTCGGTGGAGAGATTACATCTCCCAGTTGGTCTGGGAACGCCTTGCTATCCTCTCTGAGGAGCTGGAGCAGGTGGCTGGGGAGAGGGAAATCTGGGCTTCTCTGCTTGAGCTGTTGCCTCCACGACCCGGACCTCCAGAAAAGTGGTAGAAAATGGATGGATGGATGGGATCGTGATACTCAATTATTGCAATATCATGATTGGAGACTCTAAAGTGGCCTTAGGTGTGAATGGGTGTGTGAATGGTTAAGGGATAGTGCCGTACCGTGGCTGCTTCATCCATCCAGGTGGATGCCCTCAATTTCCCCTCTGGGGATCAATAAAGTACACAAAATCAAAAAAAAATATATTGTTGAATCTTGATGGGATCGAATCGTGACCCAAGAATTGCCATCCAAATCGAATCGTGAGGTCTCTCACAATTCCCACCCCAGCCCGCCAGCTGGCTCAACTCTGAGGTGCTCCCCGGCCTCCTTCCTTCGGAGTTCGCCTCGCTTTGAGCTGCGCCGAGATGAACTGCTCGCCTAATCAGAGACTGCTCCTTCGGGGGAAGAGGGAAGAGCCGAGGAGCGCTCGGTTTCTTCTGCTCGTTCTCTCCGGCTCACTCCGGGGCGAGGTGGCTGGCGGGGCGCACCGGTGGGTGCTCCCAGCAAGGCGAGAGGAGCCCTCCAGCCGGGCCGCAAGTGCCTCTCTGTTCCACCGAGAATGATCCTTCCACAGGTTCATCTACATCGATACTCGCCCAGCCATTGCACTACGCACACCAGGGCTGTCTCCCCCGGCATGCAGGCTGTAAACTCGTGTCCTCTGGAGTGGTGGCCTAGAGGTAGAGCATCCGCCCCACAACTGGGAGGTTGGAGTTCAAGTCCCGGCTGGCTCATGCCAAGAACCATATAATAGCCAGTATGCCAATATGCCAGTATAGCCAATATGAGATGACTTGTGAAATGGCGCTATATAAATAAAGTTGAATTGAATTGAATTGAATGATGGAAATTTCTGCCATCCAGCTTGGTGCCCAGCAAAAATAGAACGGAGGAGGGAAATGTGTGCAGAAGTGGCTCAGGAGGTAGAGCGGGTCATCTAATAATCAGAGGGTTGGCTGTTTGAATCCCACTCTCCCCAGCCACCCTGCCGTTGTGCCCCTGGGCAAGACATTTTACCCACGTTTCCTCCAGTGTCCATGACACTGGGTATGAATGTGTATAAATGTTCGGCAGTGGTCGGAGAGGCTGTTGGTGTGGATTAGCAGCCACGTTTTTGTCAGTCTTCCCCAGGGCAGCTGTGGCTACAGTAGTAGCTGACCACCATCAACGGCTGTCTGGAGTGAATGAATAATGGACTCACTGTAAGCGCTTTGAGATGTCACTTGACATGGAAAGTGCCATATAAATCTAATCCATTATTATTATTATTATTATTATCAGGGCTCCACCCTCTTCCCCGAGAGAGTAGCTGAATCTCAATCTCCTCCCTAAACCCTCCAGCCCTGAGCCCTTGTAGACTTAGGCTGCAGCCATCAGAAGTCCTTGAGTGTGTGAGGGGATGAAGCAGCTCAAAATGGTCGAAATTGAACACACATTGTTACCTTGGCAACACTAAAAGTTTTTTGTTTTTTTTTACTTTATTAAAAGGATTAGGAAACCAAAATGTGTATAAGAGATCACAAAAATAAATTCACAGGATAAAATAAAAGATTCCAGACAAAACTAAAATAAGACACAAATAGGTTTATTGACAAAGGATAAAAGAAAATGACGCTGAAAGTTCAGTTCTGTGTGTTTCAGGGTCTTTACAGGCTTTTGTGGAACTTCTTAAAATCCCAATTCTGTTTTAAATATTGCATTCTCCTTCATTTTTGCACATCTATATTTACAGTTAGGCCCAAAAATATTTGGACAGTGACACAAGTTTTGTTATTTTAGCTGTTTACGAAAACATATTCAGGATACAATTATATAATCAATATGGGCTTAAAGTGCAGACTCTCAGCTGTAATTTGAGAGTATTTACATCCAAATTGGAGCAAGGGTTTAGGAATTACACCTCTTTAATACGTAGCCGCCTCTTTTTCAAGGGACCAAAAGTAATTGGACAATTGACTCAGAAGGCTGCAAAAAAATAAATAAAAAAAAAATAACAAGGCTGCATGGGCTCTTCCCTCGTTAACCTGTCATCAGTTAAGCAGTTAAAAGGTCTGGAGTTGATTCCAGGTGTGGTGTTTGCATTTGGAAGCTGTTGCTGTGAACACACAACATGCAGTCAAAGGAGCTCTCAATGGAGGTGAAACAGACCATCCTGAGGCTGAAAAAAAAGAAGAAATCCATCAGAGAGATAGCAGAAATGTTAGGAGTGGCCAAATCAACAGTTTGGTACATTCTGAGAAAAAAAGAGTGCACTGGTGAGCTTGGGAACTCAAAAAGGCCTGGACGTCCACGAAAGACAACAGTGGTGGATGATCACAGAATCCTTTCCATGGTGAAGAACAACCCCTTCACAACATCCACTTAATTGAAGAACACTCTCCAGGAAGTAGGTGTATCAGTATCTAAGTCTACTATAAAGAGAAGACTTCATGGGAGTAAATACAAAGGATTCACCACAAGGTGCAAACCATGAGTCAGCCTCAAAAACAGAAAGGCCAGAATTGACTTTGCCAAAAAGCATCTGAAGAAGCCAGCCCAGTTCTGGAACAGCATTCTTTGGACAGATGAGACTAAGCTCAACCTATATCAGAATGATGGGAAGAAGAAAGTTTGGAGAAGAATTGGAACAGCTCATGATCCAAAGCACTACATCTTCTGTAAAACATGGTGGAGGCAGTGTGATGGCATGGGCATGCATGGCTTCCAATGGCACTGGGTCACTTGTGTTTATTGATGATGTGACAAAAGACAGAAGCAGCCGGATGAATTCTGAAGTGTATAGGGATATACTTTCTGCTCAGATTCAGCCAAATGCAGCAAAGTTGATTGGACGGCGCTTCACCAATGATCCAAAACATACTGCAAAAGAAACCCAGGAGTTATTGAAAGCAACGAAGTGGAATATTCTGCAATGGCTGAGTCAATCACCAGATCTCAAACCAATCGAGCATGAATTTCACTTGCTCAAGACAAAACTTAAGGCAGAAAGACCCACAAACAAGCAACAACTGAAGACAGCTGCAGTAAAGGACTGACAAAGTATCACAAAGGAGGAAACCCAGCGTTTGGTGATGTCCATGGGTTCCAGACTTCAGGCAGTCATTGCCTGCAAAGGATTCTCAACAAAATACTGAAAAGTAACATTTTACTTAGGGTTATGTTTATTTGTCCAATTACTTTTGAGCCCCTGAAATGAGGAGCGTTTGTATAAAAATAGCTACAATTCCAACATGTTTAATCACATATTTTTGTTCAACCCCTTGAATTAAACCTTAAAGTCTGCACTTCAATTCTGTTGTAGTTGTTTCATTTCAAATCCAGTGTGGTGGCATGCAGAGCCCAAATCATGAAGATTGTGTCACTGTCCAAATATTTCTGGGCCTAACTGTATAATTGTAATATTTCCTTGTTGAAATAAAGGGGATCAAATTATGTCTTATTTCATTTTCAGTGTTATCATTTAAGTAGAAATCGATGTTTTTATTTTAATGACACTTTAATTTGTGTGACATGAAAACATGGACCAGCTATTGTGGGTCTCAGACTTGATTTCAGACTTCCTGCTTTCTTCAGGAATGTTCTGAATTAAATGTGCTGCAGCCTCTTAAGATGGCTGGATTGATTACTACTGCAAATCATCTTTTTTCAAACTGCATAAGTAACCAAAAATGTTATTAAATTGCTTAAATGGTGTGTATTTCAGCATCAACTCGAAGTCTTCATGACATATATTTTAATTTTGGCAAAGATCTTAAATTCTTGTCAAGGCAGTTTTTTTTGTGGGGTGGAGTAGGAGTGAAGGGGTGGTCAGTGATGAACAGGTGACCAATCAGGAGCTTTCCCTTGAGAAACCCCGACTTGGCGCTCTGAACTGTGGGTAATTCCCTTACCTGAAGTCAGTATAGCATGCTGACTTGCATGCTTTGCCAAAACGATGTCTGCCTCTGTAATATTCTCTGGGCCCCTCCCTAACATGACTAGTGATGACATGTTTATCCGCATGTCATCCTTCAACCACTGGCTGACTGTGTGGTGTCCTGCAAACAATGTGGGCTACTTAGATAACTGGAACTCATTTTAGGGAAAACCTGGTCTTATTAGACGAGACGGCGTCCATCCCACTTTGGATGGTGCGTCTCTTTTATTTAACAATCTGGCATCATTTTTATCCAAATTTCCAAAACCTTGACAACTCAGAGTTGGGACCAGGAAGCAGAGTTGCAGTCTTCCACGCCTCTCTGCAGCTCCTCTTCATCCGCCACCCCTCAACTTGGCCCCTGTCTTCCCCATCAGAGAATCATTGTCTGCTCCCTCCAAAGTAAATAAAAATATAATGTATAAGCATCCCAAAGTGATTAAACAAAAAGTTGGTAAAACTGAAATGAAACATGAAGCCTCTAAATTTAATGAATTGGCCTCTGTTCCGCCTCATAATTTAAAAATTAAATGTGGTTTGTTAAATATTAGGCCTCTGACTCCCAAGCCTCTGCTAGTCCATGATCTGTTCATTGATCATGAGATTGATTTAATATCCCTTACAGAGACTAGGTTAGGGCAAGAGGATTATGTTGGTTTAAATGGACCAACTCCCTCTGGTTACTTACTGTAAACTGTCAAAATCCCAGAAGTTCTTGTTGTGGAGGAAGAGTAGCAACAATTTACCATTCCAAATTACGAGTTAATGTAAAGCAAAAAACATGTTATAATTCCTTTGAGGGCCTAGTCCTCAGTGTTGGGCATGTTGTGGTGGTACGGGTGGGTGATTCTCCACCCAGAGAAGGCAGCTGGGTAAAGCGGGAACAATAGAATGAAGGAGGAAGGTCACCGGGGGGCCTCAGACGGGACAGTAAGGACTATTCGCCCCACAGGGAGAGGAGAGAACGCCGGAGCCACTTGAAGAAGAAGGGTGTGAGAAGTGGTGCCGGTGTGATGTTATTGTTCTTCTTCTTCTTTTAGATTTGATTGGCAGTTGGCAACCAGCCTACAGGTGCATTACTGCCACTGACTTGATTATCATCACTCTATATCTTTGTATAAGGAGTTCTTATAAGGAGTTCTGAACAACTCCTTATGTGTGAAAAAATTATCCGTCCTTATCAGACATAACTTAGTCTTGCACATGCGCCTTTCAACGTGTTCAGGTCGTGGGCAGGCAGCGCAGTCACAAGCTGTACATGGTCGAGTTAATGTGCAACACAGGTCTTTGTTCCAAACAATGTATTATGGTCAGAAGTTCCGGGTCTCTGCATGGAATTAAAGGTATAAAAGGAGAATACACAGAGACTCGGGAGAGCTTTTACTGTACAGTATGTTGGAGAAGGAATAAAGTTCATGTGTCGTCTAGCTCGTTGCCTCGCCTGTTTCCTTTCTCCACATTGGTGACCCCAAGATGTGCCATAGAAAGCGAGCCAAGCACCGCCCCGGAGACTACCTGGAGGGAGAGTACCAGCGCCGCATGCGCTGTCTCAGTTAAGCTCCCAGACTTCTGGCTTCACAACCCAACTGTGTGGTTTTTGCACATAGAAGCCCAGTTCGCACTCTGTGGGATAACAACAGGCAATACCAAGTACTACTACATGGTCACTGCGCTGGATGCATGTGTCACACAACAGGTGACGAGCCTGCTCCAGGAGCCGCCGGCCCAGGGGAAATATGAAGCGCTCAAGAGGATGCTACTCCAGCGCTATATCCTTTCTGACAGTGAGAGGGCAGAGAGACTCCGAACGCATTCAGAGTTAGGTGACAGATCAACAGTGGACCTCATGGAGAGCATGTTGGCGCTGAGAGGGAAAGGCGATGAATCTTTCCTGTTCACCCACTTGTTCCTCAGGAACCTACTGGCTACAGCGAGGGCAATCCTGGCACACTTGCCGCGGCTGGTCTCCAAGGACAACCGCGCTCTGGCACAGAAAGTAGACCGCATTATTTTGGCGACCAGAACTCTCAGCGTGCAGGAAGTGGCACCCGTATTCATGAGGGACTCCAGCAAGACTGAGGAGCCGTTGGTAGTAGCTGAGACGGACATCAGGAGACGAAGGAACGGGACGATCTGTTTTTATCATCGCCATTTCGGCTCGAATGCCCAACGCTGCCTGTCACCATGCCAATTCAAGAAGCCGGGAAGATGGTACTTTCGGCATTCAGTTGCAGCTGCAACCGATGGTGACAGGAATAAACTGCTTTATGTCATAGACACATGTTCGAGGAGACGGTTTTTGTTGGACTCCAGCTCGCAGAAGAGCCTCATCCTTCCGGTCAACGTAGACAGGGTAGCAGAAGGCACCATTCCCGAGCTCTCAGCCACCAACGGATCCACCATCAGGACATTTGGTGAGCAGACACTGACGATATGCTTACACGGACGCAACTTTCAGTGGGACTTTGTGGTCACTGCATGTTCCACCCCCATTTTAGGCACAGATTTTTTATGTGCTTATGGGTTGTTAGTCGATGTTGCTAATAGGCGATTAGTAGATGCTGTCACTTTTACCTCACTGCCCTGTACAGCACAGAACACACTGGCTAGCGTTATAGTTCCAGGGGGTAAGTACTAACATTTCCTCGCACAGTTCCCAGCACTCACAATCCCGACTTTTCGGCTACGATAATGAAACACGGGGTTGAACATTTCATAACCACAAAAGGCCCGCTGGTGTTTGCGTGACCTCGGACCTTGGACACAGCTAAACTGGCCAGTGCGCGCGAGGAGTTTGCCAACTTAGAGCATTTGGGCATCGTCAGGTGCTCCAACAGCCTGTGGGCATCCCCGCTACACATGGTGCCTAAAGCCGATGGGTCGTGGCGACTGTGCAGCAATTTCCGGCACTTGAACAACACCACGGAACATGATCGTTATCCTATTCTGCACATCTAGGATTTTTCCGTGCACCTGGCCGGGGTGCATGTTATTTTGAAAGTGGATCTGGTCCGCGGATACCATCAGGTCCCAGTGCATGCGGAAGATGTTCTGAAAACAGTGGTAATAACTCGCTTCGGCCTATTTGAGTTTTTATGCATGCCGTTTGGATTAAAAGGCGCGGCACAGACTTTCCCGAGGATGATGGACGCAGTGCTTCGTGACTTGTCCTTTGTTTTTGTCTAATTAGATGACATTCTGGTAGCTAGCGCGTCTGAGGAGGAGCACATCGCCCATCTCAAGACGGTTTTCCAGAGGTTTAAAGTGCACGGGATTATAGTGAACCCGGAGAAGTTCCAATTCGGTGTGCTAGTGATTGATTTTTTGGGCCACCGCATTTCGCCAGAGGGCACGATTCCACTGCCGGATAAGGTGCGCGCCGTGTCGGACTTTCCGCATCCGCAGACCGTGAGAGCCCTACAGGAGTGTTTGTGAATGGTCAATTTTTATAACTGTTTCCTTCCCCAGGCAACCCAGCTGATGCAGCTGTTGTATGCCGCGCTTAAAAAAAAGAAGGCTGCTTAAAACATCAACTGGACTCCCGAGCGAGTCCAGGCTTTCACAAATGCCAAAACAGCGTTTGTGGATGCCACGTTGCAAGCCCACTGGGATCCGTTGGCATGGGTAGCGCTCACTACGGATGCGTCTGATGTTATCATAGGGGCAGTGGTGGAGCAGTACATCTCCGGTTCATGGCAGCCGCTTGCATTTTTCAGTCGAACTTTGCTCGACAACGAACGCAAATACAGCACGTTCAACAGAGAATTGTTGGTTCTACACCTGGCGACACTCCATTCCCAGTTTTGGCTAGAGGTGCGTGAGTTCACTGCATTCATAGACCATAAACCACTGACGTACGCGATGTCCAAGGTCTCGGAACCATGGTCGGCCCGGCAGCAAAGGCATTTGGCCATTTTGTGGAGTTTTTGACCAACATTCAACAAGTTGCCAGCAAGCTCAACGTTGTGGCTGATTGCCTGTCACGTGTGTTCATCTCCCCAGTCTACATGGGAATAGATTTCCCTGCCATGGCAACGGAGCAAGCCGGGGACATGGACGTTTGCACTCTACAGTCGGCGCCTACTGGGTTAAGGCTGGAGAGCAGGGTAGTGCAAGAAGGGTGCCCTCCCTTACTCTGCAACATCTCCACCGGCTGCATGTGCCCGGTGGTTCCGAGCACTTCGCACTGCCACATTTTTGAATTCACTCCCTTTCGCACCCAGGCATGCGCACTTCGGTGAAGCTTGTGGGGGCGAAATTTCTCTGGATGTGCTTACGCAAGGACATGAAAGAGTGTTCTGCAGCTTGCATCGCATGCAAGCAGGCCAAAGTGCACAAGCACACCAGAGCCCCCCTCGAGCCATCCCAAATCCCAACTAAGAGGTTCAACAATGTCCATGTGGATTTGATGGGACCCATCCCACTGTTGCAAGGTTTCACGCACCTTTTGACAGTTGTGGACCGCACCATGTGCTGGCCTGAAGTGGTCCCGCTGGCTTCTTCCATGTCCGCGAAGGTGGCTCGTGCTTTTTTGTCGGCTTGGGTTGCACAGTTTGGATCCCCATTGGACATCACTTCTGACAGGGGTCCACAATTCATTTCAGAACTCTGATCCGCGATGGCTCAGAGCCTGGGGGTCAAAATTCACCGTACTACCATGTACAACCCCCAGGCTAACGGGTTATGTGAGCGTTTTCATAGGTCGCTTAAGGCAGCACTCAGAGCTTCGCTCATGGACACATATTGGGTGGACCGCCTGCCACCTGCCATGGGTTCTTTTAGGGTTGTGCTCCACACCTAAGGAGGATTTGGCAGCTTCCCTGGCAGAACTCATTTTTTCGCAGCCACTACGGATCCCCAGAGAGTTTTTACCAGAAAACTCCTTGCCCGAGGCCGATCTGCCCGCACAATTTTTGCATAGTACGGAGGCTTTCAACGTACTGGGCCCTGCCCACCATTGTTTTTTCCGCACATTCATCCACAAGAGTTTACAGAATGCCAGCTTTGCTTTCGTCAGGCACGATGCTCACCGAACCCCGTTGCACCCACCATACAACGGACCATTCAGGGTGTTGGAACCTGGGGTGAAGCATTTTATGTTAGACTTGGGGGGGGGGGGGCGTAAGGAGACCGTCTGCATCAACAGGCTGAAGCCTGATTTTGTGTTGGCAGATGAGCAGGTGGTGTTGGCCCAAGTTCCCCGGTGCGGACACCCACTGTTGGCGGCCCCGCAAGTTGGTGTTCCCTTGGTAGGGACCTGTGCCCACGAAGCAGATGTGTTTTTCCCCCTCCCTTTTTCCCTCCACAGACTGACATGCCCTCCTGTACACCTCACCAGCAGGGTGTTTCGACTGGATCGGCGACCCCCCGCTACAGCCGCTATGGGCGCCGACTCAAGCCCAAAGGATTGGGGGGGTTAGTGTCCCTTCTGGGTGTTGGGGGGGGGGGCTGTGTGGTGGTACGAGTGGGGGATTCTCCACCCAGAAAAGGCACCTGGGGAAAGGGGGAACAATGGACTGAAGGAGGAAAGTCACCAGGGGGCCTCAGACGAGACAGTAAGGACAATTCACCCCCCAGTGAGAGGAGAGAACGCCGGAGCCACTTGAAGAAGAAGGGTGTGAGAAGCGGTGTCGGCATGATGTTACTGTTAATGTGCCACACAGGACTTTGTTCCAAACAATGTATTATGGTTGGAAGTTCCGTGTATCAATGCATGGAATTAAAGGTATAAAAGGAGAATGCACAGAGACCCAGGAGAGCTTTTACTGTACAGTATGTTGGAGAAGGAACAAAGTTCATGGGTCATCTAGCTCGTTGCCTCGCCTGTTTCCTTTCTCCACAATGTAAGTAATTTTAGGTTAAACCCAATTTTATTTGCCATAGTTCATCATCCTCCCTCAGCCTACTCAGAGTTTTTATCTGAATTTGCCAAATTCTTAGCGGATTTAGTGCTTAAATCGGATAGAATAATTATAGTAGGAGACTTTAATATACAAGTAGATGTAGATAGTGATTGCCTTAATATGACATTTAATTCAATATTAGACTTGATGGGGTTTTCTCAGAAAGTAGGAAATTCTACCCATTATCTCCATCACACGTTGGACCTCGTTCTGACATATGGCACAGAAATAGAAAATCTGCTGGTGTCTCCTCATAACCCTGTACTGTCAGACCATTATCTGTTAACATCAGATTTTACCATTTCTGACTATTTGGCTCCTAATGAAAAATATTATTACAGTAGATGTCTCTCAGATGATGCTGTTACCAAATTTAAGCAGATTGCTTCCTTGATGCCATGTGTCAGCACAATGGAGATAAGCTATGAAGAGCTTGCTCCTTCTGGAATCGATAGCATGGTAGATAGTGTTACAGCATCTCTGCATCAGACTCCAGACATGGTGGCCCCTTTAAAAAAGAAAAAGTCTAATCAGAGATTTCTAATTCCTTAGTTCAACACAAAACTCTTAGCTTAAAACAGAAGACTCCTCAATTAGAAAGAAAATGGCGCTCCACTAAAATAGATGAAATCTATTTCACTTGGAGAAATCATCTTCTAATTTATAAAAAAAAAAAAAATCTCTTAGGAAAACTAGAACAAGTTATTATTCTGCATTAATAAAGAGAACAAGAATAATCACAGGTTTCTTTTCAGCACTGTAGCCAGGCTGACAAAGAGTCAGGACTCTGTCAATCCTAGTATTCCCTTAGAGCTTACTAGTCAGAGCTTTATGAACTTCTTCAATAATAAAATTTCATCTATCAGAGATAAAATCAGTCAGATTCTTCCAACCGTTAACTTAAATACAGTAACTACTACAACTCCTTCAATTGATATCTGTTTGGATGAGTTTACTCCAATTGACCTTTCAGAGTTAGATAAAATAATTTCCTCATTCAACCCTTCAACTTATCTTTTAGACCCAATTCCTACCAGGTTATTTAAAGAAGTCTTCCCATTTATTGGTAGCTTTATTCTTCAAATAATCAATTCTTCATTAACATTAGGCCATGTACCGCAAACTTTTAAAACTGATGGAATTAAACCCTTACTTAAAAAGCCAATGCTGGATCCAGGGGTTTTAGCTAACTATAGACCAATCTCTAACCTGCTTTTCATTTTAAAAATCTGAGAAAGAGTTGTTGCTATGCAATTATTTGACCACGTGCAGGGAAATGGTTTATTTGAAGAGTTTCAATCTTGGTTTAGAATCCATCATAACACTGAAACAGCTTTAGTGAAAGTCAGTAATGACCTCCTTATTGCATCTGATAATGGACTTGTTTCTGTACTTGTCCTTTTAGACCTTAGTGCAGCTTTTGATACTATCAATCATATTTTACTTGATAGACAAGAACATCTTGTTGGACTTAATGGAACTTCACTGAAGTGGTTTAGATCTTATTTATCTGATAGGCTCCAGTTTGTTCATGTCAATAATGAGTTTTCTTTCAACTCAAAGCTTAGTCACGGAGTTCCACAGGGATCTGTGCTAGACCTTATTCTTTTTAGCTTATATACGCTTCCGATAGGCAACATTATTAGAAAGCACTGTATACATTTTTATTGTTATGCAAATGACACACAATTATACCTGTCAATGAAGCCAGATGATAGTAATCAGTTAGCCAAGTTAGAGGCCTGTCTTAAGGAAATCAAAGCTTGGATGACATGTAATTTCCTGCTATTAAATTCAGATAAGACTGAAGTCATTCTAGTTGGTCCAAAAAACCTTAGAAATACCTTTCCAAATCAAAGCCTTAGTTTGGATGTGGTTACTCTTTCTCTTAAAAGTTCTGTGAGGAAGCTTGGAGTTATTTTAGATCAATATCAGTTTTTAATTCACATAAACTTTTTTCTAAGACTGCCTTCTATCATTTGCATAATATTGCCATGATTAGGAGCATCTTGTCTCAGAGTGATGCTGAGAAACTAATCCATGCTTATGTTAGCTCTTGATTACATTGTTGCAACTCTTTATTATCAGGCTGTCCTAAAACTTCTTTAAAATGGCTTCAGCTTATCCAAAAATGCTGCAGCAAGAGTTTTAACAGGTACTAGAAAGAAAGATCATACCTCTCCGGTTCTGGCCTCCCTTCATTGGCTTCCCATAGAATTTAGAATTTAGTTTAAAATTCTTCTCGCTTGCAAAGCTCTAAATAATCAGGCCCATTTTTATTTAAAAGATCTGATTATCATCCTAACAGAGCACTATGCTCCCAAAATGTAGGATTACTTGTAATACTGAGAATCTCCAAAAGTACAATGGGAGGCAGAACCTTCAGTTATCAAGCTCCTCTCCTGTGGAAAAAGCTGCCAATCTGGATTCAGGAGTCAGACTCTATCTCTGTTTTTAATAATGGGGGTAAAACCTTCCATTTTGATTTAGCCTATAGTTAGGGTGGGATCATGTGCCCCTGAACCCTCCCTTAGTTAGGAGCGTGGAGTTTGCTATCTTAGAACGCTTATGCATTGTTAGGCACTCCAACAGCCCTTGGGTATCCCTGCTGCACATGGTGCCCAAGTCTGAAGGGCTGTGGTGGTCGTGAGGCGATTTCCGATGCTTAAACAACACCACGGAACACAATCGTTACCCCATCCTGAACATCCAGGATTTTTCCGTGTACCTGGCCAGCATACACATTTTTTCAAAAGTGGATCTGGTCCGCGGTTACCACCAGGTTCCAGTGCGTGCAGAGGACGTCTCCAAAATGGCGGTAATAACTCCCTTCAGTCTTTTCGAGTTTTTGCACATGCTGTTCGGGTTAAAGGAGAAAGCACAAACTTTCCAAAGGATGATGGATGCGATGCCCTTTGACTTGCCGTTCGTTTTTGTCTACTTGGACGACATTTTGTTGGCTAGCATGTCAGAGAAGGAGCACCTCGCCCACCTCAAACAGGTTTTCCAACGTTTGGAAGTGCACTGGCTGATTGTTAACACCGAGGTGTCAGTTTGGGCTGCTGGTAATTGACTTTTTGGGCCACCGCATCTTGCCAGATGGTGCAATCCCGCTGCCGGAAAATGTGAACGCAGTGTCAGATTTTTCACGTCCACAGACCATGAGGGCACTGCAGGAACTTTTGGGGATGGTTAATTTTATAACCGTTTCCTCCCCCGTGCAGCCCAGCTGCTGCAGCCACTCTATGGTGCGCTCAAAAAAAGAAGCCCGCGGATAGCATCGACTGGACCCCCGAGCGGGTCCAGGTGTTCACAAATGCCAAAACGACGCTCGGTAACACAGCTTTACCGGCCCACCCAGCCCCATCAGTGCAGATAGCGCTCACCACAGACGTGTCTGACGTCACGGTAAGAGCCATAGTGGAACAGAATGTCTCAGGTTCGTGGCAGCTCCTCGCCTTTTTCAACTGTGCTTTGCGTGACAACGAACGTAAGTATAGCACCTTCGACAGAGAGTTTTTGGCTCTTCACCTCGCTATGCGTCATTTTCAATTCTGGCTTGAGGGTCGGGAGTTTACCGTGTTTGTCGATCATAAACCACTGACCTACGTGCTGTCCAAAGTCTCGGAACCTTGGTTACCTCGGCAACAATGGCTCTTGGCCACAATTTTGGAGTTCACAACCAACATCCAAACATATAGTCGGTAAATTGAACATTGTTCAAGACTGCTTATCACGTACGCTAGTCTCTCTGATATACATGAGCATCGATTTTTCCACAATGGCCGCTGACCAAATTGGGGATGCAGATATTTGCATGCTCCAGTCCACAGCTACCAGATTAAAACTTGAGAGCAGGGTGGTACAAGAAGGGTGCCCTCCCTTGCTCTATGACATCTCCACTGGCAGCACCTGCCCCGTGGTTCTGACCTCCTGGCACCACCGCGTTTTCGAATCCGTCCACTCCCTTGCACATCCCGGCATGCGAGCCTCAGATAAACTAGTGGTGTCGAAATTCGTTTGGCCTCACTTACGCAGGGATGTGAAAGAATGGGCTGCAGCATGTGTCTCGTGCCAATGGGGAAAGGTGCACAAGCACACCATTGCCTCCCTTGAGCCTTTTCGAATTCCAGCCAGGAGGTTCGACCATGTACACGTGGACTTAGTGGGTCTCCTTCCGCTGTTGCAGGGGTTCACGCACCTTTTAACAATCGTGGACCGTATTATGTGTTGGCCAGAGGTGGTTCCACTGAGTTCTACCACATTGGCCGAGGTAGCCCGTGGGTTTTTGTCATCTTGTGTCACACGGTTTGGATCCACATCAGACATCACTTATGACAGGGGTCCACAATTTGTTTTGGAACTTTGGTCCGTAATGGCCGAAAGCCTTGGGGACAAAATCCGCCACACCACTGTGTACAAGCCACAGGCTAACGGTTTGTACTAGCGTTTTCACAGGTCGCTTAAAGCAGCACTCATAGCCTCGCAAACGGATGCAAATTGGGTCGAATGCCTGCCTTGGGTCCTATTGGGGTTGCGCTCCACACCTAAGGAAGATTTGACAGCTTCCACGGCAGAACTCGTTTTTTTCTCAGCCATTGCGGATGCAGGGGGAATTTTTGCCAGAGAGCCCCATGCCCGGTATCGATCTGCCTGCGCACTTTTGTTCTGGTACAGGGGCTGCCAGCATTCTGAGCCCACCGCACCATTTTTTTCCCAGCACTTTTGTTCCAAAGCGCTTAGAGAACACCAAATTTGTTGTCGTCATGCCTGATGCCACAGAACCATGCTGCATCTGCCGTATGACGGCCCGTTCAGAGTGCTGGAAACTGGGGAGAAACATTTTGTGTTAGACTTGGGGGAGGGGGTTGTAAGGAAACCGTCTGCATAGACAGGCTGAAGCCTGCTTATGTGTTGGCAGACGAACAGGTGGTTTTGACTCATGCTCCCCGGCGTGGGCACCCTCCTACAGTGGGTTCACAGGTTAATGTTCCCCTATAGAGGACTTTTTTCAGAAAACTAACTTTTTCCTCTCCCCACCCTTTCCCTCTCCAGAGGCCAAGCCTTTCTCCTACCTACCTCAATAAGAAGGTGCTTCGACCGGCCCACGTTACAGCCGCTAAGGACCCTTGCTCAAGTCCAAAGGTCCGGAGGGTTAGGACCCCTTCTGGGTGTTTGGGGGGGGGGGGGGGCTGTGTCGTGACACAAAGGAGATGACACTCCACCCAGTACTTCGGGGTGTTGGGGGTGCTAGCCAGGGCCGCCAGAGCACCATGGGATATGTAGTAAATAAAGATGTGCCTTTTTCCCCAGCTGTGCCAGGCTCTCACCTGAGGACGCAAGGGCACGAATGTGTTAATGTGTATTTTGATGTGTGTTCACACTTGGTAACTGGTATGTGTTATGTCGGTAAATGAGGGTGAATGACGAGATTGAAGGTGGAAATGAACACGACTTTATTATGGACTTACTGCACAGCACAGACACTCCCATCAGGCAGAGGTGAGGTCCAAGAGACTGTCCCTCTTCCGCACAGCCCTCTTATACTCTGGGTGGCGGCAGAAATGGAAAGGTGGAGCCACCACCTATGTCACACAATAATATGTCCCATGAAAAACATCACACCCCGCCCCCATTCAAAATGGCCCAAAACACACATACAATCAAGACCCTCCCAAATTTAGAAGCCAAATCACGCACTGAAATTAAACAGAAATTTATCAGGACCTGTAACAGTCACACAAAACAACTAAGGTTAGGGGGAAACAGGTGGATTACTGTTCCACCCCCACACGGCCAGATGGATTATTCTGCCGTCTCAACTAAACACAGTCCATTAAACTAAAACTGCCATGTTCCTACATAAATAACAAAACACAAAACAATCCCATTATAGAATGAACATATATACAAACAGGTATTTCCCCATTAATAAACCCAATAAACAACTTGATTATTACTCATACCAACACCATGCACTAAGCACGTCACCCCAAACATCAGCCTACCCCAGTAGAGGAACCAACCCCTGGATGGCTCCCCTCCGGTGCACCTTCCTCTCTTCACGGCCAGGGGTGGCTCGAACCGCAGTCCAAACACCTCCTTCTCCTGCCTGGCACACTGCAGCTCATTGGGATGCCACCATGAGCCATCAGACAGCTGAAGGTAGCCATCCTCCCGAATAGCCACCACCTGCAGCCGCCTCTGGTCATCCTGTTGCTTATGTTTGCCCAGAACTCCTCTCAACCAGGCCTCCTCTCTGTGTCAGACCACATCAGCGACCCCTAGAGGATCCCGACTCGGCTTCCAGTGTCCCTGAGAGGAACCTCGTTTTACCATGACAGCCGGTCCTGCCCCGCTCGCTTTCATTTTCTTCGCAGACGAAGCTGCTGTGACCCCTTGCTCCTCGGGACCTCCCAGCCTAACTCTAGAAGCAGAATGGGCCATCCACTCTACTCCATCCACTGTCACGGGTGTCCCACTGTGCCGCCCAGTTCCCTCAGCTCGGGTTACTTTGGCTCTGGCACCAGAACCCTCCTGCGATGGCCCTGGGTAGGGTTGGTCCTGCTTATCTTCCAGAATACTAGGCCAAGGTTCGTCCCATACAGCATCATCCACCACTCACGGAACCAGCCGGTCTCACAAAACATGGCCCAACCACTCCTCTCCTACACCGCTGATGATGGTGAAGCCCGGTCCACAAAAAGGTCACAGCCCATAAGATTCTCACCACTGGTGGTCACCACGAACTGCAGGTTAGATACCTCCACCGACTTGTTCCAAGCCGTCAGTTCCACCTATCCCACCCGTGGCCAACCTCTTTCCACCATACCCACACAGCAGCGCTGAATGACCTCTTATTCGGTAGTATGGGAAGAAAGTCCTCACAGTGGGCCAGTTCAACACGGACCTCACTGCGCCCGTGTCAAAAAGCAGCGGCTCCTCCACCCCGTCCAATTTTACCACACAGTATGTACGACCATCGGTGCTCGGGGTTGTTGGATAACCGTAGGAGTTGGAGCGGGAGAGTCCACTTTGCATCGCCGTTCCCCTTGCTCGAACCTATTACAGGCCCTGGAAAAATGATGCAGAAGTCCGCACTCGCCGCAGTGTTTTCCTCTTGCCAGACACTCTCTAGCCTTATAAACGGTGCTTCGTGGACCCACAACCCAAACACCTGGGCGATCCTGGGGTGGACCTTATTTTCACAGCACGTAGCGCACTTCTCTGTATCCTGCGTGCCACTGTCGCTGTCTGTGTCCACAGCCTGTGCTGTTGACTGTGATTCATATTGGCAGAGTGTAGCTCTCTCACAGAGGTCATGTGACAGCTTGTCTGCTGCTTCACACTGCTGAGCTATCTTGACAGGCATGGCTAAAGTCAGTTCGCTGGAGTGTGCAAGGAGCCTGGACTGTGCTGTCGAACAAAGCGTGTGGTCTGTCAACTGGTCGCAGACCATCTCTTCCTCCAATGCTCCAAACTGGCAGTCCCCGGCCAGCTGATGCAGGTCCGCAACATACCGTTGTACTGACTGGCCGGGCCACTGGCAGCGCTGCCAAAACTGAACCCTACATACGATGACGTTCTCAGGGGCGCGAAAATGTCACGCCATTATCTCAGCAACGTCCTCAAAGTTATCACTAGCACCCAAGGTAGCAAGGATATGCTGTCCTTCTATACCCAAATTATCTTCTTCATCTTCTTCAGTTTACCAAGGTTTAGAGCCACCAAATAATTCTGAAACGCGGTGAACCAGAATCAGAATCAGAATCAGAATCAGGTTTATTGCCATTGTTCATGTAGTACACAAACTAGGAATTTGTCTCGGTGCAATGCTGCAACATTAAACATGATAAGATAAAAGAAATAAACTATACATGCAATAAAGTGTAGAATAAGAGTAAGTGATACTGGTCAGCAGTTAAAATATATTAGCGAGCAGCAGATACTGTGGAGAACTATATAGTGCAGTCGGTAATGCAGGAAGAAAACAGTGATGATTGACATGAGTCTGGTTGAGCTGCTGTACATAGTGCACGAGAGTCAATAAGTCACTTAGTGTTCAGCAGTCTGATGGCAGAGGGGAAGAAGCTGTTCATGTGACGGGAGGTTTTAGTCTGGATGGACCGAAGTCTTCTACCAGAGGGGAGGGGGGCAAACAGTACGTGACCAGGGTGTGAGGGATCGGCTATGATCCGGCCAGCACGCCTCCGGGTCCTGGAGATGTACAGATCCTGGAGAGATGGGAGCTTGCAGCCGATCACCTTCTCAGCAGTGCGCATGACGCGCTGCAGCCTTAGTCTGTCCCTGGCAGTGGCTCCTGCGTACCACACGGTTATGGAGGTGGTGAGGATGGACTCGATGATGGCCGTGTAGAACTGCACTAACATCTTGGTGGGTAGCTTGAGCTTCCTCAGCTGCCGCAGGAAGAACATCCTCTGCTGGGCTTTTTTGATGAGTGAGCTGATGGTTGGCTCCCATTTGAGGTCCCTGGTGATGGTAGTGCCTAGGAAGCGGAAGGAATCAGCAGTGGTGATGGGAGAGCCTGAGAGGGTGAGGGGGGGCAGAGGGGTAGTGACTTTCCTGAAGTCTACAATCATCTCCACTGTCTTCAGAGCGTTCAGCTGCAGGTTGTTATTGTTGCACCAGGACGCCAGCTGGGCCACCTCTCTCCTGTAGGCGGACTCGTCGCCGTTGGAGATGAGCCCGATGAGGGTGGTGTCGTCCGCAAACTTGATCAACTTGGCAGACTGGTGGCTGGAGATGTAGGAGTTGGTGTAAAGGGAGAAGAGTAGGGGGGAAAGTACACAGCCCTGGGGTGATCCGGTGCTGATGCTAGTAGAGTCTGAGACAGTCTTTCCTAGCCGCACATGCTGCCTCCGGTCCGTCAGGAAGTCGGTGATCCACCTGCAGAGGGAGTCAGGCACGTTGAGCAGGGACAGCTTGTCCCGGAGCAGAGCGGGGCGGATGGTGTTGAATGCGGAGCTGAAGTCCACAAACAGGATCCTGGCGTAGGTTCCCGGGGAGTCCAGGTGCTGCAGGATGGAGTGGAGGGCCAGGTTGACTGCGTCGTCTACAGACCTGTTGGATCGGTAGGCAAACTGCAGCGGGTCCAGGAGAGGGGTGGTGATGGACTTGAGGTGGGGCAGGACCAGGCGCTCAAAGGACTTCATGACTACAGAGGTGAGCGCTACAGGTCTGTAGTCATTAAGTCCAGTGATCCGTGGCTTCTTGGGGACAGGGATGATGGTGGAGGATTTGAGGCAGGACGGCACGTGGCATAACTTAAGGGAGGTGTTAAAAATGTCTGTGAAGACAGGAGCCAGCTGTTTCGCACAGTGTCTCAGGGTGGAGGGAGACACGCCGTCCGGGCCGGGGGCCTTGCGCGGGTTCAGTCTGGAGAACTGTTTGAGCACATCCTGCTCACTGATGACAAGGGCAGGGGGGGAGGAGGGGGGGGTGCCTTTAATGAAGTAGGGATTGTGGAGGCTGTGGAGCTGGAGGGAGGGAGGGAACCACCTCACCCAAGGGGCAAGCGGTTCACTGGGAAGCTCCAGAAATGGCCGAATAGTAGCGACTCCCGCGTCCATATTTTTTATTTTTATGCTCATCGTCAAATGTTATGTCGGTAAACAAGAGTGAATGACGAGACTGAAGGTGGAACTGAACACGACTTTATTATGGACTCACTGCGCAGCACAGACACTCCCGTCAGGCAGAGATGAGGTCAAAGAGACCGTCCCTCTTCCACACAGCCCTCTTATACTCAGGGTGGCGGCGGGGCCGGAAAGGTGGAGCCACCACCCGTGTCACACAATAATACCTCATATGAACAACATCACAGTATGTATTTACCCTGAGTGCCAGAGGCGGGGAGAAAATGTATAAAGCAGTTCGCTTTGGCACTCAGTCAGTCTGTTTCTGTGTTGGAGGAGAAATAAACCTCAGTGTCGTCAGATCGTTTCTCGACTGCTTTCATCCTCCACCTAGATTAATTTTCTGTCCATCAACGACGCAATTAACCGACTAATCATTGCAGCACTATGAGCAAGCGCTTCTTTCACTGTGTGGATTTAATTTGGTCTCGCGCAAAAAAAAAATTCAGTCAAAAGATTTTCTTTCTTTAATCCCTCGGGACATGAACAAAACTTGAGGAGGGTTATTTCACGGTTTTGATTTGTACTTTAAAACTCCTACCGGATGTGACTCCTAGCTTGCTGTATGCTACTTCCGGTTAGCTCGTTGAACGGCAGCAGGATCCAGAATCTCGGTCCGAGTTCAGTTCAGTTCTGTGGATAGATCAGCGGTGGACCGACACCGACAACTGGATGATGTGTATTCAAAATCTGAAATGGAGCTGAGGAGAGAAGGTTAGTTTACTTCCTGTTACCATGGAAACGCCAACCGTAATGCTAAGCTAACGTTAGCCTCCTTCTGTACTTATCTATTTCTCTTATAAAACAATAGGCTAAAAGCCTGTTAACAGATTGGGTCTTTCATCATATCACCTGTCATAACCATAATACTTATGCAGTGAAGTCAGACTGTACTGATATCACCAACAATCGATTTTTTAAAAGTATTTACTGATGGTGCAGCAACAATTTGATCAGGAAGCCGATTCCAAGAGTTCACTGCCCTTATAGTTGTCATAATATGATTTATATTAAGTAGAAGTAATGTTAATGGTCACAGTAGTTTTACTACTGTTAGGCTTTTACGCAGAAAGGTGTGTTTAGCAGAAGTGAAAAAAGCAGGACTCTCATGCTAGATGCTGAATGCTGGATGCTGGTGCTGAGCTGACAATAAAGCCAAGTACAACGGAGACAAGCCTTCTCTCAATCATTCTACATGGTGTCAGAAGTGGTTTGACTCTCAGAGATATAAAGACAGAAGACGGAAAGTGGGAAAATGGCGAAGTTTAAAGGGCTGATGACACGATTTTGACATTTTTTAGCATGTTGTGTAAACCCAAACGTCATTGTCTATGATCAATATAATATTTACAACAGTGCCTGCATATACTGGTTAGTGTCAAAAAACCGCAGCCGCTGATTGGACTGTGGTGCCGCCCACGGAATGAAGGGCGGCACCACCTTGATGTAAGCAACAGAATGGACTCTGGTGTTGTTGACTGGAATGCCAGTAGCTTTGTAGCAGACAGTTTCTCTGGTTTCCTGTTTTAGTTTTATGGCTATTCCTTTGCGTTGTGTCACAGGCTTAGATAAACAGCAGGCCGTGAAAGACCACATCACACGCTTCAGCGACAACTGTCACAAGCCTCCTCGTGCGCCCCTCGTGCTTTTATGCAGGAGGAGCGCACGAGGAGGGGAAGGATTAATGGATTTACGCGCAGCTTGGACCTAATTTCTGTGATTGCATGCTGACTCTCGCTGGTCCGGCCACGTCCCCTCTCTCATTATCACCAACTGATTCAAACCCCCGCTGATCATCTTTCCCAGTCCTCACCCAGGTGCTTCTCATCACACCATCACCAGCAGTGCGTGTACTCAGCGGCCGTTTGGCAGTCACGCACTGCTGGTTCATAGTATTGTCATCTGTGCTGTTAGTCTGCCAGTATTTTCAGCACTGTCACGACGTTAGTCACTCAATGTTCACCGTGGTTCTTGTGCGTCCTTGAAGCGATGTCGGCTCTGGTGCGCACCTGTGGCTAACACATCTCCTTTTATTCATTCTCTGGGTGATGCCGGCCCCTGAACGCCATCAGTAAGTGTGTTTGTGTTTTTTGTACGTCTTCACCTTTTTAGGAATTGTCTGTCTTTCTGTATTAACCTCTTGCACTCCGGTGTACCGCGGGCGGTCACTGTGCGTCCTAGTGCGCACTGAAAAAAAAAAAAAGCTGCATTTCCGTTCTTCCACTACAGACACAGCCACGAACAGAAAGCCAAAAGAGTGCTTTGATTGGTTTAGATGTGATTGACCTCTCATTCGACTAATAAGAGCCTTGAATTGGGTTTCTGAAACCTTGAAGAACCAATGACTGAAAACCTAGCAAGAAGGACCCGCCTACCAACGGCTGCGAATACAGCGAGCCAATTGAAGCACAGAAGTTCGAAAGCGTGCGTCCCTTGCCTAAAATCTGTTTTGTATAAGCCGCTGGATGACACACACGCGTTCGCCAGTCTTTTTTTCTTACTACTGTTCTTATTTGTTTTGAAAAATCGTTCGCCAAAACCGCAATCATGGAAGTGCAAAACCGCAATAATGGAATTATGGTTTGACCGGGTCACATGACCAGAACCACGAGTTCGTAACAAGCGGACCAGCGTCATCTTCGTCTGACAATGAGGAAGAGTAGACCGCCAGCGACACTGCTGTTGTGGACAGGTAACTGTTATAAGCTAAAATATTCTTTATCCCTGAAAATTGTAATCAAAATGACTTTTGTCTGATCGGTAAATTACAACTGTGCGCAACATGATGGACCCGGACCGCTCCGGTCTGGTCCGGACGGTGCATGGACTGTGAACGCCCCCCCCCCCCCCCGCTACTCTTCTGTAGCGGATTGCAGATATTATTGCAGATATTTTAGTACAACTGTGCGTAGTAGACCGTGGCGCACGGCCGCGGTCCGTCATGTGTCGATGGACGATGTCCGTCCTGTGTAGCGGGGGGGGGGGTGTTATCTTCTACATTACAGATATTTTAGTATAATTTTTATTGCACTGTAGGTCATTTTTTCTTGTAAAAAAAAAAAGCCACACATTTTTTACGTGGCATGCTTCTTTGTGTGTGGGGGGCTTGTTTGTTCATTCATTCATGAATGAATAAACAACCCCCCCCCCCCACACACACAGTCCTTCACCTTTCATTAGAGCCCAAGATGAAGCTTCTATATTGAATCATTCAAAAGTTACAGACGTTTTTCCAAACTGTGCCATTTGGCACAATTTGGCACAGTTCAAAAACGCCTGGGAACTACCTAAGAAAAAAGCTGTGTTGTGGAGATTGTGTGGAAAGACGAGGCTGATTTTATTTCTCAAGATCAGTTTTATTCACCACCACATTCTCCAACATCCAAAACGGGAAAAGAGGAGGCATGCCCCCACCTCTGTCCCTTTTATACCCCAGGACATCAAAGCACACAGTCACATTGTCTTTACATCCCAAATCACACTGCACCCCCCTTCAGGTCTTCTGTCTGCCTCCACCTGAAGTCCTGGTGGTCAGGAAATCCCTCACGGCCATCTCTCTGCATACAAAAGGCCAGACTTCGCATCCTCCTGCTACCCCTAGGAGGCTCAGACCTTTTGTTCCTCTGAGACGTGCAGTAAACAATAAGCATACAGTAATAAGCATGTGAAGCATATGTAACCCACATATGTGCACCACATAACCCCCCCAAACGTCTAAGATGGAACAATATCACCACAGATTGCATGTCATAATAAAATCACTACATATCAGTCCAAGTGCCGCTTAGGTCTCAACCTTCTCCCGTATCTGCTGTAAGCAGGCTGCACCACTTCCACGGCGTCTTCGAGCTGTGGCTCTGCTGCCTGGGGATGAGAACTGATAGTCAACCTCTGTGGGTGTTCTGGGGAATGCTCTCTAGGGGGTCTGCCGCGTCGAGGAGCCTTCGCCAACTGCACAACTTTGTCAGCTAACACAAAAGCGGGTTTGAGCCTGTTAATGCTAATCCTTTCTTTTCTGCCCCCCAAATCTTGAAAAAATGCTTATCTCCTGTTTCCAGCACTCTATATGGTCCGTCATAAGGTGGGCGTAAAGGCGGACGATGGACCTCATGTCTGACAAAAACAAACTCCGCATTTTTTAAAGCCTTAGGCACAAAAACACGCGGAAAACTGTGGTGAACGGGGGCAGGTAGCGTGCTCGGGCCCGTGCTATTCTGTAACCGCTGAGCCGGGGAGCACTCTGGCGCTGGATTATCTGGGAGAAATTCCCCGGGCAGCTGAAGTGGCTGTGCGAAAACTAGCTCAGCTGGAGAGGCTTCTAAATCCTCTTTATGTGCAGAACGCAACCCCAATAAAACCCATGGTAGCTTGTCCACCCAATTTGGATCCGTAAGCGACGCTCTGAGAGCCGCCTTCAATGACCTGTGAAAACGTTTGCGTAACCCGTTAGCCTGCGGGTTGTACGCGGTCGTGCGGTGGATCGTTGCCCCCAGGCTGCGGGCCATCGCTGACCAAAGTTCGGAAACAAATTGCGGGCCTCTATCGGATGTAATGTCCGACGGGACTCCAAAACGCGCTACCCATGCCGTTAAAAACGCGTGCGCCACCTCCTCGGCTGTGGTTGATGACAGCGGGACCACTTCCGGCCAGCGCGTGGTGCGGTCAACCATTGTCAGAAGATGTGTGCACCCTTGTGAGGGTGAGAGGGGGCCTACGAGGTCCACGTGGACATGATCAAACCTTTTAGCCGGGATGTGAAACGGCTCCAAGGGAGCTCTCGTGTGTCTATGAACCTTGGCCCGCTGGCAGGCCATGCAGGCTGCCGCCCACTCTCTAACTTGTTTGTGCAGGCTCAGCCATACAAATTTCTCTCCTACCATTTTGACCGACGCGCGCACTCCCGGGTGCGCCAAAGAATGGATTGAGTCAAAAACGCGGCGGCGCCACGTGGCTGGAACCACCGGACGTGGCCGCCCAGTGGAGATGTCGCAGATTAAGGGGGGCATACCGTCTTGTAGCACCCTGCTCTCCAGCCTTAACCCTGTTGGTCCAGACTGGAGCGTGCGCACATCCGCGTCGCTAACCTGCTCCGTGGCCATGGCTGCATAATCTATCCCCACGCGGACCGGGGCTGCGTGCACTTCCGCGTCGCTAAGCTGCTCCGCGGCCATGGCTGCAGGATCTACCTCCGCGCGGGCTGGAACCCCCACGGCGCGCGAGAGGCAGTCCGCCACTACATTAAGTTTACCCGCCACATGTTGGATATCGGTAGTAAACTCCGATATCGCGGCCAGCTGTCTCTGCTGCCGATCCAACCAAGGTTCTGAAATCTTGGCCATCGCGAAAGTCAGCGGCTTGTGGTCAACGAACGCGGTGAAACGGCGTCCTTCCAGCCAGAACTGGAAGTGGCGAATGGCCAAGTGGAGAGCTAACAACTCCCTGTCGAATGTGCTGTATTTTCGTTCGCTGTCGCGCAGGGTCTTACTGAAAAAGGCGAGCGGTTGCCAGGCTCCCGCTACAAACTGTTCCACGACCGCCCCTGTGGCCACATCTGACGCGTCAGTAGTGAGCGCCATGCGGGCCGCTGGGAATGGATATGCTAACAACGCAGCGTTTGCCAGGGCTGATTTGACTTCGGAAAATGCCCGCTCTCGCTCCGGAGACCATTCGACTTTATTTGTGGGTTTTTGTTTTTTTAGTGCAGCATACAATGGTTGCATGAGCTGCGCTGCACGGGGGAGGAAACGGTTATAAAAATTTACCATTCCCAAAAACTCCTGTAATGCTTTGACCGTTTGTGGCTGGGGAAAATTTGTTACTGCGTGCACTTTTTCAGGCAGAGGGACCGCTCCCTCTGGGGAGATGCGATGCCCCAAAAAATCAATCTGCGTCACCCCGAACTGACACTTCGCCAGGTTAATTATTAACCCGTGCTCTTCCAACCTCTGGAAAACTGCCGTGAGGTGGTTTTCGTGTTCGTCTTCGGACGCGCTGGCTACCAATATGTCATCCAGGTAGACGAACACGAAAGGGAGATCGCGCAAAACCGCGTCCATCATGCATTGGAACGTCTGCGCTGCGCCTTTAAGCCCAAACGGCATGCGCAAAAACTCGAAAAGCCCGAAAGGAGTTATTACCGCTGTTTTGGGTATGTCCTCAGCACGCACTGGGACCTGGTGGTAACCGCGTACCAAATCTATTTTAGAAAAAATGCGCGCTCCTGCCAAATGAACTGAAAAATCTTGGATGTGCGGGATCGGGTAGCGGTCGTGCACTGTAGCGTTGTTCAGCCTGCGGAAATCGCCACAAGGCCGCCACGAGCCATCAGCTTTTGGGACCATGTGAAGCGGTGAAGCCCATGGGCTCTTCGAACGTCTAATGATGCTCAACCTCTCCAGGTTGGCGAACTCCTCATGCGCTATGGTCAGTTTAGCTGAATCCAAGCGCCGAGCTTTTGCGAAAACAGGCGGTCCGGTGGTAGTAATAAAATGTTCCACCCCATGTTTAGCCACTGTCGCTGAAAATGTTGGGACCGAGTGTGTGGAACTTACCACCTGCAGCTGTGACGCTGGCTTGTGCTGTTGGCGGGGCCACTCGAGCTGTACAGGGGATAGAAGAAAAAGAGAGTACATTAACCAGGCGTCTGTTAGCAAGATCGACTAACAAACTATGTGAGCACAAAAAATCAGCCCCTAACATGTTGAAATTGACTACCGCTATGACGAAAGGCCACTCGAAAGTGCGGCCGTGTAAAGACAGAAGCAGAGTCCTCTCACCAAAGGTCTTAATCGCTGAGCCGTTCGCTGCTGACACCCGGGGACCACTAGAAGGCGCCAGTCGGTCAGCGTAGGAAGGTGTGATGAAACTCAGCTGGGAGCCCGTGTCCACGAGGAAATGCCTCCCCGAGTGCGTATCCTTCAAGTAGAGCAGCTTGTTCTCCTCTCCGAGGGCCGCAGCTGCTACCGACCCCCGGTCTTGGCGTTTCCCGAGCGCTTAAAGTGACACGGTGGAATGCACTTGCGTGCCCTCTCCGCGAAACGGCGATGGTAGAAGCAAAGGATGTCGTCTGCTCTGTGTTTCCCGGCCCCTGCCGCCGCCGTCGTCGGTGAGTCTGGTGCTGCAGCCTCTGGCCCCCTGCCGTCTCCGGACATTGCGCCTGGACCCGCAGCCGCAGCCGCGCGCCATTTGCTGGCGTCGACAAGTCATTGTGCCTCCTGGCCCAGCTCGTGGTAGTCTTTTCGGGCCAGCAGTGGTGAATTGGCCAGGGTCACTCTCACCTCTGACGGTAGGGTTCTGAGGAAAAGGTGGGTGAAGATGAAGTTATCATCTTCGGAGTCTCTCAAACTCAACATCTTCCCCATCAGGTCTGCAGGTCTGTCGCCCTCAAATTCAGTCAGCGCCAGGAGCCTCTCTGCCCGCTCCTGTACCGAGGGGGTGAAGTAACGAATGAGTGCAGCTTTCAACGTGCTGTACTTGTTGCTGTCCGGCGGGTGGTTGATCAGGCTCTCCACTCACTGGGCTGTGTGGTTGTCCAGCTTTGCAACCACATGGTAGAACTTTGTGGCATCTACCGAAATCCTCCGGAGGTGAAACTGTGCCTCGACTGCGTAAAACCAGGAGCGCGGATTGGCCAGCCAGAAGTCCGGTAGTTGGACTGTGGCTGCATTCGTTTGGCTGGCTCCTGGCGAGTCTAGCTCGGGAGATTCGTCTCCACTCATGATACGTCGTTGGGTCACCAGTGTGGAGATTGTGTGGAAAGACGAGGCTGATTTTATTTCTCAAGATCAGTTTTATTCACCACCACATTCTCCAACATCCAAAACGGGAAAAGAGGAGGCATGCCCCCACCTCTGTCCCTTTTATACCCCAGGACATCAAAGCACACAGTCACATTGTCTTTACATCCCAAATCACAATGCACCCCCCTTCAGGTCTTCTGTCTGCCTCCACCTGAAGTCCTGGTGGTCAGGAAATCCCTCACGGCCATCTCTCTGCATACAAAAGGCCAGACTTCGCATCCTCCTGCTACCCCTAGGAGGCTCAGACCTTTTGTTCCTCTGAGACGTGCAGTAAACAATAAGCATACAGTAATAAGCATGTGAAGCATATGTAACCCACATATGGGCTGCACGGTGGCGCAGTGGTTTAGCACTGTGGCAGCACAGTTTTACCCTTGGCCGGGGGATCGCGGGGATCATGAGATCGTGGGTTCGATTCCAGCCCCCGACCAACAGTGAGCTATGTGGAGTTTGCATGTTCTCCCCGTGTTGCGTGGGTTTACTCCGGGATTTCTCCGGTTTCCTCCCGCATACCAAAAACATGTAGGTTTAGGGCGCTCGTGCACGCAGCGACCAGCAGCCGGTGGCTTGTCACCAGACTGCAAACCAAGTCTACCTACGGGTACAAATAAGTAACAAAAAAAAAAAAAAAAAAAAAAAATATGTGCACCACAGTGTAATATATTCATTTTTTGTGGTATTGTTACAAAATTTTGACCTCAGCTGGATAACACTTGGTTCTACATTTCTGTTGCATTTTCCAGCCCGGATCTGATGACTGTGTGTTATTTGCAAGCATTTGTATCCAAAAAAACACCCAGGCGAAATTTATTTTCTTCAAGTTCAGTATGTTTAGATGACTGTTACTCAGTGGCAGGAGCACTTAGAGAGATTATGACTGTTTTGCCAAAAAATTCAAAGTGTTTTCTTTTAAATGAGACCAACCCCATGAAGATGGTGCAAAGGGTTGAAGAACAGCTTTTGATTTACTTTGGGTACGTTATTTTTTGGCATTTTTAGGGAAATTGACCAGAGTGCAAGGGGTTAAATGTGCTGTAGTGAACCCTGTACGTAAATCCTCGTTATTTCATCCTCCCTCTCCGTTCCCTGCGTAAAAGTGCACAGAGGGTCATGATGAATGGATTTACGCACAGGATTCACCACAGCACATGTATTGAACATAAGAATGATGACAACAGTTCCCAAAAAGGTTAAGACTTACAAAAATAAAAAGTAAACACTTACAATTGGCGTTCGGGGCTGACATCGCCCAGCGAACATGGAGAGGAGACCTGTTAACCACGGTTGCGCCCCAGGGCTGACATCGCTTGAAGGAACGCAACAGAACCACGGCTGTGTGGAGTGGCTAACACATCGTGATCGTTTTGGCAATATTTGCTGGCAGATGATGCACACAAAACATGAACAGTTGACTGTCAAAGAGAGAGGACGCATGGTCGGACCAGTGAATCTTGGACAGTGCCCACCTGAAAGTGGGTCAAAATGCACATAAAACACATGTACAAAACAAAAACAACAAGAACTCAAAATTTAATACATAATAAACCCGATGCCTGAGCCACAGAGAATACACTGCTATGATTTTATTGAAAAATCGGGTTTAAATATATTATATTCATGAACAAATAATTTCTTGCAATATCTGTAACAAAAGAATAACACTCGATGTTCCCCTGCCGTGTGTTTGTCACTGCTGCTGCAGCGGGCATGTGTGCCTCTCCACCGTCACTCTCTGAGTCTGACTCGCTGGACACGATGCCTGCTTGGCATGGCTCAAACCTATAAGGTCTGATGCCCCCAGATTCTTCATTGTCATCCCATTCGTTGGAACTATAATCGTCTGAAGACTGGACATCATTATCATCATAGCAGTCTGTCGGGGGTTACAATGACTTTTTCATTTAGGTCTGATCAGATTCCTCCACGCAGCTCTGTCCTTCGCCTTCCGCTGCCAGGAACTCCCTGCCTTGTTAACCCAGGCGATGTCCGAGCTGGTATGAATTGCTTTCTGACTGACCATTTCATGAAACTGCTTGCAAAGTATTTGAGTACACAAACCAAGTCATGTGTGTGGACCATCGTCAATGTTTTCTACCGCTTCCATCCTGTGTGTACAATGAGCAACCAAGCGCTGTGTTCTGTCGATGACGTTCCAACATGGCCGGGGGGTTTTCCAGCCACTGATGTAATTGGTGACGTGGCGCTCATGAAAACGTCGGATGTTCGCGTGAAAAAAAGTCTGTTTGACTTACAACTGCACAGACCAACCTATTTCGTTATATTATGTTTTGAAAAATTAGATGAAGTCAAAAACGTGTCATCAGCTCTTTAATCCCCCAGCAAATTTTTCCTTTGATAAGGTGACGGAGTGGCCCGACTGGAAACAACGCTTCAAGCGGTACAGACTTGCCACAAAACTTAATAAAGATGACGGAGAAGTGCAGGTGATCTGCCTAATTTATGCTATGGGAAATGAGGCAGAGAACATTTACAAGTTATTCACGTTTTCTGCGGAAGGAGATTGCAATGACTTTGCTACTGTGGTGGGAAAGTTTGACGAGTACTTCTTCCTGTGGAGGAATATTATCCACGAATGGGCATGTTTTCACCAGCAAGTCCAGCGACCAGGGGAGGGAGCAGAATGTTTTATCCGAGCCCTGTACGACCTGTCTGAGCATTATGAGTTTGGTGCAACCTGGGAAGAGAATATCCGCGACTGTATCATTGTTGGGATACTGGATAAGGAGCTCTCCCACAAGCTACAGCTAATGGCGGACCTAACGCTGGTGCAGACAATTCAAGCCGTCAGACTATCGGAGGAGGTCGCAGCACAAGTGAGCCTGCAGGGAGACAAGCTGGCGGTGCAGTTTAAATGGAAACCACAAACCGGAGACTACAACAAGAAGTCAAGTCAAAAGACAGAAAATGGGGAGGAAATGATAGAAAATGTGGCAAATGTGGGAAAAGACAACAGAGATGAAAAGTGTCCTGAATGGAAAGCTACATGTCATAACTGTCATAAAATGGGACACTGGGCCAGAGTATGCAGAAACAGCAGGTCAGTGAACGAGGTCACTGAGATTGAGAGAGTGGAGCAGACCTCTTATTTTTTAGGTTCAGTGTGTGATGCTAGTGAGGAAAGTGAACAGTGGACTGTGCTGCTACATGTAGATTCAGTTCCAATGGAATTCAAGATTGACACAGGAGCTGATGTCACCATCATAAATGAAGACACATTTCACACACTCACTCCTGAGAGAACACTAGCACCACCCGATATCCCTCTGGATAGCCCTGGAGGTGAGCTGTTGTGTCTGGGCCAATTCAATGTAACAGTCAGTCACAAAGAAAGGGCTACCCACTCACATCTTATGTAGTCTGTGGACACAGAGTCAACAATGTACTCAGCTGGACCTTATCAGTGAGGATGAATCTAGTGAGGCGAGTAGATGAAGTAAAACTGCACACCAGCCATTTGCAAGGCTACGGTGAGCATGGTACACTACAAAGTGAACCAGTCAAAATTGAGCTAAAGGACGACGCTGTACCATATGCTGTGCACACTGCACGCCGTGTGCCCTTTCCCATGCTGCAGAAAGTCAAAGAGGAACTAAAAAGGATGGAGGACAACTGCGTCATCGAGCCAGTGACCCAACCTACTGAATGGTCTGCACCCATGGTTCCAAGTTCTTAAAAAGAACACAGGAAAAGCCATAATCTGTGTTGAGCTGACAAAACTGAACAAGTCAGTAAAAAGAGAATACTACATCCTGCCAACCCCGGATGAGATAACAGCCAAGCTGAGTGGAGCTACAGTGTTCTCCTCCCTCGACGCAGCCAGCCGATTTTGGCAAATTCCTTTGCATCCAGACAGCTGCAGACTGACAACGTTTATAACACCATTCGGCAGATACTGTTTCAAGAGATTACTCTTTGGCATAACAAGTGCACTAGAGATCTTCCAGAGAGAAGATGCTGGAGACTCTGGAAGGACTGGAAGGCATTGAAGTCTTCATTGGTGGCATTTTAGTCTACGGGACCTCGATGGAGCAACATGATGCCCAACTCGAAAAGGTGTTGCAATGCATCAAGTCAGCAGGCTTGAAGCTCAACAAACTGAAATGCTGTCTCAGACAGCGCCGACTTTGCTTCCTGGGTCATCTCATCGACTGGTCAAGGGTCAGGCCAGACCCCAACAAAGTGGAGGCCATTCACCAGCTGCCGCTGCCTGGAAATCTGCAGGAGCTTAAAAGAGTTCTCGGCGTGGGGAATTATCTGGGAAGTTTTGTCCCAGCCCTCGCAACAGTGGGGCAACCATTGCATGAGCTTCTAAAGAGCAAGAACATCTGGGTCTGGGGCCATTCACAGCAGTCAGCTTTTGAGGACATTAAAAGAATGCTGTCAAATGCGCCAGTTCTAGCCTTTTATGATGTCATGAGGCCCACAGCTGTGTCTGCCAATGCCAGCAGTTATGGACTGGGAGCTGTGCTACTCCAACTCCATGCGGAAGAGTGGAAGCCAGTAGCATAGTGCTCCAGGTAGGGCTGTCGTGGTAGAGGAATTTCCCCTGCGGTGACGGTGGACAGCTCAATACCACGGCATGTGGTATTATTGCAAACGTTTTTAGGACCCTTTGGATTCATAATGTAAACAGGGTTTATAACTTAGGTGGTAAATTAGGGAAGCTGTGAAAGTCTCGCTGCAGCGCGTGTGTTACAACTGTGCGGAGCGCCGCTCTTTAGGCTGCGTGTCCACCAAACGGGTTTTGTCCACACTGGGCAGCTATTTTCCAATCATTCTCTATGTAGTCCAGCGTTTACGGCGCTGAAACGTTCTTGGTGGTGGCCGTTTTTTGTCGCGGTGCTCAGAGCTGAAAACAGTTCAACTTTTCAGAGACTGCAGCTGAGCTCTTCAATGCCAGACCAAGCAGCCAATCAGAACTGCTGCGTGGGTGGGACATAGAACACCAGTACTCGTCTTTACTCAGACTCCTGCTTTCTGTGTCATCATATTTTACATCCAGAGCTGCTAGAAAACGTTTCCTGTCCCTTGTTATTTAAAGACTGATGTTAAAAAAATCAGTAGAAAATCTGACAATAGGAAACACAGAAGTGCTGAGATACAGGGCCCAGACTTTTTTTTCACCCAGAGCGCTGTGCACAAACGCTGAAAAAAAAAAAAAATGCTCAGGGCTGTTGGGTGACAAAAAACTTGTTTGGTGGGCACGCAGCCTATATACAGGTATGAACTGCTGATTCTGTTTAAAAAAACGATGATTTTCATAAAGCAGTGGCGGTAACTAAGGGGTGTGTGGACTGTAGACTGCAGTGATATTCAGCTTATAAGCAGGACAGTCTCCGTACAGGACCCTGCGTGGTTCTTGTCTCCCATAATTTTTGCCGCTGTCCGAAAAATCTTGTTCAAACAAGCTGCTCTCGGAGTTCATACACAGTCAGGATCATACACACTCCACTCAGAAGGAAATAACACGCTTTGTGCCTTTTCAGTGCTCACTGTTACGGCTGTATTTAACAAGGAGTCCAAACGCTTTCATCACAAACTGCCTGCTGGAGTCAGTCTGGAGAGAGTGCCTCAAACAACGGCAGCACGTGTGCTGTGGAAGCATCTAGAGTACCGGGTGCAAACATGCTGTTGGTAATAAAAAAATACACTTCATTTAGCAATTTATTTAATAATCAAGAGGGGCACATAATTGAACAACAAGATATAGCTACACACACACACAAAAAAGTGAACACCACGGTTGTTACGGTTGGTCGTTTTCCTCCTCGGTAGGCATGTCCATACCGCGGTATTACATAACTGCGGTTGTTGCGACAGCCCTAGCTCCAGGCATCTCTCAGAAGCTGAAACACGCTACGCCCAGATAGAGAAAGAGTGTCTGGCTGGCGTATGGCCCTGTGAAAAGTTTGACAAAAACCTCTGTGGCTTGGATGAGTTCAGACTTGAGACGGATCACAAGCCTTTGGTGCCGCTTATCAACAACAGGACCCTCGACAATGTTCCCCTGAGATGTCAACGTCTTCTGATGAGACTCATGAGGTAAAAACCAGTGGCTGAATATGTGCCTGGAAAAACCCTCTTCATTGCTGATACCCTGTCCCGAAGCCCACAAACCTACACAAAGGAAGAGACTGACACATACAGCGAAGCAGAATGCTATGTAGCCTCAGTGATGCAGGCCATTCCAGCATCCCCAAGCAAAATGGAGAGCATCAAAATGGCTACCGCAGCCACCGCAGCTACTGCTGCTCGCAGCAGTCTGCGAGCTGCAGACTGTCATCAAACTCATGAGAACAGGATGGCCAGATCATAGTGGGAACGTTCCACTGAACATCCGAGCATACATAAAGGTGAAAAATGAGCTATCAGAGGCTGATGGCTTGCTCATACGTGGGAGCAGGATTGTCATTCCACAGTTACTGAGAGCCGACATCTTGGAGAAAATACATGATGGACATCAGGGGCTGACTAAGTGTAGAGACAGGGCAAAGTCATCAGTGTGGTGGCCCGGACTTGCTGCAGAACTTTAAAACACAGTGATGTCGTGCTACACCTGCCAAGAACAGAAGCGGGCCCAACAAAAGGAGCCACTTATCTCCACACCTCTACCCGATCGTCTGTGAAAAAGAGTAGCCCATGACTTCTGTGAACACAATAAAAACAACTACCTTGTCATATCTGACTACTATTCAACGGTTCCTTGAAGTGCTACACTTACCGTCCACTACCAGCACTCAGGTTATTCAGAGACTCAAAGCAGCCTTTGCAAGGTTTGGGATCCCGGATGAGGTGGTGAGTGACAGTGGCCCTCAATTCTCTGGCGCAGAATTTCAGGAGCTGGCAAGACGGCTAGACTTTAGACACATCACATCTAGTCCTCACCATCCTCAGGAAAATGGTCATGTGGAGAGAGCAGTACAGACTGCAAAGAGAATCCTCTGACAAGAAGATCCATTAATAGCCCTCATGTGCTATAGATCAACTCCCTGTGCTACCATGGGAATAAGTCCAGCAGAACTCTTAGTGGGGAGAAAGATCAGAACGACACTCCCTACACTGGAGAAGAATCTGTGGCCCAAATGGCCTAACAGAAAGACTGTTAGACAAAAAGATGCTGGTGAGAAGGCAAAACAAGCTTTCTATTACAATCGCTGTCATGGAGCCAAACCTCTTTCACCGCTTTGACCAGGAGACACAGTCCTCACCAGATTGGATCAGGAAAAGGCCTGGGCAACATCAACAGTCGTTTCGAAGGAATGTGTTACTCCAAGGTCGTACCTCATCAACACATCGCAAGGAGCAGTGCTGAGGCGGAACTGCCGCCATCTCCGGGCAGATATGTCTCCTCAACCTGCCCAAGACACCCTTCCTGCTTCAGCCAAGGATGCTGGAGTGATTTCCTATCTGCAAGTGTCATCACCCCAGAGACTGTTTCTCCTAGCCTGGGTGAGGTCAGAAGTCTTGTGCACACACACCAGAACAGTTTTGCACCAGAGCCGGACGAGTGTGCAAACCAGTCAACAGGCTAGACCTATAGACAGACACTGAAGTGTCAAACATAAGGCCTTTGGGGGGAATTGGGGAAGTAAAGCCTAAAATGAAAAAAAAAATGGAAAAGATGTTTGCTGACTGTAATCTCCACGTTGTTTTATGGATACAGTAACAGAAATACTGCAATGCATTATTTGAGTTCAAGAGTGACATATACTGTATGTTGCAATATTTGATAAGATCTAAGTTAAGGAAATTGCATTTTGAGTTAGAAATGGCACGATTACAGTTGTTGCACTTTAAGTTTGTTTACATGATTATCTCACTTCTAAGAGAAATGTTTACTAAGTAAATGTGTTTACTAGGAAAAGAGAGAGAAAACAAAACAATCAAACCGCTAAGGATACATCTTATGCTGGTAAAGGAAGCCTACTTGAACTATTTTCTGGTGGCATATTGTTTATTATGGTTTATTGAATACTGTTAAATGCACCTTGTGTTATTAGAAATAACATAAAAAAGAGGGGGAGATGTCATAATATGATTTATATTAAAGTAGAACTGAACTGAATGGCATTGAACGGCACTGGGTGATAGTACATACAATTATAAAGATAATTTATCATTGGCACCCCCTCCACAAATCCCGGAATCTTGGAGAAAATCGCGATTTTGAATTTCCCGCCCTGAAAAATCAGACGAATCCGCCGATTAACCGGAAGTGCAGCCGGAGTTCCGCGTGACGTCACGAGTGTGACCCAGTCCTCATGTTTACCATTGCGAGCACGTCGACACTGGTTGTTTTTGGTGCATTTTGTCGTGATAGTAGACTACAAAACACTTCCAACACCTGGGAAGATCTGTTCAGTGGCCAAGGAAAGCTGTCATGGCGACGAAAGAAAAGAAAGGGGGATGAAAAGCGACCGGGAAGCGATGCGTTTCTAGATATACAGTGATCCCTCACTTATCGCGTTTAATGGGGACCAGAACCGACCGCGAAAAGTGAAAAACCGCGAAGTAGCGTCACCCCCCCCCCAAGGGCGTCACAAGCACTATTTTGCACAAAAAGGCACAAGAGAACAGCGAAAAGTGCCACTAAGCAACACGAGCGATAAAGAACAATGAATGCGGTCTTCCTTCGCTGGGTAAAACGTCTCGGCCAATCAGCTTGCGAGGTAAAACGTCTCGGCCAATCAGCTTGCGAGATTCCCGAGCGGTGAAGAGGTGGGCGGAGAGGAGTGGAGCGGTGGTCAGAGAGGTGGATTTTGAGTTGTGCGGGCTCTCCGTGTTGATACCTGATGTTCTAATGTAGTCTCCCTGCCTTCTCCCTGCCTTCTACATTAGAACATCAGGTATCAACACGGAGAGCCCGCACAACTCAAAATCTACCTCTCTGACCACCGCTCCACTCCTCTCCGCCCACCTCTTCACCGCTCGGGAATCTCGCAAGCTGATTGGCCAAGACGTTTTACCTCGCAAGCTGATTGGCCAAGACGTTTTACCTCGCAAGCTGATTGGCCGAGACGTTTTACCCAGCTTCGCTCCCTGCCGAGCACCTATACCCAGCGAAGGAAGACCACATTCATTGTTCTTTATTGCTCGTGTTGCTTAGTGGCACTTTTCGCTGTTCTCTTGTGCCTTTTTGTGCAAAATAGTGCTTGTGACGCCCTTGGGGGGGGGGGGTGACGCTACTTCGCGGTTTTTCACTTTTCGCGGTCGGTTCTGGTCCCCATTAAACGCGTTAAGTGAGGGATCACTGTAATAAGTTGGAAAAATGCTGATGTTTTTTTTTCCCTTTCTTTTTTATTGTTAATTTTCCTTATCCTGACACCCCAAACATGCCAAAGTAAAGACTCACCATTCTGTATTCAATAAGCGACTCTCCTCCCCATCACTGCTGCGGTCTGAGTCGGTGCCGGAATCCCCCGAAAATTCTGGCTCTAATCTGTACGGTTCGATGCCTCCCTCGCTCTCTTCCTGTTCACTTGACACTCCTGCATCCTCCTCTGTCTTGTCACCGATCCTGAATGCCTCTTCACTCTGAAAACTCTGGTGTTCTTGACTGCTGGAACTGCTATCATCTGCCATTGTTGTTTTGATAAGGGTCACACTCGTGACGTCACGCAGCGTCGTCTGCACTACTTCCGGTTTGTTTGGCACTGCCAGCCAGAGGCAAAAGTTTATCGGCTTATAGCTTGGCCATCGCACGGCCTAAAAATTTCTTTTATGTGTTGAAAAATACAATAGGTAATAAGGAATTAATCTGCTATTCTACTTTTTTGGCAAAAAGGTGAGTTCAGTTCTACTTTAAGTAGAAGTAATGTTCATGGTCACAGTAGTTTTTACCACTGTTAGGCTTTTACGCTGAAAGGTATGTTTAGCGGAAGTGAAAAAAGCGGGACTGTCTCATGCTAGATGCTAAATGGATGCTGGTGCTGAGCTTCCAATAAAGCCAAGTACAACGGAGACAAGCCTGCTCTCGATCATTCTACAATAGTCACAAAATTTTGCGTCGTACAATTTCTTTCTCAAGTCTCTTAGAGTGACCTCTTAGTCGGTCTTGTTTCTCCAACTTTATAAACTTGGCGTCTACTGAATAACATCCTGATATACACCACTCAAAAATTTTTTAGGGATATTTGGCTTTTGGGTGAAATTTCAGGATGCTCCTAAAATGCACTATAACCTTTACAGGTGTACTCAGTTTGACCTTCTCTACCCTTTTGAATACACATGTCCAGCTGTTCAATGTTTCAGTAGTTTTTGCATAACTTGCTGTTCTCTTAACAAGGTGTTTAACAGCAAAAATCACAACAGGTGTTTGATCCATGAATCGACCAATAAATTTTCTGCTTCAGTTAGAATTGGTATTTAAACAGTCCTCTTCATCATGCTGTTCACATTTTGACATCATGGGACCAAGATGACACCTAACAATAGATCAAAAGTACCTCACTACTGGGGGGCTTTAAACAGGATGTTCTCAGAGGGAAGTGGCCACTGAGCTTAGAGTGTCACAGAGTGTCGTCAGCAGGTTACAACAGAGAGACTGGAAGAGTCACAGAAAGGCATAGAAGTGGGTGTCCTTCAGCCACATCCCACGCTGATGACCGCTCCATTGTGAACAGTGCCCTGCGGAATCGAATGATGAATGCCACTCAACTCCAGGCACATTTAAGGGAGGTGAGAGGCCCCCAAATGTCACGTCAGACCATTCAAAACTGTTTACATCAGCGTGGTCTGCGTACTAGATGACTTGCAAGGGTACCTGACCACACCACCAGGCACAGTTATCATCATTTGCATGGGCCAAGGCGCATTTACGCTGGACAAGGCATCAGTGGGCCTCAGTGCTGTTCTCTGATGAAAGTTGATTCACACTGAGCAGAAATGATGACCGCCAAACGGTGTTGGAGACGTCAAAGAGAGCCACTGTTGTCACCAGATGAGCCTTTGGTTGTGGTGTTACAGTCTGGGCAGGTGTGTCTAATCAATACATAACTGCCCTACACCTTGTGGATGGTACAGTAACAAGCCGATCCTACCTGAATAACATCATTAATCCAGTCATTGTGCTCCTGCATGAGCAACACAGGCCCAATTTCTTCTTCATGGACAACAATGCTCCAGCTCATTGAGGTCACATCATTAGGGAATGGCTGCTGGAGGCTGGGGTACCTCAAATGGAGTGGCTTGAACTTTCTCAAGACCTGAATCCCATAGAAAACCTATGGGATCAGCTGAGTCATGGTGTAGAGGCTTGTAACGCTGCACCCCACAACCTCAGTGACCCGAGAGCCACCCTTCAAGAAGAGGGGACTGTCATGCCTCAGCAGACAATAAGTCGACTTGTGAACAGCATGAGATGTTATTGTCAAGCTGTAATTGATGCTCAAGGGCACATGACAAGTTATTGAGACATTGACATTTTTTGTTGTGGTATAACCACCACTGTTGTTGGCTGTTGTTTCAATAAATTGTTTGAGATGAGGAAATCACCGTTGCATGCTTGTATTTACATGCCCTACTTTCACGATATAATATCTCTGTAGCTTCATATATCAATATCTCTACTAAACTAAACAATTGTTTTTGTACTCAACTAATCTAACGACTAGAGTTGCGTTCTAATCGCCCAATAGTGTACTCAGAAGCGGACTGCACGGGGTTTCCGTCATATTAACTGAGATTCCAAATCGAAGGGAGCGAACGGTCTTCAGTTCAAAGGGAACTGAGAACTATGCAGGAAAGAAGTGAACAACCGTACATCACTTGACCGGAAGTTGACAAGAAGATTACCCATAAGCCATTACACCTCAAATACGAGTAAAACAAGCTATTGTTGCTAATGTTATTAACAAGCCAAACTGATGTTGGTTGTTGTTTATATCAAATGATAGTAATAAAAATATATTTTTATTCATATTTTATTTAAGAAACATAAATTATTCACCATACTATCAGTACATGTCCATTGTTACCGTGGTAACTCACGGAGGAGGAGCCGACGGTTGCAGGGTGTTTCAAATGGCGAAATTTTAATGAAGGGCAGTTAACACTGATATTCCCTGAGAACGGAGCAGGGAGTACGGAATACAGTTTGAAGTACACTGTGGATCGGGACGTAGTTTCCTTTTTCAGTTAGTCGACTAATTGCAATTATCTCTGTCATGTCCGCCATCTCTGTTTCTTGCTGGCATTGCTCCTGTTCGGGGCTCCGGGTCATGTTTTACCTCACCTGTTTAAGCCTGCACACCTGTGAAAATCACTTTGTTGTCAGTCTCTGTCTTAATATAACGTAGCCTATTGTAAAAAGTTCCCATAGCTAAATAGAATAACGACCCATGAAACAAGTTGGAAGCTTGAACTTGACAGCTTAATAAAAAGTGTTTGAAGCAACACAATTAAATGACAGAAACTAAAAAACTGTTTTTTCCCAAAAATAAAGTGCAAAAACTCATTTAGCAGATTCTGCTGCACCATGCAAAGCTGTTGTAATTCTGCATGTTCAAAACAAACTAGAGTAACATTAAAATTCATAAAAGTATAAAAGAAAACAAACTAGTCCATCTTATTAAAACCTTTCTAGATCGGGAAGTTTAAATGTTCAGTCAAGTTTCAGAATGAAAATAGTAAGAACTTCTACCAGTCCAAAATAACAGTTTGCAAATGCTTTAAGTTGCAGTGCAGGAATGTCAGCCTTCACTACACATACAGTGAAATATTTAAGCTGTTTTATTTTTGATGATTATGGTTACAGTTTTTATAAAGTAAATTACAAATCATGGTATTCTAATTTACTGAGATGCACTAATATTCGAAAATCAAGGAGGAGGAGAGGGGGAAGGCATGTTAGGAGGGAGAGAGAGAAAAGGAAAGGTAGAAGTGTGGAGGTGAGAGTAGGGACGTTAAATGTAGGGACTATTACTGGTAAAGACAGAGAATTGGCTGATATGATGGAGAGAAGAAAAATAGATATACTGTGTGTTCAAGAAACCAGATGAATGGGAAGCAAGGCTAGGAGCATTGGAGGTGGATTTAAGCTGTTCTACCATGGTGTAGATGGGAAGAGAAATGGAGTAGGAGTAATCTTGAAGGAAGAGTATGTGAAGAGTGTTCAGGAGGTAAAGAGGGACTCAGACAGAATCATGAGTTTTAAGCTTGAAGTCAAAGGTGTGATGTTGAATGTTGTCCGTGTGTATGCCCCACAAGTTGGATGTCAGGTAGAAGAGAAAGAGGAATTCTGGAGTACGTTGGATGAAGTGATAGAGAGTGTTCCCAGGGGGGAGAGAGTGGTGATTGGAGTGGACTTTAATGGACATGTACAGGTGCATCTTAATAAATTAGAATGTCAACAAAAAAGTTGATTTATTTAGGTAATTCAATTTAAAAAAAAATTGAAAAATTTCTATATTACTGTATATAGAGTCATTACACAGAGGGTGATATATTTCAAGTGTTTATTTATTTGAATTTTGATGGTTATGACTAACAGTTCATGAAAACCCCAAATTCAGTTTCTCAAAAAATTAGAATATTTCCTAAAATTAATTTTAAAAATAGTTTTTTAACAGAAACGTTGGCCGACTGAAAAGTATGTCCATGTACACACTGAATACTTGGCTGGGGCTTCTTTTGGAGTAATTACTGTATCAATGTGGCGTGGCATGGAGGTGATCAGCCTGTGGCGCTGCCGAGGTGTTATGAAGGTCCAGGTTGCTTTGATAGTGACCTTCAGCTCGTCTGCATTGTTGGGTCTGGTGGCTCTCATCTTCCTCTTGACAATACTCCATAGATTCTCTATGGGGTTTAGGCCAGGCAGATGATCCACAGTGGAGACCCCTAAAGGGAGCAGCCGAAAGAAGAAGCAGCACTAATATTCAGAATGAGGGCTGATATTGCCATGATAAAAAGAGGGGAGATAAGAGAGTAAGCCACTCCTGTAATTCACTAATTTAGTGCAGTTAACATGTTAGCCAGCAGAACAGAAACAGTTCAGTCGTCAGCAGCCATCATCCAAGAGTGATTAGGCTGCATGTCCACCAAACACATTTTTTGTCGCCCAACTGCCCTGAATGTCTTTTTTTTTTTCAGCGTTTGTGCGCTGCCCTCTTGGGAAAAAAAGAATTCTGTGCCCTGTATCGCAGCAACTGCTTGTCAGTCACAGCTCAGCACTTCGGCTTTTCCTATGGTCAGACTTTCTACTTATTTTTAAATAGCAGTCTCTAAAAAACAATGGACAGGAAACGTGTTCTATCATTGGTAGCAGCTCTGGATGCTGAATATGTCACGGAAAACAGGAGTCTGAGTACAGACTGTACCGGCGTCTCAGGTCTGCCCTGCCTTATTCTGATTGGCTGCTGAGAAAGATCTGACATTGATGAGCTCAACAAGTCTGAAAAGTTGAAATTTTTTCAACTCTGAGCTCCCTGAGCGCCACGACAAAAAGCAGCCACCACTGAGAGCATTTTAGCCCTGAAGGCGCTCGGTGCTATAGACGCTTAACTACATAGAGAATGAATAGAAAATAGTCACCCACAGCTGAAAAAAACACGTTTGGTGGACCTGCAGCCTTATTGTCCGACAGGTGAACTAGCATCGGCAGCACATGCTAACAGTTTAATCAGTTTTCTAAAGCTGAGACAGTCACTCATTGAAAGTAAGAAGCGCTAAATTTCTTCGCTAACCTTACCAGTGCGGTGTAGGGCTGAAACGACGTCGATAGCGTTGATCATAAAAATTTGTCAACCCAGATTTTTATTGTCGACAAATCAATTAATCTTAAAGTTTGTATGCATGCCGCGGAAATATTAAGTTTAACTGTTTCAGCGAAGAAGAAGAGGAGCGTATCATGGCGACATGGAGAGAAAATGGAGAAGGCCGAAAGTTTCCAAAGTATGGGAGGATTTTACCGAATATGAATAAATCCAATCTAGCTTTATTTATAAAGCACTTTAAAAACAGCGACAGCTGACAAAAAGTGATGTACATGTACAGCACTTTGTGTACATCAAGTAGAGTAGTTAAATGTAGACTGTAAAGCAGTGTTGTCATAGCACAGCTGCACTACAGCGATGCATCCATTCCCTCCTCCTCCCCGTTCCTCTGTCTCCGGCCACCTGTCAGCAGACTGCACCAGTAAGGTTAGCAACTATTGTTAGCGCTTCTTATTTTCAATGAGCGACTCTCTCAGCTTTAGAAAACTGACCACACTATTAGTGTGTGCCGTCGAAATAGTCTACCTGCTGTCGGAATAATTAAACTTTTAAACTTCTAGACTCAGCAAGGTTTCAAACAGGATGGACTAGCTTGTTGTTTTCTTTTTTTACTTTAATGAAGTTGAATATTACTCTAGTTTGTTTTTAACACACAGTTACAGCAGTCTTTATGGAGCAGCAGAGCTGCTATTTTTTTTTTACACTTTAACATCTATTATTTAATTGTGTTGCTACAAACACTTCTGATTAAGCTGTCAAGTTCAAATTTCCAACTCAAGTTTGATGGGTCATTATTTTATTTTGCTATGGGAACTTGTTGTAATAGGCTACATTGTATTAAGGCAGAGACTGACAACAAAGTGATTATCTATAGTGAATGCATCTCCACAGTGAGTGCAACAACAACAAGGAAGCCAGCATGGAGAATGAGGAGGCTACAGCATTCATGTTCTTCATGGCAGTATTATTTTGGACTGCGAAATGGTGCGTGTAATGTCAAGACTGGAGGAATTCACGGAGAAAGTCTGGAAGGCAGCCCTTCGTTCCATGGAGGAAGAAAGAGCAGCGCTGCAGACAAAAGTCTAACTTATTAAACATGCGCCGACTGTATGTGTGTCGTATGGGTAAATATTTCCAATGGTATTTTACTCTTGTCGTTGAGCTGATTATAATAATTGATTACATCAGACGGTATTGTAACATGTACTGTGCATTTCAGATGTTGCTCATTGCGCAACACTCCTTGCCGTCCTTGTCCAGAGTAGAGCAGAAAAAAGGTTGAACAGTGGGCAAAGAATTTCTGTCTGTCCAGAGGGACATTTCAATAGGTGCGTCGCCACCTGAAGCCTGAGAGAATGGACACAACTTCCATGTGGCATTCCAGCCACCTGCTGCAGATAGCAGGTGGAGTGTGTGCAGTCTGATGTGTTACCTCTTGGTTTCCAACTAAGCACAACACACATTTTCACAATAAGCCGATGTGAGCATTTTTTTTTATGTTGTGTGAAAAAAAGATTTCCTGCCTTTCAGCTTGGTGTGCATTATAGAATCTATCAGTAGTACATCAGTAGTAGACGTTAAAGGTTAAGAATTAATCAGTGACTGTAGGGGTTATTTGTGGTTTAAAAATATTTAATTATGAGGGGATACTGTCACGATATATGATCAGTATGTGAGGGTTGAAATGTGGAAGGAATGTGGTGAAATTATTTGCTTTACTTTTATAAGTGGCCACAAGTGCATCATGTGACAAAATCAGGTCACCCTGTGTGTTTTTAAACACAGACATATGGATATTTAATATCAATGTTTATACTGGGAGATTCACGTTATATAATTAAAACAGAAGTCTTTAAAATTTCATTAAAGAAATGGTGAGGAATAAATTAGGACATCCCAACCTTTATTCCCACTTAAAATGGCTAAAATAAAAAAAATATATACATTGGGCATCGACGTGAGCATTTAATAATTAACTGAATATTTAATAGGGTGTCCAAATTGTATCACCTGACTGTATGTGAACGCCAGACCTTTGTTAAACATGATAAACTTAGTGCATTTTGAAAAGAAATTTATAACCTGTTGCAACGCACCTGAGGACCAGAAAGGCTGAAGATGCAGTGAGCAAAGATGGATGATTTAATATTTCACAGCTCTGACCCAATTCAAGATTCAAAGGCTTTATTATCATGTACACAGTTAAGAAATGCTACATTTCCTGAGCAATGAAATTCTTACTTTGCTCTCCGAACGAGTGCCAAGTTAAAAGGTACAGAAACAACAATTCTAATAGGTCATGACACACTAACACAGTAACTCAATCATAATACTAATGGATGCTGACACACACACACCAACACACAGTTAGGCAGTAGAGGAATGAAATTGAAAAGTTACCGGATGACTAAAGTGATAGTGGTATATTGATATCAGAGATGATGTGAACCTGAGATGGCATGAACCTACGTATGTACAGTGTGCAAATGAGCATTGTGCAACAAGCAGTGTATAATTACAAATTATTGATAAGTAGCAGCAGAGATGATATGGACATCAGACAGGTGATACTATATGTACTGTACAGGTGAGCAGTGTGCAGATTTAGCAGCCGGTGTGTGAGTTCCTGATAGAAAAATTCCATATTATTGTTATATTATTCTTATATTATTCCATGACTTTTCTCTATTTCATGCCTGATGTTTATATGTGCATTCAATGTAGAATAAGGTCATATATTCCTCTATATTATTCTTTCATTTTATATGTCTGATATATTTTTGGTGTGTTTCTGTGAGCAATTATTCTCTGTGACTTCCATGCCCCAGAGTCTGGTGTGTGTGTGTTTGCATGCGAGGGCAGGTCAGCAGAGATGTAAAGGGTGACATAGGCTACACTGATAATCTTTGTTTTATTGACCTGCTCTGCTTTCTATGACTGAGGAATGTGCTAAAACTAACAGTTTATGAAGATTAGATTTATAGACACTCTGTCTGTCTCTGGGAGATGCCACAAGGACCCTCTTTGTTTATCTGTTCTTAAGAGCTATAAATACCAAGCTCAGAAATGGATGGTCAGAGATGTGCATGAAAGGCTCTGGGCCAGTTCAATGTACACTCTTCTGGCCAAAAATAAATGGCTCATAACTCAGAATCCGCTTATTGAATTTCTGACTCGGTCTCATTTAATTCAATTTTATTCTATCATTTGGCACCCAAACAGGGACCCTGATAACTCCATCCTTCCGGTGCCTCTGCCCGATTTCAGCGAGTGCACAACTGATGAAAGATCTTCCCAGGCTGAATCCAACCACTCAGTGTTACTGCAGTGGGAGCATTTCGGAGCCGAGGCACTGAAACGGACTGGGTGACGGGTCCAAGAACCCTAAAGGTGGCTTGAGTGTGAGTACATTTATTTGTAAAAAGTTGTGTTTGTTCCCTGGGATGAGAGAGTTCCTGAGGGTAGAATGTTGTGTAAGCATCTTGACACTGCAAAGTCTGAGGTATGCTTCTGCTCGCCTTAGCCGTGGTTCGGTTCGGTTTGATCCGGTTTTGGTCTGGAGCAGTTCGGGAATCGACGAGGTGAATGTGTTGTCTGCACGGGATCAGTGCAAGAGACTACAGTATTGTTGCAGTGAGCACTGATGTACGAATCAGTGCAAGAGACTCCAATAAAATTGCAGTGAGCATTGATTCACGAATTGGTGCAAGATTCTCCAATAAAATTGCAGTGAACACTGATTTGAGTGAACCGGTATAAGGAGGGTTAACCATTAAGTAATAGCGCTGGTTTAAAAATAACTGCAGTTTTGTTTGTCTGTCTGGTTGTTCTGTGTTATACGGTTTGTCCTGGTGAGACCACAGAGGTGGAAGTACAAGTGCCCTGACTGTTAGAAGCCGTGTTTGTCCATTGTTTTTCTGGCTATTGTGAAGTGTAAAGAGATGGTTATGTGATTATTGGCTCACAGGGAAATGATGAAAATTGTGGGAGCTTGCAAGTAATACTTTTGGGTAAGAAATTGAATTGTGTTCTCAGAGCGGTAGACAAAAAGTTGACATGAGAATGTGGGGTTGCCAGATTTGTTTTTACAAGTACTTTGGGAGTGTTTTCTAACTTTGGGTTGCCATTTCAAGCTTGTTTTAAGGCTGTCTTGCTAACATATGTGTGTGTGATGATTTGAGGCTGCAACTGTTTGTGTGTGTGAGCAGCTGCCCAAAAGTGACCTTGAAGAGACATTGAGAGAGAGCTGCATGTTTGTGTACGTGTGGGCCCTTGTGTCTGACAGTGAGTGAGTGAGAAGAATGAAAAAAAAAATGTATATGGGTATTTTTACAAAGCTTGGGAGTTTTTACAGTTTCTTCTTGTGGGTTTTAGAATCTAATGTTGCATAACTGGTAAATATTCTCATATTTTTAAAGCCAACATTTTCATTTGCCAGATTTTTCCCTTATTTTGGATTAAATTTCCTGCTGGGAGGGCAGAGAGACATTTGGGGTTTTTACTTTTATCTTTTGGGACAACTGAGGGCAGATGAACAACATTGGGCTATTTTTCAATTTTTTTTGAAGTATCAGTGTAATTTTTATTAACCACTTGCGCTCCGTTGTTCCGCGGGCGGGCAAGTCTCTGCGTCCTATGACGCATGAGGGCGCGCAAGAGCGCGCTCGTGCGCCCTCGTGCGCATGACGCATGATAAGGATATTGATGGTGGTGGTGTAGGTGGTGTGCCCTCCAAGCGCCACTGAAAAAAAAATCTGCAAACACAGCCGCGAACAGATTAGTTCATCTGATTGACCTCTCATTCGACTAATAAGAGCCTTGATTTGGGTTTCTGAAACCTTGAGGAGCCAATGAATGAAAATCTAGGAAGGAGGACCCGCCTACTGTGAACGCAGGAGCCAATTGAAGCACAGAAATTCTGGCTGGGTGAAGCGATATTTACTGCTGCAGAAGGACTCTGTACAAATCTACTACAGACCCAGGCTCACCCAGCAGCATGGAAAACACCCACAAGTGGGACTTGCACTCATTCCAGCAGAATAGACGGAGGCCAACGACAAAAGTCGTAAATCATTCGCCAAAACGGCAATAATGGAATTATGTTGATCGGGATCCACGAGCGGAGCAGCGTCGCGTTCGTCTGACGTGTGGGAAGAGCTGTTCGCCACGACTCTGCTACTGTGAAGAGGTAAGGTGTTATAAGCTAAATTATTATTTATCCCTGAAAACTGTAATCCAAAAATGACTTTTGACCGATCGGTAAATTACAACTGTACTGCGCCATGATAAACGGTTCATTTGCCGTGTTCGGACCGTGAACACCCTTCCCCCCCCGCTGCAGAAGAGGAGCGGGGGGGGGGGCACGGTCCGAACGCTCCCCGGTCCGCGGGAGGAAGCATATCAGTCTATTCCATCATGTAGCGATGGCCCTCTTCTGTAGCGAGGAGGGGGGGCGTTCACGGTCCGTTCACGGTTCCCCCCCCCCCCCCACACACACACAGTAGCGGGGGGGGGGAGCCGCTGTGAAAACATGCAAGGAAAAAAAAAAATTCCGTCATGTAGCGAGGGCCGAATTTGGTCCTCGGTAGCGGGGGGGGGGGAAACGACCCCCCGCCCACACACACACACACACAGACACAGCCCTGAGTGTGACCTTTCATTAGAGCCTAAAATGAAGATTCTACATTGAATTATTCAAAAGTTACAGACGTTTTTCCAAACTGTGCCATTTGGCACAATTTGGCACAGTTCCATAACGCCTGGGAACTACCTGAGAACAAAGCTGTGTAAAATATTCATTTTTTGTGGTATTGTTACCAAATTTGGATCTCAGCTGGATAACACTTGGTTCTACATTTCTGTTGCATTTTCTAGCCGGATCAGACAGCTGTGTGTTATTTACAAGCATTTGTATCCAAAAAAAACACTGTGTCCAAATTTTTTTTCTTCAAGTTCAGTATGTTTAGATGACTGTAACTCAGTGGCCGGAGCACGTAGAGAGATTATGTTTTTTTTGCCAAAAAATTCAAAGTGTTTTCTTTTAAATGAGACCAACCCCATGAAGATGCTGCAAAGGGTTGAATAACAGCTTTCGATTTACTTTGGGCACGTTTTTTTTTGGCATTTTTAGGAAAATTGCCCGGAGTGCAAGTGGTTAACTAAGTTGCATTATCTCTCTGACCGAGGGAAAACAGTGAACTTTACAGGGAAAAAGGGTGGACTAAGGGTCTGACATGACAACAGGGCCGCATCTGGCTCCTAACGTGGTTCCACCCTCCCCCTGCTCCTCACTCTTCTGCTGCTTAGCCATGACCCTGCCTCAGGAGCCCACCCCCTCCCCCCGTCGACAAACAAGCTATGCTGGATAGCCAGTAAGTTAAGTAAAAGTGCATGCATATTAATCACTGCGACCATCATCAGTATGACAAATTAAACTGAAGATTATGGAATAATGCTGTCACTAAATAATACCCAGTGACTGAAAGCTTTAAATACAGTTTACATGACATGATTCAAAGCACAGAACAAGGTGATAATGACAATGTTTGTGCATATGTTTTACCCAAGGCTGCTAATTATCAAGCAGGGGTTTAAATGCTTGTGTCATATTATTGTTCTTTTGGACATAGAAAAGTCACTCTTAATGAATGTCTGTGATTATTAAAGTTTTAATCCTTTTACTGTTCATGACAAAACAGCAAAGCTCTGAAGGATTATAGGATTTAGAGAGGAAAAAAAAGAGGACCAATTGGTTGGTTTTCTGTCTTGCCAATTTAAAGGAATGACAGACTGTGTGAAAGTTGACATTGTAATACAATACTATAAAATCATCACTTTTTCTGTCTTACTCTTTATATGGGTGTGCTTGAGTAAAAGGAACTGTCTTATTTTTCTCTAACCTATTGAAAATGAATTACCAAAATTAAAAACAGAAAATATCATTTATGGTATTTACTTAGAGGAAATGATTAAAATATCAAAGAACACAAAGATGTTTTTTTTTTCTTTTTCCACAATATCTTTATTGAACCTTCTTTTTTTTTAACAAACATAACACAAACAATCAAACACTAACACTAAAGTACTACAGAAAAATATGCACTAAAAACACCTACAACCACCAACAAAATCAAGTCTTCAACAATGCTCCTCTGTTTAGTCTAGACAATCCATTACATAAGTATACATATTATGTTCACCAGTTTGGAATTTACAAGGTCCACACACATCATTCACCTTCTTCTTCAAGAGTTATGTTCAAATTTTTTACATAATCAATAAAAGGTCTCCATATATTCTCAAACACACTTTCCTTTGATTTCAGTATATATGTTATTCTTTCTAATGGAAGGTTTGTTAACATCTGTCTTAACCACTGAGTCACATCTGGTCTATGAGTCTTTTTCCACAGTAATGCAATACATTTTTTGGCATTAAGCAAACTGAGGTCTATGAATGTTCTTTCACTTTTATTAAAGTTATGCTTTTTTGGGTACAGACCCAACAAAAACAGTTTAGGATTCAATATGATTTGTTTTGAAATTATTTTTTCAATTGTTACCCTCACCTCTTCCCAAAACATTCTAATTATTCTACATTCCCATAAACAATGAAATAGGGTTCCTTTACTTTCCATGCATTTTGTGCATGTATCTGGTATGTTTTTGTTATATCTATTTAACTCCACCGGTGTAACATACATCCGCATTAACCATTTAAAATGTATCAATTTAAGACGTACATTTATTGATTTGGTTTGAGCTTCTGTACAAGCCAATTCCCATTGTTCCTCTGAAATTTCAGTTTGCAGATCTTCTTTCCAGTAGTTTAATCTTTTCTGTGAGTTTTCATTTGAGGATAGTGTCAATGAGTTATAAAACTCTGAAATAATACCCTTTCTTTTACTATCTTTCATCAACATTTTGGATGTTGATGAAAGATGAATAGGATGAATAAATAGGTCGAGTGAGCGCATTATTTTGGTTTGATCGAATAAAGTTCCTAAGTTGAAGATATTTAAAAAAATGTGTTCTATTAAGATTAAATTTGATCCTCAGCTCTTCAAAAGACATTATGTTATCTGAACATGACAAATATAAATCTTGAATTTTTTGGATCCCTTTTAAACTCCATACTTTAAACACAGCATCCGCTCTCCCTGGTTTAAAATATTGATTACCCCATATTGGACTAAATTGTGACAGTAAGTGTGGTTCTTTTAAATATTTTTTAGTTTCACACCATATTTTAATCATATGTTTTACAAATGGGTTTTTAACTTGTTTCTGTAATTTTTTTGTTTTAACTTGTTTCTGTAATTTTTTTGCCGAATCTGAATATATGAATATGGGAAGAGGTAAAGGCAAATTGTATGATTCCATTTCAGTCCAGTGAGGGAGATCATTTGATGAAAAATAATATGTCATAGACCTCAGTTGTGCCGACCAATAATACAACATAAAATTTGGACATTTCAGACCTCCACGATCAAATGGTAAATATAATAAAGACAAACGTAATCTAGCCCTCCTGTTGTTCCATATAAATTCCACTAACTTTTTTTTAATTCTTGAGAATAAATCTAAAGGTGGTGGTAAGGGAATGTATTGAAATAAATAAAGTATTTTAGGTAAGATATTACTTTTAAGTATATTGATTCTCCCGATCATCGACATTGGTAGTGACATCCATCTCTGAAGTAACTCATTAATATCTGTCATTAAGGCTTCATAATTGACACTGGCGACTGATTCTAGCTTAGGCACAATTTGGATTCCTAAATATTTAAACTGATTTACAACATTGAATTGATTTACCTCAGGGGCTGGGTAATTTCTCTGGGTCTCATTTAGCATTAATATTGAAGATTTAGTTTTATTTATTTTATATCCTGATATTTCCCCAAAATTCTTTATTAAATTCAACAAGGTCGGAATTGATTTTTTAAGATTCGACATAAACAAAATTATGCCATCGGCATACAGGGAGATTTTATGTTCTGTTGGTCCAACTTTAATTCCATATATTTGTGACTGTAGACGTATCGCCATCGCTAAAGGTTCAATTGCCATAGTAAACAGTAAAGGTGAAAGTGGACAGCCTTGTCGACATCCTCTATTGATTTTTATTGATTTTGAAATATTGTTATTTGTTAGGATTTCTGCTGTAGCATTATTATATATTATCTGAACCCATTTTATGAAATTATTTCCAAGTCCAAACCTTTGTAAGACTTCAAAAAGAAAGGGCCATTCGACTCTATCAAAGGCCTTTTCGGCGTCCAGTGATAGGACAGCTGTATCCGGTGCTTCTTTATTAGAATAAATAATATTAAATAGTCTTCTTACATTATGGAAGCCTTGTCTTCCCTTTATAAAGCCATTCTGATCTCGATTAATAATATTTGGTAAAATTTCTTGTATTCGTCTTGCTAAAATTTTACAGATTATCTTAAGGTCGGCATTTAATAGGCTTATTGGTCTCATATTTTCACATTTATTAGAGGGTTTACCTGGTTTTGGCAACAGTATAATTAAGGCATTATTCATGTATGATGGTAAATTACTATTTTGAAATGCTTCTAAAACCATTTCCAAAAAAGGTTTTATTAATTTATTCTTAAATTTTTTATAAAGGTCAACTGGAAGACCATCTGGTCCTGCACTTTTTCCTGATTTCATATTATCAATGGCTAGCCCAACTTCTTCTTGACTAATTTTAGACTCCAGTATCTCCCCGTTTTCATTTGAAATACACGGTATAGATAGTTCGTTCAAAAACTCATTTAGTTTTGTTAAGTCAGATTCATTTTTGGTATCATATAATTTTTCATAGTAATCTCTAAAGGCTCTATTAATTTCTAAAGGATCTATAACTACCTGTCCGTTACTTATAATATTGGTAATTGGTGTTTTAAATTCTAATTGTTTAATCTGCCATGCCAGTAATTTTCCTGATTTTTCACCTTGTTCATAAAAAGATTGTTTCAATCTTAGAAGACTCGAGGCAGCTCTATTCGCTGATTTTTTGTCATATTCAGCTCTCAAAATCAGTAATTCGTTCTCCAACCTTGGATCACTTCCTGCATATACTTTTTCTTGAAGAATTTTTATTTTATGTTCCAATTGAACTCTCTCCTCTCGAGTCTTCTTAGATTTTGAACCTGTATAACTAATAATATGTCCCCTAATAAAAGCTTTGAAAGCCTCCCACTTTACACATGCTGATGTTTGTGTAGTATTGATATCAAAGAACTCATCTATCTGTTTTTCTATGTACTTAACAAATTCCTCATCCTGAAGCCATTTATGCTGAAATTGCCATCTACCTGGTTCCTTTGTCAATTTCTTATCTACATATATTAGACAGCAGGGTGCATGATCAGAGATCACGATGTTATCATAAAAGCAGTTTTGAATCTTGGACCTTAATTCTACGGAGATCAAAAAATAATCAATACGTGAGAAAGTCTTGTAGGTATTGGAATAACAAGAGTAGGCTTTAACTTGTGGATTCATTTCTCTCCATATATCTAGCACTCTCAATTCTTTCATAAAATGAATAATGGTCATCCTACATCCATTGTGCGTACAGTCCAGTCCTGTTGATCTATCTATACCGGGATTCAATGCACAATTAAAATCCCCTGCTATTATATGTTGCCCTGTAAGTGATGATAAGATAAGAAATAAATTAGCAAAGAACTTTTGATCATCTATATTGGGACCATATAGGTTTACCAAATTTATATTTTCTAATAACAAAGATCCTTGAATGATTAAATATCTTCCAAATTTGTCTCCAATTACATTTTTCACTTGAAATGGGACTGATTTATGTATGAGAGTCATAACTCCCCTGGCTCGGGATGAAAATGATGAGGTGAAAACACTTCCTTGCCATCTACTCCTAATTCTTTTTACATCCTCCTCTATTAGATGAGTTTCTTGTAAAAACACAATTTTTGAACCCATATCTTTTATTTTATTCATAACTTGTTTAAGTTTTTTTAATTTTTGTAGACCTCTGCAATTCCATGAAGTTAAATTAAGATTAACGCTTTGGTTTATGATCAATAGGGAGTTTAGGATTACCTTGCAGTATAAACATGCTCATACAGAGAAGCAAAAACATGAGTGGTTGAACATTCATCCTACAAACTACACACAAACAAATTCCCCCTTCCCACATTTGTGGTAATCCCCCCAAAATCAAAAAAAAAATTTCGTCTCCCGATATAGCCATCGACCGTTCCACACCCACGAGGATCAGCCAAAGCCACTCCTTCTTCATCCTCCCAATCACCCTAACTCTGCTACTTTTAATGACATAACATTAACTCTCTTCTGTAGTTTTCCAACTTAACTCCAAAATTTTTAGCAACTTTGTACATCATAGTTTTTTTTTTTTTTTTAATATATAATACAATCTATATTTTGTAAACTTGCTATTTGCTTCAAGTCAGTCAGATGCCTGTGCAAATGCTTAAATATTCTACCTTATATTTTGTTCATGCTTAGCTCCCACCAGTCTCTTCTTGGATCTTCTTGATGAACTTCTGCGCCTCCTCTGGGGTCTTGAAGATGTGGGTTCTGCCCTCATACGTGGTCAACAGTCTCGCAGGATAAATTACACCATGACGAATCCCAAGGTTGCGCAGCTCTTTACGTACGGGATCAAACTGCTTCCTCAATTGTTGGATTCCTGTGGCCAAATCTGGGTAGAACCGCACCTGCTAGTCCTGGTGTTTAATCTGGCCTTTAGCTCGCGCAGCGTTGAAGATCTTCATCCTGTCTCTGTTGCTGATAAACTTCATAATAATCGTCCTTGGCGGTCCCTTATCTCTCCGTGGGCCGGTACGATATGCGCTTTCCAGAACGACTGCTGATTGCAGCTCCGCGCTGCCCAGCGCCTCCGGAATCCACTTTTCCAAAAAGGAACATGTGTCCCGACTTTCGGATTCCTCCGGTAGACCCACCAGCCTCAAGTTGTTCCGTCTCGACCGGGATTCCAAGTCCAAGACATTATTTTCCAGACTTTTATTTTTTTTTTTCCAAAGTGCGCACCTTTAATTGAAGACAGGTGACGTCATCTTCAGCACTAGCGACATGAAGCTCTACCTGCGCCATTCGTTCTATACAGTCACCCAATTCTTTTCTCATTCCTTCCAATGCTGCCATAATCCCATCAAACTTAGCGGAAAAGTCCGCTCTCATTGAACTAATGGCGTTAAGCACCGCACCTGTGCCGTTTCCCACATTCACCGCACCGCTGCTCGCTTCCTCCGCCATATATGGAGCTTCTTTATCTGCTGCGTCACAGACGTGAAAGTCCGTTAATTTAGACTGTTTTGGCGGCTCGCTTTTTCCTCTACCTGGTTTTCCAGCCTTAGGCTTCACCGACATATCCTCGCCCAAACGCTGGGATACGTTCTGTCCCAAATGAGAGTTATTTGCCGTTTTTTCGTCTCCAGGAGCAGAGCAGAGCGAGACGTGTCCCCCTCACGTGGCCGCCATAACCGGAAGTGAACACAAAGATGTTGCTTTTGATGAGTTTTTGGATTAAGTAATGAAAAGAAATCAAGTTCATGTTACTCACTGAGCACTATAATGCTTAAAATTGTGTCTAGAGAAGGAACTCAGAAGGTTCCAGTCTGAGTTTCCCATTTAAACAATATATAGTCTGGAATTTTTCCCTTTAACGAAATAAAATACGCTTAAGGACTCAGTACAAGGTGGAAAGCACCTTGTGGAATTTAAGCCCACAAATTTCATCAATCAATCCTTTAATACTTATCCAGTCTCATGGACAGCAGTCTAAGCAGAGAAGATGGACTGCTGCCCGGCTGACTTATCACTGTGACCTCTTCGACAGATAACTAGGAAGAGTTCAAAACATTTAACATGAGGAGAGAACAGATCTCTCCCACTCCAGCAAAAAGATTACAAAATAAGCTTAGGTAATTTTTTTCTAAATGTATGGGCAAAAACGAAAAGTGAACTGTAACAGCCAGGCACATGTATTTGCCCCCCCACCCCCGCTCTTATTTGCTTGGAGTGTGTGTGTGTGTGTGTGTGTGTGTGTGTGAGAGAGAGAGGGAGAGAGAGAGAGAGAGAGAGAGAGAGAGAGAGAGAGAGAGAGAGAGAGCACAGAGGGGAGGAGGTCAGTCACCTCTCTTATCTGCCCCACTTAAGGTGCTTTTCCATTTAGAACTCAAAGGCCTCTTTTGGCCTGGAATGGAACAGTACAGTTCGGTACCCATGTTTTTCCACAGCACAAGGCTCACTGTAGCATGGGTGGGAGAAGGAGGGAGTCGGAGGTGGGAGTTGGAGGCGGTGCTATGCTCCCCATGAGGCGGCGCCATATTCCTGTTCAGTAAAATCAACATCAAAACATGTAGCAATACATCTCCAAAAATAATGCAAAAGTTAAATATATTTGGACACTCATGTCAGAAAGTGAGACCCATATATTATACAGAATCATTAATCAGACAGTGAAGTATTGTTAGATTTTAATCATTTATTGGCTCACAGCACATGAATATCAAAAATTACTTTTCTCGACAAATAGATGGTTAGGTAAAAATACATGATCTATGTCAAAATCATGGAGAGACTGTTGAAACGTCATGGAATTTATCTGCTCCAGCCAGTGGTGTCGTGGCAAAACATGGATCAGGTGCCATATGAGCCGTTAAATATATATTTCAACAGGTAAACAGTACTGAGTTAAGCATAAGATATATTTAGCAATTATGATGCATTTTAAGCCAAAACAAATGGATCTAGGATTAGAAGTAATTAAAATAAAGCAGTCCCAAGGTTACATGGAGAAATACGTGGATTAACTGGAAATATATCGTATTGAGTATTGCTGACTACATGTAGATACTGTATAAATATATATTCTCTGCATCAACAGTGAACTATACTTGTATTCATGTAGTATTGCCCTGGGAATTTTGACAATAAACCTTTGTACTTTTGCAGATGTCTCTATTTTGTTTTCAACAAATAATTGTGTTGGTTACTTTTCTTAAAATGAGCCATTATTTTCAAAGTCACTGATAAATGGTTCGTACTGTTGACTCTTTTCCCACCGGTGTCTGAAGAGACAAAATAGAAAATCATGATGCAAACACATAAATCACTAAATTGTTTATTACAATCAGCAGCAAATTACAGATTATTTAGAATGTGCAAAATTCAAACTGTAAAAAAAAAAAAAAAGAAACTGAGACAAAACGTGACAAAAACTAAGCAACAGCACAACACAGACTGGATATGATAATCCTTGTGTGATTTTACATGTCGTTTTGTATATACAGCCGTGGACAAAATTGTTGGTACCCCTCTGTTAATGAAAGAAAAACCCACAATGGTCACAGAAATAACTTGAATCTGACAAAAGTGGTAATAAATAAAAATTCTATGAAAATTAACCCATGAAAATCAGACAATGCTTTTGAATTGTGGTTCAACAGAATTATTTTAAAAAACAAACTCATGAAACAGGCCTGGACAAAAATGATGGTACCCCTAGAAAAGATTGAAAATAGGCCATAGGGACATGAACATGACCATAGGGACATGTCCAACCAAGATGTGTCCTCTAATTAACATCACAGGTGTCTACAAACTTGTAATCAATCGGCCTATTTAAAGGGTGACAAGTAGTCACTGTGCTGTGACCATTGTGGGCTTTTTTTTCATTAACAGAGGGGTACCAACAATTTTGTCCATGTGTGTGTGTTTGGAGTATTTATTCCTTTAGTTTTTGTTTAAATTGTCCAAGCTTTGTACATGATTTTAATTCAGGTCCAAAAGCGTTCCACAGTCTGACTCCTTGCACTGAAACACAGTGTTGCTTGGTAGTAGTTCTCAGACCCAGAACTCACTGGAGAGACAACATCTCCCAGTTGGTCTGGGAACACCTTGGTATCCTCTCTGAAGATCTGGAGCAGGTGGCTGAGGAGAGGGAAGTCTGGGCTTCTCTGCTTGAACTGCTGCCTCTGCGACCTGGACCTCTGGAAAAGTGGTAGAAGATGGATGGATGGATGTCATGTATGGGAGCATTAATGAATGATACAAAGTCTATAGTGTGGGTTGATTCAGCAAATATTTCACTCTGCGCAGTATTGTGACTGATTTGCATATTTTACCTTTAATATAATTAATATGTGACTTCCAACACAGTTTATTATCAATTATTACACCAAGGATTTTAATTTTGGATACCCTTTCAATCTCTACACCATTTATACTGAGTTTAAATACTGAGTTGTTGTGATGGTGTGAAATAACGTTATCAATAAAATTTAGCCACCGCTGTGTCGCCCTGGTTTCAAGTGTGGGTGGTGTTTTTTGCTTGTATTGCTAAAATATAAAAGGAAGAACTACAATGGGTCTCAAATATTTGTAATGTGTTCCATTACTGAATGAGTTTAAAGATGAAATACTATACACATATAAACTAAATTCTAATGGTGACTGAACATCTCCCATTCCCCAAGGTGCAAGATATACTATTATGACTATAACTCATAAAGGATCACAGAAATGATCTGATAAAAATAAATAAACAAGCGGTTTATTTAATTGTGGCTGTTATAGGATGTGCCATTCATTTTCAATTACTCTGTAATTAATATTCACACAAATAAATCTCAATTCAGTCCCTTTCATATTAAGTGGAAATAGTGCTCCTTTAAATTTGGCACGTAGTCGGATCCGGGGAAAAAAATGCTTTTTTTGCGTGCATGGAAAGAAAATCCTACAGACACATATAGCGCGATTGTCTGCGAGTGTGAATGACCTCTTCCATGAACAAATGTACGTTTTTTGGTCCGTGGCTGTTTAAATTGAATTCTTTCCTCACGAAAATATAATTTTTGAATATTAACCCCTTGCACTCCGGGCAATTTTCCTAAAAATGCCAAGAAAAAACGTGCCCAAAGTAAATCGAAAGCTGTTATTCAACCCTTTGCAGCATCTTCATGGGGTTGGTCTCATTTAAAAGAAAACACTTTGAATTTTTTGGCAAAAAAACCATGATCTCTCTACGTGCTCCGGCCACTGAGTTACAGTCATCTAAACATACTGAACTTGAAGAAAATAAATTTGGACACGGTGTTTTTTTGGATACAAATGCTTGCAAATAACACACAGCTGTCCGATCCGGCTAGAAAATGCAACAGAAATGTAGAACCAAGTGTTATCAAGCTGAGATCCAAATTTGGTAACAGTACCACAAAAAATGAATATTTTACACAGCTTTGTTCTCAGGCTGTTCCCAGGCGTTTTGGAACTGTGCCAAATTGTGCCAAATGGCACAGTTTGGAAAAACATCTGTAACTTTTGAATATTTCAATGTAGAATCTTCATTTTGGGCTCTAATGAAAGGTCACATTCAGGGCTGTGTCTGTGTGTCTGTGTGTTGCGGGGGGGGTTGTCCCCCCCCCCCGCAACATAGGAAGGAGTTCAGCCCTCGCTACATGACGGATTACATGTTTCCACAGCAACGCTGTCATAGCGGCTCCCCCGCCCTCGCTACTGTGTGTGTGTGGGGGGGGTTGTCCCCCCCCTCGCTACAGAAGACGGCCATCGCTACATGATGGAATAGACTCATATGCTTCCCCCCGCGGATCGGGGGCGTTCGGACCGTGAACGCCCCCCCCGCTCCTCTTCTGCAGTGGGGGGGGGGGGGGCGTTCACGGTCCGAACACGGCAAATGAACCGTTTATCGCGGCGCACACACTTTGTACTTCGTGCGCGGTACAGTTGTAATTTACCGATCGGTCAAAAGTCATTTTTGGATTACAGTTTTCAGGGAGAAATAATAATTTAGCTTATAACACCTTACCTCTTCACAGCAGCAGCGTCCTGGCGAACTTCTCTTCCCCATTGTCAGACGAACGCGACGCTGCTCCGCTCGTGGATCCCGATCAAAACATAATTCCAATATTGCGGTTTTGGTGAATGATTTACGACCTTTGTCGTCGGCCTCCGTCGGTCTATGATGACAGAAGAGAATCCTAATCCTATTCTGCTGGAATGAGTGCAGGTCCCACTTGTGGGTGTTCTCCATGCTGCTGGGTCTGTAGCAGGTTCGTCCAGCGTCCTTTGTTTTCATCTGCTGCAACAGTAAATATCTCTTCACCCATCCCGAATTTCTGTGCTTCAATTGGCTCCTGCATTCACAGTAGGCGGGTCCTCCTTCCTAGGTTTTCATTCATTGGCTCTTCATGGTTTCAGAAACCCAATTCAAGGCTCTTATTAGTCGAATGAGAGGTCAATCAGATGAACTAATCTGTTCGCGGCTGTCTGCAGCTTTTTTTTTCAGTGGCGCTTGGAGGCCAGCACCATCTCCATGTGCACCATCATCAGTATATCATGCATCATGCGTCCGAGCGCGCACGAGTGCGCCCTCGTGCGCCCTAGGACGCAGAGACTTGCCCGCCCGCGGAACAATGGAGCGCAAGTGGCTAATTACAGCTAAATGGGAGCAGTTTCGATGGTGACATTTCACATCCTAATATACGTGTTCTATACACCATCGGCTTTTGCGTATCTGACTACCTTGCTTTAAAAAGCAAAAGATTTGACTATAAATATGATGTGTTGTTTACCTGTCAAAATACATTGGTGTCAAAACGTCGCCATTCTGAGCAGATCCTGTTTGGACTCTACAATGAAATAGACACAAATTAAGTACATGCACAGTACGAAAGTGCAACATGTAAAAAATAAATAAAATAAACTTTTTAACCAGGATTACAACTAGCTTATTTCATCAGATACTGTCAACACAAAAAAACAACATACAAGGACGGACATAGCATTAAGCTAGGTCATCGTTTAAACACGATTAAGTTTTCGTCTGTCCTAAGTGAACTTTCCACTGTTGGAAAAAATAACATAAAGCATGAATATCACATCACTCACCGTCCTGTATATCACAATATCACGGCTTCAACTGCTGAAGTTGGGTGCTGTACATTCAATTCTATTCGGGTGGCTGGGTCTAATTCCCGGTCCGTCTCCGTCTATTTTCTGGTGCTTCTGTTTGTGCGCACCACTGCAAGCTCAGTCTGCTTCCCTCTGCATTCTCTCATTGTTGGCAGTTCTACACAGCCATCATCGAGTCCATCCTCACCACCTCCATAACCGTGTGGTACGCAGGAGCCACTGCCAGGGACAGACTAAGGCTGCAGCGCGTCGTGCGCACTGCTGAGAAGGTGATCGGCTGCAAGCTCCCATCTCTCCAGGATCTGTACATCTCCAGGACCCGGAGGCGTGCTGGCCGGATCATAGCCGATCCCTCACACCCTGGTCACGTACTGTTTGCCCCCCTCCCCTCTGGTAGAAGACTTCGGTCCATCCAGACTAAAACCTCCCGTCACATGAACAGCTTCTTCCCCTCTGCCATTAGACTGCTGAACACTAAGTGACTCTCATGCACCATGTACAGCAGCTCAACCAGACTCATGTTAATCATCACTGTTTTCTTCCTGCATTACCGACTGCACTATATACTGTAGTTCTCCACATTAACTGTTGACCAGTATCACTTAATCTTATCCTACACTTTATTACATGTATAGTTTATTTCTCTTATCTTATCATGTTTAATGTTGCAGCACTGTACCGAGACAAATTCCTAGTTTGTGTACTACATGAACAATGGCAATAAACCTGATTCTGATTCTGATTCTGATTCATCAGCCGAAACGCACAGGAAACTCTGCTGGACTGCAGTGTTAGATTTCTACTGATCTCTGTTAAGCCATTCTATTGTTGTGGTTTATAATATCACTTGTTCGCGGTCTCACTGCTGAAAAATTGCAAATGGCGACCAGCAAGCGATTCTCGAAAGTCAGCGTAACGCCCACTCTCATGATGCTACGCACAGACCAATGAATGGCCAGCAGTGGCGTGACGAAACCGTCCCGGTACCCTTCGGACCTACTTTTAACGGTGCCAAAAATAGTGTCGATAAAAGTGGAACAGTTCCGAAAAAATGAACTGTGAGGCCATTGGGTTCCAAAAGGAAAAGCGGACAATGGAGCCCGAACCGTTCTAAAGGAGGCCTTTGAGTTCCAAATGGAAAAGCGCCTTTAGTGTCTGTGTGTGTGTAGAAGCTGCAAGAAGGAGGGGTCATAGACCCCCAGTTTGCTGCTCCACTGACCAGACTGTTTTTGGTTTTTTTTTTAAAGCATTCTATAACGTCAGTAAAGCATTATTATGTACTGAATTAATTAAAATAGGCCTTAAAAGACAGATCATGAAATCTGATCCCACTTTTGTCAATTCAACTTGTTGGCAAGGGTTCATGGTGAGGTAATTGAATTAACCATTGTTTAAGAGTACTCTTGCATGAGTGAAAAACAGGTTAAAGGGAAGCACCTTTAGCCGCCATCTTGGAGTTGAGACTGATAGACCGCCTCTGGGGCGTCGTCACGGTCTCCTCCTCCAAAACGGTCTTCATCTTGTGGTCAACCATAGGAACTGCATCCTTTAATAAAGTATCTAAAACAAAGCCAATCTATTAAGCTGATTTATAACTAAATCGCGCTCTCAAATTAACTTCAAAGCAGTCTATATTATTCAGAATAACCTAAATTTAACACCAATTCAAAGTTTTATGCCAAAACAGAAGGAAAAGAAACTTGTTGGCTGTTGAAGGTTTATTCTCATGTGGTGAATCATTGGCCCAATGCAAAATGAATGCCAGAAATGCATGAAGCCTACACTTTGCAGTTAGTCATGTAACTACACATTTTAATCTTTTAAGTTAAAAGTACATATATTTACTCAACATTTGAGCAACAATTACACACTTTTGAAGTTATATATGTGTGTTTTATTTCTTTTAAATGCTTCATTGTTTGATTTATTCCACAGGAAGCCCATTAAACTTAAGGATTCTAATAAATGACAATGTTTTATTCAAGAGTGATCTTCAAGTAATGCTAACCTGTGCATATTGGGCTGCACGGTGGCGCAGTGGTTTAGCACTGTGGCAGCACAGTTTACCCTCGGCCGGGGGATCGCGGGGATCGTGAGATCGTGGGTTCGATCCCAGCCCCCGACCAACAGTGAGCTGTGTGGAGTTTGCATGTTCTCCCCGTGTTGCGTGGGTTTACTCCGGGATTTCTCCGGTTTCCTCCCGCATACCAAAAACATGTAGGTTTAGGGCGCTCGCGCACGCAGCGACCGGCAGCCGGTGGCTTGTCACCAGACTGCAAACCAAATCTACCTACGGGTACAAATAAGTAACAAAAAAAAACAAACAAAAAAAAAATATTGGTAAAAGATTTAGTGATTCACTGAATATTTAGCAAAAAGTTGTTTTTGTAATTAGGAAATCACATTATTCAATTAATAGAAGCTTTAGGTGTTATTTAAACTCATGTTTTTCTGGGTTCATGTTCATGTTTTTTTTTCCAGAGAAAAAGGAAAGCATTAACCAACTACTTATCTTTCACCAGGATTTAAAATTGAAAAGTCAAAAAGGCAAAAACTAACAATCAAACGATCACCATTAGCTTTAATTCTAACAAATCCTTGGTGACCAAAATACACAAAAACAATTCACTCATGTTTCTTAACATTAAAAAATTTTAAATCAACAGTAGAATAAGCACTGTAAAAACTTAAAAGGACAAAAGTTGAATGACTATAACAGTAACACTTACAAAAAATTTATGGGAAGACAAAATTTGCAGTCCTGTTTGTGTGATTTCTGATGCAAGGACCAGTTCTTTTTCCAGGATGGCCCCTGGCATTGGACATTTGTGGTGGACGGGAGGACGGAGAGCGGTGTGGGGCAGGCTGGCTGTGGCAAGGGGAACATGACGTTTGTCATCAACCTGAATATCAGGGTCATTGGCTGGGGGCGGTGGCAGCGCGAGGGGAGGAGGACCTCACAGGGGACAACAACAACAACATGTGACAAGCAGACCCGAAGCTAAGTAAAACAAATGACATTGACAATGACATAACACATATCAATTTAACTGACTTTGACTTTGAAAATGCAGTGTTTACCTGAAGTGACATTGCAGGTCTGACAGTATCACATTTCAGAAATGTGACAGGGATAAGGAATAATTGTGTTGTACGATTTTGATGTGCTAAAAGAGCTGGGCTGTGCTCTCGGTGCTTGGCCTCGGCTGAGCCGGGCCTCGGGAATACAGACCACACCAAAATTTAGGAAGAAACATAGGAAATAAAGCATTTCTTGTGCAAAATGAAGCCAGATTCAAATTAAGCAATATGTCCACCTTTCCATTAACAGAAGGGGTGGGACATAGCCTTTCACAAAGATGCACTAACACAAATTCAAACTGTCTGTGATCAACAGGACAGACAGATGTGGCTTTAACGACTAATTCAGAATTGGTTACAATAAATGCTAAATCACATTAAATCTGCACAGACAGCTGGGTTAATTGTTCTAACTGAAATTTGTAAACTAGGTTAAGGGAGAACATTCACAAAAAGAGGCATGATTACAGAAACCTCATTTTGGGGGTGTTATACTACTCACAGAGTTTCATCTAAATTAACCATGTGCCACACATATTAATGGCACATACTGTATCTTGAAGGAAAAGATTTCCTTCTTCCAGTAAAAAAAAAAAAAAAAAAAAAAGAAAAAAGGACAACCCATCATGCTTTTCAAGTACGCCGCAACTTTGATGCATGGGTGCCTCCATGCATCAAAGGGGGGTACCACAATAATTAATTAGCAAAAATCCTCAGAAAAATAGATAATGAATGAAAATTATCAATAAATGATCAATAATGTAGGAAAGAAAAAATATAGGTGAGACCGCTTGGTAATGGAACCACAACATTCAATAGTTAAAAGTTAAATTTACATCAGTGAATTTGCCTGTATTTAAGAAAATTATGTGCTGAGAAATATTTGCAGATTATTGTAAAAAAAAAAAAAAGGATCCTAAGACTTTATAAGAAATACAGTAAAATTAAGGAGAGAAAAAAAATATATCATGTTTATAAGAAATAAAAAAAAAAACTAATAAGGAAACAGAGAACCATGCAAATTTATGGGAAAAGTTCCAAATGTCTAAGGGAAGTCCAATTTATGCTGATGGAGCTTACTTTAAGACTCAATCTAGAATCTACTACAAAGACAGAACAGATTCTTACTCAGTTATGTAAGAAGAAAACAATGCTTTAGGTAGCTCAATGCAAAAATAATTTGACCTTCCCTGCATAAACTTATTCTTTTCAAAACCTTTGCATGGATTTCATTGAGTTAAATAAGTGGGAAGGCAAAGATGTTGTTTAGAAATTACTGACATACTTACTAAATAGACAAAGGCTTTCCCTTGCACTAATTCAAATACTGCTATGGATTGCAATAATCTAAATACTGCTATGGTAACACTGAAACCCTTAACCAAAACAATATCTGAAATGATTCACTTAGATAATGGAATACATTTAATGGAATACACTTTGTAAATCAAATCATATCACATCTAGGTACAGTACCCAAATTGTTAGTACCCAACATTTACCTAGGAAGCCGTTTAGCTTACCATCAGCAATCTACAGGATCAGCATAATGCACAAATAGGATTATGAAAGACGGATTAGGGAATAGTGACAAAGAAAAATAGGAAAATTGTGAATGGCAAACCCTACTATTGAAGTCATTTAACTTGGGTGATAAGGAAGGGTTTCTGGTTGATTACATGCAAAGAATGACAACTGACAGAGATGTTATCCATACTGCCCTTCCCAGGAGGGACCATGTGACGAAGGAACCGTGGGAGATGCACCCATCTTTTGGCCAAACCAGGGAATCTGGTCATCGAAGAAAAATTGGACCTAAACTCCCTGGCAAGGACAAAACAAAGGTTATCCTGGCGACACCAACAGCTGTGAAAGTCGAAGGATGTGACACTTGGGTGCATCTAATGTTTTACCCCACTTGGAATCCTCAGCAAGAGACTGTTTAATACACATTACAAACTCAATAAAAAAACAAACAAACAAAAAAAAACTCAACAAGTGACTGTTTAACTGTTTCTCTATGCAAGTGTTGGCTGACGGCGCCCCCTGGCGTCCAGTAACGGCTTTTACATAGCGAAGCAACTGTTTGTTTATCATGGAGGAAAAAAAAATGCAAGGAAAAGAAGGGTGTGGTTGGTGTTGTTGCCTTTTCATCCTCATCATCCTCGTAGTAACACTTTTGCTTTGGTTATTTTTTAAGTTATTCCACTGCGTATACACCGTAGAAAATTGTTTTGTTCCTTAAATACCACTATCAGCTGGACAAATTATCTGCTACTGCTAAAATAATGCAGCTACCACACTGTTTGTTTCTCAAAAGAGGCTATATACAGGAATAACACAGCAAACATCACTTTGAATCACACCTGTCACAACACTTATCACTCCACTGATCGGAAACATGATGACACTCCTTACTCTGCGAAGGCAAGGTTAATTTCATCAGGGAATTCCTTTTTGCTTCAGTGCAAACACTAAGGAGGCGTACACCTCATCACCACTCCTCCCACTCAGGTGATCGGATCACAACTTGGTTCATTTCCTGCCGGTGTACAAACCCCTAATACACAGACAACCTCCGGTCATGCGCACAGTGAAGTTATGGTCTGAGGAGGCAATGGACGCTCTAAAGGACTGTTTTGAAATCACTGCCTGGGAGCAGCTCTGCGATCCACATGGTGAGGACATCGATGGCCTCACTCACACAATCACGGACTACATCAGCTTCTGTGTGGACAACACCATACCCACCAAGACCATACGGTGTTGATCGAACAACAAACCCTGGATCAACCCTGAGATAAAAACACTTCTGAGAGAGAAGAAGAGGATCTTCAGGTTGGGGAACAGGGAGATGCTGAAGTCCGTAAAGAGGGAGTTGAGGAGGAAGATCAGAGAAGGCAAGGATAGCTTCAAGAAGAAGATGGAGGACAAGCTGCGACAGAGCAACATCGGCGGGGTCTGGAGAAATCTTAAAACCATCTCTGGGCTCCAGAATACCTCCTCTCAGGCCACGGGGGGCAGGGAGTGGGCGAACAAGCTGAACCTGTTTCTTAATAGGTCTGATCAACCACCCTCCCCCCCGACTGCACAGCAACCACTGCTGCCTCTAAAGTCATCGAGACCTGCTGTCCACACCCCACTCCACCAACACCCCCCCCCCCCACCCACTCCCAGCACACAGCCCCCCAACCTGACCCTCACAAAGACCCAGGTGAGGACTGAGCTGAGGAAGATCAAGGCGAGGAAAGCCTCGGGACCGGATGGCATCAGCGTGAAGCTCCTCAAGTCCTGTGCAGACCAGCTGTGTGGGATTGTGGAGTACATCTTCAACCTGAGCCTGAAGCTGGGGAGGGAACCACAGTTGTGGAAAACATCTTGTGTGGTACCTGTACCAAAGACTTCCCACCCCAAAGACCTGAACAGCTACAGACCAGTGGCCCTGACGTCTCACATGATGAAGACCCTGGAGAGACTGCTCCTTGCTCACCTCCGCCCCCAGGTGGGACCAGCGATGGATCCAATCAGTTGGCCTACCAGCATGGCATTGGGGTGGAGGATGCAGTGATCTTCCTCCTTCACCGTTCTCTGTCCCACCTGGAGAAGCCCGGGAATGCGGTGAGGATCATGTTCTTTGACTTCTCCAGTGCTTTCAACACTATCCAACCTATGATCCTGAAGGACAAGCTGCTGTGCGCAGGGGTGGACCAGCATCTGTCATCATGGATCCTGGACTACCTCACTAACCGGCCACAGTTTGTGAGAACCCGAGATTGTGTGTCCAACACGATCATCGGTAGCACAGGGGCCCCCCAGGGAACAGTTTTGGCTCCCTTCCTGTTCACCCTTTATACTGCGGACTTCTGACACAACACAACACACTGCCATCTACAGAAGTTCTCTGACAACTCTGCGATCGTCGGCCACATCTCCAACGGAGATGAAGCTGAGTACAGAGGACTTATCCAGGACTTTGTGGACTGGTGCCATTGGAACTGCCTCCAGATCAACGTGAGGAAAACTAAGGAGCTGGTGGTGGACTGCCGCAGGCAAGGACAACCCCTCACAGCACCAGTAAACATACAGGGAACAGACATTGAGATGGTGACATCCTACAAGTACCTGGGTGTTCATCTGAACAATAAACTAGACTGGTCACACAATACCGACGCACTCTACAAGAAGGGACAGCGCAGGCTGTTCCTACTGAGGAGGCTCAGGTCTTTTGGTGTACAAGGAGCGCTGCTGAAGACATTCTACGACACGGTGGTGGCATCAGTCATCACTTTTGGAGTGGTCTGCTGGGGCAGTGGCATTACAGCAGCCGATAGGAAGAGACTGAACAAACTGATCAAGAAAGCTAGCTCTGTCCTGGGGCAATGCCTTGACCCAGTGAAGGAGATAGGAGAGAGAAGGATGGTGGCTAAACTGTCATCTCTGCTGGAGTCTGAGTTCCACCCTATGCAGGACATACTGAATGCACTGAGGAGCTCATTTAGCAGTAGACTACATCATCCTAGGTGCGCAACCGAGAGGTTTTGCAGGTCCTTCCTACCTACGGCTGTCAGACTGTATAACCTAAGCAGGGCTGCTCGCAGAGATAGCAAAAAAACGTGATGACCTAATAGTATTGAATGCTAAAGACGCAATAGACTTACACAAATGGTCCCCTCCAGTATACAACTAGGACAATATCAGTCGCTACGGAGGGTGACAATATGTATGGGTACATATTCATACTATGTAGGTTAACTAAGTAGACGGTTATGCTGTTTATTCCATCTAGCTACAATGCTCCGCACTGTGTATATATACAGTTAGGCCCAGAAATATTTGGACAGTGACACAATCTTCATGATTTGGGCTCTGCATGCCACCACATTGGATTTGAAATGAAACAACTACAACGGAATTGAAGTGCAGACTTTAAGGTTTAATTCAAGGGGTTGAACAAAAATATATGATTAAACATGTAGGAATTGTAGCTATTTTTGTACAAACGCTCCTCATTTCAGGGGCTCAAAAGTAATTGGACAAATAAACATAACCCTAAGTAAAATGTTACTTTTCAATATTTTGTTGAGAGTCCTTTGCAGGCAATGACTGCCTGAAGTCTGGAACCCATGGACATCACCAAACGCTGGGTTTCCTCCTTTGTGATGCTTTGCCAGGCCTTTACTGCAGCTGTCTTCAGTTGTTGATTGTTTGTGGGTCTTTCTGCCTTAAGTTTTGTCTTGAGCAAGTGAAATGCATGCTCGATTGGGTTGAGGTCTGGTGATTGACTCGGCCATTGCAGAATATTCCACTTTGTTGCTTTAAAAAACTCCTGGGTTGCTTTTGCAGTATGTTTTGGATCATTGGCGAAGCGCCGTCCAATCAACTTTGCTGCATTTGGCTGAATCTGAGCAGAAAGTATATCCCTATACACTTCAGAATTCATCCGGCTGCTTCTGTCTTTTGTCACATCATCAATAAACACAAGTGACCCAGTGCCATTGGAAACCATGCATGCCCATGCCATCACACTGCCTCCACCATGTTTTACAGAAGATGTAGTGCTTTGGATCATGAGCTGTTCCAATTCTTCTCCAAACTTTCTTCTTCCCATCATTCTGGTACAGGTTGATCTTAGTCTCATCTGTCCAAAGAATGCTGTTCCAGAACTGGGCTGGCTTCTTCAGGTGTTTTTTGACAAAGTTAATTCTGGCCTTTCTATTTTTGAGGCTGCTTCATGGTTTGCACCTTGTGGTGAATCCTTTGTATTTACTCTCATGAAGTCTTCTCTTTATGATAGACTTAGATACTGATACACCTACTTCCTGGAGATTGTTCTTCACTTGAGTGGATGTTGTGAAGGGTTGTTCTTCACCATGGAAAGGATTCTGTGATCATCCACCACTGTTGTCTTCCGTGGACGTCCAGGACTTTTTGAGTTCCCAAGCTCACCAGTGCACTCTTTTTTTTCTCAGAATGTACCAAACTGTTGATTTGGCCACTCCTAACATTTCTGCTATCTCTCTGATGGATTTCTTCTTTTTTTTCAGCCTCAGGATGGTCTGTTTCACCTCCATTGAGAGCTCCTTTGACCGCATGTTGTGTGTTCACAGCAACAGCTTCCAAATGCAAACGCCACACCTGGAATCAATTCCAGACCTTTTAACTGCTTAATTGATGACAGGTTAACGAGGGAAGAGACCATGCAGCCTTGTTATTTTTTTTTGCAACCTTCTGAGTCAATTGTCCAATTACTTTTGGTCCCTTGAAAAAGAGGCGGCTACGTATTAAAGAGCTGTAATTCCTAAACCCTTGCTCCAATTTGGACGTGAATACTCTCAAATTACAGCTGAGAGTCTGCACTTTAAGCCCATATAGATTATATAATTGTATCCTGAATATGTTTTCGTAAACGGCTAAAATAACAAAACTTGTGTCACTGTCCAAATATTTTTGGGCCTAACTGTATATATAGATTTATGTGTACATATGTATATTCGCTGCTCTTGTTTTTCCTTGTCTTCTTGATTGTTGCTCTGAGTGTTGCTGTCCCTGTGCTGTTGCAATCCTGGAATTTCCCCATTGTGGGACTAATAAAGGCTTATCTTATCTTTGCTGAAGCGGTGATGTCCCTTTCGGCAACTTAACGCTCTCGAAGTGTGCAATGGCTTACAGTGCGTCTCTCCCCTGTACTGCTACCTGCTTGACCAACGAAGCGAGCAAGTGTTATACTAAGGATCTACATTGTCAAAGGGGGGTTGGTGGTCATTGGGCATACTCACACCTGGCCAGGAATTGGGCAGGGTTGTGTACCCTGTTTTGGCTGCTGGCCATACTCTCATTCTGTCGGTAGACCAGGTGGGCAGGGTGAAGAGAGATGCTTTCTTACCACATGATGCCATTTGGGGCACGGATGTACTAGAACAATTTCGGATGGAAAGCACAGGAGTGAGAGTCCTTCATTCACTGTTTCCTTGAGTGAGAGTGGGCAAGAACACCTTATGGATTGAGACACTTAATTATAGGCTACAATTATTTGTAAAAAATTAAAACATAAAATAGAATGGTTCTTGGTCAATTAACTGCCACCCGTAGGGGTGTGTACTTTGTTGTAGGAGGTTATTGTTGTACTTTTACCCATGAAAATGATGCAAATGGTCATATTATTATTATTATCATAGGGCTGCACGGTGGCGCAGTGGTTTAGCACTGTGGCAGCACAGTTTACCCTCGGCCGGGGGATCGCGGGGATCATGAGACCGTGGGCTCGATCCCAGCCCCCGACCAACAGTGAGCTGTGTGGAGTTTGCATGTTCTCCCCGTGTTGCGTGGGTTTACTCCGGGATTTCTCCGGTTTCCTCCCGCACACCAAAAACATGTAGGTTTAGGGCGCTCGTGCACGCAGCGACCAGCAGCCGGTGGCTTGTCACCAGACTGCAAACCAAATCTACCTACGGGTACAAATAAGTAACAAAAAAAAAAAAAAAAAAAAATTATTACTTAGGCTACACACAGCCTCATTGCTTTGCAGGCAATTACAACAAAATTGATTAAGTTAGTGATTCACTTCATGGAGAAGTCTCATCATGAACTTGTTAATGATTTGATCACTTGTAGTATGGTGATGAGGCTGGTTCATGTAAACTTAGTGATATGTCTTCATACAACTTCTGCAGATGATGAGGATGGTGGAAGGGGCAATGCTAGCCTGAGGAGTGTGAAGGTTGCAATATTGTCTAAATCTGTTTTGAGTTTTTTCCATATCATCTTCACATTACTGCTCCTATCATATTGGGGTAATGGAGATGACATTACACTTATTGTTACCATATCATGTTCTGCGTTCTTATTTGACACAGTTCAAATTGATTTGCATACATACATATTCACTTTTTTTGCTACACACATTCCTTAAGTTTAAACCACCTCATAAAATTGCTGCTAGTCTGCAAAGACACATAACAACATGTAAATCCTTACACATATATCTTTATATCATTTCATTCAACTTACTTTACTACCACTTTGTTTTATTATTTTCCTTTTAATTATGATGCTTTATTAAGCATCAAGGGGGAATATGATTTTTATATGTGCATTCCATGTAGATTAAGTTCATATATTCTTCTATATTATTCTTTCATATTATATGATCTGATATATTTTTGGTGCATTTCTGTGAGCAGTTATTCTCTTTGTAACTTTCATACCCCAGAGTCTGGTGTGTGTGTGTGTGTGTGTGTGTGTGTGTGTGTGTGTGTATGCATGTGAGGGCAGGTCAGCAGAGACGTAAAAGGTGACTGTCAGAATCTAGAAAATTTATGGTGATCGTATATTGGTTCGTTACCTCAAATAAGATTCATGACACAAGTATATTCCTCATATGAGCTCTTTACTGCAGGAGTGCTTGGTACAGCAAATTCAGCACTGGCCATAAAAAACAATCAGGAAGTTTTTATACAAAGTCAGCTACACAAAGCATTTGCTGGGTACAATTCACAGTCATAACATTGGCCTGGACTGAGAACAACATGGCCTTGCAGGTGTGCTCTCGGGCTCCAAGTCACAGCACTTCATAAGAAAACAAGGTTACTCCCAGACCCCTTATCATGCACATAGTCTGGTAAGACACTTTGACTTCTAAGCACATTTTAAATGAAGGACACTCAAAAGGCCCACTTATTACCCACAAACAATACAGCACTGTATAACTCATAAAAGGTGCATGCAGTATACATTTTGAATCATATAATGTGGTTATGCAATGATAATGATAATGATGTTAGTAATTATAATATGATTAACAATTATAAAATGATTTGTTAGTAACAGCAATCATATAAAATGATAAATGATTAGACATGCATGATAAACAATAAACAATTTTCTGACAGTGACCTAGGCAACACTGATTATCTCTTTGTTTTATTAACCTGCTGTGCTAAGTTTCTGTGACTGAGGAATGTGCTAAAACTAACAGTTCATGAAGATTAGATTTATAGACACTCTGTCTGTCTCCGGGAGATGCCACAAGGACGTCTCCGTCTTTGTTTATATATTCTTAAAGGCCAAATGTCACGTAACAGGGTACTTTAAATGTCTTGAAACTAGATATAAAAGGGAACCGATCCGTTCGGGTCTTGGTGCATATGCTTCAGTAACGCCGGAATATTCGTTAATTTAAAACTGCCGCGCTTGGCCTGACGTTCCTACTCACGGCCCCTGGAATCGCCTGGGGAAGAAGGCGGAAGTGACGAAATAGATTGTACCCTAGTTTGATGCTTGGAGTATTTCGTTTGATTGTTTATATGGAGACTGGAAGATTGAAGTGAGCAACAAGAAAGAAAAAATTGGATATTTCACCCATACCTTAAAACGGGACTATCAGGGACAGCTGGGTAATAAGGGACATTTCTCTGGGAAATGTTTTCATACCTGTCAAGTGATACGTTTTTGCCATATTTTAATACCGTAAAACGCGGCTATAAGGGACGGCGGAGTAATAAGGGACACTTTTCTGGGAAATGTTTTAAATGTAATTCGTGTTGTTATTGTCAAATATTTTAAGGATTCATGGATATTTGACAATAACAACACAACTCAGCGTCCGGCGCAAAATAAAAAAAAAGCAGAATTCTGTATTTGTAAGGCGATTCCTCTCTGTTCCGCAGCCGCAGCACAGCTGAAAGTGTTAAACCATTATCCTAATGACTTCTCATTGTAGTGAGAATAGCTCCCGCTGAGCGATCTGCCCGCCCCGACAATCAGACTAATGATTGAGTCCACACTTCTCAATGTAGTGATAATAGCTCCCGCTGAGCGATCTGCCCGCCGCGGCCATCAGACTAATGATTGAGTCCACACTTCTCAATGTAGTGCGAATAGCTCAGGCTGAGCCATCTGCCAGCACCCTAGCTGTGGGGGATCACACACACGACGTGCTCCTCAACACACTCAATTTTTTTTCCCGTATATTTTTCTTTTGGGCGTACAGAAATGGCAATACGCCCGTTTTTGCTAAAATTGCATTTTCCCCGTATTTTCCTTAAAATATTTGACAATAACAACACGAACTAGAAAAGCACTTGGAGAGCGCAGACCTCCGCCAAGCGCCACAATTCCCCCCATACAGTGTTTGTGTGTACGTTTTCAGATTCCTTGAGCATGTAAACATATGACTAGCAATTGGATTCACAATGATTATTTGTTTATTTGACAGGGACAGTGCAATAAACACACAATTAATCAATGACAATCAATCTGATAGTGATAGGATTAGTGGTTCAGTAGTAAAAGCATTGCCTCCTTGGCGGAGGTAATAAACTGAAGTGTTGCTGTTGTGTCCATCTCCTCCACTGACGGATGCAAATTGGGTAGACAGGTTGCCGTGGGTTTTATATTATATTGTAACGTGCTGCTCGACATGGCGACGTCCCACCGGGAGGTTCGAACTCACGCCTCCCGCTCCGGAGTCCCGCACTCTACCTGTGTTGCCAATAGGGTCAACCCACTTGGCAAGCCAAGTAGGGTGCTCATATTGAGTTCGCTACAATATTATTTTTTGGGGGGTTGCGCTCCGCGGCAAACGAGAATTTAGAAGCTTCGCCGGCAGAGAGCTCGTTTTTGCGCAGCGCCTATGGCTGGCCGGTGAATTTCTGCCAAATGCGCAGCTCCTATGGCTGGAAGGGGAATTTCTGCCAAAGAATCCGTCGGCGGACAGCTGCCCGTGTGAGGTTTTGCAGTTGCGCGCAAACACAGGCACGCTGGCGGGCCCAGGCCAGCAGTGTTTTCCGCGTCCTTTTGTGCCTAAAACGTTGAAGAATGCAGAGTTTGTGTTGCAGACACGACGACCAGCACCCTCCATTGCGCCTGCGCACATGTTGAAAATGGCTGTATGTCACAGTGTTGAATGAAAAATGCTTTAAAAAATTCCTGTATCCAGACGGTGAACCGGATCACCCCCAAAATTTAATCAGTTCTTCCTTGTACCATTTCCAACAACGCCTGAAAGTTTCATGGAAATCCGTCCAAGATTTTTTGAGTTATCTTGCTAACCAACAGACAAACAGACAGACAGACAGACAAACAAACACACAGACAAACCCCGGCAAAAACATAACCTCCTCCTGGCCTTTTCGGCCTGGCGGAGGTAATTACATTTAAAACATTTCCCAGAAAAGTGTCCCTTATTACTCCGCCGTCCCTTATAGCCGCATTTTACGGAATTAAAATACGGCGAAAACGTCTCACTTGACGGGTATGAAAACATTTCCCAGAGAAATGTCCATTATTACTCCGCCGTCCCTTATAGCCGCGTTTTACGGTATTAAAATACGGCGAAAACGTCTCACTTGACAGGTATGCGCCTCCATTCTCATTCTGATCTGGTCAGTTTCTTGACAGCAGCGGCTCTCCTCCACTGTAATAATAATGGCTTCCGAAAAATCAATATTTATGGGGCGCCCTCGACAGACCCCCTTCGACTTCCCAATTCTGGAGGCGATTAATGTCCAGTTCAATGACATTTTCCACTGGTTCTGCTCTCTGGTCATCGTCGGAACTGTTGTCATCAGACAAAGCATCTGATTCCGTCTCGGACGGCTCGAACCTGTAAGGTTCTATGCCTCTGTCACTGTCTGAACCACTGACAAAAAAAAGACAAAAAAAAAAGACAAAACTAAACTAATTTGTTCACAATCGCTGTCACTTTCCGTCATGATTGTCCAATGTTGATAAGTGTGAATGTGGATAGGCAGGGCAGCCAGGGTACAACTTGTGACGTCAAAAACATGGGCGTGGTCTGGACTGGCTGTCACAAGCCAGCGAGCAAGGTGGGGCCTTCACCTGGTGTATTTTGTGCAATTATGTAAATACAGGTGGGTGATATGGTCTCCGGTATGAATATTTGGTTTAAGCTATGTGTATTTTATCTAAATTCGTTGTCATTTAGAAAAAAAAAATTACGTGACATTTGGCCTTTAAGAGCTATAAATACCAAGCTCAGAAATGGATGGTCAGAGATGTGCATGAAAGATTCTGGGTCAGTTCAGTGTACACTCTCCTGGCCAGAAATAAATGGCTCATAACTCAGAATCCGCCTATTGAATTTCTGACTCATTTAATTCAGTTTTATTCTATCAGTTCCTCTATGCAAAGCTGTGTTACAGAGTTTTGGTAGTTGTTGTCTGTTCATGAGTCTGATGGCGGTGGGAAAGAAGGAGTTTTTCAGTCTGGTTGTCTGGCATTTCACACTTCTGTACCTCTGGCCTGAAGGTAGAAGTGTGAACAGTCTGTGTTGGGGGTGGGTGGGGTCCCAGAGGATGGTGTCAGCTCTCTTTTGAACTCTGCGGTGGTAGAAGCCCTGCAGTGAGGGGAGTAGAGTCCTAATGATCTTCTCCGCTCTCTTCACCACTCTGCAGGCGTTTGCGCTTCAGGGCACTGGTGTTGCCGTACCACGCAGTGATGCAGTTGGTCATGATGCTGTTGATGATGCAGCTGTAGAAATTGTTGAGGATCCTGGAAGACATGCCAAACTTTTTCAGCCTCCTCAGAAAGTACAGTCGCTGTTGAGCTCTCTTAACCAGCTCTGTGGTGTTGTGTGTCCACTTAAGGTCCTCGCTGATGTGGATGCCCAGGTAGTTAAAGCTGCCCACCCTCTCCACCTCAAGCTTCCGGATAAACAGTGGCCGATGGGGTCTCCTCCTCCCTTTCTTCATGTCCATTATCATTTCCTTTGTCCTGTCCATGTTGAGGGTGAGATTGTTGTTCTCACACCATGACACCAGGTTGGCCACCTCCCTCCTGTAGGATGCTTCGTCATCACCAGTAATGCATCCTATCACTGCTGTGTCATCCGCAAACTTTAAGATAATGTTGTCTTGGTTGGAGGCAACACAGTCATGGGTGAAGAGGCTGTAGAGGATGGGGCTGAGGACACAATCCTGGGGGACACCTGTGTTTGTGGTGATGCTGGCTGAGGTCCTGTTTCCCATCCTGACAGACTGGGGCCCTCTAGTCTCTGTCGACTACAGCTCCGCCTTGAACACGGTCCTCCCCCTCAAACTCACCGACAAACTGTCTTCACTTGGCCTGCACCCCATCCTCTGTGACTGGCTACTGGACTTTCTAACTGGCAGGTTAGTACTAGTGAAGTGCTTTGAGTGGTCTTTGAGACTAGAAAAAGCGCTATATAAGTACAGGTCCTTATCCCCTTATCCCTTATATTTGTCCACTGCCATGTTCATAATAGTATGACAAACTTGAAAAATTACCAACTTAAGGTACACTGTCTCTGTATGGAAAAACACACGATAAACACGTTATTAATCGTGATTAACTCAACATTCCAAAAGACTAATTGCAAATTAAAAATTTCGAAACCACTCAAATTTACATAATTTTTTCTCACTAAATTTGCAACTTCTTTCTAGTAAACTTGAATTTTTGTAAATGTACAATTGTTTCTTTTAAATATGCAGTTTTCTTTCTCATAAATTTATGACTTTTTTCTTGTAAATATGCAGCTTTTTTTTCCCATAAGTATACATTTGTACATTCTTTCTCATAAATTTGTGACTGACAAAAATAATACTTAGTGTCACCTCAATATTTATTCTGGAGAAAATGTTCTGTTTATTGTCCCTCCCAACATAAAAATGAAATATCTGCCCATGCAGCTTATTGGCACTGCTCCAGACCTCTGGCCCACTGGAAAAAATAAATGCCGACTCCTTACCCAGAGGCTAATGCTAACCATGGAAAACTTAGAGAAAGCGGATCTCCCACAGCTGGAGGATACCAGTGCATTTCAGAAAACTGGATAACCATGATTCATGATTTGATTCAAAAAGCTGAGTCATGATCATCAAAATTTTAAACAAAAAGGCTTTAAATGGCTCACTTTGTGTGAAGAATATAGAAACTTAAAGACTTTCACCTTCTTTGAATTGAATTATGTTCACAGTATCCTAATTTTTCACTTAATTGTTTAGCTTGTGATGTGAGGTCCGTCCATCCACATTTCACAGGAATCCTCCTAGGGATTTTCCCTGATGCTCACCAGACTCACTCACAATGATTCTCAGGTGGGCCTGCATCCGATTTGTGCTCAAGGTCATTATCAGAGGTCAGGAGATCTGGGCATTTATGATGTCACCAAAAACATTACTCCTCCTAGGCCATTGACCTTGACCTTTGTCATGTATCGGGCAGGCACGGACAGTTAGACCCAAATGCAGGCTGTTTCTGTTCACAAGAGTTTATTAAACAATGAAACAAAATCACAGCACAGTGGCTGGAAAAATACTACACTAAACTCAAAGGAAATAAACTAAGCACAAGGGACTAAAAATTACAAACCAGGACCTTGGAAACACAAGAGGATACCATGACAGGTACAATGTCGTAGCACAGAGCAGGAGGGGAGAGCTCAACTTATACTAAACTTCATGATTAGACATACCGAACAGCTGGGATACACAGAGGAAAATCATCAGAGTAATGAGGTTGCATAACAAAGTGTAAATTGTGAATTATAACTACAAAATGGAAAGGAAAACCACAAAAATAAAAGTAAACAAGGACAAGACAGGAAGTACTTCAAAATAAGACCCAAGATCAAAAATAAAACAAGATAACAAAACAGACAAGGTAGACAATACATGAGGGATGTAAGAGCTAAGAAGCTAGACAGAGGTGTCCAATCATGTGCCATGGAGGTTCAAGATCCTGCAGGTTTTACCTCCAGCCAGTGTCTTAAACAGTAGATTCCACTGAATTTCTTCCCACTGATTGCTGATAAGTGAAAAACACCTGCTGATGAGACTGGGTAGAAGAGAGAACCTGCAGGGACTTGGCCCTCCATGGCACATGGTTGGACACCCCTGAGCTAGAACATAGTAAAATATAAACTGATGCCTAAACAGAATAACCCATAAAAATAAACAGACAATCTCAAAGGGTGGAGCATGATCCAAAAACCATGCTCCCCTGACAACCTGAAGCACATCCTAGATGGGGCTGTATCTAGAGTGTGCTTAAGGTTCCTGTTAGCGGTCAGTAGATATGAGCACTCTTGGAGTGATTTCGCCAGGCTAGAATCAGGTACTCCATCATTGATAGTCTGGTTTGAGATGACCAGTAAAGAAAGCATCACAGTTAAAGAAAAAGGAAGCATAAATGAAACTGTCTCTTATATCTGCCAGGTGGATCATAATGAAGAATGTTTCTCTTCTCTGATTGTTGCAGGAACGGGTTGGTGAGAACATTTAGCTGGTCGGTATTGGTGGTTCGGCTCCTGTTCTGCTCCTCATGGATGAATAGCTGATGTAGCCCTGTGGAGACCTGCCATTGATGGTCTGTGCTGAGTGCTGGAGAATAAAGAACCAACATAGAAGTTCACATTCTGAGTCTGAGGACTTTTATTGGGCCTTCAGGCTAACTGAACTAACCTCATCCTGCTAGCTCTGACCGTCAGCAACCACATCACAACATCTGGAGGAAGTAAACAAACTGTAAAGATGTTTTCAGGTTGGCATCTGAGAGAGTTTGTCAGAGAGCGACTAGCCGCTGCTGCTGAAGAAATAGTAACAGAGTTTGAACAAATCACCAAACAGTACAAGGAAGAGATCAATCGTCAGCGCAGTCTACTGAATATGCGCTGGTGCTCCCAGATAAAAATCCACAGAATAGGTGTGTGGGACAGTAATGGTCTGAATGAGGCTTTAGAAAACTCTGGATTTGTTTTTCAATCATGGTTGTGTCTAAAATGTTGCAAATTTGTAAATTTTATTTCGTTTTTTTTTTAATCCTAAATTTCAAACTTTTTTCATAAATTTATAAAGTTAAACTCTTGTTTTCCCTGACTTCTTTGTCTTTGTTCCTCCAGATTTCCCACAGCAACCTGAATGTAAAGTGGAGGAAGTTCTGACTGAGCAGCAGCTCTGGAACCAGGAGAGGAGCTCTGTTCTGGACCAGGAGGAACCAGAACCTCCACAGGCTAAAGAGGAACAGGAGGAACTCTGCATCAGTCAGGAAGGAGAACAGCTGGTAGTGAAGCTGGAGGCCGATACCTTCATGGGGACTCTTGTTTCTAAGGAAAAGCAGCAGAGTGAAGCAGAACCAAACAGTGAGCAGCTCGTCTCTCACAACTCTGCTGGAACTGAGATCCAAGATGATGAAAGAAGCTGGCATGTAGACTCAGGATCCACTAAAGAAGAAGAAGAACCCAAACCAAAGAGGAGTCGACTGAAAACAGGAAGTCACAGTAACAGTGATGACGACTCTCTGACCTCAGAGACTCTCTGTGAGAATGAAACAGGTAAAACGTTAGAAAATGTTCAGGTTGAGTTTTTGAGAAACTGTCCTAAAATAAAATAATAATATTAAAGTAATTTTTCCAGTAACTTCCTAAATCTGATGTACTTGTTCTGGTCGCAGTTTGTGTTTGACTTTGACTGATCTAACCCAGTGGAAAAATAATTTAATCTCTTTGACTATACAGTTATAGTTTGCACTTCAGTGAGTTTTTCTTTTGGTTCAGTGTACCAGGTGGAGGAATTGTCTGCTCTAGCCAGTTAGCCATTAGCCCCTGCTAGCAACTCCAACAGGAAACAATGCAGTATGTGGTTATGTGTGTATAAAAACACCAGTTTTTAGACTAGTTTTCAGACAGTGCTGTGTGTACGACTGATTGGAAGAGACGTATAAAACAGAATTATTAATAAATAGTACATTTTATACTACTGTTGATGTGCTGGGCTCGGGCTCACTATCATGTCACAACTGGTGACAAATCAGGAATGTTCACTGACCAAGACCTAGGGAGATCATGTTGGACCCTAACAAAGCAACAGGGTTTTCTTGGAGTATTTTTATAGATAGCCACTCCACATAGACAAATCCATGTGTAAAAATACTGAAAAGGTACATGTTTCATCCTGTGTCCCCTTTTAAACATCATGGAACCATGTTAGCATGTGGAAAAATAATTTTCTCCCCTTTAAATAACTTGTTGAATCTGAAACAGATTCATCACTGCTTTTATTATCATATGCAAGGATAAGAACTATTTGTTACCAGGTGGTGACTTTTTTTTTGGCCAGTCAGTGTATTTATTCTTTCTGGTTTTTCTGGCATTTTCTGTGTCTCTTTGTCTCTCCAGATGCTCCACAGCTACATGACTGTAAGGAGGAGGAGGTTCTCACTGTCCAGCAGCTCTGTAACCAGGAGAGGAACTCCAGTCTGGACCAAGAGGGACAAGATGCTGCACAGGTTAAAGAGGACGAAGAAGAACTCAGTCAGGAGGAAGAAGACTTTGGACTGAAACAAGAAACTGATACCTTCATGGTGACTCCTACTGATGAGGACAGTGACAAGAGTGAAACTGAAGCAAACAGTGAGCAGCTCTTCTGTCACAATTTTCCAGACACTGAGAGCCAAGACCAGGGAACAGGTAAGAATGTAAACACAGGATCAAGTAAGCAGGAAGAACCAAAGCCAAAGAAGAGACTTCACAGAAACAGAAGTGACTGTAACAATGTAGACAACTCCTCCATATCAGAGAATCAGTGTAATACTGACAAAGGTGAAAAGTCTGTAAAATGTTCTGATAATGACAAAGACTGTAAAAATGAGTCCCAGAAGAAGAAACATCACACAGTTAACTCACATGTTTGCAACATGTGTGGGAAAAGATTCAGGTATAAGAGTGATTTTTCACGTCATGAGAGAATTCACACAGGTGAGAAGCCATTTTCTTGTGAAACATGTGGGCAGAGTTTTAATCAACGTGGTATTTTGCAAATTCACATGAGAATTCACACAGGTGAAAAGCCATTTTATTGTGAAACATGTGGGCAGAGTTTTAATCAACATGGTAGTTTGAAAACTCACATGAGAATTCACACGGGTGAGAAGCCATTTTCTTGTGAAACATGTGGACAGAGATTTAATGAACGTGGTACTTTGAACAACCACATAAGAATTCACACAGGTGAGAAGCCATTTTCTTGTGAAACATGTGGGCAGAGTTTTAGTCGTTTTGGTCATTTGAAAACTCACATGAGAATTCACACAGGTGAGAAGCCATTTTCTTGTGAAACATGTGGGCAGAGTTTTAATCAACGTGGTAGTTTGAAAACTCACATGAGAATTCACAAAGATGAGAAGCCATTTTCTTGTGAAACATGTGGGCAGAATTTTAATCAACGTGGTAGTTTGAAAATTCACATGAGAATTCACACAGGTGAGCTGGTGGCCTTTTCCCTCAGGCTAGCCAGCGCGTCCCCCGGGTCGCGGATGGGGGGTACCCCCTCAATATGAGTAATCATGGCGAGGGTAGCTTCGAATAACCAATAAGAAGCCGTGGACGATGAGGAACCAAATATGAAAAATGAATAATACAGGAAAAAGATGCTGGAAAGGTACTGACCAGGATAAAACGGTCCCCTCAGCTCGTTTCTGCACTAGGCGGGCTGTTGAGAGCGATGGTGCAGCTTCGTCTTCGAGTGTCACAAACACTCAACCGGGATCCCCATCAGACCAGCACAGATCTGGTCCTGGGCCCCAACAAGATCAAAAAAGGACTAAACGGTATACGAGAAAAGAAGAAACTGTAAAATGGTCCCTTGATGAGAAGAAAGTTATTCTGTCCTGCTACGCCTATTCAAGGTATGAGAAGTGGGGCAGAAGGAAAAAGCATGTATTTGAGGAGAAGATCAGAGAATCCGAGCTACCACCAGAAAAGAAAGCAGCCACCACCATCTCCAAATTAACATCTATAGTCTCTCAGGTCTCAAAATACTTACAACAAGAAGAAATAGAAAAGATTAAATATGAAGCTCAAGCCCAAGCAATAAAAGACTATCAAGATGCCAACCTATTTGAACAACAAGAATACAAACAAAGTCAGTGGAGCATGGAGGAAAGATGGGTTTTAATATGGGCAACCGAGTACGCCAAGATGAAACACAGCAACCAGCGGGAACGATGCAATGAGTGGCAGCGAATCTTTTTCCATCACTGCCCGGATAAAGCTGGCGTACCCCGAGCCAAACTCACAACCCAGAGACACAACTTCCTCACCCAAAGGTACTTCACAGAGCAACAATTGGAGTACATGCACACTGAAATAGGAAAAATGGCACAGAATAACATCTGCCCAGTTGAGTGTCCGCTACCATTACCATTAACTGAAAAACCTCTGGAGCAACCTTGTCAAACACACCCTACAGAGGTGCCACCAGGCCACCCAGGCGAATCCCCTGCAACTTCGGGCTCAGAATCAGAACATCCTGATGAAGCAACAAGGGGGAGTGTAGACCAGGATCCAATAAGGAAACAGATCAACCCCCAAATAGAAATGAACCAACATCAACTAGAAATGGAAGAGGAACTTGCCAACAAAATAGAAGAAACAAAAAAAATGACAATGAAAGAACGTCCTAGATTAATTAAGCTAAAAGAGAATAAAGAATTCAAATTACTACTGCAAAAGGTCAACAGAGGCCTATGTGACCTTGTACCTCAGGGGGTCAGTTTGACAGAGCTTAACTGCATAAACTTTGGTGCAGCGTGGTATGTGCAGAGTAAGCTAGCTCCACAGCATAAAGAAAAAACTGAACGTCAAACCAAAACAAAAATCTCTACACCCATTTGGAAAAATAAACTTCAAGGAAAAATTAATCAATTTAGGGCAGAAATTTCTCAAATGACTTACTACATACAGAACCAAAACTGCAATACTAAATTACTGAGAGTAATCAACAGAATCCAAAAAAAATACAACATTAGGAAAGAGCAAATAATAGGAAAAATAGCAGAGCACCAGGCGCAAGTCAAGGCCCTAGCAGCTCAAATCAGAAACAGGCAACGGAGAGAGAACTCAAAACTGATAAATAAATTATTTGCACAGAACCCAAAGCAAGTCTACAGGAGGTTGATAGATGAAACTATTGAAGTACAGGTACCTCCTGAGAAAACCCAACTGGAAACATTCTGGAGAAATCTGTTTGAGGACCCAGTTCAACATAAAAATAATAATTGGATTCAAACCATTGCTGAGAAAAATAAAGGAAAACAACAGATGCCCTCACTAAAAATCACAGAAGAAACAGCTCAAGAAAAAATCAGGAAATACCTTAACTTCAAATCCCCTGGAATAGATAAAATACCAAACTTTTGGCTCAAAAAAATAACAGCACTACACAAACACTACGCAGAGGCATTTAACCGACTTGTTGGGGGAGAGGAAGAAGCACCAGAGTGGCTCACATATGGAAACACCATACTCCTGCCCAAGAGTCTTGAAACCCAACAAGTCAATAAATACAGACCCATCTGTTGCCTCCCGACCACATACAAATGGCTGACAGGAATCATTACTGAGGCCATTTATGAACATCTGGACTCAGAAAACTACTTGCAGCCACAGCAAAAAGGCTGCATAAGAAATAAGCTGGGAGCCAAAGAACAACTACTCATTAATAAAACCATCCTGGAAGACTGCAAGAGGCGTGAGAGAAATTTAAGCGTGGCGTGGATCGACTACAAAAAGGCATTCGACAGCATCCCCCACTCCTGGATAATACGCTGTCTGGAGCTGTATAACATCAGCCCAGAGATTAAAACTTTTCTGGAGGTCCAGATGGCTAAGTGGAAAACTACAATTACACTTAACCACAAAGAAGGACAAATAACAATTCCAGACATCAGGATCCAGCGAGGAATATTTCAGGGGGACAGCCTTTCGCCACTGCTCTTCTGTCTTTGTGTCGACCCCTTAAGCAAAATCTTATCGGACCTTGACATCGGGTATGACCTAAGCAAAGGCAGAACAAAAAAAGGGAGCAAGAGAGTGAATCATCTACTCTACATGGACGACCTCAAGCTCTATGCAGAATCTGAACAGAAACTGAATCAACTTGTCAGTACCGTTCACATGTTTTCAAAAGACATCTGCATGGAATTTGGACTTGACAAGTGTGCAAAATGTACAATAAAAAAAGGAAAGAAAACGGCATCAGAAAATATCCAAATAGAAGACAATAAGCATATCAAAGACCTGGCAGGGGAATCGGCATATAAATATCTGGGCATAGAAGAAAACGCAACTATTGAACACAGAAAAATGAGGGAAATGGTCAAAAAAGAATACCAACATCGCCTAAAGAAAATCTGTAAATCAAATTTAACACCTAAAAATAAGATCACTGCAATAAACCAGTTGGCAGTACCAGTTGCCACATATGGATTTGGGGTGATAGACTGGCCACAAGGGGAACTGGATAAGTTGGATGTTCGGACCAGGAAGACCCTAACCCTTCATAAGGTAACATACAGAAACCAAAGCCTAGATAGGATATATATGCCACGTAAAGAGGGAGGGCTGGGCCTAATTGAAATGAACCAGGCCTACAGGGCAACAATAATAAGCATTGGTCAATACCTAAAAAGCGCTAATGATGAGACGATGGAAAAGGTCACCCAACATCATGAAACCCTCAGTATTAACACATCTATAACTAAACAAGCCGAGACCTTTGCAGCAGATTTATTAGATAACATGAAAGCCAGTCAGCAAAACCCAGCAACAAAAATAGCTAGAAAGACGAGAGAAAAATACAGTAAAAGGACACAGGAGGAAAGAAAAGAAAGATGGAAACAACATAAGCGAGCAGGACGTTTCCAGGAGGAACTCAATAGGGATTATATTGATAGGGAAGAGACATTGCGCTGGATCAGGAATGGAGATCTGGGGTACGACGAGGAGAGACTAGTGATTGGAGCACAAGACCAGGGACTTCTAACCAATGGTTTTAAAAAAATGGCAGGATTGTCACAGAGTGACAAATGTCGATTCTGTCATGTAGCGGTGGAGAGTGTAAGCCACCTGCTCTCCGGCTGCCAGGTCCTCATGGCTGATGGACACTACACTGCTCGCCACAATAAGATCTGCCGTTATATACACTGGAAAATATGCAAAGAATTCAAAATAGAAGTAAAAGGACCAGTATGGGAGCACGATCCAGAGCCAGTTAGCTCCAACGGAGATATTACCATCTTTTATGACAAGGAAATCCCAACTGGAAGACACATTGAAGGAGGAGCAATAAAACCGGACATAGTTATCTTGAACAAAAAGGGCAAAACTGCCCAATTAATCGATGTAACTATACCAAACGACTACGGCCTCAACAGAGCAGAAAGAGAAAAAATAACAAAATATCAAGACCTCAAAAACGATCTAAGGAGCACCTGGAATCTGCAGGATGCAGATATTATACCTGTGGTGGTGGGAGCAACTGGGATGGTTAAGAAGAACTTGAAAAAATATCTACAAGCAATACCCGGCTGCCCTAGCATCTGTGAAATACAGATCTCAGCAATCAGAGGAACAGTCTCTATCTTAAAGAGAGCCCTTGGATACAAAGCTTTTTAATTTAAAGTGTAATCATAGACCCCTGGCTGGGGCCCATTGCACTTGTAAGGAAATGAGATGCAAATAAATAAAACAGTGAGAAGCCATTTTCTTGTGAAACATGTGGGCAGAGTTTTAATCAACGTGGTAATTTCAAAACTCACATGAGAATTCACACAGGTGAAAAGCCATTTTCTTGTGAAACATGTGGGCAGAGTTTTAATCAACGTGGTAATTTAAAAACTCACATGAGAATTCACACAGGTGAGAAGCCATTTTCTTGCTGATCATGTGAACAATGTTTGAGGCATCACATTCATTTGAAAACCCACTTGAGAATTCACACAGGTGAGAAGCAGTAGTCCTGTAAAATATGTTGTAAATGCTTCAGTCAGTGTTCTAGCTTAAATAACTCATGGAAACTTATAGGTAAACTACTGTAGTCCAGCAACATTTGTAGATTTTTATTTTCTGTTTTCAATCTCTTGTGTGAATGAAATATTCTTTAAATTGTTGAAACTGTAATGTAAATATAAATCAGTAAAGTCATATAATCCTACTGCTTTTTTACTGCTAATTAAGCTATTTAGCCAATGTTTGTATGAATGAATGAATCTTTATTTTGGATAGATTAAAAGTAAAGATTAAAAGAAAGAAGAAAGGAACAGAATAATATAACAAAGGGGGGAAAAAACATCTTACAAGGTCAAATTAAACCTCAATCAAATCCTCTGATTATACAGTTCAACATAAGTTATCCGAAATGGGTGATGGCTGAAGCCGCATCTTATATTGCCCACCCATATTCCATCCAAGAATTCAAAAGAAAAACAAAACAAGAGCGATTACAATTCAGAACAAAGCTAAGACAAAACGTGACAAAAATCTAAGCAACAACACAACACAGACTGAATATGATCATCCTTATGTGATTACCTCCGCCAAGGAGGTTATGTTTTCGTCGGCGTTGGTTTGTCTGTCTGTCTGTCTGTCTGTCTGTTTGTCTGTCTGTTTGTTTGTTAGCAAGATGACTCAAAAAGTTATGGACGGATTTTCATGAAATTTTCAGAGATTGTCAGAAATGGGGAATCCTACAGATGATTAGATTTTGGTGATGGTCTGAGAGTGCATACCTCCACCAAGGGCTTTGTTTGTATTTGTGCAGCAGGATTACACAAAAACTTTTGCATGGATTTGGATGAAATTTTAACCAGAGGTGGTGCTTGGGCTAGAGAGGAGCCCATTATATTTTGGTGATGATCTGAGAATGCATACCTCAGCCAAGGCTCTTATCTTCTCACAGTGTGTTAGCAACAATACTCCAAAACGAATGGACAGACTTTGATGCAATTTTCACCACAAGTGGCTATAGGCCTACACACAAACCCATTACATTTTGGAGGTGATCCATGAGAAACGGAAGGAACCTTGGCGGTGGTATGCGCTCTATGAGTGCTTTTCTAGTTTTACATGTCATCTTGTATATATGTTTGGAGTATTTCTTCCTTTAGTTTTTGTTTAAATTGTCCAAGCGTTGTACATGATTTTAATTCAGGTCCAAAAGCATTCCACAATCTAACTGCTTGCACTGAAACACAGTGTTGCTTGGTGGTAGTTCTCATTGAAGGTTTTTGAAATATACATGTTCCTCTGAAATGATATTGTTTCTCCCTTATTTGGAACAACTTTTGGATATTTGTGGGCAGTGATAGATTCTTCACGTTAAACATTATTTCTGCAGTTTTAAAATCAACCAGATCTTTCAGCTTGAGAGCTTTTAATTAAAGAAAAACAGGGTTTGTTGGTTCCCTGTAAGCAGCTTTGTTTATTATTCTAATAGCTCTCTTCTGAAGCATAAAGATCGGCTATATGTTTGTTTTATATGTATTTCCCCATACTTCAGTACAATATGTCATGTATGGGAGTATTAATGAATGATATGAAGTATATAGTGTGGGTTTATTCAGCGAATATTTCACTCTGTGTAGTATTGCAATTGATTTAGATATTTTACCTTTAATATAATTAATATGTGACTTCCAGCACAGTTTACTATCAATTATTACTCCAAGAAATTTAGTTTTGGATACCCTTTCAATCTCTACACCATTTACACTGAGTTTAGATACTGAGTTGTTGTGATGGTTGTTAAAAACTATAAATTTTGTTTTACTTAATTTGAGCATTAATTTGTTTGAATCAAACCACAGTTCAAGCTTTCCTAATTCCTTTCCGAGTGTATCCAAAAGTTGTTCCAAATTGCTTCCACTGCATAATAAATTAGTGTCATTGGCAAACAATATTAAATCCATTTTTTCCGAACTTTACATATATCATTTATGTACATATTGAATAACAATGGCCCCAAAACTGAACCTTGTGGGACTCCACAAGTAACCTTCAGTAACTGTGAGTTTTTGCTACTAACACATACATACTGATACCTGTTCTTTAAGTAACTGCATAACCAGGACAGTGCTACCCCCCAATATCATAATTTTGTAGTTTCTTTAATAATAAATTATGATCCACTGTATCAAATGCTTTTTTAAGATCCAGGAATACTCCAACTGAATACTCTTTATTTTCAACGGCAGTTGATATTTTTTCTATAAATTCCATTAGAGCAAATGCAGTTGTCCTCTTGTGTCTGAACCCATATTGCTGCTCACACAATAAATTATTCTTCATTATGAAGTTGTCAATTCTCTCACAGAATATTTTTTCAAGTATCTTGGAAAATTGTGGCAATAGTGAAATTGGTCTGTAGTTTGAAAATTCCCCTCTGTCACCCGTCTTGTATATCGGAATTACTTTAGCTATTTTCATTGCACTGAGAAATATACCTGTTTGGAGAGACAGGTTACAGATATACGTCAGTGGCTTCACTAAGCATTCAATGATAGTTTTGACTAAAAGCATGTCAATACCATCACAATCCGTAAATGTTTTACTTTTAAATGATTTAACAATTTCAATGACCTCTCTCTCGTCTGTGTTCTTTATGAAAATGGAGTCTTTTATAGCAATGTTTTTGTTTATTGTATCACCTGTAGATGCCGTAATGGGTATTTCTCGAGCCAAATTAGGACCAATGTTAACAAAAAGTTTATTAAATTCATCTGCAGGTGAGACTGCATTCACACTCTGTCGGTTTTTTTTGTTTGTTTGTTTGTTTGTTTGTTTTTTTTGAAAGATTGGTTGGGTAGCTTGTATTTCTGTTTTTACTTCCAAGAATATTGTTAAGTATTGTCCATGTATTATTAATATTGTACATGCAGTGTGTACATGCAGTACATTCTGTACATATGTTGTTCGTCCGTCGTTCTCGACGATGACCAAGGACATCACAGGGAAGAGGACTGCGTGCGGTGTGTCCAGCTGTGGCTGATCAGTCCAGTGCGGGCACGGAATGCTCTGCCACAGGTCGGGCACAGGTGGTCTGCTTGGGCAGAAGATACAGGGGTTGCTCTGGACTTGCAGAGCTCATGTTTTCTCTGGGCCTTGGCAATCCAGTTCAACTCAACGGAGGCAGCACCTTTGCTGGTACGGCTACACCAGTCTGGACAGTCTAACGCTAGGGTCTCCCAGGTGTCAGGACTGATGTCAAAGCTCTTCAGAGAGGCCTTAAGAGTTTCTTTGTAGCGCTTCTTCTGACCACCTTGTGAGCGCTTGCCCTCTGCTAGTTCACCATCGAACAGTCTTTTTGGTAGGCGTGAGTCAGGCATACAAACAAGGTGGCCAGCCCACCTAATCTTGGCTCTCTTGAGCAGGTTGTGGATGCTAGGAAGCTCAGCTTGGGAAAGGACCTCTATGTCAGGGATTTTGTCCTGCCAGGTGATCTTCAGGAGCTTTCTGAGGCAGTTCAGGTGGAAGCGGTTTAGCTTTCTGGCATGGTGCTCGTAGAGTGTCCAGGTCTCGCAGGCGTACAGTAGGGAAGGCAGGACAACTGCCTTGTACACCTTCAGTTTTGTGGTCAGCCTGATGCCTCTCCTTTCCCTCACTGTTGCACGTAGCCGTCCGAATGCTGAGTTTGCCTTGGCCTCGTCGTTGATGTTGACAGACCTGGAGAGTGTGCTGTGGTGGGGAAATATAAGGGGTTTTTGCTCCAAGTTCGGCTTTATTTGGGGCAGGTGGGCAGGGAGTACCTGGACGACATGTCCAAAATTCATTTTTTGACCCTCCTGCTGTGAGACTGGACTCTTAGCTGGGCTCAGTCTATTTTCAACAGCATGGAGGGCTCTAATTACACCCTCGACCGGTTCATTGGTGAGTTTTCCCCGGCCTTTGACCGAACAGAGAATGAAGGAAACATTATGAGCCGCCTTATGATGCTCCGTCAGGGGAGCCGGTCTGCTGCCGACTTCTCTGTGGAGTTCCAGGTCGTCGCGGCAGACTCTAGGTGGAATGACGTTGCCTTATGCAGCGCCTTCCTCCAGGGTCTAAACACCAACCTCCGCAACGACCTGGCGGTTCATGCCATTCCCTCCTCTCTGGAAGGGCTAATTGATCAGGTCATCAGTTTGGATAACCAATACTGCGAGTGCGTGAAGTAGCGGAAGACCTCCTCCGGTCCGCCCGTTTCGCGCACGCTTCCTCCGGCTACTGGCGCAGGTGAATCTGACTCGTCCTCTGAAGATATGGTGCTTGGCTGAGTCTGTTAGACTTCGGAGGAGCACCAGTGACAGAGGAAAGCTGGTGCTTGTATGTGTTGTGGTTTACTAGAGCATAAACTGCTTAATTGCCACCTGAAGCCAAAAAGACACGGCCCATCAGTAGCCGTGGGGGGTCTGACAGGCGGGAATTCCATTCATTCCTGTGGTAACTTTTCCATCCCAACCGTCATTCAGTTACCGGGGGTCGAGAGGAGGGTGTCAGCATTAATTGATTCAGGGGTGGAACAGAATTTAATTCCCTCGCAGCTCATGTGGGAAGTAGGCATCCCCACGACTAAATTGCCGACTTCATTAAACGTCACAGCATTATCTGGCTGTAGTGTGGCTTCCATCACCGAATGCACGGCGCCGATCTCTGTTCTTCTTTCTGGGAACCACCGGGAGACCTTATCGTTCTTTATTCTCCCTAGCTCATCCTCCCTGGTAGTCATAGGGTAACCTTGGTTCCGGAAGCACAATCCCATTGTCAGTTGGGCACAAAATTCCATCTCTTCCTTGAGCCCCTTTTGCTTATCATCCTGCCTCTGTTCAGCCAAGTGTTCGCCGTCCCTTTCCATCTCCTCCCCCCTGGTGGAGCCGCTGGACCTTAGCTTCGTACCCGAGGTCTATCATGACCTTGGGGAGGTCTTTAGCAAGTTGAGAGAACTTTCTTTGCCACCTTACCGCTCTTACAACTGTGGTATCGACCTCCTCCCAGGTGCGCGGCTGCCCTCCAGCCGGCTCTACAGTCTTTCTGGGCCAGAAAAGGAGGTGATGGAAAGTTACATCAAGGACTCTCTGAACAACAGCCTCATTTGGCCCTCTTTGGCTCCTCTTGGGGCAGGGTTCTTCTTTGTCAGGAAGAAGGATGGATCTCTGTGCCCGTACATCGATTTCCGCGAGTTAAATGCCATTACAGTTAAGGATAAATACCCTCTGCCTCTGATCAATTCCACGTTTCAGCTCCTTCAGTGCGCACAGGTGTTTACTAAACTGGACTTGCGCAACGCGTACCATCTGGTCCATATACGCGAGGGGGACGAGTGGAAGATGGCCTTTAAAGCACACCTGGGGCATTTCAAATACCTCGTGATGCCCTTGGGGTTCACCAATTCCCTGGCCATCTTCCAGCGCATGATTAACGACGTCCTTCGCGATATGGTTAACCAATTCGTTTTTGTTTACCTCAATGACATTCTGATTTTTTTCCGCATGCCAGAGGATCTCGCAGTCCACGTCCGGGCTGTGCTACATCGGCTTCTGGAAAACCAACTCTTTGTGAAGGCCGAAAAGTGTGAGTTTTCCACCCGCTCCACTTCCTTCCTGGGGTTTATTGTTGCTGAAGGGGAACTGAGGGCTGACCCGGCCAAGGTGAAGGCTGTGCTTGATTGGCCAACTCCCCATTCCCACAAAGAGCTTCAACGCTTTTTGGGTTTTGCAAATTTTTATCGCCGGTTCATTAGGAACTACAGTGGGGTGGCACAGCCTCTTATCCAGCTGACCTCGATCAAGGTGCTTTTTGCCTAGTCTGAGGCAGCGGAGTGGGCCTTCTCCAAATTGAAGGCCCTGTTTTCCAACACACCCATCTTGGCTCAGGTTGACCCTCAGCTCCAGTTCAGAGTACAGGTACACGCTTTTGATTCAGGGGTGGACGTTGTCCTCTTGCAGCGCTCAGCCTCCGATCAGAAGCTCCACCCATGCGTGTATTTCTCTGGGTGGCTCACGCCGGCTGAGAGGAACTACGACGTAGGGGACCGAGAGCTTCTGGCCATTAAATTGGCTCTTGAGGAGTGGAGGCACTGGCTAGAGGGAGCGGTCAATCCCATCATAGTGTGGACCGACCATAAAAATTTAGAGTATCTTAGGTCGACCCACAGATTAAATGCCAGGCAGGCCTACTGGGCCCTATTCTTTTTCAAGTTTAACCTCACCATCACCTACAGGCCCGGCTCCCATAACATCAAGCCAGACGCTCTCTCCCACCAGTTCACCCCTGAATAACCAGCCTTCTCTTCACTCCCCAAACCCACTGTGTCCTCCTCCAGTATTCTTGGTGCTCTTACCTGGGAGATCGAGCAGAACGTCTGGCAGGCCCAGTCTGCTGAGCCCAAACCCGAGGGGGGACCCGATGATCGCCTGTTTGTCCCAGCCAGCCTCCACAATGACGTCATCCGTGGGGTCCCACCAGCCACTTTGACTGCCACCCAGGAGTTTCTTGTACCATCAACCTAGTCCAGCGAGCGTTCTGGTGGCCCACGCTGCAGACGGATGTCCGGGACTATGTCAAGGCCTGTCAAGTGTGCGTCCGGAACAAGTCCAACTCTTCACCTCCTGCCAGCCTCCTGCATCCCCTGCTGGTTCCCAGTCGCCCTTGGTCACACATTGCTCAGGACTTTGTCACTGGACTTCCCCCCTCGCAGGGCAATACTGTCATCTTCACTATCATAGACTGTTTCTCCAAAGCCATCCATTTGGTGCTTTTCTCCAAGTTGCCCTCCACCTTCGAGACTGCCAACCTATTCACCACCCATGTCATCCATCTGCACGGCATCCCTTTGGACATTGTGTCTGACCAGGGCCCATAGTTCACCTTCCAAGTTTGGAAGTCCTTTTTCCGCTCCCTGGGCACCACGGTCAGCCTCACATCCAGATACCACCCGCAGAGTAACGGGCAGGCTGAGCGTGCGAACCAACCCTTGAGGCTGCCTTCAGATGCGTGGCATCCTGTAACCCTTCCACCTGGAGCACCCATCTGACCTGGGTGGAGTATGCTCAAAACTCCGCTGTCTCCTCATCCACCGGGTTGACGCCCTTTGAGGCATCCATGGGGTATACCCCCCCGTTGCCCATGGCGGAGAGGGAAGTTGCCGTGCCATCTGTGGGGGCCCACGCTCGCCGCTGCCGCAGCATTTGAAGAGCCACCCAGGCTGCCCTTCTTCGTTCTACAGAGTGGAACTGTCAGTACACGGACCGCAGGTGGGTCCCAGCGCCCAAATATGCAGTTGGTCAGAGCGTGTGGCTGTCGGCGGATCAGGTGCCCCTGAAGACGGAATCCCGGAAATTGTCACCTGGCTTCCTGGGCCCGTTTACCATCTCCAGGATTATCAATGACGTGACGGTCCACCTGGAGCTTCCGCCAACACTCTGCATCTACCCTACATACCACATTTCAAAGATCAAGCCCCTGTCTGCCAGTCATCTCTGTCCCCCCCGAAGCCACCTCCTCCACTTTGGATCCTCGATGGCAAGACCACCTTCACCATTCAGAGGATTCTGGACATTCGCTGTCGGGGCCGGGGTTTGTAATACCTGGTCCACTGGAAGGGCTACGAGCCAGAAGAGAGGTCATGGATCCCCAACTCCTACTTCCATGACAGGGGAATTGTCCGTGCCTTTCACCGAGCCCATCCCAACAAGCCTGGTGGGCTGCCAGGAGGCGCCCCTTGAAGAGGGGCGCACTGTTATGATCAGGTGAGTATGCTCCTCCTACCTTTCTGTGGGAGGTTCTCCATCAAACTCCCATCTCCGCAGGTCATCAGCACACCTGCGTGAGTGGATGCACCTGCTGCCTCTTTTCTGCCAGTGCTTAAAAGGACCTGTTCGTGAATGCTTCAGCACTGGCTCATTGGGTATAGCTTCCTTAAACGTGAAGTTAAGTGTTTATGCGTATTGTTAAGGAGCTCAGCCTTAAACCCTTTTTTCTCCTCTCTCCTCAGGTTGCTACCATCTCCGCGGTGCGTCTTCGGGGTTGCTGTGCACTCATCTGCCCCATCATCCTCATCACCACTCCAGACTGCCTTCTCCACCCGGTCAAACACTCCTCCCAGCTCCACTCCTCTCCTACTCCCTGCCAGCACTTCCTTGCTGGTTTCTTCGTTCTCTGCTGGGTTCCTCTGCCAGGCTCTCTGCTCACTATTGTAAGATCTACCCTTGTTTATCCATTGCTCCTTGCCTCCCTCCTCATTTATAACCTGCTCTTGTCTCCCTCTGTTACAGGTTGTGTGTTCCTCTGGCGAGTGACGCTTTCTTTGTTATTGAGTTTGTTTTTCAATAAAATTGTGTTTAACATTGCCTCTCCGTGTCGTTTACATTCTCTGGTGTTAGCAGCCTGCACGTGAGCTTACCCTTCTCCAAATCATGACACTTTTTCATTCCACTTTATCAAACAGAACTTTATTCATGGATGTAAATGTTTTGATTTCTTTCTATGTATGTACCACTTGAATTAATACCCAAGTCTGGTGAAAATGTTATATGAGTAGCCTCATTAGAAATATTTGTACTGGCAGAACTGCTGACAAGTTCAATACTTATTTCCTCCATTGTGTCTTTTGTCGTTTTCATGTTATATTAATGTTGTTTTTAAAAATATTAAACATGGTTCCTGCTGCTCACAGCTATGTCGACATGAAATAAATGATTATCACTATCAATCATTTATCAGTACCTGTATGCGTTCATCCCACTTGTAGGAGCAATTAGTTATAAGTGTGACAAGGTACAAGGATTATTTAATTTATACATAGAGGTGTGTGTGGAATCAGGTTTACTTCATGACCACAAACCCTCACAAACAAAAGGAAAACAACTCGTGGGGGCACCAGTCCAAACTTGGACAATTTATTAATAACTACTCCTTGTACCTTTGTACCAGTGTCAATATTCGTGAATTCTTCTGCCGTGACCCAGGAAAGCAGACGCACAAAAGAAATTTGAGACCTTATGGACATTATGTATATTATTTGTATATTATAGTTCTAGTTAGTTTTCAAGTATGTCTCAGGGATGTGTGAATGGCTGTGTTAGAGTGGGGGGTGAGGGTGTGTGTGAGTGTGTCTTAAATTATGTTCTTTTTACTTATATGGATGCCGAGAGAAACACAATTTCATCTTGCCTGCACTACAGTTGTATGTACAGCAATATGACAATAAAGGTTGATTTGATTTGATTTTGATTTGAGATCAAGCAGAAACTTCTATGTACAGTGGGGCAAAAAAATATTTAGTCAGCCACCAATTGTGCAAGTTCTCCCACTTAAAAGATGAGAGAGGTTTCCAATTTTCATCATAGGTATACCTCAACAATGAGAGACAAAATGAGGAAAAAAAAATCCAGAAAATCACAATGAAGGATTTTTAATGAATTAATTGGTAAATTCCTCGGTAAAATAAGTATTTGGTCAATAACAAAAGTTCATCTCAATACTTTGTTATATACCCTTTGTTGGCAATGACAGAGGTCAAACGTTTTCTGTAAGTCTTCACAAGGTTTTCACACACTGTTGCTGGTATTTTGGCCCATTCCTCCATGCAGATCTCCTCTAGAGCAGTGATGTTTTGGGGCTATCGCTGGGCAACACAGACTTTCAACTCCCTCCAAAGATTTTCTATGGGGTTGAGATCTGGAGACTGGCTAGGCCACTCCAGGACCTTGAAATGCTTCTTACGAAGCCACTCCTTCATTGCCCGGGCGGTGTGTTTGGGATCATTATCATGCTAAAAGACCCAGCCACGTTTCATCTTCAATGCCCTTGCTGATGGAAGGAGGTTTTCACTCAAAATCTCATGATACATGGCCCCATTCATTCTTTCCTTTACACGGATCAGTCGTCCTGGTCCCTTTGCAGAAAAACAGCCCCAAAGCATGATGTTTCCACCCCCATGCTTCACAGTAGGTATGGTGTTCTTTCTCCTCCAAACACGACAAGTTGAGATTTTACCAGAAAGTTCTATTTTGGTTTCATATGGCCATATGACATTCTCCCAATCCTCTTCTGGATCATCCAAATGCTCTCTAGCAAACTTCAGACGGGCCTGGACGTGTACTGGCTTAAGCAGGGGGACACGTCTGGCACAGCAGGATTTGAGTCCCTGGTGGCGTAGTGTGTTACTGATGGTAGCCTTTGTTACTTTGGTCCCAGCTCTCTGCAGGTCATTCACTAGGTCCCCCCGTGTGGTTCTGGGATTTTTGCTCACCGTTCTCGTGATCATTTTGACCCTACAGGGTGAGATCTTGCATGGAGCCCCAGATCAAGGGAGATTATCAGTGGTCTTTTATGTCTTCCATTTTCTAATAATTGCTCCCACAGCTGATTTCTTCACACCAAGCTGCTTACCAATTGCAGATTGAGTCTTCCCAGCCTGGTGCAGGTCTACAATTTTGTTTCTGGTGTCCTTTGACAGCTCTTTGGTGTTGGCCATAGTGGAGTTTGGAGTCTGACTGTTTGAGGTTGTGGACAGGTGTCTTTTATACTGATAATGAGTTCAAACAGGTGCCATTAATACAGGTAACGGGTGGAGGACAGAGGAGCCTCTTAAAGAAGAAGTTACATGTCTGTGAGAGCCAGAACTCTTGCTTGTTTGTAGGTGACCAAATACTTATTTTACCAAGGAATTTACCAATTAATTCATTAAAAATCCTTCAGTGTGATTTTCTGGATTTTTTTTTTCCTCATTTTGTCTCTCATAGTTGAGGTATACCTATGATGAAAATTGGAGACCTCACTCATCTTTTAAGTGGGAGAACTTGCACAATTGGTGGCTGACTAAATACTTTTTTTCCCCACTGTACCGTTAACAGTTTTAATCATCAAACTCAAGTTAAATGACATTACATTCAATTGATTTTTAAGCAGGTGAAATGATCAAGTATCAAATGTCATATTAACTGGTAATGGATTCCTGAGCATAAAGTCTGTAGTTCAACCTTTGTGGAAACAAGAGAAACCAGATTTTGAATTTGTAACTGTAATGCACTGCCCACTGCAGCAGCACAGCAACTCACGCTTGGCCAGGGGATCCCAGGTTCGTTCCCAGCCCCGACCAACTGATCTGTGTGGAGTTTGCATGTTCTCCTCGTGTCTGCGTGGGTTTACGCTGGAATTTCTCCAGTTTCCTCCCACATGCCAAAAACATGCAAGTTAGGTTAACTGGCATCAACTGGGTATTCTAAATTGTCCTTAGGTATGGATGTGAGAGTGAATGGTTGTCTGTCTCTGTGTTTGCCCTGCGATAGACTGGCGATCTGTCTAGGGTGTACCCTGCCTCTCGCCCAAAGATGCTGGGATAGGCTTCAGCGCCCCCACGACCCGAAAAAGATTAAGCGGAAGAAGATGGATGGATGGATGGATGGAACTGTAATGCAATGGGAGACTGTGAAGTAACTGTAACAAAAATATGCACAAAATTGGATGCAATTTTATCGAGAAAATTATAAAAGCTGATTATATATATGTTATATTTTAACATGAAAAATTGGTCATATTCAAATAGAATTAAACATCACATTTAGCCCAGCAAATAGAAAGTTGGAGTCTGGCTTACGAACAGCTGTGTCTTCAGAGTCCAGCGATGATCTTGAATGCCAGCAGATAGCAAAAGGGGGAAAGACTGCCTGCAGTCCTTTCCAATTGTTGCAGCGGTTCTAGCTTACAGAATCAGCAGTAGGGCGACAGTGGAGCCAGCAGTAGAGTGAGCGGCTGGCCCCTGGGCAGGTGACGTCTTCTCCTAGGCAACAGGTCCTTCCCTGGCCCGCAACTTTGAGATGTCCATCAGCCGACAAGAACCACAGGCTGAAGGAAAAATGGATGTAAAACAGTTCCACCCATGAAATCCTAGTTCTCCTGATGTTGTGGTATGTGGATGAGACAATCTCAAGGGAAAAAGTTCAAAAATCACTTTCAGTCCACTTCAACAGTGAGTCAAGGAAAATCAATACAAAAAGTTTAGCAGAATAAACACGGCGTCTGAGGAGAGGGAAAAACAGTGTTTTGGAGTTTCACTCCAAGTAAGAGGGGTTGAGCTCAACAAGAAAGGATGATCCCCTCCTCAGATAACAGAAAAAAAAAACTCACACAGAAGGAACAAAAAGACTTTAGAGAGAACAGAAAGGACTTAACTGCAAGACAACAAAAGACAGCTTTAAGAAACCTTAGAGAACACTGAACTACTAGGGCGTTTCTCCCTTTTTAACTGATGCCGATTCTTTGGTCGTAACATATGACTGGCAGCAGGAAGACCCAATTATCGGCTATCATGGGAGATTTGAATGGACTATGGTCCAATAAGAAAGCGGTCCTTTGTAACCGACCAATAGAATTTCTTGCATTCTTCTGCACAAGATGGCACCCACAGTGGTCGCCATGGTGCTTCGCTGTGCCCTTTGTTTGTTTTTGTTTGTCAATTGTGTGTCTGCCTGCTCTTATACCCGTGAAGAGCTTCTAAATATCAGGACTTTCACTCCCACGGACCTACTCCCAGTTTTTTTAGCTCCTGCCGCCGATCTGGTTCATTGCTTGGCTCGAAAAGTGAGACGGCGAAAGAGAGGAAGACGAGCGGGCGCTCTTGTCCGGCTCCGCAGAAGAGGCATGCGCACGGCTTTGCCTGGCATGTTTCTGTCCAATACCAATTCTCTCTCTAACAAGGTAGAGGAACTGAGACTGCTGATGCGTTTTAAGGACCTCTCTTCCTCGGCTGCCCTCTGTTTTACCGAGACCTGGCTCAGGGAAAATACACCGGACAGCACGCTGCGCCTCGAGGGATTTCAGCTGTTTCGTGCTGATCGTGACACAGAGCTCTCCGGTAAATCCTCAGGAGGTGGAGTCTACTTCTACATCAACAGCAGCTGGTGCTCTGATGTAACGGTAATTTCCAAACACTGTTCTCCCGCCCTGGAATTTCTTTTTATTAACTGCAAGCCATTTTATTCCCCGCGGGAGTTTGCCTCATTCATCCTCGTCGCTGTGTACGTCCCTTCTGACGCGGACACGCGCGAAGCTCAGCGCGTGCTCGCGGATCACATCCAACACACGGAGCGGATTTTTCCAGACTCTCTGGTTATTGTGGTTGGCGACTTTAACCAGAGCAATCTGAGCCACGATCTCCCCCGCTACAAACAGTTTATTAAATGCCCCACCAGAGGAAAAAACACGCTGGATCACTGTTACACCACAGTGAAAGACGCATATCGCGCTGTTCCCCGCGCTGCGCTCGGACTATCTGATCACGTGATGGTCCACCTCATTCCCACATACAGACAGAGATTGAAGCTCACTAAACCTGTTGTGAGCACTATGAAGAAATGGACCAGTGAAGCTGAGGAGAAGCTGGAAACGTGCATGGAAATAACTGATTGAGGCATGTTTAAAGGAGCCACGCATGATCTGGATGAGTACACGGACACTGTGAACTCTTATATCCACTTTTGTGAGGAGAGCATTCTTCCATCGCGCACCAGGGTGAGGATAAGCCCTGGTTCACTGCTAAGCTCAGACAGATCAGGAAGGAGAAGGAAGCAGCGCTGAAAAGTGGAGACAGGGGCTGCTACAGGGAGGTTAAATATCGGTTTAACAGAGAGCTGAGGAGAGCTAAATCTGTGTATTCTGAGAGACTCCAGCAGCAGTTCACTGCTAATGACTCGGCTTCTGTGTGGAGAGGACTGAGGCAAATCACCAATTATCGGCCTCAGGCTCCTAAAGGTCAGGATGACAAAGCCCTTTGTCAAAGATTGTCCCAACACTATGCCCGTTTTGACACCCCGTCATCTGTGTCCAACTCCCCCCCTCCCTCCAGCTCCACAGCCTCCACGGTCCCTACTTCATCAAAGGCGCCCCCCCTCCTCCCCCCCTGCCCTTGTCATCAGTGAGCAGGACGTGCTCAAACAGTTCTCCAGACTGAACCCGCGCAAGACCCCCGGTCCGGACGGCGTGTCTCCCTCCACCCTGAGACACTGTGCGAAAGAGCTGGCTCCTGTCTTCACAGACATTTTTAACACCTCCCTTAAGCTATGCCATGTGCCGTCCTGCCTCAAATCCTCCACCATCATCCCTGTCCCCAAGAAGCCACGGATCACTGGTCTTAACGACTACAGACCTGTAGCGCTCACCTCTGTAGTCATGAAGTCCTTTGAGCGCCTGGTCCTGCCCCACCTCAAGTCCATCACCACCCCCCTCCTGGACCCGCTGCAGTTTGCCTACCGAGCCAACAGGTCTGTAGACGACGCAGTCAACCTGGCCCTCCACTCCATCCTGCAGCACCTGGACTCCCCGGGAACCTACGCCAGGATCCTGTTTGTGGACTTCAGCTCCGCATTCAACACCATCCGCCCCGATCTGCTCCGGGACAAGCTGTCCCTGCTCAACGTGCCTGACTCCCTCTGCAGGTGGATCACAGACTTCCTGACGGACCGGAGGCAGCATGTGCGGCTGGGAAAGACTGTCTCAGACTCTGCTAGCATCAGCACCGGATCACCCCAGGGCTGTGTACTTTCCCCCTACTCTTCTCCCTTTACACCAACTCCTGCACCTCCAGCCACCAGTCTGTCAAGTTGATCAAGTTTGCGGACGACACCACCCTCATCGGGCTCATCTCCAACGGCGACGAGTCCGCCTACAGGAGTGAGGTGGCCCAGCTGGCGTCCTGGTGCAACAACAACAACCTGCAGCTGAACGCTCTGAAGACAGTGGAGATGATTGTGGAGTTCAGGAAAGTCACAACCCCTCTGCCCCCCCTCACCCTCACAGGCTCTCCCATCACCACTGCTGATTCCTTCCGCTTCCTAGGCACCACCATCACCAGGGACCTCAAGTGGGAGCCGACCATCAGCTCCCTCATCAAAAAGGCCCAGCAGAGGATGTTCTTCCTGCGGCAGCTGAGGAAGCTCAAGCTACCCACCAAGATGTTAGTGCAGTTCTACACAGCCATCATCGAGTCCATCCTCACCACCTCCATAACCGTGTGGTACGCAGGAGCCACTGCCAGGGACAGACTAAGGCTGCAGTGCGTCGTGCGCACTGCTGAGAAGGTGATCGGCTGCAAGCTCCCATCTCTCCAGGATCTGTACATCTCCAGGACCCGGAGGCGTGCTGGCCGGATCATAGCCGATCCCTCACACCCTGGTCACGTACTGTTTGCCCGTCTCCCCTCAGGTAGAAGACTTCGGTCCATCCAGACTAAAACCTCCCGTCACATGAACAGCTTCTTCCCCTCTGCCATCAGACTGCTGAACACTAAGTGACTTATTGACTCTCGTGCACTATGTACAGCAGCTCAACCAGACTCATGTCAATCATCACTGTTTTCTTCCTGCATTACCGACTGCACTATATGGTTCTCCACATTATCTGCTGCTTGCTAATACTGTATATTTAAACTGCTGACTAGTATTACTCACTCTTATTCTACACTTTATTGCATGTATAGTTTATTTCTTTTATTTTATCATGTTTAATGTTGCAGCATTGCACCGAGACAAATTCCTAGTTTGTGTACTACATGAACAATGGCAATACATCTGATTCTGATTCTGAATAGAATGAAAGGGGGTGTCGTCCAACAGAGACGGCCTGGTGATTGGCTGGTACCAGTCAGATGACTGGCATAAGTTTTTTGAAGGCAAACACATATTAACTATGAAATTCACATTATATACTTATATATAAAATCATCATAACTATGAAATTCACATTATATACTTATATATAAAATCATCTTCAGTGATTCATGACTAACTTTCAGTGAGCATGTACTTGTATAAAGTACATGCTCACTGAAAGTTACTCACAGTTACTCACATGCTCACAGTGGGCTGCACGGTGGTGCAGTGGTTAGCACTGCGGCAGCACAGTTTACCCTTGGCCGGGGGATTGTGGGGATCGTGGGATCGTGGGTTCGATCCCAGCCCCCGACCAACAGTGATCTGTGTGGAGTTTGCATGTTCTCCCCGTGTTGCGTGGGTTTACTCCGGGATTTCTCCGGTTTCCTCCCACATGCCAAAAACATGCAGGTTAGGTTAATTGGAGACTCTAAAGTGGCCCTAGGTAAAGACATGTATGTTAGGTTAATTGGCTGTTCTAAATTGTCCCTAGATATCTGTTTCCTATAGGCCCTTAGAATAGAGGGTTAGTATTAATGAAAGCGCTTTGAGTGGTCTTTGTGACTAGAAAAGCGCTATATAAGTGCAGGTTAGTAGTTAGTTAGTTGTATAACTCGTTTAAACATTTTCAGACATACAATACATTTAAAATCAATGATTGAATGAAACGTTTCAAACCCATCATTGTCCAACACAGAGGCGGTCATCTTCAGCAGTGTTCTGAGCAGTATTTCCTGGAAAAATATCAGTCTTGAGGAGACAGGATTATTTTAGGCAGATTAAACAAAATCCCAATGTTGATTAGATCCAACATGTTACTGAGTTGAACAGAAGGGGGCACTGTTGGCCCTTGGATAATGGTAGGAGGTCTCAGGAATGTAGTGGGTGTCGTCTGGCTTGTATCAAATGGCTATTTAGCACATAAAACTGTCTGAGGCTAAGTGTTCCAAGAGAATTTATGATAAAAGTCCAGGCATCTTCCTGGCACCAAGAGGATCCTTGGAGTCTTAAGTCAAGCAAGGAATGTGGTGTTATGTTGCTTTATTTAGGAAACAGGGTGAGTTGGGGGTCTCCTGTTCACAGAAACTGTTCATGTATATTGGAACTCAGATGTAACATTAGACTGTATCAGAGGCAGATACCTGTATGTGTTAATCTCTGTATCAGAGGCCATGGTCTTGTACTGTAGCACAGGTTCACTTTCTGTTGATTCTCTTTTTAACCTTATCAGTGTTATTGGCAAATATCACAACCATAATGCCAGAGTGCTGCAAAATGAATCTAAAATTCACCTGTACTGAACTTTAGTATCTATATGACTATATCAAAGATGACAACAAAGAAGAAGGTGTTTCATACTTTTTCTCTATAGATAAGTCATATATTGATATGTGTTTGTGGTGTACGGAAACCATAAGTTTGGTCAGCATGATGACGTGGCCGCGTGATAGTGTCATTATGCCAAATATATAAATGTAAGTGATGGCCATTTTACAGTCTTTTTCTCCTCTCTTTCAAGATTCAAAGGTGTGGGGAGCGTGAAATAACGAGGCTGAATTATTTCTTAATTCAGGTTTTAATGTTGCATTCACATCCCCAGCTATCTCTCAAGAACAGAAGAGGATGAGCTGTGTCAAAACCCCCTCATTTATACATACAAGCTCAAAGGAAGAATCACATATCACCGTCAAAACCCCCTATTGACAATAACTCTCCCCCCAAGTCCTTCAGTCCTCCGACTGGCCCCCAGGAGGTCAGGAAGTCCTTTCAGCTCCTTAACGCCGTATCTCCGTCTTCTTGCTGTTATCCACAGGCGGTCCAGACATATTGTCCCATCCAAGACGTGAGGTCAATCCACACATGCAATCTCAAACATCCCATTATGCTTATACATATGTAGGTAAAAATACATGAGCTACATAACCCCCCCCCCCCAAACGTCGAAGAATGGGCAATATATCAGAGTTCACAAAACACGATAACCTCAATAGCATAGTCTATACAACATGATCACATCAAAAATCAGTGATAACATCAATAGCATAGTCTATACAACATGATCACATCAAAAATCAGTCCGTACACCGTCTGGGCTTCAAACGTCTTCCGAATCTGCTGTAAGCAGGTCTCGCCGTCCCTGCAGCGCCGTCCTGCAAAGAATCTGCTGACTGAGGAAGAGAGTGGTTATTTGATCCCTGCGGGGGATCCGGGACGTGTTCCCTGGGGGGTCTGCCACCTCGAGGTGCCCTCGCCACCCGTAGAGACTCGTCGTTCATCACAAAAGCAGGCTTTAGTCTGTCAATACTAACTGTCTCTTTTCTGTCTCCCAAATCTAGCACAAAATGCTTATCACCTGTTTCCAGCACCCTATATGGACCATCATATGGCGGTCGGAGGGTCGGTCTTAGAGCCTCGTGTCTGACAAAAATGAACTCGGCATTTTTTAAAGCTTTGGGAACAAAAACGCGCGGAAAAGTGTGATGAACGGGGCCCGGGAGCATGTCCGCTCCCGTGCCAATCAGTGGCCCCAGAGCCGGGGGTCGCCCCGGCTCTGGATGCTCTGGTAGGAACTCACCAGGCAGCCTGAGAGGTTGTGCAAAAACTAACTCTGCTGGGGAGGCATTTAAATCCTCCTTGGGCGCAGAACGCAACCCCAATAAAACCCATGGTAGTTTGTTTACCCAATCTGCATCTGTAAGCGACGCTCTGAGGGCTGCCTTCAAAGACCTATGAAAACGCTCGCGTAAACCATTAGCCTGGGGGTGATAAGCGGTAGTGCGATGAATTTTCGCTCCTAAGCTGCTGGCCATCGCTGACCAAAGCTCAGAGACAAATTGAGGCCCTCTGTCGGACGTAATATCCAACGGAACCCCGAAACGCGCTACCCAGGCCGTCAAAAAAGTGCGAGCCACCTCTGCAGCCGTGGTCGATGCCAGTGGGACCACTTCCGGCCAACGTGTGGTTCGGTCCACCATTGTCAAAAGATGTGTGAACCCCTGCGACGACGGTAGGGGGCCCACGAGGTCGACATGCACATGATCGAATCTCTTGGCCGGGATGTGGAACGGTTCTAAGGGAGCTTTTGTGTGCTTGTGAATTTTGGCCCGCTGGCAAGCCATGCAGGTTCTTGCCCACTCTTTCACATGCTTGCGCAGGCTCGGCCAAACAAACTTCTCCGCTACCATTTTCACAGAAGCGCGCACTCCTGGGTGCACCAGGGAGTGAACCGAGTCAAAAACGCGGCGGCGCCACGCGGCCGGGACTACCGGGCGCGGCTGCCCAGTCGATTCATCGCAGATTAGGGGGGGCATACCGGTTTGCAAACACCTGCTCTCCAGCCTTAACCCTGTTGGTCCAGACTGGAGCGCGCGCACGTCCGCATCTCTACCCTGTTCCGCTGCCATGGCTGCGTAATCTATCCCCACGTGAACTGGGGCCGCGTGCGCTTCCGCACTGCTATTTTGCCCTGCGGCTGCGGTAGTATAATCTGCCTCCGCGCGCACCGGTGCTGTGACCGCGCGAGAGAGGCAGTCTGCCACTACGTTGAGTTTACCCGCTACGTGCTAAATATCAGTGGTAAACTCCGAAATTGCGGCCAGCTGCCTCTGCTGCCGGCCCGACCAAGGTTCTGAAATTTTGGACATCGCAAAAGTGAGCGGCTTATGGTCGACAAAAGCGGTGAAACGCCGACCTTCCAGCCAAAACTGGAAATAGCGAATGGCCAAATGGAGCGCTAACAGCTCCCTGTCAAACGTGCTGTATTTCCGCTCAGCTTCATTCAAGGATCTGCTGAAAAATGCCAGCGGCTGCCAAACCCCGGCAACGTGCTGTTCCACGACCGCCCCTATGGCCAAATCTGATGCGTCAGTGGTGAGCACTATGCGGGCCGATGGATCTGGATGAGCTAGAAGCGCAGCGTCAGCCAGGGCTTTTTTTACCTCCGCGAATGCACGCTCCCGCTCTGGGGACCACTCGATCGTATTGGAGGGTTTTTGTTTTTTGAGCGCAGCGTATAATGGTTGCATGAGCTGCGCTGCGTGGGGTAGGAAACGGTTATAAAAATTTACCACTCCTAAAAACTCCTGCAATGATTTGACCGTTTGTGGTCGGGGAAAATCTGCCACTGCACGCACCTTATCCGGTAGCGGGACTGCCCCTTCTGGGGAAACGCGGTGCCCCAAAAAATCGATCTGCGCCACGCCAAACTGGCACTTGGCTGGATTAATTATTAACCCGTGCTCTCCCAACCTCCGAAAAACCGCAGTGAGGTGTTTTTCGTGTTCCTCCTCTGAAGTACTGGCGACTAAAATGTCGTCGAGGTAGACGAACACAAAAGGGAGATCGCGTAACACGGCATCCATCATACGTTGGAATGTTTGTGCGGCACCTTTAAGACCAAACGGCATGCGCAAAAACTCAAAAAGTCCAAAAGGGGTTATTACCGCTGTTTTAGGAATGTCCTCAGGCCGGACTGGAACCTGATGGTAGTCGCGAACCAGGTCTATTTTAGAAAAAATGCGCGCCCCCGCTAGATGCACGAAAAATCCTGAATGTGTGGGATTGGGTGGCAGTCATGCGCCGTGGCGTTGTTTAGTCTGCAGTAATCGCCGCAAGGTCTCCAGGAGCCGTTCGCTTTAGGGACCATATGCAGCTGCGAAGCCCATGGGCTCTTCGAACGGCAAATAATGCCCAGCCTTTCCAGGCTGGCGAACTCCTCGCGCGCTATGGAGAGCTTAGCAGCATCCAAGCGCCGAGCTTTCGCGAAGACGGGGGGCCAGCTGTAGTGATAAAATGCTCCACCCCGTGTTTCGCAACTGTTGCCGAAAATGTGGGAACCGTGAGCGCTGGAAACTGGGTGAGGAGTATGTTAAACTTACCGCCTGCTGTGGCGACGTTGGTCTGCACCGGTGGCGGGGACACTCGTGCTGCACAAGGAATAGAATAAAAAGATAGTGCATTAACCAAGCGCCTGTTGGCAAGATCAACTAACAAACCATATGAGCACAGAAAATCGGCACCTAACATGTTGAAACTCACCGCCGCTATGATAAAAGTCCATTCATAAGTGCGGCCGTGCAAGGACAGAAACAAAGTCCTTTCTCCGTAGGTGTTGATGCTCGAGCCATTCGCCGCCGTTGCCCCGTCACCACGGGGGCCAGCCAGCCGGTCAGCATAGGTCGGGGTGATGAAACTCACTTGGGCTCTGGTGTCTACGAGGAAGTGCCGCCCGGAGCTCGTATCCGTGATGTAGAGCAGCTTATTTCTTTCGCCGACAGCCGAAGCTGCTAACGATTCCCTGTCCTGGCATTTCCCAAGCTCTTGAAGCTGCACGGCGGCACACACTTCTGTGCCTTCTCTGCGAAACGCCGGTGATAAAAACAGAGGCCATCTCCTCCGCTGCGTTGGGGCCGCGCCGCTGCCATTGTTGGTGGGATTGGCTCCGCTGTCTCCGGCTCTTCGTTGCCTCGGGTCGCCGCACCTAGGTCTGCCGCTGCCGCTGTGGCCGTCTGCTCGCCGCAGGAGTCGAGGAGCCGGTGCGCCTTTCGGGCCAGCGCACGGAAGTCCCGCTGGGTCACACAGCGCATGCTGGACAAGGTCCCTCTCATGTGCATCGGGAGGTTTCTTAGGAAGATGTGCTTAAACAGGAAATCATCGTTGCCTGATTCCCTCAGCTGCAGCATGTCTTCCATCAAGGCGACTGGCCTGCGCCCTCCTTGGTCGTGCATAGCCAGGAGTCTCCTAGCCCTCTCTTCGGCTGAGGGCGTGAAACACTCGGTGAGGGCAGCCTTCAACTCGCCGTATTTGTTGTCAGCGGGTGGCTGCTGTACCAGGCTCCGCACGCATCGAGCTGTGCGGTTGTTGAGCCTTGCGATGACGTGGTAGAACTTAGTGTCATCCGCCGTTATTCCTGCGAGCGTGAACTGTGCCTCGGCCTGGAGGAACCACGAGTCCGGGTTGTCCTGCCAGAACTCTGGCAGTTTGATGGAGACGGCGCTCGCTCAGGCAGACTCCGACGAGTCTGCATCAGGAGAATCCCTTCTATGCATTCTCACGTCTCTGGTCACCAATGTGGGGAGCGTGAAATAACGAGGCTGAATTATTTCTTAATTCAGGTTTTAATGTTGCATTCACATCCCCAGCTATCTCTCAAGAACAGAAGAGGATGAGCTGTGTCAAAACCCCCTCATTTATACATACAAGCTCAAAGGAAGAATCACATATCACCGTCAAAACCCCCTATTGACAATAACTCTCCCCCCAAGTCCTTCAGTCCTCCGCCTGGCCCCCAGGAGGTCAGGAAGTCCTTTCAGCTCCTTAACGCCGTACCTCCGTCTTCTTGCTGTTATCCACAGGCGGTCCAGACATATTGTCCCATCCAAGACGTGAGGTCAATCCACACATGCAATCTCAAGCATCCCATTGTGCTTATACATATGTAGGTAAAAATACATGAGCTACAAAAGGCTTTGTTATCATGTGCACAGTTAAGAAATGCTACATTTCCTGAGCAATGAAATTCTTACTTTGCTCTCTGAACAAATGCCAAGGCAAAAGGCACAGAAACAACAATTCTAATAGGTTATGACACACTAACACAGTAACTCAATCCTAATACAGGTGGATGCTAATAACACACACAAGAGGAATGAAACTGAAAATTTACTGGATGACTAAAGTGATAGTGGTATATTGATATCAGAGATGATGTGAACCTGAGATTGCATGAACCTGTGTACAGTGTACAAATGAGCATTGTGCAACCTGATGTGAACCTAAGATGGCATAGACTTATATACAGTGTGCAAATGAGCATTGTGCAACGAGCAGTGTATAATTACAAATTAGCACCCGGTGCTAATTTCTGTAATGGTAGTACCAGTAGACTGTGCATGATAAGTACCAGCAGAGGTGATAATTAGCAGCAGAGATGATATGGACATGAGACGGGTGAGACTATATCTACTGTACAGGTGAGCAGTGTGCAAATTTAGCAGCCGGTGTGCGAGTTCCTATATGCAAAGCTGTGTTATGAAGTTTTGGGAGTTGTTATCTGTTCAGGAGTCTGATGGCAGTGGGAAAGAAGGAGTTCTTCAATCTGGTTATCCAGCATTTCACTCTTCTGTACGTCCGGCCTGAGGGTAGAAGTGTGAACAGTCTGTGCTGGGGGTGGGTGGGGTCCCTGAGGATGGCGTCAGTTCTCCTTTGGACTCTGTGGTGGTAGATGCTCTGCAGAGAGGGGAGTGGAATCCTGATGATCTTCTCCGCTGTCTTCACCACTTTCTACAGGCGTTTGCGTTCCAGGGCAGTGGTGTTCCCGTACCACCCAGTGATGCAGTTGGTCAGGATGCTCTCGATGATGCAGCTGTAGAAGTTGTTGAGGATCGTGGAAGACATGCCAAACTTCTTCAGTCTCCTCAGAAAGTACAGTAACTGTTGAGCTCTCTTAACTAGCTCTGTGGTGTTGTGTGTCCACTTAAAGGCCAAATGTCACGTAATTTTTTTTTCTAAATGACAACGAATTTAGATAAAATACACATAGCTTAAACCAAATATTCATACCGGAGACCATATCACCCACCTGTATTTACATAATTGCACAAAATACACCAGGTGAAGGCCCCACCTTGCTTGCTGGCTTGTGACAGCCAGTCCAGACCACGCCCATGTTTTTGACATCACCAGTTGTACCCTGGCTGCCCTGCCTATCCACATTCACACTTATCAACATTGGACAATCATGACGGAAAGTGACAGCGATTGTGAACAAATTAGTTTAGTTTTGTCTTTTTTTTTTTTGTCTTTTTTTTTGTCAGTGGTTCAGACAGTGACAGAGGCATAGAACCTTACAGGTTCGAGCCGTCCGAGACGGAATCAGATGCTTTGTCTGATGACAACAGTTCCAACGATGACCAGAGAGCAGAACCAGTGGAAAATGTCATTGAACTGGACATTAATCGCCTCCAGAATTGCGAAGCCGAAGAGGGTCTGTCGAGGGCGCCCCATAAATATTGATTTTTCGGAAGCCATTATTATTACAGTGGAGGAGAGCCGCTGCTGTCAAGAAATTGACCAGATCAATATGAAAATGGAGGCGCATACCTGTCAAGTGAGACGTTTTCGCCATATTTTAATACCGTAAAACGCGGCTATAAGGGACAGCGGAGTAATAATGGACATTTCTCTGGGAAATGTTTTCATACCTGTCAAGTGAGACGTTTTCGCCATATTTTAATGCCGTAAAACGCGGCTATAAGGGACAGCGGAGTAATAATGGACATTTCTCTGGGAAATGTTTTCATACCTGTCAAGTGAGACGTTTTCGCCGTATTTTAATACCGTAAAACGCGGCTATAAGGGACAGCGGAGTAATAATGGACATTTCTCTGGGAAATGTTTTCATACCTGTCAAGTGAGACGTTTTCGCCGTATTTTGGTGCCAAGCGCGGCTGTGGGGACGGCGGAGTGGTTTGGGACACTTTTCTGGGAAATGTTTTAAATGTAGTTCGTGTTGTTATTGTCAAATATTTTAAGGAAAACACGGGGAAAATGCAATTTTAGCAAAAACGGGCGTATTGCCATTTCTGTACGCCCAAAAGGAAAAATATACTGGAAAAAAAATTGAGTGTTTTGCGGAGCACGTCCTGTGTGTGATCAGCCACAGCTGGGGCTGTCAGATCGCTCAGCGTCAGCTATTCGCACTACCATGAGAAGTGTGGAGTCACTCATTAGTTTAATTGTCTGGGCGGGCTGATCGCTCAGCTTGAGCTATTCTTACTACCATGAGAAGTCATTAGGACAATGGTTTAACACGTTGAGCTGTGCAGCGGTTGCGGAACAGACAGAGATCACCTGACAAATACAGAATTCTGCTTTTTTTTTTTTATTTAGCGCTGGACGCTGAGTTGTGTTGTTATTGTCAAATATCCATGAATCCTTAAAATATTTAACAATAACAACACGAGTTGCATTTGGGGAATTTCCCAGAGAGGTGTCCCTTGTTGCTCCGCAGTTCCTTATAGCCGCTTTTTACGGTGTTGAAGTACGGCGAAAACGTCTCACTTGACAGGTATGAAAACATTTCCCAGAGAAGTGTCCCTTATTACCCAGCTGTCCCTGATAGTCCCGTTTTAAGGTATGGGTGAAATATCCAATTTTTTCTTTCTTGTTGCTCACTTCAACCTTCCAGTCTCCATATAAACAATCAATTGAAATACCCCAAGCATCAAACTAGGGTACAATCGATTTCGTCACTTCCGCCTTCTTCCCCAGGCGATTCCAGGGGCCGTGTCAGGCCAAGCGCGGCAGTTTTAAATTAACGAATATTCCGTTGTTACTGAAGCATATGCACCAAGACCCGAACGGATCGGTTCCCTTTTATATCTAGTTTCAAGATATTTAAAGTACCCTGTTACGTGACATTTGGCCTTTAAGGTCCTCGCTGATGTGGATGCCCAGGTATTTAAAGTTGCTCACCCTCTCCACCTCAAGCTTCCGGATGAACAGTGGCCAATGGGGTCTCCTCCTCCCTTTCCTCATGTCCACTCTCATCTCCTTTGTCTTGTCCGTGTTGAGGGTGAGGTTGTTGTCCTCACATCATGACACCAGGTTGGCCACCTCCCTCCTGTAGAATGCTTCGTCATCACCAGTAATGCGTCCTATCACTGCTGTGTCATCCGCAAACTTTAGGATGATATTGTCTTTGTGGGAGGCAACACAGTCATGGGTGAAGAGGCTGTAGAGGATGGGACTGACAACACAACCCTGGGGGACACCTGTATTTGTGATGATGCTGGCTGAGGTCCTGTTTCCCATCCTGACAGACTGGGGCCTGCCAGTTCGAAAGTCCAGTAGCCAGTCGCAGAGGGTGGGGTGCAGGCCAAGTGAAGACAGTTTGTCGGTGAGTTTGTGGGGGATAACTGTGTTGAAGACGGAGCTGTAGTTGAAAGAGAGTATCCTCATGTTGGGGTCTTGATCTTCCAGGTGGGAGAGAGAATAATGGAGTGCTGCAGCGATGGCATCTGAGGTGGACCTGTTGGGCCGATAGGTGTTCTGCAGGGGTCCAGGGTGCCCAGTATGCTGTCCTGAATGAGGGGCAGCACCACTTCTCTCGAAGCACTTCATGATGATTGGAGTGAGTGCTACCAGTCTGTAATCATTCAGAAAGGTTGGCGGGCTCCTTTTGGGGAGGGTGATGATGGTTGTCGTTTTGAAGCAGGAGGGGATTGTGTTCTGGTTGAGGGAGAGGTTGAAGATTGCTGTGAGAATGTTGGTCAGCTCTGTAGCGCAAGCTCTGAGGGCCCGCCCAGGTATGTTGTCTGGTCCTGCAGCTTTGCGGGGGTGATATTCCTCAGTGCTTTGATTACGTGGCCTGGTGAGACTCTTAGTGGGGGGGGGGGGGGGGTGCATCTGTCTTCTCTATGCTGTGGCTGGTGATCTCAAAGCGGGTGTTAAAGATGTTGAGATTGTCCGGCAGGCTGTCTGTAGAGCTAGTGGTGCTGCTGTTGGTCCTCTTGTCGTCTGTGATGAGTTGCAGACCTTGCCATGTGCACCCTGGGTCAGGAGTGGAGTAGAGGCTGTCCAGCTTTTCTCTGTGCTGCCTCTTGGCTGTTGTTATAGCCTTTCTCAGTCCATACTTTGCAGCTTTGTACTCAACCTCACAGCTTGATTTAAATGCACAAGAGCGAGCGTGCAGCATCTGACGTACCTGACTGTTGATCCAGGGCTTCTGGTTGGGCAATGTCCTGACCTGTATGGTGGGTACGATGGTATCAACGCACGTGCTGATGTACCCAGTCATGTATTCAGCATAACCCTGTATGTTTACAGAAGAGTCCTCTCGGGTGGCTGCAGCTTTAAACACATCCCATTCTGTGCAGGCAAAACAGTCTTGTAGGTGCTCTCAGTCTCTGGAGTCCAGCGCTTAATTTGCTTAATAACAGGGTTTGTTTGTTTCAGCCTTTGTCTGTAGGCTGGGTACATAAACAGTGAGATGTGATCTGACTGTCCGAAGTGGGGGCGGGGTGCCTCTCTGTAGGCGTCACTTATGTTGGAATAAACATGATCCAATGTGCTTTTATCGCAGGTAGGAATGTCCACATGCTGGTAATATTTGGGGAGTACGGTCTGTAAATTGCACTGGTTAAAGTTGCCAGCAACAATAAAAACAGCATCAGGATGTTTTGTCTCTTCTGCGCTGATGACATCATGGAGTCTGTTTAGCGCTGCTGTGTAGTTGCTCTGTGGACAAATGTACAGTATACAGCGGCCAGAAACACAGTGATAAATTCCCTCAGTAAATAATAGGGATGGCATTTCAGCAGTAAAAACTCCACATCGGGCGAGCAGTGCTTGTAAATGGTTTGTACATCTTCACACCACGAGTGGTTTATAAATACACACACACACACACCCTCCCCCTTTCTCACCAAAGTCTCCATTTCTGTCTGCCCAGTGTGTTGACTTTTTCTGTAGCTGAATAGCACTCTCCAGAACTCTATCTGAAAGCCAGGTCTCGCATAAAATTAGGGCACAGCACTCTCTTGTCTCCCGCTGGTCTTCAGTCCTTGCTCTTAGTTCATCTAGCTCACAGGTGTCAAACTCATTCCATGGAGGGCCAAGACCCTGCAGGTTTTACCTCCACCCAGTGCCTTCAACAGGTGATTTCTCTGAATTTCTTCCTACTGATTGCTGATCAGTGAAAACACCTGCTGAAGAGACTGGGTGGAAGTAAAACCTGCAGGGTCTTGGCCCTCCATGGAATGAGTTTGACACCCCTGATCTAGCTTATTTTCCAAAGACCAAACGTTTGCCATTAAGAAACTGGGTAGCGGTGGCCGGCTGGAGCAAGCCTTTAGCCTAGCATGTAGCCCTCCTCTCTTGCTTCGCCTTTGGTGCCTTCATCCCCACCTCTGTCGTGCTGTCTTGGGGTCAGCATGCTCACGTGGGCTCGGTGCTTCGGGGCCTTCCTGGGGGTGCTGATGGTCACTGTGGGGGCAGACGATGCATTGCAGGTCGGGTAGTATAAAGCCAGTAAACTCTGTGTGGCTGCTTAACTTGGCGATATCCAGTAGTGTCTGTCGGTCGCATGTTAGCAGTGCATGACCTCCATGCACTGTAGAAAGAACAGCAACTATGCATAAAAGGAGAAAAGTCAGCATTCGGGAGCGGAACGAGCAAAGACATTCGCCAACGGTGGGTGCCATCTTGCAAGATGGCGCTCGACGCTCGGCCTCCCAACCAACAACACCTTTGTACCACCATAATAAGGTTTTGTAACAAAATTCGTGTTTCCAGCAAACGCCGGTCTCTGTCAGTCCTTTCCAGTTTCCGAGCCATCACAAATGGCAATGATGATGACCCACACAATACCAAGTATAAAACCCTTACTGATGGAGAAATATTACAATGACACGACTAATGTTACGACCCGAAGAATTGTCTTCTTCCGCTGCAAACCACATGCGGGTAAGTCATCTCAACATTGTACCACAGAGCTCCGAGTCTTAGCGAGCATTTGCGCCTTTGGGACCTTAGAAGACAAGCTAATTAGTGACAAGCTAACAGAAGGCATTAACAACAAGTGGCTAAGAGAGGAGCTAATACTAACGACACAACAATTTGTCGCGGCCCTTCGTCACCTAACTAGCACATGCAAATTCAGTTTGTTGGAGGTCGAGACGGTGCGGGACCAGTTAGCCAAGCAGCCAAGCCAGACACCGCGAGCACACGTGGTAACCACAGAGGGGCCCAGTGATACAGCTGAAGAGGCCGAGGTAAACACCGTGGATTTAGGAACGCGACGAGGTGCCTCCCATATGACAACTGTAGCTAGCTCCCCGACACACCAAGAAAGAGTGTGCTCCTGCCCAGTCAGGGAGCAGTGATGCCAGCGCACGGAGAGAGGGCATGAACCAGACTTGTCTCTGATCCTCGCCCAGCATAAGCCTCAGGGAGCCATTGCAGCACTGTAGGAGAGAGAGTTTGTGGCCAAGTAGGACCCTGGTGAATGATGACAACCCGGCACCCGTCCTGTCACTGATGAGTGGGATGCAACACACCCAGACGACAACGAGGGTACAGCCGTCCCGTGTCCACAGAAGGATCACCGTCCGGAGAAGGGGCAGTGACCGGACTCACCTCAGGGAGCCAGTGCAGGAGAGGGAGCCTGCATCTATTGGGAACCCCGGTACATGACAACCCGGCGCAGGTTCTACCAACGGCGACAGCAACACATCACCACAACCATACTTCCCAGGAGAGAGGGAGAAGAAGTTGGACTACTTCAGAATCCACACCTGGCGTCAGCCTTCAGGTGTCACCGCTGAGCTTCAGGATGAAGAGTCCACGATCCAACAAAACACAGCGGAACCACCGGACATCTTCCGAATCCATGCCTGGTGTCAGCCTCCAGGAGCTGCTGCTGAGCTGCAGGATGAAGAGTCTGTGTACATTCACTGGTGTAACCATGATCAAACCCATTGAATATGGGTATATACAAAAAAAGCCATAAAAAAGCCATACAAATATTTGATAAGAAAGATCCCACATATCATTGTTGTCACATTTACAAGAAATACCATTTTCTGTCTTTTGAAAATGGTAAAACTCTCAAATTTGCCTGTTCAGTTTATAAAATATTAAATGGCTACACACCAACCCCCCTGTGAGAATATGTTAAACTGAGGACTGTTACCGGTACAACCGCCAGAGCTATCACTAGAGGAGACTGTGAGGTCCCCCACAGATGCACCACATGTGCTCAATCTGTGCTATCAGTGAGGGGCACCAAGAACTGGAATAACATACCACCTGCAATCAGAGAACATACCACACTAAACACTTTTAAGACACATTGTAAAAATTGGCTTTTAAACAACCAAAATTGTACCCATAGCTAGTGGTTGCTCTGCGGCATAGCATACGCACATAAAAGTTTGGGGTCACCCAGACAGTTATTTTGTGTTTTCCATGAAAAGTCACACTTTTTTACCACCATGAGTTGTAAAATGAATAGGAAAATATAGTCATGACATTGACAAGGTTAGAAATAATGATTTGTATTTGAAATAATAATTTTTTCCTTCAAACTTTGCTTTCGTCAAAGAATCCTCCATTTGCAGCAATTACAGCATTGCAGACCTAACATGATTGCACAAGGGTTTTCTAATCATCCATTAGCCTTCTGACGCAATGAGCAAACACATTGTACCATTAGAACACTGGAGTGATAGTTGCTGGAAATGGGCCTCTATACACCTATCTAGATATTGCACCAAAAACCAGACATTTGCAGCTAGAATAGTCAGTTACCACATTAGCAATGTATAGAGTGTATTTCTGATTAGTTTAAAGTTATCTTCATTGAAAAAAAGTGCTTTTCTTTCAAAAATAAGGAAATTTCTAAGTGACCCCAAACTTTTGAACAGTAGTGTATATGTGCCCATGAGTCACACACATACTGTATGCCCTGCCTCTTGTTTGTTGCTGTTGTTTGTTGTTGCTGTGAGGTGCTTGTGTGCATGTGTGTGTACGCATACACAGCACTTCACTTGTGTGACATTTGATGTTTTGTTTTGTAGCACCTTAACTCTTGTTCTTTAGCATATACTGTACACTTTGTACAGTTTCATTGCAGTTGTTCTTCTCATGTATGATTGTTTGTGTGTTTTTGTGACCTACCGGGGAACTAGAGATGCAAATTTGCAGTATTGCTAAATCTGGCATACCTACATTCTTATTAATGTTCATTAGTATGTAATGTCCCTTTCAAATAAACATTAAACTTAAACTGACCCGGTCACTTCCGGGAAGATGGCGGAGAGACATAACGCTTAAACAGAGAGCTCTCCCTAGCCGGATTAAAAATCATCGGTAAATGGCCAACTCGACATAAGCGGATCAATAAACTAAGGGATGAAAACACGAAGGAGCCGGGCACAAGGACAAAAGCAGGGTAAAATTAAAGAATTCCTCTCCAACAATGCAGGAAAAACCGCTGAACACGAAGCCCAAAAAAACGAGGTGTCTACAGCAGAGAAAATGGAGGATGCCAGGCTCGAAAACATGAACACTGGCATCGCCAGTTTGGGTAAAGAGTTCAGAGAATTCAAGCGGCAGCTACAGCAGGATTTAGCGGCTCTTAAGGAGGAGCTGAAAAAAAGAGATTAAGGAGGAAATTATGGGCCTCCGAAGAGAAATGGAGCGCAAGCTAACAGAAAACATGGAGGAGCTGCGCTCCCAGCGGGCGTGTATGACAGAAGCGCAGGCCCGAATATCGGAGCTGGAAGATTGGAAAAGCGAGGCAAACGAACAGCTACAGACCCTGACGGCGCAAACGCAGGGGATGCAGGAGAAAATAAACGACTTGGAGAGCAGGTCCAGACGAAGCAATATACGCATCTTTGGAATTCCAGAGGGCATTGAAGGCAACTCGATGACGAAATTCATGGATCAGTTCTTAAAAAAAGAGCTGGAACTGCCCGGAGAAACGGATCTGCAGATTCAACGAGCGCACAGAGCCCCGGCACAGAACCCGAAGCCAAACTCTCCACCCAGGTCAGTTGTGGTAAACTTTGTGAAATATGACATAAAGGAAAGAATCCTGACACAAGCATGGAAAAAAAAAGATACGAATCGGCGACAAACAGGTATTCTTTGACCATGACTACCCGACAGAAATTGTGCAGCAGCGGAAGAAATATGCCAACATTAAAAAAACGCTGAAAGAGAAAAAAATTAGATTCCAAACGCCGCTAACGAAAATGAGGATTCATTGGGAGGACGGCGTAAGAACCTACAACACGGCCAGAGAGGCAGCGCGGGATATGATGGAGCGGGGCCTTGAGGTGAGCGTGCCGGAGGAAACGGCTGGAGCAGCGGCGGCCCTGAACGCATCACGACAGCCGGAGTGGAGAGGAGTGAACGGCGGAAGAAGGGGGAGAGACGTAGAGCAGCGGGCCCAGGACAAGCTACAAGGCTTTCAACTGAAAGCCTAGATCATAACAAAGATTAAGAAAGGCACAGAAGAAATGAAGGCCAAGAAGACAAGGTAAAAGAGAAACAGACGGCTAGGAGAGGTTTAAGTGATATTTGTTGGACATTTCTAGACTAATGACTATTACTTGGATAGTAATTAGAGGTCTAGGGAGGGCCCTTCACTCTGTGAAGACAATCCCCCCACCCACCAACAGGGACCAGTGGGCAGAAGAAAGGCCCAAAGTACGGAGGTCGAGATTTTTTAATGTGTTTTTATATAAATATGTGTTATTTTTGTTGTTAAAGGGGCTAGGAGCACAAGTTAAAAAATGGAAAAACATGAATATGGGTAAAAATCTTAAGATAATGACACTAAACGTGAATGGTCTGAACTCACCTGTTAAAAGGGAAAGAATAATAAGAAAATTCAAGAAGGAAAAAGCTGAAATTATATTTATGCAAGAGACACATTTGAGCAAGACAGAACATGTGAAACTAAAGAGATTTGGCTATAAGAACTCCTACTACAGTTCATTTAAGGGAGGAGCTAAAAGGGGGGTTATGATACTAATTTCAAACAAAATACAATTTGAAAGTGAACAGGAAATCCAGGATAAAGAAGGCAGGTATGTAATAATAAAGGGAAGAATAGATGGCATGCAGATCACATTAGTGAACATCTATGCCCCACCAGAAAGTGACAAGGGTTTTTTTCAACATCTGTTTGATCGCATAGCAACACACAGTGAAGGAGTCCTAATTTGTGGAGGAGACTTAAATGCTGTCATGGATCATGAAGTTGATACAACAAGTGTTAAGAAGACAAAAAAACATGTAACAAAGTTCATAAGAACCTCACTGGCAGAAATGGGTATGGTAGACATATGGAGGGACCTGCACCCACTCGAAAAAGACTATACACATTATTCAGCAGTCCATAAAGTACACTCTAGAATAGATTACTTCCTTATGAATGAAGGTGACAGACACAGGGTGAGAAATTGTTGGATTGGAGGGGCAGAAATATCAGATCATAATCCTATATACATGGAAATATATCTAAACAATAGAAAACGACAAACAACATGGAAACTTAACGTAGGACTGTTAAATGATGAGAAAATGAAAGAAAGAATAAAAATAAACATAAACGAGTATATCCAAGAGAATGACAATGAAGAAGTGGACCCAACAATACTATGGGACGCACTAAAAGCCGTGTTAAGAGGTAAATTAATTGTTGAAACAGGAAAAGCAAATAAGACTAAACTGGAAGCGTATGAACAAAGATGTGAGAGACTGAGGGAATTAGAACGTAAACATCAAAGCACAAATGATCCAAAAATATATCAAGAAATTAAAGAAGAAAAAACAAAGATAAAAGAAACACAAATGGATGAAATTGAAAGGAAAAATAGATATCTAAAGCAAAAATATTATGAAACGGGACCAAAAGCCACAAAACTGCTGGCAAAACGGTTAAGAAAACAACAAACAATGAATAATGTATACAAGATTAAAGACCCCACCACAAATAAAACCACAGTTAACCCAGAAAACATCGAAGAAATATTCCATAATTTCTACCAAGAACTATACTCGCAACCTGAAGAAACAAATACTAAAGATATTAAAAAATTTCTAGGCACATTGGACTTGCCATCAATAGGAAATCAACAAAATGAAAAGCTAACAGCAGAAATAACAACACAAGAGATCAGAGATGTGATTAAGTCACTTAAAAACGGTAAATCACCAGGTAGTGATGGATACCCCTCTGAGTTTTATAAACTGTTTATAGAAGAACTCACGCCACAGCTCCTAAAGTCATTTAATTGGACGTTGAACAACAACAAAATGCCTCCATCACGGAACGAAGCTATCATTTCAGTAATTTTAAAGCCAGGGAAAGATAAAGAACAATGCGGAAACTATAGGCCAATCTCTTTATTAAATGTGGATTATAAAATATATACAACAATTATATGTAAACGAATAAAGACATTCTTGACGGAATTGATAGAAGATGATCAAACTGGTTTCATAGAGGGACGCCAAACACATGACAATATCAGGAGAACAATACATATAATTAATCAAATACATAAAGAAAAGAAAAGCGCAGTAATAATGAGTTTAGACGCAGAAAAAGCATTTGACAGGGTTAACTGGAAATTCCTATATAGTGTACTGGAGCGCTTTGGATTTAACGAAAAATCAGTACAATGCATAAGGACGCTGTATCAAGAACCTGTGGCAAGAATCAAGATAAACGGTAGCTTAACAGACAAAGTAAATATACAAAGATCAACTAGGCAGGGATGCTGCTTATCGCCCACCTTGTTTGCTCTGTTCATAGAACCACTGGCTCAAGCGATACAACAAAATAAGAAAATAAAAGGTATAACAATAAAGGGGGCGGAACACAAGATTGGGCTATTTGCAGATGATATTATAGTTTACCTTGAACAACCAGATGAATCAATAATGGAAATGATGAACTTGATAGAAAATTTTGGAAAATTATCAGGATACAAGATAAACATAACAAAAACACAAATACTGACATTCCACTATAACCCTCTAAACCAGATAACTGATAAGATCAAACTAAACTGGAACCAAAAAGAAATAAAATACCTTGGAGTGAACATACCTAAAGACCTAAGCAAAATATATAAAGCAAACTATGATAGGTTGGAACAAGAAATAAAAAAAGATATTGATAGATGGTCAATCTTAAATATGGATCTGAATTCAAAAATTGAGACAGTCAAAATCAGCATACAACCTAGATTACTTTACCTCTTCCAGGCTATACCAACAGAGATTCCAGATGCCCAATTCTCAAAGTGGGACAGGATGATATCGAGATTTGTTTGGGGAGGTAAAAAGCCAAGAGTGAAATATAAAACTCTCCAATTATGTGGGCTGCACGGTGGCGCAGTGGTTTAGCACTGTGGCAGCACAGTTTTACCCTTGGCCGGGGGATCGCGGGGATCATGAGGTCGTGGGTTCGATCCCAGCCCCCGACCAACAGTGAGCTGTGTGGAGTTTGCATGTTCTCCCCGTGTTGCGTGGGTTTACTCCGGGATTTCTCCGGTTTCCTCCCGCATACCAAAAACATGTAGGTTTAGGGCGCTCGCGCACGCAGCGACCAGCAGCCGGTGGTTTGTCACCAGTCTGCAAACCAAGTCTACCTACGGGTACAAATAAGTAACAAAAAAAAAAAAAAAAAAAAAAAAATTACCAAAAGAGAAAGGAGGCATGGGCCTACCGAGTCTAAAGGAATATTACTACTCAGCACAAATAAGATATATCATATGTTGGTGTGACGAGGGATATGAGGCAAAATGGAAAGAAATGGAAAAGGAAATTGAGGGACTCCCAGTACAAAGCATAATAGGAGATAAAGATGCATATAAGCAAATCAAACAAATAGACCCAATCACTAAATTTACTTTAGAACTGTGGTATAAAGTAGTACAAAAGTATAATATAAAGGAAGACATAAAACTATTGAAATGGGTAGCATTTGACAGTCAGTTTGAACCGGCAAAACAAGATAGGGGATACAAAAATCTGGTGAACAAGGGAATCACAGCATGGGGCAATATCGGGAAAAAAGATCTCGGGAGCTTTGTAAACATCAGGAGAAAATTTAAACTAGAAAGATCGGAATTTTTCAGATATCTGCAGATGAGAGATTATTATATGAAGAAGATTAGGCATAACCTCCAAACAGATGTGAGCGAGATTATACAACTCATTTTAAGCTCATATACAGGAAATAAAATAAGAATTATTTCAAAGCTATATCAGAAACTTATGGCAAACAATCATACAAGTAACTATATAAAGGAGAAATGGGAGAAAGAGCTCAATTTAAACATAACAGAAGAAAGCTGGCAGGAAATATGGAAAACACAACACACATCAACAAATTCAAGGACATGGAGGGAATTTGGATGGAAAAACCTGATTCGCTTTTTCATTACACCACAGATTCAAGGAAAATATACAAATGCCCAATCTTTATGCTGGAGGGGATGTGGGGCTCAAAATGCAGACCACTTGTGACAGAGTGTGACAGAGATCATCCTGCGCAGTTCGCCCCACACGGGACACGAACCCGCGACCTCTCAGTCAACTAACACAGTTCGAGCATGGGAGACACAGCACGATCGCGCTGAGCTAAAGGTCCGACCGGTAGCTCAGCGCTACCATCTGGGGCTCACAGCACCACTTTGTAACTGAGGTCATCAGCGCAGTTCGCCCTACACAGGACACGAACCCGCGACCTCACAGTTAACTGGTCAGAGACACACACAGCACGATCGTGCTGAGCTAAAGGTCCGACCGATAGCTCAGCGCTACCGATACTGTATGAGGCTTTGGGAGGGAGGTTTACTTACGTTCTACGCCGAACAGTACTAGTTGGCATCCGTTACACACTCACATATGTTTTGGAAATGCTGCAAAATATCATCATTCTGGAAATCTATACATGTGACAATACAGAGGATATTAGGATATAATATACCAATGAACTGTAACCTGATGTACTTATGTGATCTTAAAAGAGACAATGTTATACAGGCTGAGGACAGATATCTAGTTAAAATCTTGTTGATTGCATGTAAAAAAAACAATCACAAAAAAATGGCGATCAGAAGTTCTTCCTGACCAAGAGCAATGGACTGACATTGTTGAGGACATACGTATGATGGAAAAACTAACATATCGACGAAGAATGCAAGAAGGACTATGGGAAAAAAAATGGCGGAAATGGACACACTACAAAGTGCAACAACGAGGCAGAAATTGAAAGAATAACCAAAGACACTGAAAAAACCAGAAGAATTAAGAGATGGAAACTAAAAACTTGATGCTCCAACATTTGTCCCCCCCCCTTTTTCTTTTTCTTTTTTTTTCCTTACCCTAGCCCCTTTGTTTTTTAAATGTAGAATGTGATCTGAATGCATTATATATGATGAAAAATGAATAAAAATCTAAGTTACAAAAAAAAAAACTTAAACTGACCCAACAAAATGCAGCAGAACCACCACAGCCTGGTGGATGCCCCACAGCAGATGTGATAGCCACACCATCACAACCACGGTGCTGAGTGCAGACGAACAGAGTGCCACTCGCAGTGATGGACTGGGTTTGGGTCAGCAGATCCGAACGCCCGGACCCGCAGTTGACCTCAACATCGTCACCACCACTGACACCCATGAAGATCGCTGCGCAGCTGAGACCAGTCGCTGTCCAGATGGCTGATGGTTTGGGATAGTGCTCAGGTCCACTGCAACCGGCGCCTCCAGGGGTGCGTCCACCACGGGCTCGCCTCAAGGACCCTTGAACTGAACTGTCTTCCTCAATAAAAAGAAGGCTTGTTTAGCTAGAGGCGTGGCTGCCAGCGAATAGTGGCACAATAAACCACTCATCTGCGCCAGTGTCATGTGGCAGTCTACCCACTGGCCCTAGCTAGTTTGGGGTTCTTGTGTACCAAATTGGGGAGGGTTCATTCACTCATATGTGTTGTTCTTTTTTTACGGGGGGCGGGGGGTGTGGGGGCGTTAAATGTGGTGTAAGGAAATCACAAGTTTGGTCAGCGTCGGTGTGATGACACGGCTGCTTGGTGACATCATCACGCCAAACATATAAATGTAAGGGAAGGCCATTTTACAGTGTTTCTCCTCTCTTTTGATGCTCAGCCTCCCAACCAACAACACCTCTTTACCACCATAATAAGGTTTTGTAATAAAGTTTGTGTTCCCAGCAAACGCCACTCTCTGTCAGTCCTTTCCAGTTTCCCAGACATAAGCGTGTTTTCTTTGTTTTAATTCTTTAATCTTTATTCATGTTGTCATTGTATTTTTATTACAATGTTTACACATTTCTGTGTTTCTCTGTAGTTGAGAATTTTTCTGGTGTGTTGGGATTAATAAAGGCTTAATTATGTTGTGGGAACATGTTATTGATTATATGGTACTAGTGCATTGGCTGTAGAACATAAGTATTCCTGTCTGAAACAGGTATCCCAGTCAAGTTTTACAGGCCCAAATGTAGGCTGTGTTTGAAAGTGGAAACAAAGAGGTGTAGCCTATATGTAGGCAATCACATGTTAGACTTTGACAAATATAAAAGGGAGTAAATGGCACTAAGATTTATTTGATTGTGTGAATATTACAGAATACCTAAATGTAGAAAAAAATGAATGGGACATCTGTGAAGAGTATGGAGGTTACCCAATTAGTGGAAAAGAATTAATTAACTCTTTTATTAACCTCCAATAAAACAAATCCCTTTTCGGTTCCTACTACGAGCGTGAGCAGTACTTAGAAACCATCAGACACCAAGGTTGGAAGCATAAACATTTATTGCACAAGGCAAAATAAGATAAAAATCACAAATATTACCAATGCGACCTTAAAAATGAGGCAGCCTTTAAAAAGGCAAAGGTCATTAAAACATTCTTATCAGTCCCAGAGGCTCGCTGTCACACTCCAGGCCTTGTCCTTCAATATCCTTGATTGAGTCCACACATCCAGGAGTCTTCTTCACCCACACCTAGAAGAAAGGAAAGTGGCCACCAGTCTATTCTTCACACAAAGGGGTCAGTTCTACTCAAACCTTCAACAATTCGTGTATTGGATTGAAAAAACTCACAGCTTTGGGCAGAATCTCCTGCCCCCCCCCCCCCCCCCCCAGCTACCTGCTCCAGCTCTTCAGAGAGGATACCAAGGCGTAGCTCCCTCTTCACCACAACAGACAGGCACAACATCTGCATCACTGCAGATGCTGCTCCGATTGGTCTGTCAATCTCTCGCTCCATTCTCCCCTCACTCGTGAATAAGACCCTGAGATACTTAAACTCCTCCACTTGGGAAAGGAGCTTGTCCCCAACTTGGAGAGAACAATCCACCTTTTTTCCAGCTGAGGACCATGGATTCGGACTTGGAGGTGCTGATTCTCATCCCAGCCACTTCACACTCAGTGGCAAACTGTCCCAGTAAGACCTGTAGGTCATTGCTGGATGATGCCAACAGGAAAACATCTGCAAACAACAGAGAGGAGATCCTGTGGTCACCAAGCAGGACACCCTCTGTTCGCTGGCTGCGCCTAGAAATCCTGTCCATAAAAATTATGAACAGGATCGGTGACAAAGGGCAGCCCTGGCGGAGTCCAACTCTCACTGGGAATGAGTCCAACCAAGTGTTGGCAGTATGAACCAAACTCTCACAATGGTCGTATAGAGACTGGATAGCTTGTAATAACAAGCCCGATACCCCATACTCCCAAAACACCCCCCACAAAAAACCATGAGGGACGCAATCAAATGCCTTCTCCAAGTCCACAAAACACATGTAAATTGGTTGGGCAAACTCCCACGAACCCTCGAGGATTCTCGAGAGGGTAAAGAGTTGGTCCGATGTGCCAAGGCCAGGATGAAAACCAAACTGCTCCTCCTGAATCCGAAGTTCGACCAACGGCCGGACTCTCCACTCCAGTACCTTGGCATAGAGCTTTCCAGGGAGGCTGAGGAGTGTGATCCCTGTAAAGTTGGAGCACACCCTCCAGACCCCTTTTTAAAGAGAGGAACCACCACCCCGGTTTGCCATGCCAAGGGCACTGTCCCTGACCTCCACAAAATGTTGCAGAGGCATGTCAACCATGACAGCCCTTCAACATTCAGGGCCTTGAGGTACTCAGGGCGAATCTCCTTCACTCCCAAGGCCCAGCCACCAAAAAGATTTTTAACCACCTTGGTGACCTCAGCCCCTGTGATAGGCAAGTTGTCCCCCTCGTCCATAAGCTCTGCTTCCTCTGTGGAAGGCGTGTTAGTGGGATTGAGGAGATCCTCAAAGTATTCTTTCCACCGCCCAACGATATTCAATTCAATTCATTTCGGCTTTATTTATACAGCGCTACATCACAACAGAAGCCGTCTTGTGGTGCCACAGTGCAGAAAAAACCCCACAGTCTCAGAAAAACCCAGCAATCAGACGACCCCCTGTGAGCAAGCACTTAGTGACACAGGGGATCGTCTGATATACCAAGTCGAAGTCAGCAGTGCCCCATCAGCACCATACACAGTGTGGACAGGGAGCTGCTTCCCCCTCTTGAGCAGCCGGACAGTTTGCCAGAATATCTTCAATGCCAATCGAAAGTCTTGTTCCATTGCCTCACCAAGCTCCTCCCACACCTGAGTTTTTGCTTCAGCAACCACCCGAGCCACACTCCGCTTGGCCTGCTGGTACACCTCAGCTGCTTTGGGAGTCCCACAATCCAACCAGGCTTGATTGGACTGCTGTCACCGACTCCTATATCATAATTATTATTTTAGTTTATATCACTTTTCAGTGATGGAGTTCAGTGTAATATTGAATTTCTTCTGTGTATTGTCAATAAACTCATGCAGTATTATAACAGGACACATTTACAAATATTTGAGACTCACTGTAGTGCATCAGTTTATACATTAGTAATATTTTGTTTTTTAAAAGTCTTTTAAAACTTTAATGCTAAGATTGAGGTGGTGCTTATATCATCGTGCTGGGGTGATACTGAGGCCAAATAATGATCTGAACCTTGAGGGTGATGGTAAATTTCTATGATGCCCTTGTCTGTCTGAGAATGTTGGTTATTCTGCAACTATGTTTTTCCAACCTTCATCCTGCTTGCTTTGAGAATGTCAGTTATTCTGTAACTATGGTTTCATCCTTCATCCTGCTTGCTTTGCACGCCACACTGCCGCCTTTAGATTACACCCAAGGATTCACTCGCTGAAACCAGATTGAATCAGCTCTGCCCTCAGCTAAGCTGGCACATAGTGGAAGGACACTGATACACGTGAGGGGAGCCCTCCCTCCTGTGTGAGGGAGTGGCAGAGTTCTATAAAAACCATAGGACCCACTGTTGGGGTAGCACTCTCTCTTGATACATCTTGAGATTAGCGCTCTGGCGCTGTATCTTGTACCATATCTCAGCTTCAGTAAAATAAGTGAAACTATACTTCACCTCTCTGTCTGGTTATTTGGCCTTTGTACCAAAAGAACCGGAGGTTAAGACCGGGCCGGAGGTTAAGACATTTTAGTGTGACTGGCAAAGACTAACAATGTGAACGCTACGGCTCTTTTGTAAGCATTAGTTTTTTATTGATGTGAGAAGAGTATTTATTATTATTATTCCACCTAAAACATCGCATTTTTGACCCTCTAAGCCAGGGGTGTCCAACCATGTGCCATGGAGAGCCAAGACCCTGCAGGTTTTCTCTTCTACCCAGTCTCTTCAGCAGGTGTTTTCACTTATCAGCAATCAGTGGGAAGAAGTTCACAGAAATCTGCTGTTGAAGACACTGGTTGGAGGTAAAACCTGCAGGGTCTTGGCTCTCCATGGCACATGGTTGGACACCCCTGCCTAAGCATTAACCAAAACACAATTTTTTTCGCACACACCTCAGACCCGGTGAAAAATTTTATAAACTGGAAAAAATATGTTCCCCATGCTGAAAATGTATCCAGTATATGGTTTATATGTCCCACATTCATGGAGCAAAGGTTGTGGGGCTTTCCCCCCATATTTTATTAACCTTTGCAGTCTGTACCATCAGCTGTCCATGCTGTTCTGATATTTATGCCAAAATATCAGAACACTTGAGGAGAAGGATCCAATCAGCTGATTGCTCGAACAACAAAGCTCAGCTGTTTTCCATGATAAATCAGCTTCAGGGCAAATGCACACTCCATGCATTATCTTTTTTTTTTCCACTTTATTGAAAATATATATATTTTTTTTTATCGCCATCAGTTAATGTGCCTTTGAGCCAGGTAGTGTCTGGCTGCGTAAGCTGTGTTTGAAAGTGGAATACAGAAGTTTAGCCTGTATGTAAGCAATCACATGTTAGACTTTGACAAATATGAAAGGGACTGAACTGAGATTTATTTGATTGTGTGAATATTGTTCAAGTACCCCAAGACATGACCCCACCAATCAGGGTGAATGACGAGACTGAAGGTGGAACTGAACACGACTTTATTATGGACTCACTGCACAGTACAGACACTCCTGTCAGGCAGAGGTGAGGTCAAAGAGACCGTCCCTCTTCTGCACAGCCCTCTTATACTCCAGGTAGTGGCAGAACCGGAAAGGTGGAGCCACCACCTGTGTCACACAATAATAAGTCCCATGAACAACATCACAGTATGTAAATGTATTTACCCTGAGTGCCAGAGGCGGGGAGAAAATTCATAAAGCAGTTAGCTTTGGCACTCAGAGTCAGTCTGTTTCTGTGTTGGAGGAGAAACAGATTGCTGGGGTCTTTCTGCAATTGTGGGAGTTTCCCCTACAGTTGAAAGTGCTATGAGACGACTGTTGTTGTGAAATGGCGCTATATAAATAGATAGATTAGTTTATTTGACAGGGACAGTGCAATAAACATAGACAATTAATCAATGACAATCAATCTGATGTGTTGCACATAGAGTGTATAGCTATTAGCTAATTTGCAACTCTTGTCCCTGGATGGGCTTTAGAAAAGAGAATCAAGTAAAGAAAAGAAAAGAAATTTAAAAAAAAATACACAATAACCACATACATCAATGCAAAAAGATTATAACTACACAATTATAAATATTATAAATATTATAAATACACAAATATAACAGCCTGACTCACATTTGCCTATTTCAGGCCTCCCTCCCTTCGTCACTCACTATAAACAAACACATTCATTCCTTCCCTTCATTCACTCTCACCTTGTAGACAATCAATTCATACATGAGTACATTCTTGTTTATTTTTCAGCCAGTTTTTAACCTTTTTAGTGAATGTTTTAAAGTCCGTTATTATTTTAATTACATTTGGCATTGTGTTCCAGATGTGACTGCCCTTTATAGAGAAAGCTGTTTGTCCAAATGTGGTTCTGCGGTGGAATATTTTACAGTTATTGTTAACAGAACTCCTGGTGGCTCTGCTGCTGTCCTGTCTTTGGACGAAACCAGCAAGTGGCTCGGGTGCTGATTTAAAATAAATCAGCTGAATAAATTTCTAAGCTAACGTTAGCCTCCTTCTGTGCTTATCTATTTCTCTTATAAAACAATAGGCTAAAAGCCTGTTAACAGATTGGGTCTTTCATCATATCACCTGTCATAACCATAATACAGTACTTATGCAGTGAAATAAAGTTGAATTGAAATTGAGTTGAATTTAAACAAACCTCTGTGTCGTCAGCTCATTTCTCGTCTGCTTTCATCCTCCACCGTTAATTTTCTGTCCATCAATTAGGCAATTAACCAACTAATCATTACAGCACTATGAACAAGCGCATATTTCACTGTCTGGATTTGATTTGATCTCGGGCAAAAAAAAAAAAAAAAAATCAGTCAAAAGATTTTCTTTCTTTAATCCCTCGGGACATGAACAAAATTTGAGAAGGGTTATTTCACGGTTTTGACTTGTACTTTGAAACTCCTACCGGATGTTACTCTTAGCTAGCTATATGCTACTTCTGGTTAGCTAGTCGAACGGCAGCAGGATCCAGAATCTCCGTCAGAGTCCTGTTTTCTGGACAGATCAGAGGTGGACTGACACCGACAAATAGATGATGTGTATTCAAAATCTGAAATAGAGCCGATGAGAGAAGGTTAGTTTACTTCCTGTTACCATGGAAACGCCAACCGTAATGCTAAGCTAACGTTAGCCTCCTTCTGTACTTATCTATTTCTCTTATAAAACAATAGGCTAAAAGCCTGTTAACAGATTGGGTCTTTCATCATATCACCTGTCATAACCATAATACTTATGCAGTGAAGTCAGACTGTACTGATATCACCAACAATCGATTTTTAAAAGCATTTACTGACGGTGCAGCAACAATATGATCAGGGAGCCGATTCCAAGAGTTCACTGCCCTTATAGTTATCATAATGTGATTTATATTAAGTAGAAGTAATGTTAATGGTCACAGTAGTTTTACTACTGTTAGGCTTTTACGCTGAAAGGTGTGTTTAGCAGAAATGAAAAAAGCACGACTCTCTCATGTTAGATGCTAAATGCTAGATGCTGGTGCTGAGCTGACAATAAAGCCAAGTACAACGGAGACAAGCCTTCTCTCAATCATTCTACATGGTGTCAGAAGTGGTTTGACTCTCAGAGATATAAAGACAGAAGACGGAAAGTGGAAAAATGGCAAAGTTTAACCCCCCAGCGAATTTTTCCTTTGATAAGCCGACGGAGTGGTCCGACTGGAAACAACGCTTCAAGCGGTACAGACTTGCCATAAAATTCAATAAAGATGATGGAGAAGTGCAGGTGAGCTGCTTAATTTATGCTGTGGGAAATGAGGCAGAGAACATGTACAAGTCATTCATGTTTGCTGCGGAAGGAGATCGCAATGACTTTGCTACTGTGGTGGGAAAGTTTGACGAGTACTTCTTCCTGTGGAGGAATATTATCTACGAACAGGCATGTTTTCACCAGCGAGTCCAGCGACCAGGGGAGGGAGCAGAATGTTTTATCCGAGCCCTGTACGACCTGTCTGAGCATTGTGAGTTTGGTGCAACCAGGGAACAGAATATCCGCGACTGTATCATTGTCGGGATACTGGATAAGGAGCTCTTCCGCAAGCTACAGCTAACGGCAGACCTAACGCTGGTGCAGACAATTCAGACCGTCAGACAATTGGAGGAGGTCGCAGTACAAGTGAGCCTGCAGGGAGACAAGCTGGGATCAGTACAGGAAGTGCAGTTTAAATGGAAAAACACAAACCGGAGACCACAACAACAACAACAAGTCAAGTCAAAAGACAGAAAATGGTGAGGAAATGGTAGGAAATGTGGCAAATGTGGGAAAAGACAACATGACAGAGATGAAAAGTGTCCTGCAGGGAAAGCTACATGTCACAGTGTCATAAAATGGGACACTGGGCCAGAGTATGCAGAAACGACAGGTCAGTGAACGAGGTCACAGAGATTGAGAGAGTGGAGCAGACCTCTTATTTTTTAGGTTCAGTGTGTGATGCTAGTGAGGAAAGTGAACAGTGGACTGTGCTGCTACATGTAGATTCAGTTCCAGTGGAATTCAAGATTGACACAGGAGTTGATGTCACCATCATAAATGAAGACACATTTCACACACTCACTCCTGAGAGAACACTAGCACCACCTGATATCCCTCTGGATAGCCCTGGAGGTGAGCTGTTGTGTCTGGGCCGATTCAATGCAACAGTCCGTCACAAAGGAAAGGGCTACCCACTCCCAGCTTATGTAGTCTGTGGATACAGAGTCAACAATCTACTCAGCCGGACCTTATCAGTGAGGATGAATCTAGTGAGGCGAGTAGATGAAATAAAACAACACACCAGCCATTTGCGAGGCTACGGTGAGCATGGTACACTACAAACTGAACCAGTAAAAATTGAGCTAAAGGACGGTGCTGTACCATATGCTGTGCACACTGCACGCCGTGTGCCCTTTCCCATGCTGCAGAAAGTCAAAGAGGAACTAAAAAGGATGGAGAACAACTGCGTCATCGAGCCAGTGACCCAACCTACTGAATGGTCTGCACCCATGGTTCCAGTTCTTAAAAAGAACACAGGAAAAGCCATGATCTGTGTTGAGCTGACAAAACTGAACAAGTCAGTAAAAAGAGAAAACTACATCCTGCAACCTCGGATGAGATAACAGCCAAGCTGAGTGGAGCTACAGTGTTCTGTAGCTCCACAGAGGTACAGAACACTTGACAATGAGGAGACTACAGGAGACTGACAATGTTTATAACACCATTCAGCAGATACTGTTTCAGTAGATTACCCTTCGGCATAACAAGTTCACCAGAGATCTTCCAGCGGAATATGCTGGAGACTCTGAAAGGACTGGAAGGTGTGGAAGTATTCATGGGTGACATTCTAGTCTACGGGACCTCGATGGAGCAACATGATGCCCGACTCGAAAAGGTGTTGCAATGCGTCGAGTCAGCGGGCTTGAAGCTCAACAAATTGAAATGCTCTCTCAGACAGAGCCAACTTTGCTTCCTGGGCCATCTCATCGACTGGTCAAGGGTCAGGCCAGACCCCGACAAAGTGGAGGCCATTCACCAGCTGCCGCTGCCTGGAAATCTGCAGGAGCTTAAAAGAGTTCTCGGCATGGTGAACTAGAAAAGCACTCGGAGAGCGCAGACCTCCGCCAAGCGCCACAGTTCCCCTGTGGGCATGTTGTCCTGTATTTTTTTTTCCCCAAGTGTTCTGACGATTTTTTGGCAGAGTTACATGCACCAAAAAAAAAAAAAAATATTGAAAAAATATTGAAAATGGCCCTATCTCGCAATGTTAAATAAATTTTAAAAAAAAAGAAAAGAATCCTTTAAAAAATTCCTGGATCCAGATGGTGACCCAGATCACCACCAAAATCTAATCATCTGTAGGATACCCCATTTCTGACAATCTGTGAAAATTTCATGAAAATCCGTCCATAACTTTTTGAGTTATCTTGCTAACAAACAAACAAACAAACAGACAAACCAACGCCGATGAAAACATAACCTCCTTGGCGGCGGTAATTATCTGGGAAGGTTTGTCCCAGTCCTCACAACAGTGGGGCAACCATTGTATGGGCTTCTAAAGAGCAAGAACATCTGGGTGTGGGGCCATTCACAGCAGTCAGCGTTTGAGGACATTAACCCCTTGCACTCTGGTCAATTTCCCTAAAAACGCATAAAAATAACATACCCAAAGTAAATCAAAAGCTGTTCTTCAACCCTTTGCAGCATCTTCATGGGGTTGGTCTCATTTAAAAGAAAACACTTTGAATTTTTTGGCAAAACAGTCATAATCTCTCTAAGTGCTCCTGCCACTGAGTAACAGTCATCTAAACATACTGAACTTGAAGAAAATAAATTTCGCCTGGGTGTTTTTTTGGATACAAATGCTTGCAAATAACACACAGCTGTCAGATCTGGGCTGGAAAATGCAACAGAAATATAGAACCAAGTGTTATCCAGCTGAGGTCAAAATTTTGTAACAATACCACAAAAAATGAATATATTACACAGCTTTCTTCACAGGTTGTTCCCAGGCGTTTTTGAACTGTGCCAAATTGTGCCAAATGGCACAGTTTGGAAAAACGTCTATAACTTTTGAATGCTTCAATATAGAAGCTTAATGTTGGGCTCTAATGAAAGGTGACACTCAGGGCTGTGTGTGTGTGTGGGGGGGGGGTTGTTTACTCATTCATGAATGAATGAATGAACAAACAAGCCCCCACACACAAAGAAGCATGCCACGTAAAAAATGTGTGGCTTTTTTTTACAAGAAAAAATAACCTACAGTGCACTAAAAATTATACTAAAATATCTGTAATGTAGAAGATAACAACCCCCCCCCCCGCTACAGAGGACGGACATCGCCCATCGCTACATGACGGACCGCGGACCTACAGAAGAGTAGCGGGGGGGGGGGGGCGTTCACGGTCCGGACGTGGCGCATGAACCGGTCCGTCATGTTCCAATAACGCACAGTTGTAATTTACCGATCGGTCAACTTCTCTTCCTCGTTGTCAGACGAACATGACGCTGGTCCGCTTGTTACGACTCGTGGTTCTGGTCACATGACCCGGTCAAACCATGATTCCATTATTGCGGTTTTGCGCTTCCATGATTGCGGTTTTGGCGAACGATTTTTCAAAACAAATAAGAACAGTAGTAAGAAAAAAGACTGGCAAACGCGTGTGTGCCACCCAGCGGCTTACACAAAACAGATTTTACGCACGGGACATACGCTTTCAATTGTCGAAGTTCTCTGCTTCAATTGGCTGGCTGTATTCGCAGCCGTTGGTAGGCGGGTCCTTCTTGCTAGGTTTTCAGTCATTGGTTCTTCAAGGTTTCAGAAACCCAATTCAAGGCTCTTATTAGTCGAATGAGAGGTCAATCAAATCTAAATCAATCAAAGCACTCCTTTGGCTTTCTGTTCGCGGCTGTGTCTGCAGCTTTTTTTTTCAGTGCGCCCTAGGACGCAGAGACGTGACCGCCCGCGGTATCCCGGAGTGCAAGACGTTAAAAGAATGCTGACAAATGCTCCAGTTCTAGCCTTTTATGATGTCACAAGGCCCACAGCCATGTCTGCCGATGCCAGCAGTTATGGACTGGGGGCTGCGCTACTCCAACTCCATGTGGAAGAGTGGAAGCTGGTAGCATACTGCTCCAGGTGTCATTCAGAAACCAAAACATGCTACGCCCAGACAGAGAAAGTGTCTGGCTGGCGTATGGGCCTGTGAAAAGTTTGACAAATACCTCTGTGGCTTTAATGAGTTCAGACTTGAGACGGATCACAAGCCATTGGTGTCGCTTATCAACAACAGGAGCCTCAACAACGTTCTCATGAGCTACAAACCAGTGACTGAATATGTGCCTGGAAAAACCCTCTTCATTGCTGACACCCTGTCCCAATGTCCACAAACCTACACAAAGGAAGAGACTGACACATATAGCGAAGCAGAATGCTATGTAGCCTCAGTGATGCAGGCCATTCCAGCATCCCCAAGCAGAATGGAGAGCATCAAAATGGCCACCACAGCCGACAGTGAGCTGCAGACTGTCATCAAACTCACGAGAACAGGATGGCCAGAACATAGTGGGAACGTTCCACTGAACATTTGAGCATACATAAAGGTGAAAAATGAGCTATCAGAGGCTGATGGCTTGCTCATACGTGGGAGCAGGATTGTCATTCCACAGTTATTGAGAGCCGACATCTTGGAGAAAATACATGATGGACATCAGGGGCTGACTAAGTGTAGAGACAGGGCAAAGTCATCAGTGTGGTGGCCGGGACTCTCTGCAGAACTTAAAAATACAGTGACTCCGTGCTACACTTGCCAAGAACAGAAGCAAGCCCAACAAAAGGAGCCACTTATCTCCACACCTCTACCTGATCGTCTGTGGAAAAGAATAGCCCTCGACCTCTGTGAACACAATAAAAACAACTACCTTGTCATATCTGGCTTCTACTCATGGTTCCTTGAAGTGCTACACTTACCGTCCACTACCAGCACTCAGGTTATTCAGAGACTCAAAGCAACCTTTGCAAAGTTTGGGATCCCGGATGAAGTGGTGAGTGACAATGGCCCTCAATTCTCCAGCGCAGAATTTGAGGAGCTGGCAAGACAGCTAGACTTCAGACACATCACATCTAGTCCTCACCATCCTCAGGGAAATGGTCACGCAGAGAGAGCAGTACAGACTGCAAAGAGAATCCTCCGACAAGATCCATTCATAGCCCTCATGTGCTATAGATCAGCTCCCTGTGCTACCATGGGAATCAGTCCAGCAGAACTCTTAATGGGGAGAAAGATCAGAACGACACTCCCTACACTGGAGAAGAATCTGTGGCCCAAATGGCCTAACAGAAATACTGTTAGACAAAAAGATGCTGGTAAGAAAGGCAAAACAAGCTTTCTATTACAGTCGCTGTCATGGAACCAAACCTCTTCCACCGGTTTGACCAGGAGACACAGTCCTCACCAAATTGGATCAGGAAAAGGCCTGGGCAACATCAGCAGTCGTTTCGAAGGAATGTGTTACTCCAAGGTCATACCTCATCAACACATCGCAAGGAGCAGTGCTGAGGCGGAACTGCCACCAGCTCCGGGCAGATATGTCTCCTCAACCTGCCCAAGACACCCCTCCTGCTTCAGCCAAGGATGCTGGAGTGATTTCCCTATCTGCAAGTGTCATCACCCCAGAGACTGTTTCTTCTAGCATGGGTGAGGTCACAAGTCTTGTGCACACTCCCACACGTGCACGGGACAGTTTCGCACCAGAGCTGGACCAGTGTGCAAACCTGTTAACAGACACTGAAGTGTCAAACATGTGGCCTTTGGGGGGAATTGGAGAAGTAAAGCCTAAAATGAAAAGGAAAGCTGACTGTAATCGCCACGTTATTTTATGGATACAGTAACAGAAATACTGCAATGCATTATTTGAGTTCAAGAGTGACATATATGTTGCAATATTCAATAAGATTTAAGTTAAGGAAATTGCATTTTGAGTTAGAAATGGCACGATTACAGTTATTGCAGTTTTAAGTTTGTTTACATGATTATCTCAGTTCTAGCAGAAATGTTTACTAAGTAAATATGTTTACTAGGAAAAGAGAGAGAAAAAACATGATCAAACCGCTAAGGATACATCTTATGCTGGTAAAGAAAGCCTACTTGAAATATTTTCTGGTGGTATATTGTTTATTATGGTTTATTGAATACTGTTAAATGCACCTTGTGTTATTAGGAATAACAAAAAAGAGGAGGAGATGTCATAATATGATTTATATTAAGCAGAAGTAATGTTCATGGTCATAGTAGTTTTTACTACTGTTAGGTTTTTACGCTGAAAGGTATGTCTAGATACTTAAACTCCTCCACTTGCCCCAAGTGGAGGAGTTTAAGTATCTTGGGGTCTTATTCACGAGTGAGGGGAAAATGGAGCGAGAGATTGACAGACGGATTGGAGCAGCATCTGCAGTGATGCAGACGTTGTACCGGTCTGTTGTGGTGAAGAGGGAGCTTAGTTCTAAGGCACAGCTGTCGATTTACCAGTCAATCTACGTTCCTACTCTCACCTATGGTCATGAGCTTTGGGTAATGACCGAAAGAACGAGATCGCCGATACAAGTGGCTGAAATGAGCTTTCTCCGTAGGATTGCTGGACTCACCCTCAGAGATAGGGTGAGGAGCTCAGTCATCCGGGAGAGGCTCAGAGTAGAACCGCTGCTCCTCCACATTGAAAGGAGCCAGTTGAGGTGGTATGGGCATCTGATTAGGATGCCTCCTGGACGCCTCCCACTTGAGGTGTTTCGGGCACGTCCCACTGGGAGGAGACCCCGGGGCAGACCCAGGACTCGGTGGAGAGACTATGTCTCCCAGCTGGTCTGGGAACGCCTTGGTATCCTCTCTGAAGAGCTGGAGCAGGTGGCTAGGGAGAGGGAAGTCTGGGCTTCTCTGCTTGAACTGCTGCCTCCGCTACCCGGACCTCCGGAAAAGCAGTAGATGGATGGATGGTATGTTTAGCAAAAGGGACTGTCTCATGCTAGATGCTAAATGCTGGATGCTGGTGCTGAGCTGACAATAAAGCCAAGTACAACGGAGACAAGCCTGCTCTCGATCATTCTACAATAGTCACAAAATGTTGCGTCGTACAGTTTTTTTCGCAAGTCTCTTAGAGTGACCTCTTAGTCGGTCTTGTTTCTCCGACTTTATAAACTTGGCGTCTACTGAATAACATCCTGATATACATCACTCACAAAAATTTAGGGATGTTTGGCTTTCGGGTGAAATTTCAGGATGCTCCTAAAATGCACTATAACATTTACAGGTATACTCAATTTGACCTTCTCTACCCTTTTGAATGCACATGTCCAGCTGTTCAATGTTTCAGTAGTATTTGCATAACTTGCTGTTCTCTAACAAGGTGCATAACAGCAAAAATCACAACAGGTGTTTGATCCATGAATCAACCAATAAATGTTCTGCTTCAGTTAGAATTGGTATTTAAACAGTCCTCTTCATCATGCTGTTCACATTTTGACATCATGGGACCAAGACGACACCTAACAATTGATCAACAGTACCACACTATTGTGAGGCTTCAAACAGGATGTTCTCAGAGGAAAGTGGCCACTGAGCTTAGAGTGTCATCAGCAGGTTACAACAGAGAGACTGGAAGAGACACAGAAAGGCATAGAAGTGGGTGTCCTTTGGCCACATCCCACACTGATGACCACTTCATTGTGAACAGTGCCCTATGGAATCGAATGATGAATGCCACTCAACTCCAGGCACTTTTAAGGGAGGTGAGAGGCCCCCAAATGTCACGTCAGACCATTCGAAACTGTTTACATCAGCGTGGTCTGTGTGCTAGATGACCTGCAAGGGTACCTGACCACACCACCAGGCACAGGCATCATCATTTGCATGGGCCAGGGCGCATTTACGCTGGACAAAGGACCAATGGGCCTCAGTTCTGTTCTCTGATGAAAGTTGATTCACGTTGAGCAGAAATGATGACCGCCAACGATGTTGGAGACGTCAAAGAGAGTCACTGTTGTCACCAGTTGAGCCTTTGGTTGTGGTGTAACAGTCTGGGCAGGTGTGTCTAATCAATACATAACTGCCCTACACCTTGTGAATGGTACAGTAACAAGCCGATACTACCTGAATAACATCATTAATCCAGTCATTGTGCTGCTGCATGAACAACACAGGCCCAATTTCATCTTCATGGACGACAATGCTCAGCTCATCGAGGTCGCATCATTAGGGAACGGCTGCTGGAGGCTGGGGTACCTCAAATGGAGTGGCCTGAACTTTCTCCAGACCTGAATCCCATAGAAAACCTATGGGATCAGCTGAGTTGCCTTGTAGAGGCTCTTAACTCTGCACCCCACAACCTCAATGACCTGAGAGCCGCCCTTCAAGAAGAGTGGAATGTCATGCCTCAGCGGACAATAAGTCGACTTGTGAGCAGCATGAGATGTCGTTGTCAAGCTTGATGACAACCTTGATGCTCAAGGGCACATGACAAGTTATTGAGACATTGACATTTTTTGTTGTGGTATAACCACTACTGTTGTTGGCTGTTGTTTCAATAAATTAAATTAAATTAAATTAACTAGAAAAGCACTCGGAGAGTGCAGACCTCCGCCAAGCGGCACAGTTCCCCCCATACAGTGTTTGTGTACGTTTTCAGATTCCCTGAGCATGAAAAGATATGACTAGCAATTGGATTCACAATGATTATTTGTTTATTTGACATGGACAGTGCAATAAACAGACAATTAATGAATGACAATCAATGTGATAGTGATAGGATTAGTGGTTCAGTAGTGTAAAACGGGGCTATAAGGGACGGCGGGTTAATAAGGGACACTTTTCTGGGAAATGTTTTAAATGTAATTCTGCTTTTTTTATTTTGAGCAGGACGCTGAGTTGTGTTGTTATTGTCCAATATCCATGAATCCTTCATCAAATCTAGGCGGAAGCAAAATTAAAAAAGCAGAATTACATTTAGAAAAGTGTCCCATATTACCCCGCCGTCCCTTATAGCCCCGTTTTACGGTTGTAAAAGCATTGCCTCCTTGGCGGAGGTAATAAACTGAAGTGTTGGTGTGTCCATCTCCTCCACTGACGGATGCAGATTGGTTAGACAGGTTGCCGTGGGTTTTATATTATATTGGGGTTGCGCTCCGCGGCAAAACAGAATTTAGAATCTTCCCCGGCAGAGAGGTCGTTTTTACGCAGCGCCTATAGCTGGGCGGGGAATTTGTGGCAAATAATCGGGCGGCGGACAGGTGGCCGTGTCAGGTTTTGCAGCGTGGCGCAAAAACAGGCACGCTGGCGGGCCCAGGCCAGCAGTGTTTTCCGCGTGCTTTTGTGCCTAAAACGTTGAAGAACGCGGAGTTTGTGTTGGTCATACACGACGACCAGCGCAATGTGCGCAGCGCCTATGGCTGGCACAGGCACGCTGGCGGGCCCAGGCCACCATTGTTTTCCGCATGCTTTTGTGGCTAAAACGTTGAAGAAGGCGGAGTTTGTGTTGGTCAGACACGACGCCCAGCGCCCTCCATTGCGCCTGCGCACATGTTGAAAATGGCCGTATGTCACAGTGTGGAAAAATGCTTTAAAAAATTCCTGTATGCAGACGGTGATGCGGATCATCCCCAAAATTTAATCAGTTCTTCCTTGTACCATTTCCAACAACGCCTGAAAGTTTCATTGAAATCCGTCCAAAAGTTTTTGAGTTATCTTGCTAACCAACAGACAAACAGACAGACAGACAAACAGACAAACACACAGACAAACCCCGGCAAAAACATTACCTCCTCCTGGCCTTTCGGCCTGGCGGAGGTAATTAAATTAAATTAAATTAAATCACCCTTATTGTCATTCAACTGTACAACCAATCATGTACAGCAGAACGAGATTGTGTTTTACCTATCTACAGTGTTAATCACACACACCCCAAGTGCAGAATCAGAGGGCCGCTGCCATGCAAGGCGCCGCCACAGAGTTCCCTCCTCCATTCCATTTATTGCTGAGCACCAAGCTGGATGGCAGGAGGTTCCACTTTTATATGGTCTTTGGCATGACCCGGCCGGGATTTGAACCCCTGCCTCCCGGGTGTGGGGCGGATGCTCTACCAACTGAGCCACCACTGAGGAAATCACCATTGCTTGCTTGTACTTACATGCCCTACTTTCACAATATAATATCTCTGTAGCTTCATATATCAATATCTCTTTGGCTTTCACACGAAAGCCAAATATTCCTAACTTTTTGTTACCCAGTAAACAAATTTACACGTCTACTCAAAAGTCAAACTATTTCTGTAGTGGAGATATAGCTATGAAGGAGGGTGGGTGACAGTACAAACTGGCTGCTGTAAGAGGGTGAAGACCGAAAATAAAATCAGCACAGGTTAGATTCTCACATAGGTACCAGCACAGAAAGCTGGAGAAATGACACAGGCTTGTTACAATTACTGTATCTGACTGTACAGAAGTTCATACTGGTTCGACACATTTTTCCTCTAGCTCCTGTAACGGCAGGCAAAAGCAAACCAACTTGGGTGTTTCTCTGTAGTTTAACGCAAATCTAACTAAATGCTCTGTGCAATAATGACCAAATTTTTCACAAACGATGCAAGAAAAATCACCCAGTGCCTGCGTCCAAACTGTCTCTGTGAGTGCCAGCCTGAGTGTTGCATGCATCAGGGTATGTTTAGTATATATCTCCATCAGATCCCCTCTGGCTCTTCTCTAAAAAAGACTGGGCAGGCGTAGTTTTTTCAAGCGTTGCTCATGAAGCTTATCTGCCAGCTCTGGTATCAGTTTGGTTGCTCTGCGCTGCACACCCTCCAACAGTTTACAATCTTTTATGTACATTGGGAACCAAGTTTGGTATCCGTATTCCAAAAGTGGTCAAAGAAGACATGTATAATTTAACAAGGCTTACACTGTCTGAAAAGGCATAAGTCCTGTGAATAAGACCAAGGATCTTATTTGCTTTTGTGACCTGCACTTCACAGTGAGCACTAAGGTTTAGCTGACTATCAACCAAAATCCCCAAGTCTTTTTCTTGGCTAGCCTCTTGCAGCTGGATATCCAGGTCAAAGGAGTTCTTCAAGTGATATACATAGCCCTTGTTTGTATTTCCCAGATGTAATACCACACATTTATCTGGGTTAAACTTCAGTTGCCATGACTTATTGCAGTCAGTTAACCTATGAAGATCTTCTTGCAATGTCACACAGTCATCATCCTTCTGTGTCCGTGGAGTCAGGTCAAGTCGACCCCAGGATCCGATTTGTACAAGTACGTTTTCAATCCACTGCAGGGTTTCCTCTGGTTACATTTCTCCGTGGTGGCCTGCCTCGCCAGAAATTGTACTGCCACGCCAAGCCGATATGATTTTATTAATAAAAATATATGAAGCAATAACTTTCCACAAGTGCGCACATGAACAACGCACATGGCCGTCATCCATGCGGAATTTAGAAGTGCCCCGCTCACACAAGTTTTCCAGTCAGTCAGCAGTGTCTCGCTAAGCGTGACTGTCCGACAGAAACATGAGTTTATTAAAGTACTTTAGCTAGGCCCATCGCTCCTCCTGGAGCACAGGCCGCCGACAACAGTCCACCAGAGTGCTCTGTCCTGGGCTGCTCTCTCCAGCTGTCTCCAGGTCTTTCCCATCCACTTAACGTCAGCATCGAGGTCTCGTCACCAGGTATTTCTTGGCCTTCCTCTCTTCCGCTTTCCTTGGGGGTTCCACTTGAGTGCTTGCCTTGTGATGTTACTGGCTTGCTTCCTCAGGGTGTGCCCAATCCATCCCCATCTTCTGCACCGGATCTCGTCCTCGGCTGGCAGCTGGTTGGTATGCTGCCACAGGTCTGCGTTGCTGATGGTGTCGGGCCAGCGTATCTGGAAGATCCTTCTCAGGCAGCTGTTGATGAACGTCTGCACTTTCCTGATGGTGGTCTTCGTTGTCCTCCATGTCTCTGCTCCATACAGTAGGACTGACTTGACGTTAGAGTTGAACAGCCGTATCTTTGTGCGTGTTGACACCACCTTGGAGCTCCATATGTTCCTCAGCTGCAAGTATGCGGCCCTCGCCTTGCCGATTCTTGCGCCGACGTCTGCGTCTGTGCTGCCTTGCTTGTCAATAATGCTGCCCAGGTATGTGAAGGGCTCTACCTCTTCCAGCTCACTCCCATGCAGTGTGACTGGGCCCTCATTTGCTGTGTTGATCTTGAGGATCTTGGTCTTACCCTCGTGGATCTTGAGGCCAACTTGTGCTGAGGTGGCTGCCAACTCTGTTGTCTTGTCCTGCATCTGCTGGTGGCTGTGGGAGAGCAGGGCCAGGTCATCTGCAAAGTCCAGATCATCTAGCTGGTCAAACAGTGTCCACTGGATTCCGTTTCTTCTGTCTGCTGTTGATGTCTTCATGATCCAGTTGATCGCCAGGAGGAAGAGGAAAGGTGACAGGAGGCAGCCCTGTCTGACTCCGGTCTTCACCCTGAAGCTGTCTGTTAGCCATCCTTCATGGACTACTCGACAGGTCATTCCTTCATAGGAGTTCTTGATCAAATTGACCAGTTTGGTTGGCACTCCGTAGTGGCAAAGCAGCTTCCGGAGAGTTTCGCGATCCACGCTGTCGAAGGCCTTCTCGTAGTCAACGAAGTTGATGTACAGCGAGGAGTTCCACTCTAAAGACTGCTCGACGATGATGCACAAGGTAGCGATCTGGTCAATGCACGATCTGTTCTGGCGGAAGCCGGCCTGCTGGTCTCGGAGGAGGGGGTCGACGGCACTTTTCATTCTCTCAAGTAAGATCCTGTTGAAGATCTTCCCTGGCACTCAAATGTCGTCTATGATGACCATGGAAGAGAATCCTAAACGTCTACTCTGCTGGAACAGCACCACCTGTGGCTGAACAGGCCGATGCGCACCAGTGTTCTACCTTCCAGCGTTGGGCGTTGGTAGGATTCAAACCTGGGCAGGAAGATATGGAGGACAAGATGTTACCCATGCAGCATGTCCCCCCTCTCCACGTCACTGATGAATCCAAAGGAACAGCAGGGCTGCTATAGTTTGGCACCAGCGCCGTCGCAGGAGCTGCCAGAACGATGTTGAGCACAACAGAGAACTGCCTTAGGGGCTCCGACTCCGGATTTTTCCTCAGGGTTGACTCCCAAAGCCTTTCCCGTGACCGGGTGTGCCGCAAGGCAGCGGAGGTTTGAAATCAGGGTTTACCTTCCCCTAGATGGGCTACCTTCCCAGGTTGACGAGCCACCATCTACCCGAAGCATCTGGTTTTAAGGCACCAGAGATTCGCCCTCGCCCCTTCTCCTATTAGTTAAAGCAGTTCCGCCGGGCTTAGAGACTAAACCACATGGGCAGGCTAGGAGTTGGACTTAGTTGTCAGAGGCTTTTCGAGACGCACGCCATAAGGAGCATTTTATGAGCACTGGGAGCTTAACCCCAGTGCCGCTCCTGGCTATGACAACCTTGGAACTTCCCAAGGCACTGGCAGAAGCGTTATTCCTCTGTAGTTGTCGCAGTTGCTGAAGTCTCCTTTCTTGGGTAGCTTGATGAGGTGGCCCTCCTTCCAGTCTGCTGGTACTTCTTTTTCTTCCCATATCTTCTCAAAGAGAGGGTACAGCATCTCTACGGTGGTCTCCAGGTCTGCCTTGAGTGCTTCTGCAGGGATGCTGTCTGGTCCTGCTGCCTTGCCGTTCCTCAGTAGCTTGATGGCTTTTCCTAATCTCCTCCCTGGTTGGCTTCTCACAGTTGATGTCCAGGTCAATGTCAGCAGGGTCGATGTCCGGGGGATTTGGAGGGACAAGTCTGTTCAGGAGCTTTTCAAAGTGCTCTGCCCATCTATGCAGTTGTCGCTCTGTTCCCAGGATGGTGTTTCCTTCCTTGTCCTTGACTGGACGCTCGGGCCTGCTGTACTTCCCTGACAGTTTCTTGGTGGTGTTGTACAGCTGTTTCATGTTGTTACTGGCTGCTGCTTCCTCGGCTTCCTCTGCCAGGCTGTCGATGTACTTGCGCTTGTCTGCTCTTGCGCTCCTCTTCACTTCTCTGTTGGCTTCTGTGAAGTCTTCTTGTGCCTTGGCCTTTGCTGCTCTTGTTTGGCTGTTGTTTATTGCTGCCTTCTTCTGCTTTCTCTCTTGGATCTTGCGTAGAGTGTCTGCCGATATCCACTCCTTCTGTTGGTGTCTCTTGGGGCCTACTACTTCCTGACAGGTTGACGCAAGTGTCTCCTTCACTTTCTGCCACTGGTTCTCGGTGGTGACCGCTTCTTCAAGCAGTTCTTGTAGCACATGGTACTTGTTGGTGAGAGACAGTCTGAATTCTTCTCTGGTCTTGGTATCTTTCAGCATGCTGACATTGTACTTCAGCCTCTTCGTTGTTGCCCCCATCCAGTTCTTCTTCAGCTTCAGCTTCAACCTGGCTACCAGCAGGTGGTGGTCAGATGCGACGTCTGCTCCTCTTCTCACCCTTACATCCTGTAGGGACCTCCTGAATTTCTTGGCCATGCAAATGTGGTCAATCAGGTTCTCAGTCACTAAGTCCGGTGATACCCAGGTGGCCTTATGTACTCTTCTGTGGGGGAAAGTGCTGCCACCAATGACCAGGTTGTTCATTGCACAGAAGTCTGCAAATCTCTCGCCATTCTCATTTATCACTCCCAGTCCGTGTCTTCCCATCACTTCCTCGTATCCGGTGTTGTCTTGTCCGATCTTGGCGTTGAGGTCGCCCATGAGGATGTTGACGTCTTTCTCTGGGTACTTGGCCATGATGTTTTGCAGTCTGTCATAAAATCGGTTCTTGACTTCTTCATAACTGTCGTTGGTTGGGGCGTAGCACTGGATAACGTTCATCTTGATCTTCTTCTTCTTTGTTCTGAGGGATGTTGCTATTATTCTTGATCCATGCGCTTCCCATCCTATCAGAGCTCGCTGTGCAGGTCCTGACAACATGAGTGCGACACCGTCTGTGTGTGGAGCATTGTCTTCTTCGTGTCCGGAATACAGCAGCATCTCTCCGGTGAGCAGTCTTCTTTGTCCTGACTGTGTCCAACAGGTCTCGCTAATTCCAAGCAGTGTGAGGTTGTAGCTCTTCATCTCTGCAGCTACTTGTGCTGTTTTTCCCGTCTCATACATGGTCCTCACATTCCATGTTCCGACGTTGATGGTCCTAGTCGATAGAAGGGGAGTCGGCCTTGTAGCTTCCGTAGACTCACGGTTTTCACCACATGGCGTCATGTGTCCTCTTGATGAGGACCCTTCCTCTCCCAGGGCAGTAGTCTCTTGGTCTGTTGTTGGCGTTTCTGTAGCATGCAGGGTTTTTACGGGGTGGGGTTGCTAGCCCCATGCCCAACCCTCCTCCTTTCTCATCCGGGCTTGGGACCGGCCATGGCGGAGTTATTAAAGTGCTTTAAACACGGAAAAATCATAAGAGGTATGTAAGCACTGGTGTTTATCATGGTTTTAACCCGCTGGAAACGGGAGCCATAATGGAAGTGTCGCTTACCTAAGAGATGTGGTTAGAATTCAAATGCAGCCAGCTTCATATGAAGAGAAAGGCAAGGGACTGATGAATTGCTGAGGATATACAGTGGGGCAAAAAAGTATTTAGTCAGCCACCAATTGTGCAAGTTCTCCCACTTAAAAGATGAGAGAGGTCTCCAATTTTCATCATAGGTATACCTCAACTATGAGAGATAAAATGAGAAAAAAAAAATCCAGAAAATCACATTGAAGGATTTTTAATGAATTAATTGGTAAATTCCTCAGTAAAATAAGTATTTGGTCACCTACAAACAAGCAAGATTTCTGGCTCTCACAGACCTGTAACTTCTTCTTTAAGAGGCTCCTCTGTCCTCCACTCGTTACCTGTATTAATGGCACCTGTTTGAACTCGTTATCAGTATAAAAGACACCTGTCCACAACCTCAAACAGTCAGACTCCAAACTCCACTATGGCCAAGACCAAAGAGCTGTCAAAGGACACCAGAAACAAAATTGTAGACCTGCACCAGGCTGGGAAGACTGAATCTGCAATAGGTAAGCAGCTTGGTGTGAAGAAATCAACTGTGGGAGCAATTATTAGAAAATGGAAGACATACAAGACGACTGATAATCTCCCTCGATCTGGGGCTCCATGCGAGATCTCACCCCGTGGGATCAAAATTATCCCGAGAACGGTGAGCAAAAATCCCAGAACCACATGGGGGGACCTAGTGAATGACCTGCAGAGAGCTGGGACCAAAGTAACAAAGGCTACATTAGAAACACACTAAGCCGCCAGGGACTCAAATCCTGCAGTGCCAGACGTGTCCCCCTGCTTAAGCCAGTACATGTCCAGGCCCGTCTGAAGTTTGCTAGAGAGCATTTGGATGATCCAGAAGAGGACTGGGAGAATGTCATATGGTCAGATGAAACCAAAATAGAACTTTTTGGTAAAAACTCAACTTGTCGTGTTTGGAGGAGAAAGAACACCATACCTACTGTGAAGCATGGGGGTGGAAACATCGTACTTTGGGGCTGTTTTTCTGCAAAGGGACCAGGACGACTGATCCGTGTAAAGGAAAGAATGAATGGGGCCGTGTATCGTGAGATTTTGAGTGAAAACCTCCTTCCACCAGCAAGGGCATTGAAGATGAAACGTGGCTGGGTCTTTCAGCATGACAATGATCCCAAACACACCGCCCGGGCAACGAAGGAGTGGCTTCGTAAGAAGCATTTCAAGGTCCTGGAGTGGCCTAGCCAGTCTCCAGATCTCAACCCCATAGAAAATCTTTGGAGGGAGTTGAAAGTCTGTGTTGCCCAGCGACAGCCCCAAAACATCACTGCTCTAGAGGAGATCTGCATGGAGGAATGGGCCAAAATACCAGCAACAGTGTGTGAAAACCTTGTGAAGACTTACAGAAAACGTTTGACCTCTGTCATTGCCAACAAAGGGTATATAACAAAGTATTGAGATGAACTTTTGTTATTGACCAAATACTTATTTTACCGAGGAATTTACCAATTAATTCATTAAAAATCCTTCAATGTGATTTTCTGGATTTTTTTTTTCTTATTTTGTCTCTCATAGTTGAGGTATACCTATGATGAAAATTGGAGACCTCTCTCATCTTTTAAGTGGGAGAACTTGCACAATTGGTGGCTGACTAAATACTTTTTTGCCCCACTGTATTTCACCAGCCACTACAGTATTAAGTTATGAGACTGGCAATTTCTCTCTTTTCTCGCACGAGCAGGCGTGCCGTTTTTATTCTCCAGCAGCAGTGACAAAGCAACAGCTAAAAACACTAGCTTTAAATTGAGGTCCTTCAGCGGCTGCCTAGAGAGGTGCCTGATGAGAAAGCCTGAGTGCATAACTATAACGGCCGTTGCTAAACGACTGGGAGCCAGCCATTTATGTCTGCACTATGTGGCCAGGAGCCACTTAGTGAATGAAAAACCCACGTGCAGGAGTGGTTTCGTGCGTTGTATTGAACAAGACCCCAAAACGTGTTAATGGGAATGAATGAAGTGTGGATGTGTATGTGTGTGAAACACCCGAGCTGCCGAGTGCCTGAGCTGTCTGACCCAAGGGGCTCCCTGACGTGCCTGATGGAAAATATATAAATATGTGCATTTTTTTAACCTAATAGCCAAATTAGGAGGTACAGCCGTGGACAAAATTGTTGGTACCCCTCTGTTAATGAAAGAAAACTCCACAATGGTCACAGAAATAACTTGAATCTGACAAAACTGTTAATAAATAAAAATTCTATGAAAATTAACCAATGAAAATCAGATAATGCTTTTGAATTGTGGTTCAACAGAATTACTTTAAAAAACAAACTCATGAAGCAGGCCTGGACAAAAATGATGGTACCCCTAGAAAAGTTTGAAAATAATGTGACCATAGGGACATGTTCAACCAAGATGTGTCCTCTAATTAACATCACAGGTGTCTACAAACTTGTAATCAGTCAGTCGGCCTATTTAAAGGGTGACAAGTAGTCACTGTGCTGTTTGGTGTGCTGTTTGTTGACATGGTGTGTACCACACTAAACATGGACCAGAGGAAGCAAAGGAGAGAGTTGTCTCAGGAGATTAGAAAGAAAATTATAGACAAGCATGTTAAAGATAAAGGCTATAAGACCATCTCCAAGCAGCTTGATGTTCCTGTGACTACAGTTGCACATATTATTCAGAAATTTAAGATCCACGGGACTGTAGCCAACCTCCCTCGACGTGGCCACAGGAGGAGACGGATAATACGAATGGTAACAAAAGAGCCCAGAACAACCTCTAAACACATTCATGGTGAACTCCAAGGTCAAGGTACATCAGTGTCAGATCGCACCATCCGTCGTTGTTTGAGCCAAAGTGGACTTCATGGGAGATGACCATGGAGGACACCACTGTTGAAAACAAATCATAAAAAAGCCAGATTGGAATTCGCCAAACTGCATGTTGACAAGCTACAAAGCTTCTGGGAGAACGTCCTATGGACAGACGAGACAAAACTGGAACTTTTTGGCAAGGCACATCAGCTCTATGTTCACAGACGCAAAAATGAAACATACCAAGAAAAGAACACTGTCCCTACTGTGAAACATGGAGGAGGTTCTGTTATGTTCTGGGGCTGCTTTGCTGCATCTGGCACAGGGTGTCTTGAATCTGTGCAGGGTACAATGAAATCTCAAGACTATCAAGGTATTCTAGAGAGAAATGTGCTGCCCAGTGTCAGACAGCTTGGTCTCAGTCGCAGGTCATGGATCTTGCAACAGGATAATGACCCAAAACACACAGCTAAAAACACCCAAGAATGGCTAAGAGCGAAGCATTGGACTATTCTAAAGTGGCCTTCTTTGAGCCGTGATCTAAATCCTATTGAACATCTGTGGAAGGAGCTGAAACATGCCGTCTGGAGAAGGCACCCTTCAAACCTGAGACAACTGGAGCAGTTTGCTCATGAGGAGTGGGCCAAAATACCTGCTGAGAGATGCAGAATTCTCATTGACCGTTACAGAAATGGTTTGATTGCAGTGATTGCCTCAAAAGGTTGTGCAACAAAATATTAAGTTAAGGGTACCATCATTTTTGTCCAGGCCTGTTTCATGAGTTTGTTTTTAAAAATAATTCTGTTGCACCACAATTCAAAAGCATCATCTGATTTTCATTGGTTAATTTTCATAGAATTTTTATTTATTACCACTTTTGTCAAATTCAAGTTATTTCGAATTTTTTTTTTTAAATTTTTTTTTTTTTTAAATTTTGTATACTTTATTGATCCCCAGAGGGGAAATTGAGGGCATCCACCTGGATGGTTGAAGCAGCCACGGTATGGTGCTATCCCTTCACCATTCACACACACATTCACACCTAGGGCCACTTTAGAGTCTCCAATTAACCTAACCTGTATGGGTAACCCCCACAACAGCCACGGACAAGCAGAGCGCTCAGCGGGAGCAATTAACACAGCAGTGTGATCTATGGACTGATAACAATATGTAGATGTGCCTTGTAACCTCTTTTGTCCTACAGCTCCGGAGCAGAGGCGAAGTCTGGGCAGTAATCTTCCTATTGTTATGTGTGACTCTCAAATGCAAATGTTCATGCTTCCTGCTCTCACTGTGATGCAAATGTCCCATGCCTTTCATGTATTGTCTGTAACTGGGTATAAAAACTGCATTGCTCTGTAACTCACTCTCTCTCTCACTGCTCATCTGACTAGACGCATCTCCTGTACGCTGACTAGAGGCACAGGGCTCGCTCCTGCACGCGCTCACAGCGCAGGGGCGAGTCTCGCCGTGCCGCACGGGGTCCCCTATTATTTCATGCTGCCACATTGGTGACCCCGAGAAAGCACACGCTTTGTGCAACGCAACCTTCTGGTCTGGACATCCACGCTGAACCGGCCGAGGGACACAAAACGTCTCCTCCCTCTCACCGCTCCAACGCACCATGACCTGAATGCAGAAAAGAACACGCTGACAATGAACGCAGCACCCGGCAGTGATTCTCCGACGACAAGCGAACGCAGCAGCCTGACGCAAATGATCTGCCCTCCCTTCTGCTACAGGGAGACCTCGATGCAGAGCCACCACCAGGCGAAACTCTCCGGAGATCACCCATGACCGGGAAAGCTGCAGAAAGCTTCATGGTGAGATCTGCACGCCTGAGATCTGCACAGCCACGCTGGGACCGGCCGCTCTCACAGCTCCTCCACACGAGAGCGCACGCACCTCGTCCTCTCTCCATGACGGCGACCTCCAGGGCCGACGGAGAATGCAGCGCGTGGACCTGAACTCACCATGACCCGGCATGAGCGACGACCAACAACCTGAACAGGGATGACCATCGACGACGACTATGCTGATCTCCAGCAAGCTCCCTGACCCTGACTCGCCTCTACAGCGGACCTGCCATGCACCGAACCCCGCACGCACACCGGGGGGTTATGAGGACAGCGCACCACGCACGGGACAATACCGGCTCCACACAGACCGCCATCGTCCTTCGCCGCTGCACACAGAACCTTCAGGGCTGCTCACACACCTGAAGCACGCACGCAGCTCGCTCACAGGATTTTCTAATGGTCTCAGCCACGGCGCACAAGGGGATTCAGCAGTCAGCTGTCCCCGAGGACTTTAGGACGGCGCGCGCACCTAAAGTCAACACGCCAAGTCCCACACTGCTGCAGCTCCTTTTTTTCTTCATGACCGCGAGAGGAGTCAGTGACTAATTTTTCTTCTTACAGCTGCTGTGGACCTCCGCACGTTCAACGGGACAGCCCCTCAACATCGCGGATCCACAGGCAATTTTTGCGCGGCCCAGACAATTTCGCCGTCCCGGGGAAATTGCTACTTGCTACCCCCCCCCCCTCCACCGCCGCCTGCAGCGAGCTTCCCCCGCAGCTCACTCCCAAAGCCGGACTATCGAGGCCTCAGCTTCCCGCTGAGCCCTCTGGGGGGGAGTGTATGGGTAACCCCCACAACAGCCACGGACAAGCGGAGCGCTCAGCGGGAGCAATTAACACAGCAGTGTGATCTATGGACTGATAACAATATGTAGATGTGCCTTGTAACCTCTTTTGTCCTACAGCTCCGGAGCAGAGGCGAATTCCGGCCAGTAATCTTCCTATTGTTATGTGTGACTCTCAAATGCAAACGTTCATGCTTCCTGCTCTCACTGTGATGCAAATGTCCCATGCCTTCCATGTATTGTCTGTAACTGGGTATAAAAACTGCATTGCTCTGTAACTCACTCTCTCTCTCACTGCTCATCTGACTAGACGCATCCACTGTCTGCTAGGAGAGCCTCCGGGCTCGCTCTGGCGCGCATGCACGGCGCCGGAGTGAGTTCTTGTGATGGTGGTATGATTAATAAACTCCCTTTTAAACTCTCAGTTCGCCGCTTATTATTTCATGCCGCCACACCTGCATGTTTTTGGCCTGTGGGAGGAAACCGGAGAAATCCCGGAGTAAACCCACGCAGATACGGGGAGAACATGCAAACTCCACACAGATCACTGTTGGTCAGGGGCTGTGATCAAACCAGGGATCCCATGGCCAAGGGTGAGTTGCTGTGCTGGTGCAGTGCTAACCACTGCCCCACCGCACCGCCCTTTCTGTGACCATTGTGGGTTTTTCTTTCATTAACAGAGGGGTACCAGCAATTTTGTCCACGTGCGTATTTACTTGTGTATTATTAGCATATTTGTAATTTGTGTATTGTGTGTATTTTCTACTATTGAATAAATAAAAAAGAATTGAATTGTAGGCGCTTCCCGGCCAGATATTGTGATACTAGGAGACCGGCTCCGGCTGTGTAGTCGCTTCGCAACTATAACTGCCTAAACGGATCATTCTGTACACGAACACATATTGTGGTGAATTATGTCTTTAGAGTTCGCTACAGTTCTCTGTTATGTACCTGGCAGGTTAAGATGACCGAAATTCACGAAGTCAATGACTTTAATCCATCAGTAGCCTTCAGACAAACTAAACGTGCCAACATCTGATTTCAGAATAAAGGAGGTTTTCCTGCTGTCTGGGTGGTGAGATTTCTGAAAAAAAAACAAAAACAAACAAACAAACTATAAATATAAAGAAATATTATAATAGAAATAACGGCATCCTTGGTCATTTAAAGGCCAAATGTCACGTAACAGGGTCCTTAAAATGTCTTGAAACTAGATATAAAAGGGAACCGATCCGTTCGGGTCTTGGTGCATATGCTTCAGTAACGCCGGAATATTCGTTAATTTAAAACTGCCGCGCTTGGCCTGACGTTCCTACTCACGGCCCCCGGAATCGCCTGGGGAAGAAGGCGGAAGTGACGAAATAGATTGTACCTTTTAGTTTGATGCTTGGGGTATCCCGATTGATTGTTTATATGGAGACTGGAAGAGGCACCGCATATTTTTAATACATAGACAGTTTTTTTTCCTTTGTTTGTGGAAGGCAATCACTATTTTTGTTCTTAGTTACCCCTCGTTACCAATGTAACAACGACCAACAATTTTATCCTTAGAAATAAATCATCTATCGTATTGCTGGATGGCACCGTAAAACAGGGCTATAAGGGACGGCTCGGTAATAAGGGACACTTTTCTGGGAAATGTTTTAAATGTAATTCGTGTTGTTATTGTCAAATATTTTAAGGATTCATGGATATTTGACAATAACAACACAACTCAGCGTCCTGCTCAAAATAAAAAAAGCAGAATTCTGGATTTGGAAGGCGATTCCTCTCTGTTCCGCAGCCGCAGGACAGTAGAAAGTGTGAGGCCATCAGCCTAATGACTTCTCATTGTAGTGATAATAGCTCACGCTGAGCGATCTGCCCGCCCCGGCTCAGCGTAATGATTGAGTCCACACTTCTCACTGTAGTGAGAATAGCTCACGCTGAGCGCTCTGCCAGCCCCCTAGCTGTGGGGGTCACACACACGACGTGTTCCTCAACACACTGAATAATTTTTTTTCCCGTATATTTTTCTTTTGGGCGTACAGAAATAGCAATACGCCCGTATTTGCTAAAATTGCATTTTCCCCGTATTAAAGTACGGCGAAAACGTATCACTTGACAGGTATGCGCCTCCATTCTCATTCTGATCTGGTCAATTTCTTGACAGCAGCGGCTCTCCTCCACTGTTGGCATTGCTTGGCAACACTCACAGGTGCACCTATTGAAAAATTCAAGTACAAGAATTTGCTAATATTTTCTGAATGCATGTATACATAAATATGCTTGTTTGTTGATATTGTAAGCACAGGTTTGTTGATATTGCAATTGTGAGCTTTTATAAATTTTGTAACAATATAATATATATAATATTCAATAATGTGTTCACATCCGGTCCATATTATTTACACCATATCCACCTCATAAATGCCTTGCAGAACTCATGTAAAATAAAGTGAAAAGATCCATTGCATTATTCATGTTGTCTTTGTTTATTAATAGAACTTTCAAGCCCTCCCCATGAAGTGCCATGTGCTAGAGACATAGTTTTTTCCCAATTATTTCTAGTTATCAAACCTTGAAGCTGGCGTACAAAACAACAAGCTAGATTTCTAATTCGTCTACAGTGAGAAAGGAACATTCCTGGTTATGGCCCTATACACACGATCCTGGGGATTTTAAACAAGTCATTTTCCACAATTACTTCCATTTCATCCTTGATTTTGTTGCTACAACTGAATGAGGAAAGAAAGGATTCTACTGTAAGCTAGCGCCCCACTGTATCGTCATAATAATGGCTTCCGAAAAATCAATATTTATGGGGCGCCCTCGACAGACCCCCTTCGGCTTCCCAATTCTGGAGGTGATTAATGTCCAATTCAATGACATTTTCCACTGGCTCTGCTCTCTGGTCATCGTCGGAACTGTTGTCATCAGACAAAGCATCTGATTCCGTCTCAGACGGCTCGAACCTGTAAGGTTCTATGCCTCTGTCACTGTCTGAACCACTGACAAAAAAAACGACAAAAAAAAAAGACAGAACTAAACTAATTTGTTCACAATCGCTGTCACTTTCCGTCATGATTGTCCAATGTTGATAAGTGTGAATGTGGATAGGCAGGGCAGCCAGGGTGAAATTTGTGACGTCAAAATCATGGCCGCGGTCTGGATTGGCTGTCACAAGCCAGCGAGCAAGGCGGGGCCTTCGCCTGGTGTATTTTGTGCAATTATGTAAATACGGGTGGGTGATATGGTCTCCGGTATGAATATTTGGTTTAAGCTATGTGTATTTTATCAAAATTCGTTGTCATTTAGAAAAAAAAAATTACGTGACATTTGGCCTTTAAGTTAATTTATTTCATTAAATACAATTTTATTAATATTTTTTCTTTGTAATGTGACTTCCGGTTATGGCGGCTACGTAGAAGGACACGTATCACTCTGCTCTGCTCCGAGAGAAGAAAAATCGGCAAATAACTCTCTCATTTGGAACAGAACCTATCCCAGCGTTTGGGCGAGGATATGCCGGTGAAGCCTAAGGCTGGGAAATCAGGTGGAGGAAAAATTGAACCGCCGAAACTTTATTTATTTCAATACATTCCTTTACCACCACCTTCAGATCTATTCTCAAGAATTAAAAAAAAGTTAGTGGAATTTATATGGAACAACAGGAAGGCTAGATTACGTTTGTCCTTACTATATTTACCATTTGATCGTGGAGGTCTGAAATGTCCAAACTTTATGTTGTATTACTGGTCAGCACAACTGAGGTCTATGACATATTATTTTTCATCAAATGATCTCCCTCACTGGACTGAAATGGAATCATACAATTTACCTTTACCTCTTCCCATATTACAGAAACAAGTTAAAAATCCATTTGTAAAGCATATGATCAAAATATGGTGTGAAACTAAAAAATATTTAAAAGAACCACATTTACTGTCACAATATAGCCCAATATGGGGTAATCAATATACTTTTTTTTAATTTAAGTTTTTGTAAAGGGTATACAGGTCGTTACAGCAATGCATCGTTTACATTTTCATCACCTTCCTTTATTTTCTGATATCTGACAACATTGGAAGAATAATTATTACAACACCCTTTTTTTTTTTAAAGTGAAAGAAAAAGTGAAATTAAAGAGAATAAAATAAAAAAACAAACAAACAATCAAACAAAACAGCAAAAAACAAAAAGAAAAATAAGTAAATAAAGGTAAAAGAGCATCTGAGTAGTGTTGGAACAAAGAGCGGAACCATTATTGAAATGGTATTTGTCAAAGATTAGATCTAATGGAAGACACATATGCGATCCAGGGTTGCCAAAAGTTCAAGAACCCATCCATGTCCTGTCTCAGTGCGAATGTCAACTTTTCCATCGAGTAAATGTCTTGGATCACGTTAATCCAATCTTCAGGTGTAGGACAGTCCTTCAACATCCATTTTTTAGTTAGAGCTTTTTTACTTGCCAATATTAAAACATTGAATAAGTATTTTTCTCCTCGTCTTTCCAGTGAGTCCGGTAGTAGGCCCAAATACAAAGTTACAAAAGAAAAGGGGACTGTTATTTTAAATATTTTCCCCAATATTGTCTGTACATTGGTCCAATATTGGTGGATAACTGGGCATGACCAAAACACATGAAAATGATTTGCAGTCTTTTCACCACACAAGCACCAACAGTTCAACCCCTTATGGGTAAATTTGTTTTGTGCAGGTGTTCTGAAAAATCTTACCAAGTTTTTCCATCCAAATTCTCTCCACTGCAGGGATGAGGTACTTTTCCATTGCTGTTTATTTAGCTTTTCCCATATTTCCAGTTGTAAAGTGAAATTCCCCTCTTTTTCCCATCTCTCTTTTATATATGATGTGTTGTCTCCTTTTAAGTCTTGAAGACCTTGGTATATTTTAGAAATGTATCTGATCCCTGGGATCCCTTTATATGCCATTAAGAAGACCTTCAGAACACCTGACTGGGCCCTTTCCAAATCCTCCTTTTTTTTTTTTTTTTTTATTTAAGTTTTTGTAAAGGGTATACAGGTCGTTACAGCAATGCAGTGTTTACATTTTCATCACATGTTCCCTTATTTTCTGATATCTGACAACATTGGAAGATTAATTCTTACAACACCCCCTTTTTTTTTTTTAAAGTGAAAGAAAAAGTGAAATTAAAGAGGAAAAAAAACAAAAAACAAATAACAAAAAAAACAAACAAACCAGTAAAAAACAAACAAAAAGAAAAAGTAAGTAAATAAAGATAAAAGAGCATCTGAGTAGTGTTGGAACAAAGAGTGGAACCATTATTGAAATGGTATTTGTCAAAGATTAGATCTAATGGAAGACACATATGCGGTCCAGGGTTGCCAAAAGTTCATGAACCCATCCATGTCCTGTCTCAGTGCGAATGTCAACTTTTCCATCGAGTAAATGTCTTGGATCACGTTAGTCCAATCTTCAGGTGTAGGACAGTCCTTCAACATCCATTTTTTAGTTAGAGCTTTTTTGCTTGCCAATATTAAAACATTGAATAAGTATTTTTCTCCTCGTCTTTCCAGTGAGTCCGGTAGTAAACCCAAATACAAAGTTACAAAAGAAAAGGGAACTGTAATTTTGAATATTTTCCCCAATATTGTCTGTACCTTGGTCCAATATTGGTGGATAACTGGGCATGACCAAAACACATGAAAATGATTTGCAGTCTTTTCACCACACAAGCGCCAACAGTTCAATCCCTTATGGGTAAATTTGTTTTGTGCAGGTGTTCTGAAAAATCTTGCCAAGTTTTTCCATCCAAATTCTCTCCACTGCAGGGATGAGGTACTTTTCCATTGCTGTTTATTTAGCTTTTCCCATATTTCCAGTTGTAAAGTGAAATTCCCCTCTTTTTCCCATCTCTCTTTTATATAAGATGTGTTGTCTCCTTTTAAGTCTTGAAGACCTTGGTATATTTTAGAAATGTATCTGATCCCTGGGATCCCTTTATATGCCATTAAGAAGACCTTCAGAACACCTGACTGGGCCCTTTCCAAAACCTCCTTTTTAAGTATATTGTTTATGTGGTGTCTAAGCTGGAAGAACCTGTAAAGGTCTTGATTTATTAGGCCTTGTTTTTTCAAATCTTCAAAACTTCTTAAGATTTGCCCTTTAAAAAAATCGTAATATTTTATCAGCCCTTTCTCCTTCCACTTTTTAAATCTGGTGTCTGTTTTATTAGGAGTAAAGTCCTGATCATAGGCGATCCATTGCAGAAGTTGATAGGGCTCTTTAGTTTGATTCTCTCTGACTATCTTAAACCAAATTTTTAGCGGGGTCTCTATCCACGGGTTAGTGTTATTCAAAAGCTTAGGTAAGGCATTGTTCCCTATTATCGCCTGTAGGGGGATGTCACTTGTTATTTGGCATTCGATCTCCTTCCATTGTGCAGTGTAGACTGGGTTACATATCTCTACTAAAGTTTTAATTTGTGCGGCTTTAAAGTAGTCCCTGATATTTGGCAGCGCGAGCCCACCTTTGTCTTTGTTTAGCTGTAGGGTTCTATATCTGATTCTAGGTCTCTTGCCCTGCCATATGAATCTTGAGATCCTTCTGTCCAGCTCCTGCCATGTTTTTTTGGGAGGTTCTACCGGTATTGTTTGGAAAAGGTATAGAAGACGTGGAAGTATATTCATTTTGACTGCTTCAATTCTTTGTGCAGTACCCAAGAATGGTATCATATTCCATCTTGCTAGGTCAGATTTTATTTTTGTCACCAGTGGATCATAGTTTAGTGATATAATTTTGTTGAGTTGTTTCGGGATATTGACCCCCAGATATTTCATAGATTCCGACTCCCAGTTAGTTTTGAGTTTGCTTAGTGGATAATGATTTGGGTCATAGTTGAATGTTAAAACTTGGGTTTTATGCATATTTAATTTGTACCCCGATAAATCTCCATACTCTGAAAAAACTGAGGTTAGTTCTGGTAAAGAAGTGTCCGGCTGCCCTAGGTATATTAAAATGTCATCAGCAAAGAGTGCTATTTTATGTTCCTTCTGACCAAGTGTAATACCTTGAATTTTTTTGTTTTGTCTTATCCATTGGCTCAGAGGTTCTATGAAGATTGCAAAGAGCAGTGGAGACAGGGGGCAGCCCTGACGACATCCTCTTTCCAGTTCAAAAGATGATGATAAATTACCGTTAATCCTTATTTTAGCTGTTGGTTTTTTATATAATGCCTGTATAGTTCTAATGAAGTTGTTATGAAAATTGAAACTGGATAAGATTCTATATAGAAAAGACCAGTCAACCGAATCGAATGCTTTTTCAGCATCTAATCCCAATATGACTGCATTTAAGTTATATTTTTTTATATGATGAATTATGTGTAAAGTGCGTCGAATGTTGTCTTGTGTCTGTCTTTGTCTTATAAAACCTGTTTGGTCTAAATGAATTAGGTCTGTCAGTATATTTTCTAACCTTTTGGCAAGGATAATGGTAAAAAGCTTATAGTCCTGATTTAGTACACTGATTGGTCTGTAGTTGGAGCACTCTAGTTTATCCTTTTCAGGTTTAGGTATAACTGCAATGACCCCTTCTCTCCAGGAGGGGGGGATTTCCCCTGTGTGGAGGACATCATTAAATGTTTTCAGGAGGAGAGGAGATAGTTGCTGTTTAAAGGTTTTGTACCACTCTGCTGTATAGCCATCAGCTCCTGGGGATTTGTTAGCTTTAAGTTTCATAATTGCTTTTTCCAATTCTTTAGGATGTATTTCTGACAGTAGTGTTTTATTTTGTGACTCCGTAAGTTGGGGAAGGCTTAATGTGTTTAGGAATGCCTCGGATGCGTTTTTATGTTTTTTGTGGGAGTATAAGTTCTTATAGTAATTCTCGAAGTTTTTAAGAATATCCTGAATTCTGAATTTTATTTCCTTTGATACTGGGTCTCTGATTTTGTAGATTGCTCTTTCTGTTTGTTGTTTCCTCAATTTATAGGCTAGCAATTTTGCCGATTTACTGCCTGCTTCATAGTATTTTTGTTTCAGAAATGTAAGTTTCTTCTGGATTTCTATTGTGTAGATCTCATTTATTTGGTTTTTAATTTCCTTAATCTTGAGCGAGTCAGTAGAATGAGTGTTGCCTTTGATAAGATAAGATAAGATAAGATAAGCCTTTATTAGTCCCACAACGGGGAAATTCCAGGATTGCAACAGCACAGGGATAGCAACACTCAGAGCAACAATCAGAAGGCAAGAAAAAAACAAGCAAGCAAGAGCAGCTAATATACATATGTACGTATTACTATAAAATATATATATATACACACACACACAGACACACAGTGCAGAGCATTGTAGCTGGATGGAATAAATATATGAATATATGAACACACAGTGCAGAGCATTGTAGCTAGATGGAATAAATATGTAAATATATAAACACCCACAGTACGGAGCATTGCAGCTAGGTGGAATAAATATGCAAGTATATAAACACACACAGTGCGGAGCAATGTAGCTAGATGGAATAATATGTAGATATATAAATATATAAACACACCCAGTGCTGAGCATTGTAGCTAGATGGAATAAATATGTAAATATATAAACACACACAGTGCAGAGCATTGTTGCTAGATGGAATGAAACAGCATAACCGTCTACTTAGTTATCCTACATGGTATGATTATGTGCCCATACATATTCTCACCCTCCATAGCGACCGGTATGTTCCTAGTTGTATGCCGGAGGGGACCATTGTGTAAGTCTATTGCATCTTTTGCATTCAAAAAACTATTAGTTTGTTACGTCTTTTTGCTATCTCTGCGAGCAGCCCTGCTTAGGTTGTACAGTCTGACAGCCGTTGGTAGGAAGGACCTACGAAACCTCTCGGTTGTGCACCTGGGATGATGTAGTCTGCTGCTAAATGAGCTCCTCAGTGCATTCAGTATGTCCTGCATAGGGTGGAACTCGGACTCCAGCAGAGATGACAGTTTAGCCACCGTCCTTCTCTCTCCTATCTCCTCCATCGGATCAAGGCGCTGCCCCAGGACAGAGCTAGCTTTCTTAATCAGTTTGTTCAGTCTCTTCCTATCGGCTGCAGTAATGCCACTGCCCCAGCAGACCACTCCAAAAGTGATGGCTGATGCCACCACCGTGTCATAGAATGACTTCAGCAGCGCCCCTTGTACACCAAAAGACCTGAGTCTCCTCAGCAGGAACAGCCTGCGCTGTCCCTTCTTGTAGAGTGCATCAGTATTGTGTGACCAGTCTAGTTTATTGTTCAGATGAATACCCAGGTACTTATAGGATGTCACCATCTCGATGTCTGTTCCCTGTATATTTACTGGTACTGTGAGGGGCTGCCCATGCCTGCGGCAGTCCACCACCAGCTCCTTAGTTTTCCTCGCGTTGATCTGGAGGCAGTTCCGATGGCACCAGTCCACGAAGTCCTGGATAAGCCCTCTGTACTCAGCTTCATCTCCATTGGAGATGAGGCCAACGATCGCAGAGTCATCAGAGAACTTCTGTAGATGGCAGTGTGTTGTGTTGTGTGAGAAGTCCGCAGTATAAAGAGTGAACAGGAAGGGAGCCAGCACCGTTCCCTGGGGGGCCCCCGTGCTACTGATGATCGTGTCGGACACACAGTCCCGGGTTCTCACAAACTGAGGCCGGTTCGTGAGGTAGTCCAGGATCCATGATGACAGGTGCTGGTCCACCCCTGCGCGCAGCAGCTTGTCCTTCAGGATCATCGGTTGGATGGTGTTGAAAGCACTGGAGAAGTCAAAGAACATGATCCTCACCATATTCCCGGGCTTCTCCAGGTGGGACAGAGAACGGTGAAGGAGGAAGATCACCGCATCCTCCACCCCAATGCCATGCTGGTAGGCGAACTGGAGTGGATCCATCGCTGGTTCCACCAGGGGGCGGAGGTGAGCAAGGAGCAGTCTCTCCAGGGTCTTCATCAAGTGGGACGTCAAGGCCACCGGTCTGTAGCTGTTCAGGTCTTTGGGGTGGGAAGTTTTTGGTACAGGTACCACACAAGATGTTTTCCACAGCTGTGGTACCCTCCCCAGTTTCAGGCTCATGTTGAAGATATACGTCACAATCCCACACAGCTGGTCTGCACAGGACTTGAGGAGCTTTGCGCTGATGCCGTCCGGTCCCGGCGCCTTCCTCGCCTTGATCTTCCTCAGCTCCGTCCTCACCTGGGTCCTGGTCAGGGTCAGGATGGGGGGCTGTGTGTTGGGAGTGGGGGGGTGTTGGTGGAGTGGGGAGTGGGCAGCAGGACTTGATTTCTTTAGAGGCAGCAGTGGTTGTTGTGCAGTCAGGGGGGAGGGCGGTTGGTCAAATCTATTGAAAAACAGATTCAGGTTGTTCGCCCACTCCCTGCCCCCTGTGGCCTGGGGGGAGGTATTCTGGAGCCCCGAGATGGTTTTGAGGTTTCTCCAGACCCCGCTGATGTCGCTCTGTTGCAGCTTGTCCTCCATCTTCTTCCTGAAGTTGTCCTTGCCTTCTCTGATCTTTCTCCTCAGCTCCCTCTGTACGGACTTCAGCATCTCCCTGTTCCCTGACCTGAAGATCCTCTTCTTCTCTCTCAGAAGTGTTTTTATCTCAGGGTTGATCCAGGGTTTGTTGTTTGAGTGACGCCGTATGGTCTTGGTGGGAACGGATTTGTCCACACAGAAGCTGAGGTAGCCCGTGAAGGTGTGAATGAGGCCATCGATGTCCTCACCATGTGGATCGCAGAGCTGCTTCCAGGCGGTGGCTTCAAAACAGCCCTTTAGGGTGTCCATTGTCTCCTCAGACCATAACTCCACAGTGTGCATGGCCGGAGGTTGTCTGTGCACTAGGGGTTTGTACACCGGCCGGAGATGAACCAAGTTGTGATCCGATCTCCCGAGTGGGGGGAGTTGTGATGAGGTGTACGCCTCCTTAGTGTTTGCGTAGAATAAATCCAGTGTTTTATTGTCTCTAGTGTGGCATGTGACATACTGGGTGAACGTGGGTAGAATGGGAGACAGTGAAACATGGTTGAAATCGCCTGAGATGAGGAGAAGAGCATCTGGGTGTTCTGTCTGCAGCCTGCTGGTTACTGAATGGATGACGTCACGTGCTGTCCCAGCGTTCGCCGTCGGATTTGCATAAACAACAATGCAGATCACGTGTGAGTGTTCTCTCGGGAGATATGTAGGCCTCATGCTAACAGCTAGCAACTCTTTGTGTTCTTTTTCTAGGTTCCTAAGTTCTGACTCTAATGTGGATAGTTTTTCTTGTCTTAGTTTCTTTTGGGTTGCCAGTTTTGCAATAATCTTTCCTCTTATTACAGCTTTACATGCATCCCACAGTATTAAAGGGGATACTTCTCCATTATCGTTATCTTCCAAATATCTGAGAATATCTGATTCCAATTCATCTTTCAATGGTCCTTTCAGGACATTTGAATTTAACCTCCAAGAAAATGTATTATTTGTGTATTTTTGGATATTTAAGTCCATGTAGATCGGACTGTGGTCGGAGAGATCCATCAGTCCTATTTTACATGTTTTTACTCTTCCAATGTCTCTATTAAACATAAAAAAATAGTCAATCCTTGAGTAAGATGAATGTGGAGTTGAGTAAAATGTATAGTCTTTTACACTGGGGTTGAGTTCCCTCCACACGTCACAGATTCCCAATTCTTTTAGTAGCATCCGAGTCTTCCTGTTTTGGGTGTTATTTTGATGTGGGGAATTACCAGAAGCATCCCAGTATGGATTCAGTCTAAGATTGAAGTCCCCACCACATATCACTAAACCTTGAGCTTTAGTTATCATTAGGTCGAATACATTTTTATAAAATTTCCAGTTAGCCCCTGGGGGAGCATACACATTCAGCAGGGTGATATCTTCTCCCTCTAGCCGCCCAGTTACCAAACTGTATCTCCCTTCTTTATCTTTGTGTTCTGATTTTTTTTCAAATGTAATTTTGGTTGATATCAATGTCGCTACTCCCCTCCTCCTCCCTGATTTATATGAAGATGAAGAGATCATTTTAAACCCTTGTCTACTGAGTTTATTGTGTTCCACGTCTGTTAGGTGGGTTTCTTGTAAAAGTATTATTCCTGCTTTGTCTTTTTTCATTTTGCCTAGAATCTTGGATCTTTTAACTGGATTCAGGATTCCTTTTACATTATATGAAATTATTTTGGTTACACCCTGTTTCTCCATTGTGTTGTTTTGTTTAGTATAACTGTGTGGTGGCCCTCTTTTGTGCTACTCAGAAACTGAAAGAACATTAAAAACAAGAAAAACATTAAGAACATAGTGTAAAAAACTTTAAAACAAAAAGCTGTCATAAGAACTTCCTGAGCTGAGGTCTTTTTAAAGACCCTGTAAGAGCCTTGATGGAGTGAAGGCTCTGAGGGAAATTCCTCAAACTCTGTTACGTGTTGAGGGCCCTCTCTTACCACTGAAAGTAGTCCCATGCTTTTAACGTGAGTTTCAGAACCCAATCCAAACTTGTAATGATTTTTTTTTTTTTCCTTTTATGCCTAAACCCTGTGAAATTGTGTGCACCCTCCCACCCCCATCACATCAAACATTCACGCAAAAACAGTATTTGTTAGTATGAGGAGAACATGTGGATTATTGTCACATTTCTATTTTAACAAGTTTTTTTTTTTTTTTATTACAAAGACTTATTTGTTTCAAATAATATGATTGTTCCATGAAATGTTTTACCACATGCTGAATATGCATCTCCTTTAATGTTTGTTACCTTGTATGAGGGGGGTTGGATGTGCGGATTGATTCAAGAGAAAAGGAAAAAAAAAAAAAAAAAAAGGTCGCTATTCCAACCTGAAAACGGATAGTTTATCCGCGACGCTCTGGTGCTGGGTTTCCCGCTGCTGGTCCGTGGATTTTGAGGGTCTTTGTGTTGTCCATGTTTGCGCTTTGATCTTCTCACTCGGGTCTGCTGCGGGTTTAAATACCGTTACCGGGAGCCCTCTTTTCGCCATGTCAGCTGTTGCTTCTTCCGCCGAATTATAGAGACACGTTTCATCGCCGTAGAAGACCCTTAACTTCGCAGGAAATGGTGTCTGAAAGCGCAATTTCTTCTCTCTTAACACCTTTTTCGCGTCATTGTATTCCCTGCGCTTTTTAAGGACCTCCGGGGCGTAATCGTGTTCCACGTAGACTTTTCTCTCCTGGTGCATAAATCCTTTTTTCTGCCAGGCCAGTCTTACAACCTCTTGTTTTATTTTGAAATTGGAAAATCTTACCAACACCGAATGTGGGGGCGCTTCCGCCGCCGGCCTAGCGGCTAATGAACGATGTGCCTTTTCTATCTTCAAGTCGGTGGTTTGTGGAATATCCAATTTCTCTCTTAGTAAGGATTCCACACATTCTGCCATTGAGTTAAAACCATTTTCGGTTCCTTCTATCAGACCATGAATTCTTATGTTGTCTCTTCTTTGTTTTCCTTCTTGGTCGGTTAGCTTAGCCTCTATAGCTGCTTGTCTTTTGCGTAGGTCTAGCACAGAATCTTCGAGCACTTTTATTCGATCTTCTGTTTCCAAGATTCGGTTCTCGGCCTGGTCCACTCTGCTGTTTGTCCTTTTCAATTCTTCTCTGAATTCCCGAAATTCGGCCGTAACATCTCGGCGAAATCGTCGTAGCTCCTCAAATAGTGATTTCAGGCTAACCCTTTTGTTAGCTATCACCAGTTCCTCGTCTTCTGAACGGAGATCTTCCAGTTCAGATTCTCCGGCCGATACGTGTCCTGGCCTGGAGAATTTCAGTTTCTTCTGTTTTCCTTTAGACATGATGATTTTGTCTTTTGATTTTCACTCCTCCAAAAATCCGTTAAGTTTGATTTTCAAGGTGTTATCCTGGATTGGGTCTGAGAGCTTCAGTGTTAAGCTGCAGTCGCCATGGCGTCCAGACCGGAAGTCCAAATCCTCCTTTTTAAGTATATTGTTTATGTGGTGTCTAAGCTGGAAGAACCTGTAAAGGTCTTGATTTATTAGACCTTGTTTTTTCAAATCTTCAAAACTTCTTAAAATTTGCCCTTAAAAAAAATCGTAATATTTTATCAGCCCTTTCTCCTTCCACTTTTTAAATCTGGTGTCTGTTTTATTAGGAGTAAAGTCTTGATCATAGGCAATCCATTGCAGAAGTCGTTAGGGCTCTTTAGTTTGATTCTCTCTGACTATCTTAAACCAAATTTTTAGCGGGGTCTCTATCCACGGGTTAGTGTTATTCAAAAGTTTAGGTAAGGCATTGTTCCCTATTATCGCCTGTAGAGGGATGTCACTTGTTATTTGGCATTCGATCTCCTTCCATTGTGCAGTGTAGACTGGGTTACGTATCTCTACTAAAGTTTTAATTTGTGCGGCTTTAAAGTAGTCCCTGATATTTGGCAGCGCGAGCCCACCTTTGTCTTTGTTTAGCTGTAAGGTTCTATATCTGATTCTAGGTCTCTTGCCCTGCCATATGAATCTTGAGATCCTTCTGTCCAGCTCCTGCCATGTTTTTTTGGGAGGTTCTACCGGTATTGTTTGGAAAAGGTATAGAAGACGTGGAAGTATATTCATTTTGACTGCTTCAATTCTTTGTGCAGTACCCAAGAATGGTATCATATTCCATCTTGCTAGGTCAGATTTTATTTTTGTCACCAGTGGATCATAGTTTAGTGATATAATTTTGTTGAGTTGTTTTGGGATATTGACCCCCAGATATTTCATAGATTCCGTCTCCCAGTTAGTTTTGAGTTTGCTTAGTGGATAATGATTTGGGTCATAGTTGAATGTTAAAACTTGGGTTTTATGCATGTTTAATTTGTACCCCGATAAATCTCCATACTCTGAAAAAACTGAGGTTAGTTCTGGTAAAGAAGTGTCCGGCTGCCCTAGGTATATTAAAATGTCATCAGCAAAGAGTGCTATTTTATGTTCCTTCTGACCAAGTGTAATACCTTGAATTTTTTGATTTTGTCTTATCCATTGGCTCAGAGGTTCTATGAAGATTGCAAAGAGCAGTGGAGACAGGGGGCAGCCCTGACGACATCCTCTTTCCAGCTCAAAAGATGATGATAAATTACCGTTAATCCTTATTTTAGCTGTTGGTTTTTTATATAATGCCTGTATAGTTCTAATGAAGTTGTTATGAAAATTGAAACTGGATAAGATTCTATCTAGAAAAGACCAGTCAACCGAATCGAATGCTTTTTCAGCATCTAATCCCAATATGACTGCATTTAAGTTATATTTTTTTATATGATGAATTATGTGTAAAGTGCGTCTAATGTTGTCTTGTGTCTGTCTTTGTCTTATAAAACCTGTTTGGTCTAAATGAATTAGGTCTGTCAGTATATTTTCTAACCTTTTGGCAAGGATAATGGTAAAAAGCTTATAGTCCTGATTTAATACACTGATTGGTCTGTAGTTGGAGCACTCTAGTTTATCCTTTTCAGGTTTAGGTATAACTGCAATGACCCCTTCTCTCCAGAAGGGGGGATTTCCCCTGTGTGGAGGACATAGTTAAATGTTTTCAGGAGGAGAGGAGATAGTTGCTGTTTAAAGGTTTTGTACCACTCTGCTGTATAGCCATCTGCTCCTGGGGATTTGTTAGCTTTAAGTTTCATAATTGCTTTTTCCAATTCTTTAGGTTGTATTTCTGACAGTAGTGTTTTATTTTGTGACTCTGTAAGTTGGGGAAGGCTTAATGTGTTTAGGAATGCCTCGGATGCGTTTTTATGTTTTTTGTGGGAGTATAAGTTCTTATAGTAATTCTCGAAGCTTTTAAGAATATCCTGAATTCTGAATTTTATTTCCTTTGATACTGGGTCTCTGATTTTGTAGATTGCTCTTTCTGTTTGTTGTTTCCTCAATTTATAGGCTAGCAATTTTGCCGATTTACTGCCTGCTTCATAGTATTTTTGTTTCAAAAATGTAAGTTTCTTCTGGATTTCTATTGTGTAGATCTCATTTATTTGGTTTTTAATTTCCTTAATCTTGAGCGAGTCAGTAGAATGAGTGTTGCCTTTGTGTTCTTTTTCTAGGTTCCTAAGTTCTGACTCTAATGTGGATAGTTTTTCTTGTCTTAGTTTCTTTTGGGTTGCCAGTTTTGCAGTAATCTTTCCCCTTATTACAGCTTTGCATGCATCCCACAGTATTAAAGGGGATACTTCTCCATTATCGTTTTCTTCCAAATATCTGAGAATATCTGATTCCAATTCATCTTTCAGTGGTCCTTTCAGGACATTTGAATTTAACCTCCAAGAAAATGTATTTTTTGTGTATTTTTGGATATTTAAGTCCATGTAGATCGGACTGTGGTCAGAGAGATCCATCAGTCCTATTTTACATGTTTCTACTCTTCCAATGTCTCTATTAAACATAAAAAAATAGTCAATCCTTGAGTAAGATGAATGTGGCGTTGAGTAAAATGTATAGTCTTTTACACTGAGGTTGAGTTCCCTCCACACGTCACAGATTCCCATTTCTTTTAGTAGCATCCGAGTCTTCCTGCTTTGGGTGTTATTTTGATGTGGAGAATTACCAGAAGCATCCCAGTATGGATTCAGTCTTAGATTGAAGTCCCCACCACATATCACTAAACCTTGAGCTTTAGTTATCATTAGGTCAAATACATTTTTATAAAATTTCCAGTTAGCCCCTGGGGGTGCATATACATTCAGCAGGGTGATATCTTCTCCCTCTAGCCGCCCAGTTACCAAACTGTACCTCCCTTCTTTATCTTTGTGTTCTGATTTTTTTTCAAATGTAATTTTGGTAGATATCAATGTCGCTACTCCCCTCCTCCTCCCAGACTTATATGAAGATGAAGAGATCATTTTAAACCCTTGTCTACTGAGTTTAGTGTGCTCCACGTCTGTTAGGTGGGTTTCTTGTAAAAATATTATTCCTGCTTTGTCTTTTTTCATTTTGCCTAGAATCTTGGATCTTTTAACTGGATTCAGGATTCCTTTTACATTATATGAAATTATTTTGGTTACACCCTGTTTCTCCATTGTGTTGTTTTGTTTAGTATAACTGTGTGGTGGCCCTCTTTTGTGCTACTCAGAAACTGAAAGAACATTAAGAACAAGAAAAACATTAAGAACATAGTGTATAAAACTTTAAAACAAAAAACTGTCAAAAGAACTTCCTGAGCTGAGGTCTTTTTAAAGACCCTGGAAGAGCCTTGATGGAGTGTAGGCTCTGAGGGAAATTCCTCAAACTCTGTTACGTGTTGAGGGCCCTCTCTTACCCCCGTAAGTTGACCCATGCTTTTAACGTGAGTTTCAGAATCCAATCCGAACTTGTAATGATTTTTTTTTTTCCCTTTATGCCTATACCCTGTGAAATTGTGTGCACCCTCCCACCCCCATCACAGCAAACATTCACGCAAAAACAGTATTTGTTAGTGTGGGGAGAACATGTGGATTATTGTCACATTTCTATTTTAACAAGTTTTGTTTTGTTTGTTTTTTTTATTAAAAAGACTTATTTGTTTCAAATATTATGACTGTTCCATGAAATGTTTTACCACATGCTGAATATGCATCTCCTTTAATGTTTGTTACCTTGTATGAGGGGGGTTGGATGTGCAGATTGACTCAAAAAAAAAATGGTCGCTATTCCAACCTGAAAACGGCCAGTTTATCCGCGACGCTCTGGCGCTGAGTTTCCCGCTGCTGGCCCGTGGATTTTGAAGGTCTCTGTGTGGTCCATGTTTGAGCTTTGATCTTCTCACTCGGGTCTGCTGCGGGTTTAAATACCGTTACCGGGAGCCCTCTTCTCGCCATGTCAGCTGTTGCTTCTTCCGCCGAATTATAGAGACATGTTTCTTCGCCGTAGAAGACCCTTAACTTCGCAGGAAATGGCGTCTGAAAGTGCAGTTTCTTCTCACGTAGTACCTTTTTGGCGTCATTGTATTCCCTGCGCTTTTTAAGGACCTCCGGGGCGTAATCGTGTTCCACGAAGACTTTTCTCTCCTGGTGCATAAATCCTTTTTTCTGCCAAGCCAGTCTTACAACCTCGTTTTATTTTGAAATTGGAAAATCTTACCAACACCGAACGTGGGGGCGCTTCCGCCGCTGGCTTAGCGGCTAATGAACGATGTGCCTTTTCTATCTTCAAGTCGGTGGTTTGTGGAATATCCAATTTCTCTCTTAGTAAAGATTCCACGCATTCTGCCATTGAGTTAAAACCATCTTCGGCTCCTTCTATCAGACCATGAATTCTTATATTGTCTCTTCTCTGTCTTCCTTCTTGGTCGGTTAGCTTAGCCTCTATAGATGCTTGTCTTTTGCGTAGGTCCAGCACAGAATCTTCGAGCACTTTTATTCGTTCCTCTGCTTCCAAGATTCGGTTCTCGGCCTGGTCCACTCTGCTGTTTGTCCTTTTTAATTTGTCTCTGAATTCACGAAATTCGGCCGAAACCTCTCGGCGAAATCGTTGTAGTTCTTCAAATAGCGTTTTCAAGCTAACCTTTTTGTTAGCTACAACCAGTTCCTCGTCTTCTGAACGGAAATCTTCCAGTTCAGATTCTCCGGCCGATACGTGTCCTGGCCTGGAAAATTTCAGTTTCTTCTGTTTTCCTTTAGACATGATGATTTTGTCTTTTGATTTTCACTCCTCCAAAAATCCGTTAAGTTTGATTTTCAAGGTATTTTCTTGGATTGGGTCTGAGAGCTTCAGCGTTAAGCTGCAGTCGCCATGGCGTCCAGACCGGAAGTCGGGGTAATCAATATTTTAAACCAGGGAGAGCGGATGCTGTATTTAAAGTATGGAATTTAAAAGGGATTCAAAAGATTCAAGATTTATATCTGTCATGTTCAGATAACATAATGTCTTTTGAAGAGCTGAGGATCAAATTTAATCTTAATAGAACACATTTTTTTAAATATCTTCAGCTTAGGAAATTTATTCGATCAAATCAAAACAATGCTCTCACTCCACCTATTTATTCATCCTTGGAAAAAATTTTGACGAAAGATAGTAAGAGAAAGGGTATTATTTCAGAGTTTTATAATTCATTGACACTATCTTCAAGTGAAAACTCACAGAGAAGATTGAATTATTGGAAAGAAGACCTGCAAATTGAAATTTCAGAGGAACAATGGGAATTGGCTTGTACAGAAGTTCAAACCAGATCAATAAATGTATGTCTTAAATTGATACATTTTAAATGGTTAATGCGGATGTATGTTACACCGGTGGAATTAAATAGATATAACAAAAACATACCAGATACGTGCACAAAATGTATGGAAAGTAAAGGAACCTTATTTCATTGTGTATGGGAATGTAGGAAAATTAGAGTGTTTTGGGAAGAGGTGAGGGCAACAATTGAAAAAATAATTTCAAAACAAATCATATTGAATCCTAAATTGTTTTTGTTGGGTCTGTATCCAGAAAAGCATAATTTTAATAAAAGTGAAAGAGCATTCATAGACCTCAGTTTGCTTAACGCCAAAAAATGTATTGCACTATTGTGGAAAAAGACTCATAGACCAGTTGTGACTCAGTGGTTAAGACAGATGTTAACAAACCTTCCACTAGAAAGAATAAGATATATACTGAAATCAAAGGAAATTGTATTTGAGAATATATGGAGACCTTTCATTGATTATGTAAAGAATTTAAACATAACTTTTGAAGAGTTAAATTATTGTTCTGTTCTGACTGCAAAATTATGGTCAAAAATGTAAATTGTTATAAGGAAAAAAATTACCACAGTCTGTTTCAAATTTATCTAAAAAAAAAACCAAAACAGTAATTTTATTTTAAAAACAGACAAAAATTAGTCATAAAATAATCCACAAATTTATAATAAAGTTTCAAATGTACAAGAAAAGTCAATTTTACAAGAGGAAATTACAAATTTGAGGAACATGGTTTCAACTTTAGATTTACAGAGAAAAGTAGAAAACTATTAAGAAAATTGTTATAAATTTTGGCGAAAAACCTCAAACCTTCAAGACTGAAGTCATTATTCAAGTTTTTAAGTGGGTACTCTTTGTACCCTTAACTCAGTTAGAAATTTTTGGTTGTCTACTTTTAATTATTAATTTCAAAGTATTGCTTTTACATGAATAGAATTTCTGGTTACTATACCCACCTGATCATATAATTTAAGTATGCTTGAGTACATTGCTATTATGAATGTTTCTTTCCCTTTCCTACTTTCTCAATGGGAAAAAAAGAAACACTAGAATAAAAATACAAAAAAGTACACATATTTTTGTCATTTATGTAAACCATGACAAAAAAATCCTGCAGGACAAAACATGACACTTGATATTTTCTAACCTGTTTGTATACCACCATAGACAGAGAGAAAAGCTGAATTAGACAGAGCTCAGAGAGGGCAAGATGAGACAGAAGAGAGGAGCCAAGGAGAGGAAAGTGTTCAGGCAGAGGAAGGAGAGAAAGATAACGCCACTAAAAAAATGTTTGGGTGGGACCCCAACTGGCCCAATATTCAAGCCTCGGTTGTACAGTACTTCAAATGGTAAGTTCCTTATGCAACGTTACGGTGTAAAATTTTAAAAAGAAATAAATAGTATAAGATTAACATATTCCGGTATGTTTACACCCCCCCCACCCCCGGGAAAAAATATGTTGCCACTGCACCAAGGTCTTTAAGCCAGAGGAAACACTGCACTGTGTCACAAACGAATTGATAATTTTCTAAAGCCTCATTCAGAACATTATAGGGCTGTCTACACATCCGTGTACTTGCACATGAACGCACAAACCACAAGAGCAGAGAGGTCAGAAAACCGGTGTTCTGTCGATTTGTGCTGTCCTGTCGAAAAATGCTACTTGTAGCGCCAATCGACAGCCAAGTCCATCGATTTATGCTACTTTGTCAAAAACTGCTACCGTTGCTTATCAGTACGATTTTTTGCATATTCTGAAGATCATATTAATGTCTCGTGTTTAATTAGTCCATAATATTCAGTTTTATTTAGTTATTTTATTTTCCTTAATTTATTTGCTCCACGAGATGGCTTTTGTTGTGATGTGGCGCATTATAAATAAAGCTGAATTGAACTGAATTGAATTGAATTGAATTTGCTCCGTCTGATTGCCAAATTTATCATAAACTTAAAAAAATTGCCATTTCTGTATGTGACATTTTCACTAAAAATCTTTTTTGCTGCTGATCTGACTAAACTACAAACAATATCATTTAGTTACTCTTTAATTTCCAATGCACACTTAAGGTAAATGACTTTTCTGTTGATTAGTTTCCATCTAAACTATGGGGATTAATTTGTGATCAGAAAGTGGAGAATATTATGTGAAGACAAGTTGAAGACTGGAACCAAGGAGCTTGAAAAGGAGGAGGGAAATGAAGATCACCTTTTACCTTGTGGGAGGAGATCAGTAGTGCTGTCTGCGCTTGTGGTGTAAAACTCTCTCATCAAATGTAGGAAGAATTCTTACTGAAACTAACTGTACCCAAGAGGGCGATATGAGCCATAAGCCAATCAGAGATTGTAAGGAAGAGTTGGGGTTACTCCATGTACATTCTGCATATTTTAATATACCAGTATTCCCCATCAGATAATGCTCCCAGTTAACAGAAAAAAATTACACTTCCAGACACCTCATGAGCACTGCCAGAGGACGGGGAGCATGTTCTGATACTCATTATTTAGTCTGACATATAAATGCAGTGTTTCCCCATAGGTTTACAGTCTTGGGGTGGGGTGGGGGCTGCAACTAAATGGTTATTTTTGTAGTCGACTAATCTAACGACTATAATTGCGTTCCAATCACCCAATAGTGTACTCCGAAGTGGACTGCGCGGGGTTTCCGCCACTTTAACTGAGATTCCAAATTGAAGGGAACGAACGGTCTTCAGTTCAAAGTGAACTGAGAACTATGCAGGAAAAAAGTGAACAACCGTACATCACTTCACTGGAAGTTGACAAGAAGATTACCCATAAGCCACTGCGCCTCAAATACGAGTAAAACAAGCTGTTGTTGCCAACGTTATTAACAAGCTAAACTGATGTTGGTTGTTGTTTATATCAAATCATAGTAATAAAAATATATTTTTATTCATATTTTATTTAAGAAACATAAATTATCCACCATACTATCAGTAGGTGTCGATGGTTACCGTGGTAACTCACAGAGGAGGAGCCGATGGTTGCAGGCTGTTTCAAATGGCGAAATTTTGTGAAGGGCAGTTAACACTGATATTCCCTGAGAACGGAGCAGGGAGTACGGAATACAGTTTGAAGTACACTGTGGATCGGGACGTAGCTTCCTTTTTCAGTTAGTCGACTAATTGCAATTATCTCTGTCATGTCCGCCATCTCTGTTTCCTGCTGGCATTGCTCCTGTTCGGGGCTCCGGGTCATGTTTTACCTCACCTGTTTAAGCCTGCACACCTGTGAAAATCACTTTGTTGTCAGTCTCTGTCTTAATATAACGTAGCCTATTGTAAAAAGTTTCCATAGCTAAATAGAATAACGACCCATGAAACAAGTTGGAAGCTTGAACTTGACAGCATAATAAAAAATGTTTGAAGGAACACAATTAAATAACTGAAACTAAAAAACAGTCTTTTAGCCCCAAAATAAAGTGCAACAGCTCATTTAGCAGATTCTGCTGCACCATGCAAAGCTGTTGTAATTCTGCATGTTCACAACAAACTAGAGTATCATTAAAAATTCATAAAAGTATAAAAGAAAACAAACTAGTCCGTCTTATTAAAACCTTTCTGGATCGGGAAGTTTAAATGTTCAATCAAGCTTCAGAATGAAAATAGTAAGAACTTCTTCCAGTCCAAAATAACAGTTTGCAAATGTTTTAAGTTGCAGTGCAGGAATGTCAGCCTTCACTACACATACAGTGAAATATTTAAGCTGTTTTATTTTTGATGATTATGGTTACAGTTTTTTTTAAATGAAATTACAAATCATGGTATTCTAATTTACTGAGATGCACTAATATTCGAAGATCAAGGAGGAGGAGAGGGGGAAGGCATGTTAGGAGGGAGAGAGAGAAAAGGAAAGGTAGAAGTGTGGAGGTGAGAGTAGGGACGTTAAATGTAGGGACTATTACTGGTAAAGACAGAGAATTGGCTGATATGATGGAGAGAAGAAAAATAGATATACTGTGTGTTCAAGAAACCAGATGAATGGGAAGCAAGGCTAGGAGCATTGGAGGTGGATTTAAACTGTTCTACCATGGTGTAGATGGGAAGAGAAACAGAGTAGGAGTAATCTTGAAGGAAGAGTATGTGAAGAGTGTTCAGGAGGTAAAGAGGGACTCAGACAGAATCATGAGGGGTCAGTCCTCTGGTAGCTCTGTGCGTAACTTTCCTTTCCCCGTTCTATTGTGCTGAGCACCACGCTAGAAGGGGGAAAGTACCATTTTTATATGGTCTTTGGTATGACCCGGCTGGGATTTGAACCCCTGCCTCCCAGGTGTGGGGCAGATGCTCTACCAACTGAGCCACCACTCCGGCTGTGTGTATGGGTGTGTGTGTATATATATATATATATATATATATATATATATATATATATATATATATATATATATATATATATATATATATATATATATATATATATATATATATATATACAGTGTACACACACACATATCTGTATATATATACACATATATATGTATATATGCACACACATATGTGTATATATACTGTATATACAGATATATATGTGCATATATACATACTGTATACACACACACACACACACACACACACACATATATATATATATATATACATATATATACTGTATATACACACACACACACACACACACACACACACACACACACACATATATATATATATATATATATATAGGCTTAAATTATGTTTGCCTTTGTAGTATTTTTTGGGCCCCTCCCCAATCTGACCAGTGATGACATGTTTAGCCGCATGTCATCCTTCCACCGCTGTCTGTCTGTGTGGTGTCCTGCAAATGATGTGGGCTACATAGACAATTGGATCTGATTTTGGGGAAAACCTGGTCTTATTAGACGAGACAGCATTCATCCCACTTAGGATGGTGCGTCTCTTTTATCTAACAATCTGGCATCATTTTTATCCAAATTTCCAAAACCTTGACAACTCAGAGTTGGGACCAGGAAGCAGAGTCGCAGTCTTACACGCCTCTCTGCAGCTCCTCTTCATCCGCCACCCCTCAACTTAGCCCCTGTCTTCCCCATCAGAGAATCATTGTCTGCTCCCTCCAAAATGAATAAAGATTTCATGTATAAGCATCCCAAAGTGATTAAACAAAAAGTTGGTAAAACTCAAATTAAACATGAAGCCTCTAAATTTAATGACTTGGCCTCTGTTCCTCCTCATAATTGAAAAATTAAATGCAGTTTGTTAAATATTAGGTCTCTAACTCCCAAGTCTCTGTTAGTCCATGATCTGTTAATTGATCATCAGATTGATTTAATATCCCTTACAGAGACTTGGTTAGGACAAGATCTGTTTATTGTCCCTCCCAATATAAAAATGAAATATCCGCCCATTCAGCATATTGGCACTGCTCCAGACCTCTGGCCCACTGGAAAAAATAAAAGTGGACCCCTGACCCAGAGGCTAATGCTAACCATGGAAAACTTGGAGAAAGCGGATCTCCCACAGCTGGAGGATACCAGTGCATCTCAGAAAACTGGATAACCATGATTCATGATTTGATTCAAAAAGCTGAGTCATGATCATTGAAATTTTTTTTTCCCACAATATCTTTATTGAACCTTTTTTTTTTTTTTAACAAACATGATACAAACAATCAAACACTAACACTAAAGTACTACAAAAAAAAAAAAATACCCTAAAAACACCAACAACCACCAACAAAATCAAGTCTTCAACAATGCTCCTCTGTTTAGTCTAGACAATCCAATACATTAGTATACATATTATGTTCACCAGTTTGGAATTTACAAGGTCCACACACATCATTCACCTTCTTCTTCAAGAGTTATGTTTAAATTTTTTACATAATCAATAAAAGGTCTCCATATATTCTCAAACACAATTTCCTTTGATTTCAGTATATATGTTATTCTTTCTAATGGAAGGTTTGTTAACATCTGTCTTAACCACTGAGTCACATCTGGTCTATGAGTCTTTTTCCATAATAGTGCAATACATTTTTTGGCATTAAGCAAACTGAGGTCTATGAATGTTCTTTCACTTTTATTGAAATTATGCTTTTCTGGGTACAGACCCAACAAAAACAGTTTAGGATTCAATATGATTTGTTTTGAGATTATTTTTTCAATTGTTACCCTCACCTCCTCCCAAAACATTTTTATTAATCTACATTCCCATAAACAATGAAATAGGGTTCCTTTACTTTCCATGCATTTTGTGCATGTATCTGGTATATTTTTGTTATATCTATTTAACTCCTCCGGTGTAACATACATCCGCATTAACCATTTGAAATGTATCAATTTAAGGCGTGCATTTATTGATTTGGTTTGAGCTTCTGTACAAGCCAATTCCCATTGTTCCTCTGAAATTTCAATTTGCAGATCTTCTTTCCAGTAGTTTAATCTTTTCAGTGAATTTTCACTTGAAGATAGTGTCAATGAGTTATAAAACTCTGAAATAATACCCTTTCTTTTACTATCTTTCATCATCATTTTTTCCAAGGATGAATAAATAGGTCGAGTGAGAGCTTTATTTTGATTTGATCGAATAAAGTTTCTAAGTTGAAGATATTTAAAAAAATGTGTTCTATTGAGATTAAATTTGATCCTCAGCTCTTCAAAAGACATTATGTTGTCTGCACATGGCAAATATAAATCCTGAATCTTTTGTATCCCTTTTAAATTCCATACTTTAAATACAGCGTCCGCTCTCCCTGGTTTAAAATATTGATTACCCCATATTGGACTAAATTGTGACAATAACTGTGGTTCTTTTAAATAGTTTTTAGCTTCACACCGTATTTTGATCATATGCTTTACAAATGGATTTTTAACTTGTTTTTGTAATTTTTTTGCCGAATCTGAGTATATGAATATGGGAAGAGGTAAAGGTAAATTGTATGATTCCATTTCAGTCCAGTGAGGGAGATCATTTGATGAAAAATAATATGTCATAGACCTCAGTTGTGCCGACCAATAATACAACATAAAATTTGGACATTTCAGACCTCCACGATCAAATGGTAAATATAATAAAGACAAACGTAATCTAGCCCTCCTGTTGTTCCATATAAATTCCACTAACTTTTTTTTTATTCTTGAGAATAGATCTAAAGGTGGTGATAAGGGAATGTATTGAAATAAATAAAGTATTTTAGGTAAAATATTACTTTTAAGTATATTGATTCTCCCGATCATCGACATTGGTAGTGACATCCATCTCTGAGTTAACTCATTGATATCTGACATTAAGGCTTCATAGTTGACACTGGCGACTGATTCTAGCTTAGGCATAATTTGGATTCCTAAATATTTAAACTGATTTACAACATTGAATTGATTTACCTCAGGGGCTGGGTAATTTCTCTGGGTCTCTTTTAGCATTAATATTGAAGATTTAGTTTTATTTATTTTATATCCTGATATTTCCCCAAAATTCTGTATTAAATTCAACAAGGTTGGAATTGATTTTTTTAGATTCGACATAAACAAAATTATATCATCGGCGTACAGGGAGATTTTATGTTCTGTTGGTCCAACTTTAATTCCATATATTTGTGAATGTAAACGTATCGCTATCGCTAAAGGTTCAATTGCCATAGTAAACAGTAAAGGTGAAAGTGGACAGCCTTGTCGACATCCTCTATTGATTTTTATTGGTTTTGAAATATTGTTATTTGTTAGGATTTCTGCTGTAGCATTATTGTATATTATTTGAACCCATTTTATGAAATTATTTCCAAGTCCAAACCTTTGTAGGACTTCAAAAAGAAAGGGCCATTCAACTCTATCAAAGGCCTTTTCGGCGTCCAATGATAGGAGAGCTGTATCCGGTGCTTCTTTATTAAAATAAATAATATTAAATAGTCTTCTTACATTATGGAAGCCTTGTCTACCCTTTATAAAGCCATTCTGATCTCGATTAATAATATTTGGTAAAATTTCTTGTATTCGTCTTGCTAAAATTTTACAGATTATCTTAAGGTCGGCGTTTAATAGGCTTATTGGTCTCATATTTTCACATTTATTAGAGGGCTTACCTGGTTTTGGCAGCAGTATAATTAAGGCATTATTTATGTATGATGGTAAATTATTATTATTATTATTATTATTATTATAATTTTTATGGACAGGATTTCTAGGCGCAGCCAGGGAATGGAGGGTGTCATACTTGGTGACCACAGGATCTCATCTCTGTTGTTTGCAGATGATGTTGTCCTGTTGGCTTCATCCAGCAATGACCTACAGCTCTTGCTGGGACGGTTTGCCGCTGAGTGTGAAGCGGCTGGGATGAGAATCAGCACCTCCAAGTCCGAGTCCATGGTCCTCAGCCGGAAAAAGGTGGATTGTCCTCTCCGGGTTGGGGACAGGCTCCTGCCCCAAGTGGAGGAGTTTAAGTATCTTGGGGTCTTGTTCACGAGTGAGGGGAAAATGGAGCGAGAGATCGACAGACGGATTGGAGCAGCATCTGCAGTGATGCGGACGTTGTACCGGTCTGTTGTGGTGAAGAGGGAGCTTAGTTCTAAGGCAAAGCTGTCGATTTACCAGTCAATCTACGTTCCTACTCTCACCTATGGTCACGAGCTTTGGGTAATGACCGAAAGAACGAGATCGCGGATACAAGCGGCTGAAATGAGCTTTCTCCGTAGGATTGCTGGACTCACCCTCAGAGATAGGGTGAGGAGCTCAGTCATCCGGGAGAGGCTCAGAGTAGAACCGCTGCTCCTCCACATTGAAAGGAGTCAGTTGAGGTGGTATGGGCATCTGATTAGGATGCCTCCTGGACGTCTCCCACTTGAGGTGTTTCAGGCACGTCCCACTGGGAGGAGACCCCGGGGCAGACCCAGGACTCGGTGGAGAGACTATGTCTCCCAGCTAGTCTGGGAACGCCTTGGTATCCCCTCTGAAGAGCTGGAGCAGGTGGCTGGGGAGAGGGAAGTCTGGGCTTCTCTGCTTGAACTGCTGCCTCCGCGACCCGGACCTCCGGAAAAGCGGTAGAAGATGGATGGATGGATGGATGGTAAATTATTATTTTGAAATGCTTCTAAAACCATTTCCAAAAAAGGTTTTATTAATTTATTCTTAAATTTTTTATAAAGGTCAACTGGAAGACCATCTGGTCCTGCACTTTTTCCTGATTTCATATTATCAATGGCTAGCCCAACTTCTTCTTGACTAATTTTAGACTCCAATATCTCCCTGTTTTCATTTGGAATACACGGTATAGATAGTTCGTTCAAAAACCCATTTAGTTTTGTTAAATCAGGTTCATTTTTGGTATCATATAATTTTTCATAGTAATCTCTAAAGGCTCTATTAATTTCTAAAGGATCTATAACTACCTGTCCGTTACTTATAATACTGGTAATTGGTGTTTTAATTTCCAATTGTTTAATCTGCCATGCTAATAATTTTCCTGATTTTTCACCTTGTTCATAAAAAGATTGTTTCAATCTTAGAAGACTCGAGGCAGCTCTATTCGCTGATTTTTTGTCGTATTCAGCTCTCAAAATCAGTAATTCATTCTCCAACCTTGGGTCACTTCCTGCATACACTTTTTCCTGAAGACTTTTTATTTTATGTTCCAACTTAGCTCTCTCCTCTCGAGTCTTCTTAGATTTTGATCCTGTATAACTAATAATATGTCCCCTAATAAAAGCTTTGAAAGCCTCCCACTTTACACATGCTGATGTTTGTGTAGTATTGATGTCAAAGAACTCGTCTATCTGTTTTTCTATATACTTGACAAATTCCTCATCCTGAAGCCATTTATGCTGAAATTGCCATCTACCTGATTCCTTTGTCAATTTTTTATCTACATATATTAGACAACAGGGTGCATGATCAGAAATCACGATGTTATCATAAAAGCAGTTTTGAATCTTGGACCTTAATTCTGTGGAAATCAAAAAATAATCAATACGTGAGAATGTCTTGTAGGTACTGGAATAACAAGAATAGGCTTTAACTTGTGGTTTCATTTCTCTCCATATATCTAACAATCTCAATTCTTTCATAAAATGATTAATAGTCATCCTACATCCAATGTGCGTACAATCCAGTCCTGTTGATCTATCCACACCTGGATTCAATGTACAATTAAAATCCCCTGCTATTATATGTTGCCCTGTAAGTGATGATAAGATGAGAAATAAATTAGCAAAGAACTTCTGATCATCTATATTGGGACCATATAAGTTCACAAGATTTATATTTTCTAATAGCAAAGAACCTTGAATGATTACATATCTTCCAAATTTGTCTCCAATTACATTTTTCACTTGAAAAGGAACTGATTTATGTATGAGAGTCATAACTCCCCTGGCTCGGGATGAAAATGAAGAGGTGAATACACTTCCCTGCCATCTACTCCTAATTCTTTTAACATCCTCCTCTATCAGATGAGTTTCTTGTAAAAACACAATTCTTGAACCCATGTCCTTTATTTTATTCATAACTTGTTTAAGTTTTTTTAAATTTTGTAGACCTCTGCAATTCCATGAAGTTAAATTAAGATTAACACTTTGGTCCATGATCAATAGAGAGTTTAGGATTACCTTGCAGTGTAAACATGCTCATACAGAGAAGCAAAAACATGAGTGGTTGAACATTCATCCTACAAACTACACACAAACAAATTTCCCCTTCCCACACTTGTGGCAAACCCCCCAAAATCAAAAGAAAAATTCTGTCTCCCGATATAGCCATCGACCGTTCCACACCCACGGGGAACAGCCTAAGCCACTCCTTCTTCATCCTCCCAATCACCCCAACTCTACTGCTTTTAATGACGTAACATTAACTCTCCTCTGTAGTTTTCCAACTTAACTCCAAAATTTTTAACAACTTTGTACATCATAGTTTTTTTTTGTTTGTTTGTTTTGTTTTTGTTTTGTTTTTTAATATATAATACAATTTTGTAAACTTACTATTTACTTCAAGTCAGTCAGATGCCTGTGCAAATGCTTAATTATTCTACCTTATATTTTGTTCATGCTTAGCTCCCACCAGTCTCTTCTTCTTCTTTGATCTTCTTGATGAACTCCTGCGCCTCCTCTGGGGTCTTGAAAATGTGGGTTCTGCCCTCATACGTGGTCAGCAGTCTCGCAGGATAGATTACACCATGACGAATCCCAAGGTTGCGCAGCTCCTTACGTATGGGATCAAACTGCTTCCTCAATTGCTGGATTCCTGTGGCCAAATCTGGGTAGAACCGCACCTGCTGGTCCTGGTGTTTAATCTCTCCTTTAGCACGTGCAGCGTTGAAGATCTTCATCCTGTCTCTGTTGCTAAGAAACTTCATAATTAAGGTCCTCGGCGGTCCCTTATCTCTCCGTGGGCCAATACGATGTGCTTTTTCCAGAACCACTGCTGATTGCAACTCCTCGCTGCCCAGCACCTCCGGAATCCACTTTTCCAGAAAGGAACATACGTCCCGACCTTCTGATTCCTCTGGAAGACCCACCAGCCTCAAATTATTCTGTCTCGACCGAGATTCCAAATCCAAAATATTATCTTCCAGAGATTTTTTTTTTTTTTCCAAAGTGCGCACCTTTAATTGAAGACGGGTGACGTCATCTTCAGCACTAGCGAGACGGAGCTCCATCTGCGCCGTTCGTTCTACACAGTCACCCAATTCCTTTCTTATTCCTTCCAACGCTGTCATAATCCCATCAAATCTAGAGGAAAAGTCCGCTCTCATTGAACTCATGGCAGCCATCAGCGCATCTGCGCCATTCCCCGCAAACATCGCACCGCCGCCAGCCTCCTCCGCCATATATGGAGTTTTGTTTGCTGCGTCACAGACCTGAAAGTCCGTTAATTTGGACTGTTTCGGCGGCTCGCTTTTTCCTTTTCCTGGTTTTCCAGCCTTAGGCTTCGCCGACATATCCTCGCCCAAATTCAATTCAATTCAACTTTATTTATATAGCGCCATTTCACAACAACAGTCATCTCATAGCACTATCAACTGTAGGGAGGACCCCCACAGTTGCAGAAAGACCCCAGCAATCAGGCGATCCCCTGTGAGCAAGCACTTGGCGACGGTGGAGAGGAAAAACTCCCTTTTAACAGGAAGAAACCTCCAGCAGAACCAGGCTCAGGGAGGGGCAGTCATCTGCTGCGACTGGCTGGGGGGTGAGGGGACAGAGAAGAAGAAAAGAACAGACATGTAGAGAGCAAACAGCACGATGGGGACTCAATCTATGGGAGAGAACAAACAAATGTTAATGACCAGCAAAAAAAAAAAAATATTTCATAGAGAGTGAGGAAAGGAGTGAGGCCCAGTGCATTACTGGAGGTCCCCCGGCTGACTAAACCTATTAGCAGCATAACTAAGGGAGGGTTCAGAAACACATGATCCCTCCCTAATTGTAGGCTATATCAAAAAGGTAGGTTTTAGCCCTATTCTTAAAAACAGAGATCGAGTCTGACTCCCGAATCCAGATTGGCAGCTGATTCCACAGGAGAGGAGCTTGATAACTGAAGGCTCTGCCTCCCATTGTACTTTTGGAGATTCTAGGTATTACAAGTAAACCTGCATTTTGGGAGCGTAGTGCTCTGTTAGGATGATACGGTAGTATCAGATCTTTTAAATAAAAAGGAGCCTGATTGTTTAGAGCTTTGTAAGTAAGAAGAAGGATTTTAAACTTAATTCTAAACTCTATGGGAAGCCAATGAAGGGAGGCCAGAACCGGAGAGATATGATCTCTCTTTCTAGTACCTGTTAAAACTCTTGCTGCAGCATTTTGGATCAGCTGAAGACTTTTTAAAGATGTTTTAGGACAGCCTGATAATAAAGAATTACAATAATCTAATCTCGAGCTAACAAAAGCGTGGATCAGCTTCTCAGCATCACTCTGAGACAAGATGCTCCTAATCTTGGCAATATTACGCAAATGATAGAAGGCAGTCTTAGAAACAAATTTAATATGTGAATTGAAGGACAAATCCTGATCAAAATCCTGCCAAATGCTGGGATACGTTCTGTCCCAAATGAGAGAGTTATTTGCCGATTTTTTTTCTCCAGGAGCAGAGCAGAGCGAGACACGTCCGTCCTACGTGGCAGCCATAACCGGAAGTCCATCATTGAAATTTTAAACAAAAAGGCTTTAAATGGCTCACTTTGTGTGATGAATATAGAAACTTCAGCATCTTTGAATTGAATTATGTTCACAGTATTCTAATTTTTAGCTTAATTCGCTAAGGGGGTCACCATCATGCCCAAAGACTTCCAGCTGGCCCGCTGCATCCGCGGAGAGAGAACTTAGACTTTCTGCTGCACATTCACCAGCCATAATGCTCTGCACTGTGTGTCTATATATATACATTTATAGTAATATGGACATATGTTTACTAGATGTTGTTTTTTCTTGCCTTCTGATTGTTGCTCTGAGTGTTGCTATCCCTATGCTGTTGCAATCCTGGAATTTCCCCATTGTGGGACTAATAAAGGCTTATCTTATCTTATCTTATCTTATCTTAATTGTTAAGCTTGTGATGATGTGAGGTCCGTCCATCCACATTTCACGGGAATCCTCCCAGGGATTTTCCCCAATGCTCTCCAGACACAGGAGGATACCATAACAGGTACAATGTCGTAGCACAGAGCAGGAGGGGAGAGCTCAACTTATACTAAACTTCATTATTAGACATACAGAACAGCTGGGATACACAGGAAAATCATCAGAGTAATGAGGTTGCATAACAAAGCGTAAATTGTGAATTATAACTACAAAACAGAAAGGAAAACCACAACAATAAAACTTCTTCTTTTAGATTTGGTTAGCGGTTGGCAGCCAGCTTACAGGTGCATTACCACCACGTACTTCACTCTATATTATCATTGCTAAGAGTCCAATCGAAGGACAAGACAGGAAGTACTTCAAAATAAGACCCAAGGTCAAAAATAAAACAAGGTAACAAAACAGACAAGGTAGACAATACATGAGGGATGTAAGAGCTAAGAAGCTAGACCGGGGTGTTCAATCATGTGCCATGGAGGGCCAAGATCCTGCAGGTTTTACCTCCAACCAGTGTTTTAAACAGCAGATTCCACTGAATTTCTTCCCACTGATTGCTGATAAGTGAAAACACCTGCTGAAGAGACTGGGTAGAAGAGAGAACCTGCAGGGACTTGGCCCTCCATGGCACATTATTGAACACCCCTGAGCTAGACCATAGTAAAGTATAAACTAATGCCTAAACAGAATAACCCATAACAGTAAACAGACAATCTCAAAGGGTGGAGCATGATCCAAAAATCACACTCCTCTGACAACCTGAAGCACATCCTAGATGGGTCTGTATCTAGAGTGTGCTTAAGGTTAATGTTCGCGGTCAGTAGATCTGAGCACCCTCAGGGTGATTTTGCCAGGCTAGAATGAGCTCCTCCATCATTGATAGTCTGGTTTGAGATGACCAGTAAAGAAAGCGTCACAGTTAAAGAAAAAGGAAGCATAAATGAAACTGTCTCTTATATCTGCCAGGTGGATCATAATGAAGAATGTTTCTCTTCTCTGATTGTTGCAGGAACAGGTTGGTGAGAACATTTAGCTGGTCGGTGTCGGTGGTTCAGCTCCTGTTCTGCTCCTCATGGATGAATAGCTGATGTAGAAGAGTGCTGGAGAATAAAGAACTAACATAGAAGTCCACATTCTGAGTCTGAGGACTTTTATTGGGCCTTCAGGCTAACGGAACTAGCCTCATCCTGCTAGCTCTGACCGTCAGCAACTACATCACAACATCTGGAGGAAGTGAACAAACCATAAAGATGTTTTCAGGTCGGCGTCTGAGAGAGTTGGTGAGAGATCGACTAGCTGCTGCTGCTGAAGAAATAATAACAGAGTTTGAACAAATCACCAACCAGTACGAGGACGAGATCAATCGTCAGCGCCGACGACTGAATATGCGCTGCTGCTCCCAGATAAAAATCCACAGAATAGGTATGTGGGACTATAATGGTCTGAATGAGGCTTTAGAAAACTCTGGAATTGTTTTTCAGTCATGGTTGTGTCTAAAATGTGCAAAATTGTAAATTTTCCTTCAATTTTTTGTTTTTAAATCCTAAATTTCATATGTTTTTTCATAACTTTGTAAGTTAAACTCTCTTGTTTTCCCTGACTTCTTTGTCTTTGTTCCTCCAGATTTCCCAAAGCAGCCAGAATGGAAAGAAGAGGAAGTTCTGACTGAGCAGCAGCTCTGGAACCAGGAGAGGAACTCTGTCCTGGACCAGGAGGAACCAGAACCTCCACAGGTTAAAGAGGAACAGAAGGAACTCTGCATCAGTCAGGAGGGAGAACAGCTGGTAGTGAAGCTGGAGGCCGATACCTTCATGGGGACTCTTATTTCTGAGGAAAAGCAGCAGAGTGAAGCAGAACCAAACAATGAGCAGCTCGTCTCTCACAACTCTGCTGGAACAGAGATCCAGGATGAGGAAGGAAGCTGGCATGTAGTCTCAGGATCGACTAAAGAAGAAGAAGAAGAACCTAAACCAAAGAAGAGACGACTGAAAACAGGAAGTCACAGTAACAGTGAAGATGACTGTCTGACCTCAAAGACTCTCTATGAGAATGAAACAGGTAAAAAGTTAGAAAATGTTCAGGTTGAGTCTTTGAGAATCTGTCCTAAAATATAATAATAATATTAAAGTAATATTTACAGTAACTTCCTAAATGTGACATACTTGTACTTTTCTCAGTTTGTGTTTGACTGATCTAACCCAGTGAAAAAATAACACAACTTAAAAATAATTTTTTTGTAAATTGTCTGTGTTTTTTCAACTGATTTAAGACTTCACCGCTGAATCCAAAAATGACATCCATTTCTCTCGATCAGGTCAGTTTTTTATGTTAAGTTATAAGCAGTTGTACAGCAGTTGTACAGTTGTACTGTAAATTGAATAGTAGACAATGATAAAGTTTGTTTTTTAAGTACATGTACATTGTACAGGTACAGGTAAGTACATGTAAATTGAATATTACGTCATCATTGTTCAAAATTCAGAGAATTTCAAGAAATAAAGAATTTTGCATCATATAAAGCGAAAATATCTGTACATGTAAACAAAAACATAAGAAAACGTGGCCATAGTTCAAAAAGTTGACCTGATTGAGCAAAACAAATGTGATTTTTGGATTCAGCACATCAAAACTGTCCTAAATCAGCTAAAAAAACTTAGACAATAAATTGTGTTGACCAGTGTAATTTAATCTTTGACTATACAGTTATTGTTTACACTTCAAATACGATTTTCTTTTGGTTCAGTGTACCAGGTGGAGGAATTGTCTGCTCTAGCCAGTTAGCCATTAGCCCCTGCTAGCAACTCCAACAGGAAACAATGCAGTATGTGGTTATTTGTGTATAAAAACACCACAGTGGCATGTTCAGACACACAAGTTGGACAGTGCTGTGTGTACGACTGACTAGAAGAGACGTATAAAACAGAATTATTAATAAATAGTACATTTGATACTATTGTTGATGTGCTGGGCTCGGGCTCACCACCACGTCACAACTGGTGACAAATCAGAAATGTTCACTGAACGAGACCTAGGGAGATCATGGTGGACCCTAACAACGCAACAGGGTTGGGTTTTTTTTAGTATTTTTATTGATAGCTGCTCCACATAGACAAATCCATGTGTAAAAAATACTGAAAAAGTACAGTTTTCATCTTGTGTCCCCTTTTAAACCTCAGGGAACCATGTTAGCATGTGGAAAAAATTATTTTCTCCCCTTTAAATAACTTGTTGAATCTGAAACAGATTCATCACTGCTTTAATTATCACAAACGAGGATAAGAACTATTTGTTACCAAGTGGTGACTTTTTTTGGCCAGTCAGTGTTTTTATTCTTTCTGGTTTTTCTGTTACTAGCATTTTCTGTGTCTCTTTGTCCCTCCAGATGCTCCACAGCTACATGAGTGTAAGGAGGAGGAGGTTCTGACTGTCCAGCAGCTCTGTAACCAGGAGAGGAACTCCAGTCTGGACCAGAAGGAACAAGATGCTGCACAGGTTAAAGAGGAAGAAGAACTCTGTAGCAGTCAGGAGGAAGAAGACTTTGGACTGAAACAAGAGACTGATAACTTCATGGTGTCTCCTACTGATGAGGACAATGACAAGAGAGAAACTGAACCAAACAGTGAGCAGCTCCTCTCTCACATCTCTCCTGACACTGAGAGCCAAGACCAGGGAGCAGGTAAGAATGTAAACCCAGGATCAAGTAAACATGAAGAGCCAAAGCCAAAGAAGAGACTTCACAGAAACAGAAGTGACCGTAACCATATAGACAACTCCTCCATGTCAGAGAATCAGTGTGATACTGACACAGGTGAAAAGTCTGTAAAATATTCTGGTAATGACAAAGACTGTAAAAATGAGTCTCAGAAGAAGAAACATTACACAGTTAAGTCGCATGTTTGCAACACGTGTGGTAAAGGATTCAGGGATAAGAACCATTTATCAGTTCATGAGAGAATTCACACAGGTGAGAAGCCATTTTCTTGTGAAACATGTGGGCAGAATTTTAATCAACGTGGTAGCTTGAAAATTCACATGAGAATTCACACAGGTGAGAAGCCATTTTCTTGTGAAACATGTGGGCAGAGATTTAATGAACGTGGTACTTTGAGCAACCACATGAGAATTCACACAGGTGAGAAGCCATTTTCTTGTGAAACATGTGGGCAGAGTTTTAATCGATTTGATAGTTTGAAAACTCACATGAGAATTCACACAGGTGAGAAGCCATTTTCTTGTGAAACATGTGGGCAGAGTTTTAATCAACGTGGTAGTCTGAAAACTCACATGAGAATTCACACAGATGAGAAGCCGTTTTCTTGTGAAACATGTGGGCAGAATTTTAATCAACGTGGTAGTTTGAAAATTCACATGAGAATTCACACAGGTGAGAAGCCATTTTCTTGTGAAACATGTGGGCAGAGTTTTAATCAACGTGGTAATTTGAAAACTCACATGAGAATTCACACAGGTGAGAAGCCATTTTCTTGTGAAACATGTGGGCAGAGTTTTAATCAACGTGGTAATTTTAAAACTCACATGAGAATTCACACAGGTGAAAAGCCATTTTCTTGCTGATCATGTGAACAATGTTTGAGGCATCACATTCATTTGAAAACCCACATGAGAATTCACACTGGTGAGAAGCAGTAGTCCTGTAAAATATATTGTAAATGCTTCAGTCAGTGTTCTAGCTTAAATAACTCATGAAAACTCATTAACTGCTGTAGTCCAGCAACATTTGTAGATTTTTATTTTCTGTTTTTAGTCTCTTGTGTGAATGAAATATTCTTTAAATTGTTGAAACTGTAATGTAAATATAAATCAGTAAAGTCATATAATCCTACTGCTTTTTTCTGCTAATTAAGCTATTTAGCCAATGTTTGTGTACATGCAGTACATTCTGTACATATGTTGTTCATCCGTCGTTCTCAACGATGAGCAAGGACATCACAGGGAAGAGGACTGCATGCGGTGTGTCCGGCTGTGGCTGATCAGTCCGATGCGGGCACGGAAGGCTCTGCCACAGGTCGGGCACAGGTGGTCTGCACGGGCAGAAGATACAGGGGTGGCTCTGGACTTGCGAAGCTCATGTTTTCTCTGGGCCTTGACAATCCTGTTCAAATCAACGGAGGCAGCACCTTTGCTGGTACGGCTATGCCAGTCTGGTCGATGTAGCGCTAGGGTCTCCCAGGTGTCAGGACTGATGTCAGAGCTCTTCAGGGAGGCCTTAAGAGTGTCTTTGTAGCGCTTCTTCTGACTACCTTGTGAGTGCTTGCCCTCTGCTAGTTCACTGTAGAACAGTCTCTTTGGTAGGCGTGAGTCAGGCATACGAACAAAGTGGCCAGCCCACCTAATCTGGGCTCTCTTGAGCAGGTTGTGGATGCTAGGCAGCTCAGCTCGGGAGAAGACCTCTGTGTCAGGGATTTTGTCCTGCCAGGTGATCTTCAGGAGCTTTTTGAGGCAGTTCACATGGAAGCGGTTTAGCTTTCTGGCATGGCACTTGTAGACTGTCCAGGTCTCGCAGGCGTACAGTAGGGAAGGCAGGACAACTGCCGTGTACACCTTCGGTTTTGTGGTCAGCCTGATGCCTCTTCTTTCCCACACTGTTGCACGTAGCCGTCTGAATGCTGAGCCTGCCTTGGCAATGCGCGAATCAACCTTATCGTTGATGTTGACAGACCTGGAGAGTGTGCTACTGACGTACGTGAACTTGTCAACAGCCTTGAGGGTCTCCCCTTTGACAGTGATGGCTGGTTCCACATGCAGCCGTGGACAAAATTGTTGGTATCCCTCAGTTAATGAAAGAAAAACCCACAATGGTCACAGAAATAATTTGAATCTGACAAAAGTGGTAATAAATAAAAATTCTATGAAAATTAACCAATGAAAATCAGACAATGCTTTTGAATTGTGGTTCAACAGAATTATTTTAAAAAACAAACTCATGAAACAGGCCTGGACAAAAATGATGGTACCCCTAGAAAAGATTGAAAATAATGTGACCATAGGGACATGTTCAACCAAGATGTGTCCTCTAATTAACATCACAGGTGTCTACAAACTTGTAATCAGTCAGTCGGCCTTTTTAAAGGGTGACAAGCAGTCACTGTGCTTTTTGGTGACGTGTGTACCACACTAAACATGGACCAAAGGAAGCAAAGGAGAGAGTTGTCTCAGGAGATTAGAAAGAAAATTATAGACAAGCATGTTAAAGGTAAAGGCTATAAAACCATCTCCAAGCAGCTTGATGTTCCTGTGACTACAGTTGCACATATTATTCAGAAATTTAAGATCCACGGGACTGTAGCCAACCTCCCTGGACGTGGCCGCAGGAGGAAACTTGATGAAAAATGGAAGAGACAGATAATACGAATGGTAACAAAAGAGCCCAGAACAACCTCTAAATACATTCATGGTGAACTCCAAGATCAAGGTACATCAGTGTCAGATTGCACCATCCGTCGTTGTTTGAGCCAAAATGGACTTCATGGGAGACGACCAAGGAGGACACCACTGTTGAAAACAAATCATAAAAAGGCCAGACTGGAATTCGCCAAACTGCATGTTGACAAGCCACAAAGCTTCTGGGAGAATGTCCTATGGACAGACGAGACAAAACTGGAACTTTTTGGCAAGGCACATCAGCTCTATGTTCACAGACGCAAAAATGAAGCATAGCAAGAAAAGAACACTGTCCCTACTGTGAAACATGGAGGAGGTTCTGTTATGTTCTGGGGCTGCTTTGCTGCATCTGGCACAGGGTGTCTTGAATTTGTGCAGGGTACAATAAAATCTCAAGACTATCAAGGTATTTTAGAGAGAAATGTGCTGGCCAGTGTCAGACAGCTTGGTCTCAGTCGCAGGTCATGGGTCTTGCAACAGGACAATGACTCAAAACACACAGCTAAAAACACCCAAGAATGGCTAAGAGCGAAACATTGGACTATTCTAAAGTGGCCTTCTATGAGCCCTGATCTAAATCTTATTGAATATCTGTGGAAGGAGCTGAAACATGCTGTCTGGAGAAGGCACCCTTCAAACCTGAGACAACTGGAGCAGTTTGCTCATGAGGAGTGGGCCAAAATACCTGCTGAGAGGTGCAGAATTTTCATTGACAGTTACAGAAATCGTTTGATTGCAGTGATTGCCTCAAAAGGTTGTGCAACAAAATATTAAGTTAAGGGTACCATCATTTTTGCCCAGGCCTGTTTCATGAGTTTGTTTTTTAAAATAATTCTGTTGAACCACAATTCAAAAGCATTGTCTGATTTTCATTGGTTAATTTTCATAGAATTTTTATTTATTACCACTTTTGTCAGATTCAAGTTATTTCTGTGACCATTGTGGGTTTTTCTTTCATTAACAAAGGGGAACCAACAATTTTGTCCATGTGTGTAAGTCTTCTGCGGTGCGAGTTCGTGCAAAACCTCGGTTTTCTTTGTACTGATTGTGAGTCCAAAATTGTCGCAAGCAGTAGAGAGGCAGTTTATGCTCTGCTGCATCTGGGCCTCTGTAGCGACGTTGAGTGTGCAGTCATCTGGGAACAGGAAAGCACACACTGAGTCCCCTTCCACCTGGGTTTTGGCTTGGAGCCTCCGTAGGTTGAAGACCCTGCCGTCCTTCCTGTACCTGATCCCGATAGCGCTTTCTTCATCGTCGAAGAAGGCATCAGACAGCATGGCTGTGAACATCATGCTGACAAGTACGGGCACGAGTACACAGCCCTGCTTGACTCCGTTGGTGACTGGCATGCCATCGTGGAACTGGCGCACCATGCTGATGAACTTGTCCAGGCAGCCGAATTTCACCATGATCTTCCACAGCCCCTCAGGACTGATGGTATCAAAAGCCTTGGTCAGATCTACAAATGCTATGTAGAGGTCTCTTTTCTGCTCTTGACACTTCTCCTGAAGTTGGCATGTGGCAAAGATCATGTCAGCAGTTCCATGACCCTCTCTGAAGCCACACTGGCTCTCCGGCAGGTGACCGCCTTCCATGTGCTGAATAAGGCGGTTGAGAAGGACTCTTGCAAGGATCTTACCGACGATGGCGAGGAGAGAGATCCTATGGTGGTTGTCGCAGGACTGCCTGTTTCCTTTTCTCTTGTAGAGATGAACAATGGAGGTGTCCTTGAGCTCCTGGGGGATAACTTTCTGCTGCCACATGGTCTGAAAGAGCTTGGTGAGTTTCTGTATTAGAACTGGTCATCCTGCCTTGTAGATTTCAGCTGGAATGGAGTCCGAGCCTGGTGCTTTGCCATTTGAAAGGAGTTTGACTTCTTTTTGGACTTCTGATTCTGTTGGAGGTTCTGCCAGACATGTTCACCTCTGTTTGGGGCATGTGAGTGATAGCTTCTGCATTGATGGACGAAGATCTGTTCAGGACGCTGCTGAAATGTTCTGCCCATCTTTCCAGGATTGCATACCAGGGTGGTAGCCTATTTGGTAGAGCATCTGCCCCACACCTGGGAGGTTTGGGTTCAAATCCTTGCCGGGTCATGCCAAAGACGATATAAAAGTGGAACTTCCTGCCGTCCAGCTTGGTGCTCAGCAATAATGGAAAGGAGGAGGGAAATTTGTGGCGGTGCCTTGCATGGCAGCGATCCCTCTGATTCTAGATGTGATTAACATTGTAGATAAGAGAAATGTAATTTCATTCTTCTGTACATGATTGGTTGTGTGGACTGAATGACAATAAAGTTGGCTTTACCTTTTACCTTCACCTTTTCTTATTGGTGAGGATAGTAGACCCATCAGCACTGAGACAGTAGTGATGTTCCAGAAGACTGAGGCCCGTAGATGGTCTTAAGGGCATCGTAGAAGCATTTGGAGTTGCTGCTGTCAGCGTACTGCTGTATTTCATCTGCCTTTTTGCTGAGCCAGAAGTCCTGCATCTTTCTGAGCTTTGTCTGCACCTTTCCTTTGATGGAGTTGAATGTTGCCTTCGTAGAGGCAGATCTGCTTTCTTGCTGGTGTGCTCTGTGGGCTTCATGCTTCTTGTCAAGCAGCTTTTGGATGTCCTCATCGTTTTCATCAAACCAGTCTTAGTGTTTGTGCGTGTTCTGGCCCAGATGAGTGAGTGAGGTGCCGTTCACCATGTCTCTAAAAGCTGTCCAGTCTTCTTCTGCTCCGTACGCACCGAAGTCAAGCTAAGCTTGCTGTCCAGGTCCTCACTGAGGTTCTGTCACACAGAGTGCTGTTCCAGCTTGCTGACATTGAGTTGCTTGTTTGCCTTTTTCCCCTGTGGATGCCGTTTGGGCTGGATGTGCATGTTGAGCTTTAAGAGAATGAGTCTGTGATCCATCCAGCAGTCTGTGCCACACATCGCCTTCGTCACTCTAACGTCCCACCTGTCTCTCCTTCTCACAATGATGTAATCGATCAGATGCCAATGCTTGCTGCGTGGATGCATCCAGGATCTCTTGTTGCGATTTGGCAAGTGGTAGACAGTATTGGTGATCAGAAGGTCATGAGAGGGGCATATCTTGGACAGGAGAAGACTGTTGCTGTTGCACTTTCCAGCTCCATTTCTCCCAAGGACTCCCTCCCATGTCTGGTAGTCTGTACCAACTCTTGCATTAAAGTCTCCAAGGACAATGAGTCTGTCCTGTTTCGATATGCCTTCAGTGAGAGTCTCTAAGTCTTCATAAAACTTGTCTTTGATCTCATCTGGATTTGTCATGGTGGGGTCATATGCACTCATGAATGTGGCTTAGCGTTTTCCTCGGAGGGGGAGCTGCATGGCCATGAGGTGGCCACTGGCTCCTTTGGGGAGGCTGGTAGGCTTGCTGATCAGATTGGATCTGATCGCGAAACCCCTTCCTGCTTCAAGGCATTCTTCACTGCCTCGGCCGCTCCAGCAGAAGGTATAACCAACTTTGACGTCTGTCAGCTTACCTTTGTCTGCAAACTGGTCTCACTCAGAGCTGCGACATGGATGTTGTACTTGCTGAGTTCCCTTGCAACAAGTGCTGTCTGTCTCTCAGGTCTGTCCACTTTTGAGTTGTCCATGAGCATTCGCACATTCCAAGTGCCAATGGTGACTAATTCAATTCAATTCAACTTTATTTATATAGCACCATTTCACAACAACAGTCATCTCATAGCACTTTCAACTGTAGGGGAAACCCCCACAATTGCAGAAAGACCCCAGCAATCAGGCGATCCCATGTGAGCAAGCGCTTGCTGACAATGGAGAGGAAAAACTCCCTTTTAACAGGAAGAAACCTCCAGCAGAACCAGGCTAAGGGAGGGGCAGTCATCTGCTGTGACTGGCTGGGGGGTGAGGGGATAGAGAAGACAAAAAGAACAGACATGTAGAGAGCAACCGGCACGATGGGGACTCAATCTATGGAAGAGAACAAACAGATGTTAATGACCAGCAAAAAAAAAAAAAAAAAAAAAAAAAAAAATTCCATTGAGAGTGAAGAAAGGATTGAAGCCCAGTACAATTATTGGAGGTCCCCCGGCTGACTAAACCTAATAGCAGCATAACTAAGGGAGGGTTCAGAAACATATGATCCCTCCCTAATTGTAGGCTATATCAAAAAGGAAGGTTTTAACCCTATTCTTAAAAACAGAGATCGAGTCTGACTCCTGAATCCAGATTGGCAGCTGGTTCCACAAGAGAGGAGCTAGATAACTGAAGGCTCTGTCCCCCCATTGTACTTTTGGAGATTCTAGGTATTATAAGTAATCCTGCATTTTGGGAGCGTAGTGCTCTGTTAGGATAATAGGGTAATATCAGATCTTTTAAATAAAAAGGGGCCTGATTGTTTAGAGCTTTGAAAGTGAGAAGGAGGATTTTAAACTTAATTCTAACTCTATGGGAAGCCAGTGAAGGGAGGCCAAAACCGGAGAGATATGATCTGTCTTTCTAGTACCTGTTCTAACTCTTGCTGCAGCATTTTGGATCAACTGAGGACTTTTTAGAGAAGTTTTAGGACAACCTGTTAATAGAGAGTTACAATAATCTAATCTAGAGCTAACAAAAGCGTGGATCAGTTTCTCAGCATCACTCTGAGACAATAGGCTCCTAATCTTGGCAATATTACGCAAATGATAGAAGGCAGTCCTAGAAACAAATTTAATACGTGAATTGAAAAACAGATCTTGATCAAAAATAACTCCAAGGTTCCTTACAGAGCTATTAAGAGAAAGAGTAACTGCATCCAAACTAAAAGTTTGATTTGGAAAGGCATTTCTAAGGTTTTTTGGGCCAACAAGAATGACTTCAGTCTCATCTGAATTTATTAGCAGGAAATTACAAGTCATCCAAGCTTTGATTTCCTTAAGACAGGCATCTAACTTGGCTAATTGATTACTATCATCTGGCTTCATTGACAGGTATAATTTTGTGTCATCTGCATAACAAAGAAAATGTATACAGTGCTTTCTAATGATGTTGCCTAACGGAAGCATATATAAACTAAAAAGAGTAGGACCTAGCACAGATCCCTGTGGAACTCCATGACTGAGCCTTGAGTTGAAAGAAAACTCATTATTGACATGAACAAACTGGAACCTATCAGATAAAAAAAATCTAAACCACTGCAATGAAGTTCCATTAAGTCCAACATAGTGTTCTAATCTATCAAGTAGAATATTATGATCGATAGTATCAAAAGCGGCACTAAGGTCTAAAAGGACAAGTACAGAAACAAGTCCATTATCAGATGCAATCAGGAGGTCATTAGTGACCTTCACTAAGGCTGTTTTAGTACTATGATGGATTCTAAACCCAGATTGAAACTCTTCAAATAAACCATTTCCCTGCAAGTGGTCAAATAACTGCACAGCAACAACTCTTTCTAAGATTTTTGAAATGAAAGGGAGATTAGAGATTGGTCTATAGTTAGCTAAAACTCCTGGATCCAGCGTTGGCTTTTTGAGTAAGGGTTTAATTACAGCAGTTTTAAAAGCCTGCGGTACATGGCCTTATGGAAGTCAGGTTATTTCGCACCTCAGACAAAGACAATGAATACACATGGGAGAACAATGCCCAAGAGGGTGAGAGGGGGTTGAATCAAGTGTAGTGTAAATATCATGCTGTGTATGAGGAAGTGCCTTGAAGCTTGTGAAGGTAACTTGTTATATAGAGAGGAGTGCTTGCTGTAACCAGTCATTCTGTTCTGTGCTTGTGAGATGTGAGTGTGTAATAAATCGTCTGACATGAAGCTGCCTCTTCATTTACACACTCCACACTGGTGACCCAAGACGTATTATGGAACACGAGGCGAGAACCCCAGAGCCGGCCCAGTCGGGAGGCCCCAGAGACGCAGCAGCCATTCCACAGACAGCCAGGACTGGAACCCCCAGCAACGCGTGTGCAGTTTCAATCAAGCTACCGGATTTCTGGCAGCACAACCCGCGCTCTTGGTTCCACCACACCGAGGCCCAGTTCGCCCTCCGGGGAGTAATGGCAGATGACACCAAGTTCTACCATGTGGTAGCAGCACTGGACTCCCGCACAGCCCAGCAGGTAGCGAGCCTGCTCGATCAGCCACCAGCCAGCAACAAATATGAGGCGCTCAAGGCTGCGCTCACCCGGCGCTACACCCTCTCGGAATGTGAGAGAGCGGAGAGGCTCCTGACGCGGACCGAGTTAGGAGATGGGTCGGCCGTAGACCTGATGGAGAATATGCTGGCGTTAATGGGCACGGACGACGGGCACTTTCTGTTTGCCCACCTTTTCCTTCGGAACCTTCCAACAGTGGCGAGAGCGGTTCTGGCCAATTCACCGTTGCTGGCCGCGCGTGACTAGCCAGGAGGCAGACAGGATCATCCTCACCACCAGGGCGATCACAGTCAACGTGGCAGTGGCGGAGCCCAGCGAGACGACCAGAGGAGGTGAGGAGCCACCGACGGTAGCAGCAGCGGGGCCCAAGGAGCGCCAGAGAGACACGCTCTGTTTCTACCACCGCCGCTTCGGAGAGAACGCATGCAGATGTGTGCCACCGTGCCAATTCAAGCGTTCGGGAAAACGCCGAGGCTGGCGGTCGGTAGCAGCTGCGACCCTCTGTGAAGAGAACAAGCTGCTCTACTTGACGGCCGCGCGCTCAGGGAGGCGTTTCCTCGTGGACACCAGAGCCCAGAAGAGCTTCATCCTGCCGACCTACGCCGACCGGCTGGCAGGACCTAGCAGCCCCGTGATGTTGGCAGCAAACGGCTTGGAAATTAAGACCTTTGGTGAGAGGACACTGATCTTATCTCTACACGGCCGTACATACGAGTAGACTTTTGTTGTAGCAGCACTGAATTACCATATCCTGGGGGCTGATTTTCTGTGTGCACATGGTTTACTGGTTGATGTTGCTAACAGGCGCCTGGTTAATGCACTGTCCTTTGACTCTTTCCCCTGTATAGCTCGAGTGACCCAGCCAACAGCACAAGCCAACGTCACAGCTCCAGGCGGTAAGTTCCACGCACTGCTCACTCAGTTCCCAGCACTCACGGTCCCGACGTTTTCGGCGGCCATTGCTAAACACGGGGTGGAGCACTTTATCACCACCACCGGGCCACCCGTTTTTGCAAGACCTCGGCGCTTGGACTCAGTTAAACTGGCCATAGCGCGCGAGGAGTTCGCCAACCTGGAAAGGTTGGGCATCATCAGGCGTTCGACCAGCCCATGGGCATCCCCGCTACACATGGTCCCTAAGGCTGAGGGATCGTGGCGACCGTGCGGTGATTTCCGCAGGTTGAACAATGTCACAGCACACGACTGCTACCCGATTCCCCACATACAGGATTTTTCCGTCCACCTCGCCGGAGCACGCATTTTTTCCAAAATAGACCTGGTCCGCGGTTACCATCAAGTCCCAGTGTGTGCGGAGGACATACCCAAAACAGCGGTAATAACTCTGTTCGGTTTATTCGAGTTCCTCCGCATGCCATTCGGGTTAAAAGGCACGGCACAGACGTTCCAGCGCATGATGGATGCAGTGCTGCGCGATCTCCCGTTGGTGTTCGTCTACCTGGACGATATCCTGGTAGCCAGTGCGTCTGAAGACGAACACGAAACCCACCTCAGGACGGTTTTCCGGAGGTTGGAGGAGCACGGGTTAATAATCAACCCGGCGAAATGCCAGTTCGGTGTGACGGATGATTTTTTTGGGGCACCACGTCTCTCCGAAAGGAGCGATCCCGCTGCCTGACAAAGTGTGTGCCATGGCGGATTTTCCCTGGCCTCAGACGGTCAGGGCGCTGCAGGAATTTTTGGGGATGGTGAACTTTTATCATGCAACCATTGTACGCCGCGCTCAAGAGACAGAAACCCGCGGATAGGGTCGAATGGACCCCGGAGCGAGAGCGGGCGTTCTCGGAGGTTAAAGCAGCCCTGTCAAACGCCGCACTGCTGGCGCATCCGGACCCGGCAGCCTGGATAGCGCTCACCACCGACGCTTCAGACATGGCCATAGGGGCTGTCGTAGAGCAGCACGTTGCTGGGGCTTGGCAGACGCTCGCTTTTTTCAGCAGAACTTTGCGTGACAGCGAACGTAAATACAGCGCATTCGACAGGGAGTTGCTGGCTCTCCACCTGGCCATACGCCACTTCCAGTTTTGGCAGGAAGGGCGCAGCTTCACCGCGTTCGTGGATCACAAGCCACTAACGTTCGCGATGGCCAAGGTTTCAGAACCGTGTTCGGGCCGGCAGCAGAGACAGCTGGCCGCGATCTCAGAGTTTACTACCGATATTCAGCATGTGTCGGTTAAACTGAATGTGGTGGCAGACTGCCTCTCGCGCGCGGTGGTGGCCCCGGTCTACGTGGGGATAGATTACGCAGCCATGGCCGCGGAGCAGATTAGCGATGCAGACGCGCGTGCGCTCCAGTCTGGATCAACAGGGTTAAGGCTGGAGAGCAGGGTGCTGCAAGACGGCATGCCCCCCCTAATCTGCGATGTCTCCACGGGACGCCCGCGTCCAGTGGTCCCGGTCATGTGGCGCCGCCGCGCGTTTGAGTCGGTTCACACTTTGGCGCACCCAGGAGTACGCGCGTTGGTCAAAATGGTGGGAGAGAAATTTGTGTGGCCGAGCCTACGCAAACAAGTAAAAGAGTGGGCTGCTGCCTGCGTGGCATACCAATGAGCCAAGGTACACAGACACACGAAGGCTCCCTTGGAGCCGTTTCGGGTACCGGCTAAGAGGTTCAACCATGTTCACGTGGACCTCGTGGGCCCCCTCCTGCCATCACAGGGGTGCACGCACCTCCTGACAGTGATGGACCGCACCACGCGCTGGCCAGAAGCAGTCCCACTGGCGGCAACCACGTCCGCAGACATAGCACGCGCTTTTTTAACAGCATGGGTGGCGCGTTTTGGAGTCCTGTCGGACGTAATTCCGACAGGGGCCCTCAATTTGTTTCCGAACTCTGGTCCGCGATAGCCCGCAGCCTGGGTGTTACAATTCATCGCACAACTGCATACAACCCACAGGCCAATGGGTTATGCAAGCGTTTTCATAGATCACTGAAAGCAGCACTCAGGGCTTCACTGACGGATGCAAATTGGGTGGACAGGTTGCTGTGGGTTTTATTGGGGTTGCGCTCCGTGCCAAAAGAGGATCTGAAAGCTTCGCCGGCAGAGCTGGTTTTTGCGCAGCCCCTACGGCTGCCTGGGGAATTTCTGCCAGATAATCCCGCGCCGGACAGCTGCCCGTCTCAGCTTTTGCAGCATAGCACAAACACAGGCACACTGCCGGGCCCAGCCCACCACTGTTTTCCGCGTGTTTTCGTGCCTAAAACTTTGAAGAACGCAGAGTTCGTGTTCGTCAGACACGACGCCCACCGCCCTCCATTGCGCCCACCCTATGAAGGACCGTTCAGAGTGTTGGAAACAGGGGATAAGCATTTTGTGCTAGACTTGGGGGGGTAGACGGGAGAAAATTGGCATAGACTCAAACCCGCCTTTGTAGTGGCGGATTAGCAAGTGCTGTTGGCGAGGGCCCCTCGGCGTGGAAGACCCCCACGGAGAACTCCCCAGGGGAACGATTCATCAGAGCAGCCACATGGACAGAGCGAACCCCCCACCACCACCACCACCACCACGGCTCACCCGCAGTCGGACACACTCCCAGCAGCCCCCCACCAGCACAGCAGTGCCACGGAGGCAGTAAACCCCAGTTACAGCAGATATGGGAGGAGACTGAAGCCGAAACAGCATGTGGACTGATATTCTATTGTTCTATCTAAGATGCTGGGGGGGCGGTATGGAAGTCAGGTTATTTTGCACCTCAGACAGAGACAATGAATACACATGGGAGAACAATGCCCAAGAGGGTGAGAGGGGGTTGAATGAAGTGTAGTGTAAATATCATGCTGTGTATGAGGAAGTGCCTTGAAGCTTGTGAAGGTGACTTGTTACATAGAGAGGAGTGCTTGCTGTAACCAGTCATTCTGTTCTGTGCTTGTGAGATGTGAGTGTGTAATAAATCGTCTGACATGAAGCTGCCTCTTCATTTACACACTCCACAGCCTAAAGTTAATGAAGAATTGATTATATGAAGAATAAAGCTACCAATAAATGGTAAGACTTCTTTAGATAACCTTGTAGGAATAGGGTCTAAAAGACAAGTTGAAGGCTTGGATGAGGAAACTATTTTGTCTAACTCTAAAAGGACAATTGGAGTAAGCTGATCCAAACAGATGTCAATTGAAGGAGTTGTCGTAGTTACTGTATTTAAGTTAATGGTGGGAAGAATCTGACTTATTTTATCTCTGATAGATGAAATTTTATGATTGAAAAAGTTCATAAAGTCCTGACTAGTAAGCTCTAAGGGAATGCTAGGATTGACAGAGTCCTGACTCGTTGTCAGCCTGGCTACAGTGCTGAAAAGAAACCTGGGATTGTTCTTGTTCTCTTCTATTAATGCAGAATAATAACTCGTTCTAGCTTTTCTCAGAGATTTTTTATAAATTAGAAGATGATTTCTCCAAGCTAAATAGATTTCATCTAAATTAGTGGAGTGCCATTTTCTTTCTAATTGACGAGTCTTCTGTTTTAAGCTACGACTTTCTGTGTTGAACCAAGGAGTTAGAAATCTCTGATTAGACTTTTTCTTTTTTAAAGGGGCCACCATGTCTAGAGTCTGATGCAGAGAACCTGTAGCACTATCTACCATGCTATCAATTACAGAAGGAGCAAATTGTCTATAGCTTATTTCCGTTGTGTTGACACATGGCATAGAGGAAACAATCTGCATAAATTTGGTAACAACATCATCTGAGAGGCATCTACTGTAGTAATATTTTTCTTTAGGAGCCAAATAGTCAGAAATAGTAAAATCAAAGGTTAACAGACAATGGTCTGACAGTGCAGGGTTATGAAGAGACACTACCAGATTTTCTATTTCTATGCCATATGTCAGAACAAGATCCAACATATGGTGGAGATAATGGGTAGAATTTCCTACTTTCTGAGAAAACCCCACCGAGTCTAATATTGAATTAAATGCCAAATTAAGGCAATCACTATCTACATCTACATGTATATTAAAGTCCCCTACTATAATTAACTATATTATCTGATTTCACCACTAAATCAGCTAAGAATTCAGCAAATTCAGATAAAAACTCTGAGTAGGTTGATGGAGGACGATAAACTATGGCAAATAAAATTGGGTTTAGCCTAAAATTGCTAAAATGCCCAACACTGAGGACCAGGCCCTCAAAGGAATTATAACGTGTTTTTTGCTTTACATTAACTAGTAATTTGGAATGGTAAATTGTTGCTACTCCTCCTCCACGACCAGAACTTCTGGGATTTTGACAGTTTAAAGAACCAGAGGGATTTGATTCATTTAAACCAACATAATCCTCTTGCCCTAACCAAGTCTCTGTAAGGAATATTAAATCAATCTGATGATCAATTAACAGATCATGGACTAGCAGAGACTTGGGAGTTAGAGACCTAATATTTAACAAACCACATTTAATTTTTAAATTATGAGGAGGAACAGAGGCCGAATCATTAAATTTAGAGGCTTCATGTTTAATATGAGTTTTACTAACTTTTTGTTTAATCACTTTGGGATGCTTATATATTATATTTTTATTTACTTGGGAGGGAGCAGACAGTGATTCTCTGATGGGGAAGATGGGGTCTAAGTTAAGGGGTGGCAGATGAAGAGGAGCTGCAGAGAGGCGTGTAAGACTGCGACTCTGCTTCCTGGTCCCAACTCTTGAGTTGTCAAGGTTTTGGAAATTTGGATAAAAATGATGCCAGATTGTTAGATAAATGAGAAGCACCATCCAAAGTGGGATGGACGCCGTCTCGCCTAATAAGACCAGGTTTTCCCCAAAATGAGGTCCAATTGTCTATGTAGCCCACATTGTTTGCAGGACACCACACAGCCAGCCAGCAGTTGAAGGATGACAAGCGGCTAACCATGTCATCCCTGGTCAGATTGGGAAGGGGTCCAGAGAATACTACAGAGGCAGACATTGTTTTGGCAAAGTCACACACCGATTCCACGTTAAGTTTTGTGACTTCCAACTGCCGGAGTCGGATGTCGTTAATGCCGGCGTGGATAACAATTTTGGAGTATTTACAGTTACTTTTAGTCAGCATTTTCAAATTTAACTCGATGTCGCCTGCTCTGGCCCCAGGAATGCATTTGGCTATGGCCGCTGGAGTCTCTAGGTTCACGTTTCTGACTACAGAGTCGCCAATGATCAGAGTTTTTTCCTCAGCGGGTGTGTCGCTGAGCGGGGAAAAACAATTAGAAACATGAACAGGTTGGTGGTTAACCGGGGTTTTGCGGCTAGACTTCCTTCTCACCATCATCCACCCAGTCTCCTTGCTGCTGAGGACGACTGCTAGCAGGCTGCCCTAAGCTAGGGAGCTCCGCTGCAGCTAGGGGACGTCTGTCATTATTAACTGGCGCAGACGGTATTTCAATACAGCAGAGCCGGGATTCCAAATCAGACAGCCTCGTCTCGAGCACCTCAAAAAGACAACATTTATTACATTTACCGTTATCACTAAAAGAGGCAGAGGTGTAGCTAAACATCTGACATAGAGTGCACACCAGAGGAGGAGAGGAAGGAGAGCTTGTAGCCATAGCTAGTGGCTAACCCGAAGCTAACAAAAACACAGATGAAAGGTGAACAGAAGGCTAAAGAGGGTGATTAGATGATACTGAGTGCACACGTAGGTGCAAGAGGCTTGATAAACAGAAGTGAGAGCTAACGGTAGATGGAAAAAAGTGATTAAAATACAATTAAAGGCAAAATACAATTAAAGGCAAAATCCTCGGGAGAATGAGGAGAGCAAACCACAGACAGCCAGCAACACAGGAAGTGACGATGCATTACCACAGGAAGGTCCTACAGAAACCTCATTCTGTAGCTGCGGTCTGTACACCTTAGTTGATTTCTTCTGAGAATTTTGACCGCTAGGGTGGGATCCCTGCCAGCCGCGGCTTTCTGGCCAGAGTATAGCAAAGCAGGCTGTGTTTAGGGCACCTTTTCCAGCCCCTTCCTCAGCCTATGGAGGTGAGCAGAGCAAATTCTAAAGACGGCTGCTCAGACACCCAGGGGTCTGCCGAACGCCACTGCTGCTTTGGTCCAGTAGAGAGAAACCCTATGCCCTGGGCCACCTGTGTGTGGGAATGTGGCTACAGCTTCCAGTGTATCCACACCTGCTGCTTCGTTACTTGCCCATTGCCACAGAACGTTTAGGTGCGGGGGGGAGGGGGGAGATGATGTCTTGAACGTGAATTTGATTTAAGTGAGGGAGAGTTCCGCAGGGTCGTGAGCCTCACTCTCTTGTCCCAGCCTATCTGGATCCAGTGGCAAGACATAGTCAAGACAGCTGGAGATAGGTTAGGATGCAGTGGATGGCCAGCAGTATCCTTTGTGTCTCACTGTGCCCTAGTTGTGCTCCACAACGCTTTGCTGGGTCTGCCTTGCTGCCCATTGAGCCAATCTGGTGGTTTCCTCCTCACAGTCCGCCAGGTCCAGTCAACGCATGTGTAGGTAGACAAGCCCTACCTCACTGAGGGTTTCAAACCCGTCGGCTACCCTCACCTGGTTTCACCCGTCAGTCGAAGCTTGTTACCAGGGTGTGGCCGCTGTTGCATGCAGCAACAGCTACTTGGAGCCACAGGTGAGAGTTGAGTGCCAAGTGGGAACCAAAGCGGACCGACCACCCGACGGTGCGGCTTTTGCCCCGTCAGAGGTACTATCCCTCCCTGACACTCCATACACCCCACACATGCATCTTGGTAAGTTGCCTTAACAGACAACAGAAAGCTACAGAAAAGTACATTTTTTTGTTTTCCCTCAGATCCAGTTCTGAGAGCCAAGTGGGTAGGGGTAGTCAGACGGGAGAGTTGGCAGGCCTTCCACCACAAGTCGGATCTGCAGTGATCATTTCATCAAGAGTAAGTACTTGTACAGTCATGTGAGAAAATTTAGACACCCCTTTAAATATCAGTTCTTTAATAAGAAATGTTCACGTATCTGTGTCTAACCTTGTTTTTGTTTTTATTTGCATTTTTTTTAATTTTATTTTAGCCATTAAATTTGCTTTAGCCATTGTAAGTGGGAATGAATTTGGGGGTGTCCTAAAAAAGAGTGGGGGTGTCCTAATTTATTCCTCACTATTTGTTTAGAATTACATTTTACAGAAAATTTGAAAAAAAAAAGTCTTTAATTCATTTTTAATTATTTAGTTGTATTACGTGAATCTTTCAGTTTTTTTGACATTGATTTTAAATATTAATATGTCCAAGTATGTTTTAAAAGAACAGGCTTATAAAGAGAGTCCTAATTTTTTCACATGACTGTAGGAACACATGGACCTAGGCTGTGAATGATGACCCGGGGATAGCCATGGTGGATCTCAGACTTATATTTGGTGTTTTATTATTCAGGGAAACCCACGGTCTCCTGATTACGTTCCCTCACTGGTTAAACATCCAGATTCACCTCAAAAAAGAAAAACAAGACTGGGCCTGGATATTTTTCACTGAGGGACACGGATTAAAGTTCTCCAACACTGCCACGGATTTCTGTCAGTTTGAAGTTGAGGGAGTCTGTTTAATCCGCTTAATTTACAGTTAAAATTATCATTCAAAATAAAACCATATAGCTACACACTAAATACACTGATAGTCAGATATTCAGGACAGCCTTTATTTTTCAGCCCTTTGATTTGAGCAAAACAAATTGGAATGTGGTTATGCACTTTTACCATTTTGTGAATGAAGTTTTTAAATACATGCTAATAAAAAATTATTTCATCCTTTGTAATTCTGTTAATGTTTAAAGGTCTGATGACACGATTTTGTCATTTTTTAGCATGTTGTGTAAACCCAAAAGTCATTGTTGATGATCAATACCAGAAATTTCACTACCAGAAATCCACGGAGCTGCTCATCCGTAAGCTGCCCGTCCAGCGCCTGGTGAGGGAGATCGCTCAGGACTTAAAGACCGACCTGCGCTTCCTGAGCTTCACCGTCATGGCTCTGCAGGAGGCCAGCGAGGCCTACCTGGTGGGTCTCTTCTTCGCTAAGAGGGTCACCATCATGCCCAAAGACTTCCAGCTGGCCCGCCGCATCCGCGGAGACAGAGCTTAGACTTTCTGCTGCACATTCACCAACCATAATGCTCTGCACTGTGTGTCTATATATATATATATATATATATATATATACTGTATATATTTATAGTAATATGTACATATGTTTACTAGCTGTTCTTGTTTTTTCTTGCCTTCTGATTGTTGCTCTGAGTGTTGCTATCCCTGTGCTGTTGCAATCCTGGAATTTCCCCATTGTGGGACTAATAAAGGCTTATCAATATAATATTTACAACCACGCCTGCATAAACTAGTTATCAAAAAACTGCAGCCGCTGACTGGACTGTGGGGCGGCGTCACCATGACGTAAGCGACAGAACGGATGCCGGTGTTGTTGACTGGAATGCCAGCAGCTTTGTAGCTCACAGTTTCTCTGGTTTCTTGTTTTAATTATATGGCTATTCGCATTGTGTCGCAGGCTTAGATAAACAGCAGGCCGTGAAAGACCACATCACACGCTTCAGCTCCAACTGTCATAAGCCTCCTCGTGCGCTTTTACGCAGGAGGAGTGTCAGGAGCTGAGCCGGCTTGGCTTCCCCCGGCTTGATCCAGACCTCTCTGTGGGTTTAGGTGCCGCTGTTTATGTATGTATAGTATGTATTTCAGTGTGCTTTCCTCTCCTTTGCCACTGTCTGGCCAGCAGCTGTTAGACAGCCGCTTTGACGTACTTTCTGTGAGCGCATGCTGACAGCTCGCCGGTCCGGCCACGTCCCCTCTCTCATTATCACCAGCTGATTTCCACTCCCGCTGATCATCTTTACCGGTCCTTGCCCAGGTGCTTCTCATCACATCATCACCAGCAGTGCGTGTACTTAGCAGCCGTTTGCCAGTCACGCACTGCTGGTCCATAGTATTGTCATCTGTGCTGTTAGTCTGCCAGTATTTTCAGCACTCTCACAACGTTAGTCACTCCATGTTCGCCGTGGTTCCCGTGCGTCCTTGAAGCGATGTCGGCTCTGGGGCGCACCTGTGGCTAACACGTCTCCTCTCATTCGTTTGCTGGGTGATGCCACCCACCGAATGCCATCAGTAAGTGTGTTTGTGTTTTTTGTACGTCTTCACCTTTTTAGGAATTGTCTGTCTTTCTGTATTAAATGTGCTGTGGTGAACCCTGCACGTAAATCCTCGTTATTTCATCTTCCCTCTCCGTGCGCTGTGTAAGCGCGCATGGAGGGTCATGACAAGGAGCACACAAGGAGGAGAAGGATGAATGGATTTACACGCAGGATTCACCACAGCACATGTATTGAATATAAGACTGATGACAACAGTTCCCCAAAAAATGAAGACTTGCAAAAATAAACACTTACAGTTGGCGTTCGGGGCTGACATCACCCAGCAAACGCATGGAGAGGAGACGTGTTAACCACGGTTGTGCCCCAGAGCCGACATCGCTTCAAGGGGCACAACAGAACCACGGCTGTGTGGAGTGGTTAACAACGTCGTGATAGTGTTGGCAATATTGGCTGGCTGACAACACGGCAGATGATGCACGCAAAACATGAACAGCTGACTGTCAAAGAGAGAGGGCGTGTGGTCGGACCGGCGAATCTTGGACAGCGCCCACCTGAAAGTTGGTCAAAACGGCACATAAACCACATGTACAAAACATAAAAACAACAAGAACTCAAAAGATAACACTGGTCAACACCAAATTTATTGTCTAAGTTTTTTTAGCTGATTTAGGACAATTTTGATGTGCTGAATCCAGAAATCACATTGGTTTTGCTCAATCAGGTCAACTTTTTGAATTATGGCCACATGTTGTTTTATGCGTTTTTGTTTACATGTAAGGGTATTTTCGTTTTATATGATGCAAAATTCTTTTTTATGTCTTGAAATTCTCTGAATTTTGAACAGTGATAATGTAACATTCAATTTACATGTAGTTACCTTTATATAAAGGTAAGTATATGCACAGTACTAAGTAAGTACTAAATAAGTACAGGTTTTTACTTAGCAAATGATCGAGAGAAATTGATGTCATTTTCGGATTCAGCGGTGCAAAATTGTCTTAAATCAGTTGAAAAATCACAGACAACTTACAAAAAAATTATTTTTGTAACCCTGTGTAATACATAATGAACCCGATGCCTTGAGCTACAGAGAATACACTGCTATGATTTTATTGAAAAATAGGGTTTAAATAAATTGTATTTATGAACAAATAATTTGTTGGAATATCTGTAACAAAAGCATAACACTCGGTGTTCCCCTGCTGTGTGTTTGCCACTGCTGCTGCCGCAGGCATGTGTGCCTCTCCACCATCACTCTCTGAGTCTGACTTGCTAGGCACGATGCCCGCTTGGCATGGCTCAAACCTATAAGGTCTGATGCCCCCAGATTCTTCATTATCATCCCATTCTTCTGAACTATAATCGTCTGAAGATTGGACAACACAAACCAATTCCAGACTACATGTGCTGGAACCATCATCAATGTTTTCTACCGCTTCCATCCTGCTGTGTACAATGGGCAGCCAAGAGCTGTGTTCTGTTGCTGATGTCACGACATGGCCGGAGGGTTTTCCAGTCACTGATGCAATTTGTGATGTGGTGCTCATGAAAACGTTGGATATTCGCGTGGAAAAAAAGTCTGTTTGACTTAGAACTGCACAGACCAACCTATTTCGTCATATTGAAATTATGTGTTGCCAAATTAGATGAAGTCAGAATCATGTCATCAGACCTTTAATTACATTTTCTTGAAATTTCTGTCATGGCTGAAGAAATATTTACTGTCCAGTGTTTTTTGCATGATATCTGGGTGCATTAAACAACTTCTAAACAGTAAAATAAAAGAATTTTAAAAGCTGTAAATCATGGTCATAAGAATTCAAACCACAAAGGCCTGAAATATTTCACATCATGTATGATGAATTATAGATATGGCCAATTATGAAGAAAAATATTTTTGTTATACTTTTATGATACATTTTTGAGCTGCACCTGAAAATTTAGAATAAATCAGAGGAACAAAAATGTTTCAAAGTAAAACCACAGTCACTATAACGATAGTGTTGAGTACATTTATTGATGTGTTGCTGCATAATCAGCAGTTGGTTTAGTTTATATAAAGATAAATGAAAAAGTTATCTTTTTAACCTGTTTTCAAAGTATACGGTCATAAAAGCATCATTTAACATCTAGAATCTACAGATAAAGTACAGATTTTTTTTTTCTTTGATTTCCTGGGGACATCAAGATTTGAAGAGTTATTTTACTGTTTTGGAACTGTGGTCGCTTCTAATAAAATAATGTCACACGTCATGATAAACCATTTTCTGTCTTTGTTCCTCTCACAAAACTACCTACCAATGTGGTGACCCAAACAAACAGCACATGACCAGTGAGGTCACTTGAAAATCCTCCATATTCATCTCATCTGACCACACTACATTCTCCCAGTATTTCATAGGCTTGTCCAAATAGTGCATTGCCTTTTGTTTTCTCTATCACAACTGTACCTGCTGCCTCCAAGTCTTTCTGAAGCTCTTTCTCAGTTGTCCTTAGGTCTTGGATTACTCTTCTGACTATCCTCCTGACTTCCTGGTCAGGTATCTTGTGAGGAGCTCCTGTACGTGGCCAACTGATGGTAGAGAGATGTTCCTTCCACTTGTGGATCATGGCCCCAATGGTACTCACTGGAAGATTCAGAAGTTTTCATATACAGTGGTGTGAAAAAGTGTTTTCCCCCTTCCTGATTTCTCATTTTTTTTGTATGTTTGTCACATGTAAATGTTTCAGATCATCAAACAAATTTAAATATTAGACGAAGACAACACAAGTAAACACAATATGCAGTTGTCAAATGAAGGTGTTTATTGTTAAGGGTAAAAAAATCCAAACCTACATGGCCCTGTGTGAAAAAGTGATTGCCTCCCCTGTTAAAACATAAATTAACTGTGGCCCATCACATCTTTGGAAAGCTGAGTTCAATTTCTCAAGCCACACCCAGGCCTGATTACTGCCACACCTGTTCTCAATCAAGAAATCACTTAAAAAGGACCTACTTGACAAAGTGAAGTAGACCAAAAGATCCTCAAAAGCTCTACATCATGCTGTGATCCAAAGATATTCAGGAACAAATGATAAAGTAATTGAGATCTATCAGTCTGGAAAAGGTTATAAAGCCATTTCTAAAGCTTTGGGACTTCAGCAAACCACAGTGAGAGCCGTTATCCACAAATGATGAAAACATGGAATATTGGTGAACTTTCCCAGGAGTGGCTGGCTGACCAAAATTACCCCAAGAGCACAGCAAGAGGTCACAAAAGACCCCACAACAGCATCCAAAGAACTGAAGGCCTCACTTTCTTCAGTTAAGGTCAGTGTTCATGACTCCACCATAAGAAAGAGACTGGGCAAAAATGGCCTGCATGGCAGAGTTCCAAGACAAAAACCACTGCTGAGCAAAAAGAACGTAAAGGCTCATCTCAGTTTTGCCAAAAAATGTCTTGATGATCCCCAAGACTTTTGAGAAAATACTCTGTAAACTGATGAGACAAAAGTTGAACTTTGTGGAAGGTGTGTGTCCCCTTACATCCAGCATAAAAGTAGCAGAATTTCAGAAGGATCATCATACCAACAGTAAACTATGGTGGTGGTCGTGTGATTGTTTGGGGCTGTTTTGCTGCTCCAGGACCTGGAAAACTTGCTGTGGTAAATGGAACCATGAATTCTGCTGTCTACCAAAAAATCCTGAAGGAGAATGTCCAGCCATCTGTTTGTGACCTCTAGCTGAAGTGCACTTGGGTTCTGCAGCAGGACAATGATCCAAAACACACCAGCAAGTCCATCTCTGAATGGCTTAAGAAAAACAAAATGAAGCCTTTGGAGTTGCCTCATGAAAGTCCTCACCTGATTCCAATGGAGATGCTGTGGCATGACCTTAAGAAGGCGGTTCATGCTTGAAAACCCTCCAGTATGGCTGAATTACAACAATTCTGCAAAGATTAGCGGGCCAAAATTCCTCCACAGTGCTGTAAAAGACTCATTGCCAGTTTTTGCAAATGCTTGATTGCAATTGTTGCTGTTAAAGGTGGCCCAACCAGTTATTAGGTTTAGGGAGCAATCACTTTTTCACACAGGGCCATGTAAGTTTGGATTTTTTTCCCTTTTAATAATAAACACTTTCATTTAAAAACTGCATTTTGTGTTTACTTGTGTTATCATTGTCTAATATTTAAATTTGTTTGATGATCTGAAACATTTAAGTGTGACAAACCAACAAAAAATGAGAAATCAGGAAAGGGGCAAACACTTTTTCACACCACTGTACGTCTGTAACCAAATCCTTCAATGTGTTATACAACAATCAGGTTGTGAAGGTTTTGTTAGAGCTCTTGGCATCATGAGATGCTTCTTATATGACACCTTGGTAATATTTTTATAGCCCTTCATGAAGTACCTAACTGGCTGTAATTAATTTCCACAGACAGGAGGCAGAACTACTTTCTACCAACTTCTCGATTTCAGCTGATTTGCTGCCTTACTGTGCCCTGGGATACTGCTCTCTCTGATGTGTTTACTACTTTTGTTGTGATCAGGTGAGCGCACTCCCCCTCCCTTTCTGTGGGAGGTTCCCCATCAAGCTCCCAGCTCCGCAGGTCATCAGCACACCTGCATGAATGGATGCACCTGCTGCCTCTTCTCTGCCAGCGCTTAAATGGACCAGTTCGTGAATGTTCCAGCGCTGGCTCGTTGGGTATAGCTGCCTTAAACGTGAAGTTCAGTGTTTATTTGTGTGGTTAAGGAACTCAGCCTTAAACCCTTTTTTCTCCTCTCTCCTCAGGTTGCTGCCATCTCCGCGGTGCGTCTCCGGGGTTGCTGCACGCTCACCTGCCCCATCATCATAATCACCACTCCAGACTGCCTACTCCACCCGGTCAGACACTCCTCCCAGCTCCACTCCTCTCCGACTCCCTGTCAGCACTTCCTTGCTGGTTTCTCCATTCTCCGCTGGGTTCCTCTGCTGGGCTCTCTGCTCACTATCATAAGATCTACCCTTGTTTATCCATTGCTCCTTGCCTCCCTCCTCATTTATAACCTGCTCTCGTCTCTCTCTGTTACAGGCTGTTTGTTCCTCTGGTGAGTGACGCTTTCTTTATTATTGAGTTTGCTTTTCAATAAAATTATGTTTAACATTGCCTCTCTGTGTCGTGTGCATTCTCTGGTGTTAGCAGCTTGCACGTGAGCTTATCCTTCTCCAAATCATGACAGAATGAGCCAGCCATAATTTAGGCTCAGCAGGTGCTGCATCAGCAGAGTGGCTGCAGACTATTATGCAACAGTTGAGCACGGTCACCGAGCGTCTTCGCCACATGTTTCGTCCGGATCCTTTCCCCCCACCTGCCGTCCCAGTATCTTCTACCATTCGCCGGACCACTTCTGTTCCCTCACCGGCCCCTTATGCAGCGCAGGTGGGGAAGTGTAAGGGGTTTTTGCTCAAAGTTCTGCTTTATTTGGGGCAGGTGGGCGGGGAGTCCCCAGACGACACATCCAAAGTCAATTTTTTGACCCTCCTGTTGCGAGACTGGGCTCTTAGCTGGGCTCAGACTATTCTTGACATCATGGAGGGCCCTAATTACACCCTCAGCTCATTGGTGAGTTTTCCCGGGCCTTTGGCCGAACAGAGAGTGAGGGGAAACATTATGAGGCGCCTTATGTTGCTCCGTCAGGAGAGCCGGTCTGCTGCGAACTTCTCTGTGGAGTTCCGGGTCGTCGCGGCGGACTCTGGGTGGATTGACGTTGCCTTACGCAGAACCTTCCTCCAGGGTCTAAACACCAACCTCCGCAACAACCTGGCGGTTCATGACATTCCCTCCTCTCTGGATGGGCTAATTGATCAGGCCGTCATTTTGGATAACTCATACCGCGAGCGCGCGAAGGAGCAGAAGACCTCCTCCAGCCCGTCCGTTTCGCGCACGCCTCCTTCGGCTACTGGTGCAGGTGATTCCGACTCTTCCTCTGAAGCTATGGTGCTTGGCCAAGTCAGTTTGACTCTGGACGAATGCCAGCAATGGAGGAAGTCCGGTGCTTGTATGTATTGTGGTTTACTAGAGCATGAACTTCTTAATTGCCACCTGAAGCCAAAAAGATGCGGCCCATCAGTAGCCGTGGGGGTCTGACGGGCAGGAATTCCATTCATTCCCCCGGTAACTTTTCCATCCTGCCCCTCATTCAGTTACCAGAAGTCGAGAGGAGGGTGTCAGCATTAATTGATTCAGGGACAGAACAGAATTTCATTTTCTCGCAGCTCGTGCGGGAAGTAGGCATCCCCATGACTAAATTGCCGACTTCATTAAACTTTGCAGCATTATCTGGCTGTTGTGTTGCTTACATCACTGAAAGCACGGTGCCGATCTCCGTTCTTCTTTCCGGGAACCACCGGGAGACCTTACTGTAGTTTAATCTCCCTAGCTTGTCCTCCCCGGTGGTCCGAGGGTACCCTTGGTTCCGGAAGCACAATCCCATTATCATTTGGGCACAAAATTCCATCTCTTCCTGGAGCCCCTTTTGCTTAGCATCCTGCCTCTGTTTGGCCAAGTGTTCGCCGTCCCCCCCCCCCCCCCCCCCATTGGGCCACTGGACCTCAGCCTCGTACCCGAGGTCTATCATGACCTTTGGGAGGCCTTTAGCAAGTCGAGAGCAATTTCTTTTCCACCTCACCGCTCTTACAAGTGTGGTATCAACCTCCTTCCAGGTGCGCAGCTGCCATCCATCCGGCTCTACAGTCTTTCTGGCCCGGAAAGGGAGGCAATGGAAAGTTACATCAAGGACTCTCTGAACACCGGCCTCATTGGGCCCTCTTCGGCTCCTCTTGGGGCAGGGTTCTTCTTTGTCAGGAAGAAGGATGGATCTCTGTGCCCGTACATCGATTTCTGTGAGTTAAATACCATTACAGTTAAGGATAAATACCCTCTGCCTCTGATCAATTCCGCGTTTGAGTTCCTTCAGTGCGCGCGGGTGTTTACCAAACTGGACTTACACAACGCGTACCATCTGCTTCGTATACGCGAGGGAGACGAGTGGAAGACAGCCTTTAAAGCACACCTGGGGTATTTTGAATACCTCGTGATGCCCTTTTGACTCACCAATACCTCGTCTGTCTTCCAGCGCATGATTAACGATGTCCTCCGTGATATGGTTAACCAATTCATTTTTGTTTACCTTGATGACATTCTGATCTTTTCCCACAGGCCAGAGGAGCACGCAGTCCACGTCCGGGCTGTCTTCCATTGGCTTCTGGAAAACCAACTCTTTGTGAATGCTGAAAAGTGTGAGTTTTCCACCTGCTCCACTTCCTTCCTGGGGTTTATTGTTGCTGAAGGGGAACTGAGGACCAACCCGGCCAAGATGAAGGCTGTGCTTGATTGGCCAACTCCCCAGTCCCACAAAGAGCTTCAACGCTTTTTGGGTTTTGCAAATTTTTATCGCCGGTTCATTAGGAACTACAGTGGGGTGGCACAGCCTCTTACCCAGCTGACCTTGATCAAAGTGCCTTTTGCCTGGTCTAAGGCAGCAGAGTGGGCCTTCTCCAAATTGAAGGCCCTGTTTTCCCAACACACCCATCTTGGCCCAGGTCGACCCTCAGCTCCAGTTCATAGTTGAGGTGGACGCTTCTGATTCAGGGGTGGGCGTTGTCCTCTCACAGCACTCAGCCTCCGATCAGAAGCTCCACCCATGCGCATATTTCTCTCGGCGGCTCATGCCGGCCCAGAGGAACTACGACATAGTGGACCGAGAGCTTCTGGCCATTAAATTGGCTCTTGAGGAGTGGAGGCATTGGGTGGAGGGAGTGGTCCATCCCATCATAGTGTGGACCGACCATAAAAATTTAGAATGTCTTAGGTCAACCCACAGATTAAATGGCAGTCAGGCCCGCTGGGTCCTATTCTTTCTCAGGTTTAGCCTCAACATGTAACATCCTGTAACATCAAGCCAGATGCTCTCTCCCACCAGTTCACCCCTGAACAACCAGCCTCCTCTTCACTTCCCGAACCCATTGTACCCCACTCCTGTATTCTTGGTGCTCTAATCTGGAAGATTGAACAGAGGGTCCGGCAGGCCCAGTCTGCTGAGCCCAAATCTGAAGGGAAACCCGACGATTGCCTTTTTGTCCCAGCCGGCCTCCGCAGTGACGTC